>JARFJB010001949.1:357500-1002500 GCA_036346205.1 Vesta saturnalis | reverse complement strand
AGCTTGGACATTAGACGTAAAAAACATATGGGATTTTGCAGATTGAGTCAAGCAAAAAATTGTGCATTAGCTAATCATGCCTTATAAGTGTTTTGTAACTGTGGTCTCATGTTAGTTGAGTTAGTCAGCCTATTTCCACAGTTGTTGTCTTTGTAGCGCGAGGTTTCCGAAGCAAACTCTGCTTCCGTTATCATGCTTAGTCCTGGGATTCATTTCGCACTTGAGTCAAATTCATTACTCTGCCTTTTCTCAAACACTCGACTACTCTCCGATTCGAACTTGGCTCGAACTTGGTACCTTTCACTTACTAGTCTAACACCTTAACCGCTGAGCCACTGAGTAATCCAATATATATATATATATATATATATATATATATATATATATATATATACAGGGTGACCCAAACTCGATGGCCAAAACGAAAACAGCTGATTTCTCTGGCCAAAAGGAACAAAAAATTGTTAATACAGAGTGTGTCTATTGTTGATGGTTTCCAAGATGTTAACTTTTTTTTTAATTTTTTCTATTTCGTGGACTTATGTTTTAAATCACGCTGTATCTTCCAAACTAGAAGAGTTACAAGAAAACACATTAGGAGAAATTTGTAGAAGATGAAATTGCCTTAAAGAATATTGAATTCATTCGAGACAAACTCATCATTCAACATTTTTAATGACATAATGAATTCAGAAATGATTTTTTTTCAAATCCTTCCTGAGTCATGTTTTCAAATGAAGAATATGCCGATATTCATTATTATTATGGTGTTGCCCAAGGGAATGCGAGTGAGGCTGCTAGACTGTATGCAGCTGATTTTCCAAGAAGAATTCATCCAGAAAAGAGAGTTTTCTCTAGAGTACACACTGCTCTAAGAGAGAGAGGATCTTTTAGGATCCTAAGAGATCAAGAGGAATTTCATAATGTTGAGAGGATTGACGACGTAATCCAGCATTTCGAAGCAAATCCTGAGACTAGCTTACGGCGGTCATCCAATGTATTGCAGATGCCACGAGAAACAATACGGAGAACTCTTAAGGCTGACGGAAGACGTGCGTATCACGTGACGGGAGTTCAAGAACTTTTAGATGGAGATCTAGGTCGGCGGATTGAGTTTTGCCAATGGTATCTCAATTCAGTTAGGAATGATCGACATTTCCAAAAAGCAATCTTGTGGACGGATGAGGCCACCTTTACAAGGTCAGGCATCTTCAATATTCATAACACGCACGTCTGGGCACATGAGAACCCATATACTATGAGACCAAATAGCTTTCAACACCAGTTCAAAGTTAATGTTTGGATTGGTTTACTCAACAATCAACTTTTTGGTCCATATATTCTGACAGATAGTCAATTCAGTGAATTTTTTGAATGTCCTTCAAGAAAGCCTCCCTGAATTGATGGAGGAGGTTTCATTGGCAACAAGAGCAGATATGTGGGTTCAACGTGATGGTTGTCCTGCCCACTACGGAAGAGGTGTGAGAGATTGGCTAAACGAACATTATCCCCAACGTTGGATGGGAAGAGGTGGTACAGTGGCGTGGCCTCCAAGATCATACAGTCTAGCAGCCTCACTCGCATTCCCTTGGGCAACACCATAATAATAATGAATATCGGCATATTCTTCATTTGAAAACATGACTCGGGAAGGATTTGAAAAAAAATCATTTCTGGATTCATTATGTCATTAAAAATGTTGAATGATGAGTTTGTCTCGAATGAATTCAATATTCTTTAAGGCAATTCCTGCTCAACCGTTAAGTTTCTCGAGATGTTGGGTGTTAGCGTGACTTTCCATATTGGGATTTTAATCACTCTAGTAACGTAAACCTGAATATTGGTTAACGCGTTCCGAAAGACTCACAAAATTCTTTTCCATTGTTGAACTCACCTTCGTTTAATTCATATATCATATTCATTTCGTAGGGGTGGAATTTGTGTTGATGAACAATTCTATAAATATTTGTACGACTCACTCCTGATTCTTAGACCAACTTAGTCAAAGATTGTGTATTTTTCATCAATGTCTAGAACTGCAACATTAATGTCCTCGTTATTGACTTTTCCTGAATGTTCATATTTATTATTAACGTTACTAGTTTCCTTGATTTATTTAACAATTCCTGTTCGTAATACAAACCAACTATTTCAATCCACTCATGGAGTGTATAGGTCATTTTTAACCCTTAATAGGTTCTTGTATCTTATAGTATACATCATACATACATATTCAAATCTATTCAACTGTCTTGATTTACATCCATTTCTTTGTTTATCTGAAGTCACCCAAATCATTGTTATTCAAAGCTAATATCACTATTGCCTCTATGAATATCTGTATGAAATAGATTAGTTGGTGTACAAAATGGCAGATGGTGGTGACTCAGTTTCTCAGTTTTACGTAAGTAATTACAAATAACTCTGTATGTAATGGATTTTTGTTCATACAGATATATATATATATATATATATATATATATATATATATATATATATATATATATATATATATATATATATATATATATATATAATTTTGAAACCGCTACACTCTGAAAGAGTTGAGTTTACGTATCTCACAGGCCACATAATCAATACCCTAGAAAACTACATTTATTTGTTATGTATCCTGTAGTCCACAATGTTAAGCTTGAGTACGTTAAAATTTTGGTATTTTGTTAATTTCAGAAAAAAAAGTATATTAAAATGTCATCAAGAGCAGAGAGAATCATGGCATTACTTCCGCCTCCTACATCAGATCTATATTCAAGCAGCGACGAAGACGATGATGAAATTGTAAATATCCAATCAGATTGAAATGATCCGAAGTGTTCAGTTTTGGACATACTAAGGAGAAACTAACAAACTTGAGGAAGAACGACGACAGAGTGTCGACGAAATGATAGTTCCCTACAAGGGTAAGAAAGCGGGGTCTAAGAAGACAATATATAAAATCCAAGCCCAAAAAGTGGAGTTTAAAATTTTTTGTAAAGGCCGGGATATTTGGCTTAGTTTATGACTTTATTATCTACGGTGGTGATGACACATACAGGCAACACAGCTTTAACACCATAGAAGCTCCTCTCGTACTAGGATCGAAAGTTGTTTTAGGATTAGCCCAAACTATGAAAAGTCCAACCCTCTCTACAATTTACTACGATAATTTTTTTTGTAATTTGGATTTATTCTTCGTCATTACTATGGTTTCATTAGGGACGATACGGTCAAACCGTCTGAAAAATTGTAATTTAGAAGGGGATGAACAGTTAAAAAGAAAGGTCGTGGGTCATTTACAACTACAATCATAATACTAATAAAATAAGTATTGTCAAGTTGATTGACAATAAACCCGTCATTTTAGGAAGCACATATATTTGTTCCAAACCTGTATTGACAATTAAACGGTATGACAAAAACCATAACGCAAAAATTGACGTTACATGTCCCACCATCGTGAAGCATTATAACACAATGAAGACTCAATCTATCAATTTTTGCCCAGGTTTTAGATATAGTCTTAAATAATGCATGGCTATTATACAAAAGAGAGAAGCAGCTGCTACAAGAGGACTCGAAAGTGACTGGTCTAAAAAAATTTAGACCAGATATTGCTCGATCTCTAAAACAAAGTGAAAGAATTAATGAAAAGCGTGCACCTGTTAGAGATCTAGAATGTAAGAAGAAAATAAAAACTATGATGGTACCTAGACCCACAAACGATGTGAGGTATTACAAAATCGATCATTTTCCTGTGTACGAAACAAACGGACGATGCCCCGTTACTGCAGCAAAGGAGAAAAGCACTGGGAATGCACAAAATGCTCGACCAGATTATGTTTAGTGAAGGATCGATATATTAATATATTACTTACCGTGTTTGAAAATGTATCCTCCAGTAGACATAACAAATTTTCTTCTAGAGCATACATATTTGACAATGTATCTTATAGGATACAAGCCATATTTCGTTTATTTCAAAAAAATCACTGAAGAGAATGGTACATGTCCACTCGTATACACTTAATCTCATTATCCGTATAATATTTTTATTAAAAAAATTATCCGATCAAGGTTTGCCAAATTAAAGGTTAATACAACAAATGCTCTCAAACAAAGTACAAAGTAAAAAATAACACTAACAATAAAATGCATCTACGTGAAAAAATTTTAAAACTATTTTTTGTAACAAACAATTATCTACCTTAAGTAGTTATTGTTTTTATTTCATGTAGTAATATCATTAAATGGCACCTAAGGCAGCGGTGATAGTGGATGCGAATTCGTACGAAAATTTATTCGTAAGAATTCGTACGAGTTCGTACGAAGTCATCAGAATGAAACAAATACATATATCTAAATGTGTGCGTTTACAGTGCTCACGGCTAATTCGTACGTATTCGCACGACGTCGTACAATCAGTTCAATACAAACAAAATTTTTTGTTTTTTGTAGGTTATTCGTACGAAAACACTGAATGCAAACATGGATTGTGAAATATTAATTGCCCTTGTAGAGGAAAGACGGTCTCTGTGGGATCAAAAATGCAAATGATACCATAATAGGGAAGTAAACAAAAAGTTGTGCAGGAAATAGCCGGAAAAATGAAAGTTAGAGGTAATTTTTTTAAAAGATATATTTATTACATTAATCTCTATACACATTCACACATGGAATATATAGTTATTAGTTAATAATTTTAAAATAGCAATATGTTACTTTATTTAAATGTATGTATGTACGTATTAATTTATTTGGTTAAAATATTGCATAAATTTATTACGGATTTCATAGGCAGCAACACTAGCTCTGTTGACGTGTCTTGTTCCCCTGATTTCACTTCGATGTACAGTTTGGGTAGTGTCCAAAATATCTGGCATGCCTTCTAAATCAATAATTATATTATGTAATAAGCATATGCACTTTACAATTAAATCGACTCTCTCTGGATAAATTTCAATTTCGGTTTTTAGAACCCTCCATTTTGAGGTTATAATGCCAAATGCACATTAAACAAGGCGTCTGGCTCGGGAAAGGCGATAATTAAAGTTTTCTTGCTCCGGAGACAATTGTTGTCCTGAAAATGGTCTCATTAAATAGTTCTTTAGTGGATAGGCGGCATCTCCTACTTAAACATGTGGTACAATAATATCTGTATTTGGTAGAGCTTTTGGCGGGGGTATATTAAAAGTACCATTTTCGATATCATAGTATAAATACGAGTTTGTAAAAGTCCCACCATCACTTTGTTTTCCGTAACTTCCAACATCGATAGTTATAAACTTGTAATTTGCATCGACCAAACCTTGTAGCACTATAGAAAAATATTTTTTATAATTAAAATAAAATGATCCTGACTGTGGAGGACATTTAATTATAATGTGTTTGCCATCGATGGCTCCAACACAGTTAGGAAATTTCAACTTCTTATAAAAGTGATGTGCAATTGAGGCCATCATTGATTCAGTTGGACATGGCATATGAATTTCATTTAATGTATCCCATATGGCCTCACAGGTTTCGTAAACAACTTGTCTAATTAAAATACTTATCTTTTTTGGGATTTTTAATGTATTTATTTACAATCTAAACGTTTCGATACATGTTATCTTCGTCAGTAATTTTGTTAAAATTGTTAAAGATAGTAAACAATTTTGTCAAATTTGAAAAATTCAAACATAAACATAAGCCTGCTATTAATATAACAGTTTGAGAAACGTATAAGCCAACTATAAAATTGTAGTAAAGAATAACTAGGTCATTAAAATTAAATATTGTTAAACTGCCTCAAAGATGACAAACCAGAACACTCTCTACGACGAAAGCTAACAATGGAATTTGACAGCCAAATTAACTTAAATTAATTTAAATTAACTGTTATATTAATAGCAGGCTTATGTTTATGTTTGAATTTTTCAAATTTGACAAAATTGTTTACTACATCTTTAACAATTTTTAACAAACATTACTACTGACGAAGATAACTGTAAGTGTTATCGAAACGTTTAGATTGTATAATTTAAAGTACACCATTAAAAAATCCCAAAAAAGATAAGTATTTTATTGTGAGTGTTAATGGTGAAAGTTTACATTTTCAAACTTGTCTAATTGTTGTGTGACACATTCGAAATGAGAAAGCTAAAGATCGAAAAGAAGCACCTGTTGCAAGATACCTGAAAAAAAAAGAGATTTAGTGACGTCACATGAATTTTAAATTAACTTTTTTCTATAAAACTATCAAAAAATAACGCCAAACAGATGCATTATAGTCACTTGTAGTTATTCATATTTTATATTTTGTTGCAGATGATATTGTTCGTCAGAAATGGAGAGGTTTGAGGGACACTTTTAGGAAGGAACTTATAAAATTACAACAAAATAGAAGTGGAGATGCTGCTGAGGAAACATCTTCAAAATGGCAATTTTTTGACAATATGCTTTTTCTCAGGGACCAGTTTGTTCCAAGAAAAGTAACCGGAAATCTTTCACAAGCTAATAGCCAAGCAAGTTCGAGTTGTCATGAACCAAACAGAGACGAACTCTCAGAAGTAACCAACACTGATAGTGAGCAATCACAAACAGAAAGAGAAACCAACTTGGAATTAGAGCAAGAAGTTATTGCTACACCGTCTACATCCAATAAAAGATCTTTGCCTATTCAAGATACCAGTACTCCATTAAGAACAAGGAAAAATTTGAGAGAAGCAACAATGCAAAAGTTATTAAATATAGAAGAGCAAAAATTGGGCCAGTTCAAACAAGGTTTTCAACACCATGACGACGATTACTATTTCGCTCTAAGTCTTGTTCCATATTTTAAAGAACTACCAACTCATAGAAAATTATTTATTAGGACAAAATTTCAGGAGCTACTTATGCAAGAGCATGAAGAATTAAGGCGAACCCAATACACTTCACAGCAAGTAGTCCCACTTCAACACCTTCATCAGCATATACTTCTTCACTTAATTCATATACTTCCCAAGTACCATCTCCATTTCAACCAATAAATGATTCTACATGCGATTCATTCCACTATGATACTGTGGTGGTGAACGAACAAAACAGACCTTCACAAACAGCAACATTATATTTTTCAGAGTTTCAACCTAACCAGTAGCGTTTTATCAATCGTGGCATATATCATATCTTAAAATAAACCTGGTTTATGAAACAAATGATTTTTACTTACCTTAATGTTACTATCAGTTTTTCTTGTGGTGAAATGCATTTTCGGAAATTTGAGTATTTCTTTAAAATATAATTAAATGTATATACCGTCATTCTCGTATACTCAAAAATTTTTTTATCATTTTTAATTAGTTCCTCAAACGATCTTCCATATTCTCCATTTTTTTCTCTTGTCGAAAAGTAGTCGGATACCTCGCAGCTTCTGGTATTTTCTAATAAAAGTAATTTTGTTAAAGGCGTCTCTAACAAATACAATTGAGTAGCTGCATCCATTGTACTTCTACTATTGCTCTGTTCCTGCATATTCGTACGATTCGTACCCGCATCCACTGCAACCACTTTTTCTGATGCATTCGTACGAAAGAATTTCTTACGAATCCCTACGAATTATTTTCGTACGAATTCGTATCCACTATCACCGCTGCCTTAAACATTTGATAAAGTGAATTTTTCTGTTTAATTTTACAGCGGATGTCCAATAAAATATATAAACATCCGCATATCTTTAATAGAGCAGAACAAAATCTTAGATGTAGTAGTAGGCATCTTTAATTAAAAACAGATAAGGTTACATATTAACTTTAGCTACTTACATGTCTAGGTTGTTACTAAATACTTTATCATATAAACATGTATAATCATCTAACATTGGACTGATTTTACCTATATAATTAAAATTAAAAGAAATGTGTATATTCTGTTTTCAATGTATCACACAATTACGTTGTTTTTAAGTAGTGCTGAAATAAAAATTAATTCTTTGCCGGATTTGAGAGTATTTTCAATAGAACTTTTAATTCGTATGCCTTAAGTTTGTCATTGCAAATGCTTTCACCACTCGAATGCCCAAAATTGTTGACCGATATGTGATTAAATTTGGTTAAATTTGTGTTTTCATTGCGACATTTCTCTCGTTTCGCGCAGACAATGTTCTGAATTCATTTTGAAGCCGCTTTAATAATAATATTCAATCAAAATCTACTTGTCAAGCGTTATTAAAGAAAGATAATATTCAATAAAATTAAGATTTTTTTGAAAAAGTCCATCGGAGTTAAAACATGAATTTTACCATTATTATAACTTAATTTTTGTTTTGCATATTTATAATATCCAAATTCAGAAGAATTGAGGGTATTCCGAATTTTATTATGAGAGGTGTTGATAATAATTATACATAATTAAAAATTAAATCAAACGAAAATCATTAAGAATTCATTTAAATTACAGGAACATTCACAAATTTGATCTCATGTTGATAAAATAAATTGCATTGGGAGCAAGACGTGCCTAAAATGCTGAATATTGAATTACTTTATTAAATGATGTATAACTTGCCGCATCATTATCTAAACTTATCTGGATGATCAATTTCCGTTGTATGTCGTCCTGTATCCGTAGATAAGGGTGGAATGATATGGCAATTATGCACCCTAAATATAAAGTGTTGTAGTTTAACCCCGGGAACTTAGAGATGGCATGTTACGTATTTTAATTAAAGAAGTTTATCGCTTAAATTTTAATAAACGTAAAATAGTGGTTTAATTTTAGAGGTTCTAATGAACGAATAAGCAAAAATAGTGGAGTAAGTTCAACAAACACTTTCAAGTTCATGATAAAAAGTCAATTACCGCTCAATGAAACAAAATTACTTCATACCTACGTACTTCAACGTTTTTTAATGTGTTTATCAATTAATCGAGGTTTAAAAATAAATCTACCTACTCTATATAAGCGTTCCTCGAAACTTCGATTCCAAATAGTGAGGAGTAAGCTATTTGAGAATGTATTCATCAAAATGCTAAAAATAAATTCTAACAGACGTGTATTTTTAATATAGTACATTATGTTAGATTTTCCAAATATAACTATATTATCTCAAAACTCACTCTCACCCAATTCTAAAATTATACATATCCAAAACATACCAGCATACCTTTCTAATTTACTAACAAAATAATTGAGCTTTACTGTTATACTAAATTATGACACTCACCATTCTCTACTCAAACATTTTCATTTGGACTGGAAGCTTACGGAAAAAAAAACGATTTTAAGACACATTTTTATCAAACTTAACACAAATACACTATTAAATTATTTCGGTGCACAAAAATAATTAATTCATTTTGGTTAAAACTATTAAAATTATTACCATTTCAGTAACACGAAACACTGAAAAATACCCAGTGGGATAAATTTTATATCTCACTTTTGGAAGTATTAATATAATTAAGTGAAACGCTTTTGGTGAACTTTCAAATATAGATTAAATAATGTTTAACATCCACCAAAGCCTAACCCGTAAAATTCTATTATATTTTGAGTTTGTTGAACAACTAAGTTCGTAACTGAACACATTAATGTTAATACCTCCGCATAACCACACTGTTTTAATTATAAGTATAAAATAGAGTATTCGCTTAAATTGTGTCCACGGCACATCTCAAGTTCTAATTTTAGGTTTAACAAGTGATGGAGAATTGTCAACATGTTTTGTAGTTAACTCCAAAAATCACAGTTTGTAACCTAAAATTTTAGTGATATCAGTGCTTTCACGTATTGGTCGTCGCTTTTACAGATCTCGCATTCTCCAAAAGTTGGCGACGGCGACGTCAAGCTATTGCGACGCTTACGGTAGCGTAAGGTACTGGACCAATTTAGATCTCTTCACGCGTCTCAGTTTTTCAAGTAATTTTGTCTGCTAATGCACTTAAAATATGAATTAGATTGATTCGCCCTTTTAATTTAAATAACTTACAAATATTACGTACTGACGTCTTTTTTACTTGTTCTTTCTTTCCACCGCGTGTTTTCTGGATTGAATGTTCATAACATAAATGAGAAAATACAGGCGTTAAAAGTAAATATTTAAAAATGATGATTTGGTTATTAGTACTAAAATATCTTTGAAAAATTAACTACAAAAGTTTATTATAAAAATAAATAAATTATTATGACCTTTCTCCAACCCAGGGCCAGATTAAGGTCTTTAGGCTTCTTAGGCTAACCAAATTTTGGCGCCTAAGATATTGTTTTCTAAATAAAGATTTAGTAAAACATTTCATGGATCATAAAAAAGTTTATTCTCACATTCTCACAATATTATTTACAAAAAATACTTAAAATATATAAAAAAAAGTAAGTATATTTACACTACAAATGCTTTTTTCGTCATTTTTGATCATTAAAACTTTAAATTATTTCATCAAATGAAGTGGATTTTTCAACATCTGACTCTATGCTTAAAATGGCCAACTCCCTGGTTTTAGTATCACCCAAATTACTCCGTAAAACAATTTTTTACTAATTTAAACACGGAGAAAGATCGCCAATACAGTTTGATACTAGAATACAAGTAGAACACAGGCACCTTGCGCCGACATCTTGGATTTCGTGGGGCACATCACCTTTCACTTTTTTACACGCTCACGTGGGGGACGCGTTTTTTGTTAATCATTTTTCTATAGGCCATTTTTTTTAACCCAGGGGAAATTCTCGATCCTAATCTGACAGCTTATAAGATGATCTTGTCTTAAAAATCTGTATTCTGATAAAGGTGATGGAATAATCATTAGATGTAAAAGATAATTTATTTAACCTGTGTTTACTATTAACATTTATTAGAGACTGTTTTATCAGATATTTCAATGATATAAAAACCTCATTTAAACGATTGAAAGGTAATAATTACGTGCGTAACATACAGTTAAAATCGAATGTGTATTTTCCCATATTATCTTTATTAGCATGTTTTTGAATTGTTATTACCATGATTGTTATTAAGATTATCACATTTCTTTAATTTCGTTTCTGTAAGATTATGATCATGACTATATATGAATTTATTTTCATATAGGTAAAATTTTGCGATGCGATGCTTTCAATGAAAGCAGTTTCAACGACCCCCACCTCTCTACCTCTCCAAAGTCTCCCCACCACACCAGTGCAGCAATTACGCAAGCTGGACAAGTGGCACCACCACTTAATACAGAGGAAGAATAACAATTAATACAGAAGAAATTTTTTCCAAAATAATATTTTTTATTAACATATACATGTTATTTGTTATACACATAAAATGCATTTATTTATTAGACACAAAATACAACTCTTTCTCTATTTCTACTTGGAGTATGTTTAAAATGGTCTAACTTAATCCTAATTTTATAATTTACATCTATTTAGGGTCTGTGCCCTCTTGTCGTGGTTGGAAATAGTATTCTAATGAGGGGGTCCTAATGCTAACTTGTAAAAGGATAATTAATATTACCCCCACCCTTGTCCAAACTGCAATATATTACAGCAATGCAGGAGCTCTTGTTTTTGGTTTAGTTATTGCCAATCTTCTAACAATTAACATGTGCTTCGATCAAGTATTTGGCGTCTCTCAGCTTTATGGTAGGAAGATCAAACCTACCAACGAAAGATTTGGACAGTGGCTGTTATTAGAAAATTTACGCGACAATAATTTAATTTCGGATATTGGAAATATTAATTATGTGGAAGGACAGCAACTTTTACAAGACATGCATTTAAACTCTCTTATACCCATTACAGACTCATTTTGCGACAATATAATGGTAGTAAAATATGCGGAATGGAACATTGCGGTGGAGAAGGAAAGGTACTGATTGTAAGGAAAGACATATGCGGTTCGTTTAATAGTTTCCTGCGTGGAATATTTGGTAATTTTGTTTCTGCCAGGCATGGAGTTAAGGCCAAGATGCCATTTCTTTTAAACAGCAAGAACAGAATGGCAAAAGGTGTTGTGCAAATTATAGGTCGAGATGGATTGTCGAAGGTAAACAAAAAATACATCCAATCAGTTGGTATCCCCTACAAAGTAGAACTGGCGGATGTTACGTTGGAAACTCTGCTGCAAGAGTTGCCAGATTTAATAGTCCAACTAAGCAAGAAAACTACATTCTTTTGGACTTGGATATTACACAGGATTTCGCTGGGATTTTTAACAAGGTAGAAATGTGCGAGCATTTAATAAAGAATTTTAATTTCTGTTACCAAGGAGAGAGTAAGAAGAGTTTTAACATAATTGTAAATAACGACAATACTGTTGGAATAGACTGTTTAACCTGGCTAACGTCCAACGCAAGAGTTAAAATTTACAATAAATTTATATGCCAGATTACAAGCCCCGGTGTTAACAAAACTATTGGAAACCATGTTATAGATTTTTTAAATTGTCCAGGTGCAAGATTAAAAAAGACCTTCCATTCTACCTTGGCCAAAGAACGCGGGATTACCAGATAGGAGGCAACCATTTATAAACTATACCGGCGAGGCTTATAATGGGACCAAGATGTACGATCCTCTTACCGATTGTTTAACATTATTGGAGTACAGCACGATCTACTTCCAAAATGTCCCAGTTTACTCTGTACCCATTGCAAAAATGTGGACAACATTAACAGATAGTTTACAAAATAGTTGCTTAGTTTTTAATAATATGTTGCAATATATATATATATATATATATATATATATATATATATATATATATATATATGTCAGTCGGGTACTTTGAGGACATTTGTATATCATATACACTTCTTCATATACACTGCACTTCAGGGACACTTTTTCATATACACGGCACTTCAGTTAGAAGGTACTGCCATAGTTCAATATTATATATTTTGTTTAGTTTTTTCTACAAAATTATTAAATTATTAATTATCAACCTAAGGTAATAAATAGGTAATTATGCATTTTTTGTTGATCAGACTCCTAATTGCTTATGATTCTATACCGTACAGTAACCACCAATGAATTGTATAAGTACCATTATTAAATCAAGTATAATTTATGTATAATAACCATTACCATGATATTGATTTATCAATTAAACCCACATTGATCTTAATAATATCTGCTAATTAAGTTAATTAGGAAAATTTGCTGTCTCCAGAAGTTTTCGTTATATCCGTACCAAATTGTCTAAATTTTTAGGATGTACCACTCTTCCTTACCTTTCATGTCATCCTTACTATTCTATATTGCCCTGTAATTAAATATATTGATGTCTGTTAGAAAATGTATATGTAAAGGTCTGAGTGTTTGTGTATTTGTGTGCCCCGTTGTGGGAGTGTGTGTCAGTGCATGAGCGTGTGAGCGTAAATGTGTCCTCGTTTTCTATTGTCGTACTCAATATTCTCTATTGTCTTGTAATTAGATGTTTTTAGTATTTTCAGAGGGTACGCGTGTCCTGTGTGCGCGAGGGGGTGAGTCTGTCTGTCTGTATGTGTGTGTGTGTGTGTGTGTGTGTGTGTTTAAGTGTGTGAGTGTGTGAATGTGTGAGTGTGTGTGTGTGTACGTATGTGAATGTAAGTGTGTGTGTGCGTGTCCGTGTGCGAGTGTGTGAGCATGTGAGTTTGTGTGTGAGCGTGTGACTGTGAGTGTGTGTGTAGGTGTGTGAGTGTCTTCGTGTAAAAGCGTGAGTGTGTGAGTATGTGCGACTGTGATTATGTGAATCTGTGAATGTCAATGTGTGTGAGTGTGTCATTGTGAGTCTATGTGTGTGAGAGTGTGTAAGTGTGTGGCTGTGAGGTGTGTGTGCGTGAGGGTGTGTGTATAAGTGAGTGAGCGTGAGATTGTGTGCGAGTATGTGAGTGTGTAAGTCTGATATGAGACGTAATTTGGTGGAACAAAATTACTAAATTTAAGTATGAAAATGTAAAATTTTATCGAAATGTATATATTTATATAAAATATATACATAGAAAAATACACTTAAAAAAACCAAAAGGTAAGTATTTTAATTATGGAAATTAAGTGTTTCAATATTCGAATAACGATTAGTTTTATAAGAAAATGTGAGGCATGTTTTTTAAAGATAATTTAATTCCACATAGCTTTTCTTTAAAAAGAATTTTAATACGAAGCCCAAATGCATTAGAACTTAACAAGCTTGGAAATGCTTACATTGTATTATCGGTATTTTATAGACGTGGACGGCTTTAGATTTTTTTAAGTTAGCATCCATCATGTCTATTTGACATGCAATTTTAAACGTCCATCTGACGTAGATTATTTTTGTTTTTACATGTGACCTATTTTCGTTATAAACGCATTAAGAGGGGTTGCATAACTGAGATAAAAAAATTAATATTAAAATTATTTTATTTCTTTTAATTTCTACTTTGTAGGTTGGAATGTCGTATGTTGTTCCACACCAGATACTTAGGAAGTACCATTGTTAGTTGTTAGTGTGCAGGGGAGGTAGATGCGTAGGTGTGTAGGTGGGTAGGTGTGTAGGTGTGTATGTGTGTAGGTGTGTAGGTGTCTATGCGTGTAGGTGTGTAGCCGTGTAAGTGTCTAAGTGTGTAAGTGTGTATGTTAGTATGTACTGCAACTGCAAAACCATAATACGTAAGTACATGTAGATTTATGTGTAAGGTTCATTTCATTTCTTCTGGAACTGATGTGATTTGAAAAAAATTCAGTGACGGAAACGGAGGTTTATTAGGCACTTTTTTGGGTTTTTGTCAAACATTTCTGAAACAAGCTACATATTTGAAAGCCACAAATAGCTACATATAAATCTTAACCGTGCTCTATGCAGTTTTTTGATACGATGTGTGATTTGATAGCAACAAATTCCCAAGTTAGAGATTAAATATTTAATTGCTGTGAATATCTGAATAACTATCAAATTGATTCGAAAATGTGTTAAAGATTTATTTTACATAGCTTTTCCTTATAAAATTTCTTAATACAAGGCCAGATAGATATATTTTTTAAATTCGATTAACAATGCTTTAACTGTATTACAGATGTTTTATGAAAGCCGCAGGCTTTGGAATTTTTTAGGTTTGCAGTTATGTCTGTTAACCTTTATCTGACATGAAGTTTTGAATACCCATCTGACATATTATTGTTGCTTTTACAATATTACCTATTTCCGTTATGAACGTAATACAACGGAGGTTCCATAATCATCTTTAAAAAATTATAATTAAAATTATTAAAATTCCTTTAATTTCCATTTTGTAGGTTTGTCGGTCGTATCTTCTTCTACGCCAGTTATTTTTAACACGTCGTTTAATGGCCACTTTAAAACGTAGGAAAGGGTACATTTATTTAAAAGTGTTGCAAACCAAGAAAATATTTACAAAATTACAAAATGAAATTAACAATTTGAACAAATTAGATATAATAGATGTCTATTGCACCGGGTGAATGTTTTAGAACGTGGACTTTAACATGGTAAATCATATTTTCTGAATTTCTGCTCTCTCTCAGCATCCAGATCAATAAAAACTATAGCAATCGATAAAGGGAAATTTAGCGAACTATACTATAATAAAATTAAGTTTAAATAAATCGTATTATGTGTTGCAATAATTTTTGACAAACCCGACTTTTTAAAATATCATATAAATATAGTCATGCATTACTTTGGTATTATTTATTTACGGCGTTTATCTTAAATTAATTCCAAAAATACCTATCTATCATACATTAATTTTATTAAGTTCAATGAAACAGTGATATTAACGAATATTTTATTTAAATTAACATAATAAATGCATAATTCTTGTTATTGTTGTTTACATTAAAATTGAAAAATGAATCTATAGTGAATGTTCGAACAATCCTTCATTTCGTACTGAACTTTTAAGCTTAATAATAATAAAGTAAGATGGGTAGGTATTTTTGTAATTATTGTTTCTAGACAAACGTCATAAATAAATAAAGTAATGCATGTTTAATATCAATATTTTAAAAGGTGGGGTTCTTCAAAAATTACTTCAGCATCTAATTCGATGTATTTAGAATTAATTTTGATGTAGTCTAATTCTATAAATTTCCCTTTGTCGATTGGTATTGTTTTTATTGATGTGGGTGCAAAGGGGGAGGGGGCAGGAATCCTAAAAAATGTGATTTACCATTTTAAAGTCCTATGTTCCGTTCTAAAACATTCATCCGTTATATAGATTTGCATTATATTCCCACTCCTCTCCTAATTTTAATAATAAATGTTCAAACATTGTATTGGATTTAGAATCCTAAATACCATTTTCTACTCTCATTCAGTATGCAACCGCAGCACAAAAGGAATCGTCTTTAATTATATAACTTACTTAAACCATCATTTCCTGTCCTTTCATAAAAGTAATTAATATATTTTTTTTCATTGGATTGTTGGTATTAATATTTAAAAGTTATAAACATAGATTGTTTAAATAAGTTTCGCCAAACTAGTTGTCTTGATATAAATAGGATTGAGTTTACGTGTCCAGTACCTAAGTAGTCATAAATTACGGGATTAGGTCAATTGCATACCATTGAAATTGCATTGCTGTTGCTTAACAAATTAAGGATATTTACTAAAACTACGTTTTACAAAAGGGACAAAACGAATGAAGATTGATCACATCGATTAATTAATTATTAAGTTTGCAATAATACGTATTTTACTATTAAATAACTTTTTCTACAATATAAATATAATTATCCAGTAAAATTCCAAATACTTAATTACTGCACAATAACATTTATGACGGATGGGATCGATTATACCGAAAAGAATACAATCTCAATTTCAATTTTTAAGAATGCTTTTATTTTAGCATATGTAAATGCCACATAGTTGGTTATCTTTTTTTTTAATTTTCTTTTTTTATTTTTAATATTTTCTGTAGTACGGAGATATTCCGCTGCTTAAGATATTTTGGTGTCATTTTACAATATTTGCAAATTAAAGACACTTTTTATGTAGTGAATAGTCAGTAAATTGTTTTACATACGAATTTAATATGGTATTATAGATTTCTTATCGATAGCGGTTATGAATTCTTTTGTTGTTAGTCAACCTTTTAAGCGGATTAAGTTTATATTTATACTTTTATAAATGAAGATTGTTAAAACCATCACTCTTTTTAAAAGCCATTTACTGAGCAACATTTGCATCTATTTACTTCACACACAGGATTTTAGAAAACAAGTTTTATTTAGAAATTACTTCTAAACGTTATTTACTGTAATAAAAAATAAAACTGTTAGTTCATATTTAAAACTAACCACAATACGAATTGAATTCGCATTTTACCAAAATTATCATATTATCATATGAAACAAATCGTGCTTTTTTTTATTTTAAATGATTATTTACTAATCCCACTCATAGAAGATATAAATTCTGCACAAGTAAAGATTAAAATCAATAATTCGTCAAGATCGTTTGTTTAGAGTTCATAGAAATTTAACAAAAAGTTTTTATTTGCCAAAAAATTAAACAAAATTAAAAAAAGTGATGCTTTTTTAAAATCCATTTTACTGGTTAAAAAAATTTAATTAGGTGACATGTATTTTTAGATAAACAAGTGTTACTTTAAAAACGTGGCAAAACCATTTGACTTTAACCAGTACACCTTTTCTTTGGTAGAAGTAGATCTTTGAAAATTAGAATTAAACCTGAATGCTTCTTAATTGTGAACATCATTTGCTTACGATTCGAAATCGCAATTCCATTGCTTATCAGAATATTTTTTAGCAAATAAAATTACAGAAGTAGAAAAATTAATTGGTAGTTCACAAGCGTTATGTGCCGGTGGTTTGCAATTTAGTATAGGAGCAATCGGAACATATCTACTCGTCATGTCATGCGTCACCTCGAATCCAGACTCGATGTGTTAAAGCGGCGATAAGTTGTAATTGTATCGGAATATTAATAAAAATGTTTTTTTACACTTGTAAATAAATAATTAAATAATTTCACACCATTTTTCCTAAAGAAACATGTAAAATGGTGAAAAAGGACATATTCTATAAGGTCGGTGAAATCTACAAGTTTTAGTACACTGAAATCCCAACCGAACGTCTATCAATTGTCTGATCTTCAAGCTTAAGTCGAATTAGTCTTTTGTTTGCCATTTACCTGTATCGTATTTATTTAACATAATATTTGGCAGGCGGCATATTTATAACATCTTCGTTTAAACTAGCCCGATTTGCTACTGATTTGTGCTTGCCGCTTCCATACAAAAAAAGATACTATTTCAGTAATAACTAGATTTGTTACTCTCTGATTTTCTGGGACACACTTTAATAAATAACAAACTGCTGTAAAAATTTTAATATTACTAAGCAAAAGATAAAAGGTTAAATTTGTTAAGAAATCAGCTTACATCGGTTATACAATGTAACAAAGTTGGCAGTATCAAAATTTTCCCACCCTGGTCACGAGCTAAATTAATTTTATTGCAATCTGTCCTTTTTTACATCCCTAAACTTTGATATTGTTTACTACTCTCGTTACCTTATTTTTATCCAAAGAAACAAAAATTGTGAAGAAATTAATATATTAAAACAATTAATTAACTAGCTCATGGTTTAGTTTGCACTACGTCTGGTTTACCTCTCCAGAAAAAAGTCAAATGTAGTGTGAACGTCCGGAACTAAAGTAGAAAACCTAGATTTCGATGCGAGAATCACATAACCAGTTGAAAATTAATTAAACGGTGCCGAACGAGCAAATGAAAGGTGACGACCTTAAAAATACGGGAATGGGTTTGTGGGACTATGTAATCTGTAAAAAAGCAGTATGTAGGAAAGAAAACGCGTACATGGCAATGATTGTTGCAAAAATGAGACTGACGGAAAACGGTTATATAGAGTATACAGACTAAGAAATAAGGAAGCGAAGGGCATTCTAATGATGAGTAAGAAGGAATTAAGGAGAGGAGAAGGTGAGAAAATGCTGAACGATTTTGAAAGAAATAAGAAACTTGTAAATTAGAAATAGAAAGCGTTTCCCAAATCATGCCGCAGTAGTGATGCTGAATACTAGGAACAAAATACTACGGGAATATTTTGAAAAGCTCTACAGTAGCGAGAATAAGTCGAGTGAAGAGTTAATTACAGGGAATGTGGAAGGGATAAGGAATGAAACTGGGGATGATACTTAGTTAACTATGTGGCAGAGAAATCTGTGCGAGTGTTGAACGATGATAAAGCTGCAGGCGGGATGAAATTACTAGTAAAATGCTAAAATTTGGAGGTACAAAGCTTGAGCAAATACTGAATTATTTAATGCATACCTTAAGTGTGGAAAAGTACCGAGTGGTTGGAAGAGTGAAATCGATGTGCCAATGAATAAGAATAACGTGAATAAGAGTGACTGCAAAAACTACAGGGAGATCAGTTTGCTGAGAGTACCTGTTGAAGAATTTAGAAGTTTTAATTGATAGAGTATGTCCAATTATCCAGAGTAAGATTTGGTATATGCAAGGTGGCCTACTTTTTGGGAGAGGGTGCGTTGATTAGAGCAGGTGACATGTAAGTTTTTTTTGTAAAAGCTGTACTGTGCGTTTGTAGATTTGGAGAAAGCGTATGAATGAGTAAATATACATAAGCCATGGAACACATTAAATGAAGTGAGTAAATGTTTAGCAAAAGGGATACGGGGAGTACATGACCGTAACAGGGCATATGTCAGGGTGAGCGTAAGTGTGAGTATTACTTTAGAATAGAGCAAGGAGTCCGACAAAGCTGCCTGATGTCACTATGGCTGTTCAAGGTGTTCAAGGATAAATTTGTTAGGCAAGCATGTACTGATGCAAATGGTATAATGGTTAGCAACGTGAATTTCAAACCGCGCTGGGGAAATTTGAGGAAGTCTGTGAAAGAATGAACCTACTGGAAGTGAGATCTGCGTATGTCAAAAATATCTGGTGTGGAACAACACTAAAATGGGATAAAAATTGTAACAATAATTTTTTAGGATAATTATGAAATCTCTTTTGTAATGTTTCTAACGAAAATAGGCTGCATTGTAAAAACAACGACAATCTATGTCAGATGGACGTCTAAACCTGCATGTTTAGATAGAGGATAATAGATATCGCGATGCTAACTTGAAACAAAATAGATATTGAAAAAATTGAATAGCGCATAACTAATCGTTATGTTTAAGATCTGTATGTTGTTATATTTGTACCTTTAAAATATTCAGTCGTTTCAGAAATATATTACAAAAAAAACTGCAGCTAATAACCCCCCCCTGCCCCTGATTTTTTACGAAAATCTAATAAACTCCAGAAAGGATGAAATGAAGCTTAGATACATTTAAAGTACGCACAGATTACGGTTAATCGTTGTAAAATGAGGTAATAAGGCGATTTAGCGATAGTGAAAAAAATATCGATTGCACAACCTTCTATAACTACCAAATAGATGCAGTTGGAAGGTAAAAAGCACAAGAGCAAGATATCCATTTTGGACTCAAATCTCTGAAGAGCGTATGTGGTAAGACAAAAAGAGATAGAATGAAAAATGAGTAGATAATAACGGAGTGTGGGATGACCAAGGCAATGATTGTATGTAATGAATACACTTTGTGAGTTTAGCCGCATTGAAGGAATGAACGACGAATGGTTGACAAAGCAAATACATGAAGGTGATATCGGGAGTAAGATTGGGCGTGGCAGATCTCGAAATATCTGGTTGCATGCAGCAGAATGCATGAAAATAGAAAGAAAGATAAGATGTTTTAGCATCTTGCGATAGAGAAGAAGGTATGTAAGGATAGTAAAACATCGAAACAGGTTGTAAACGAAAAATAAATAAGAGGTAAAAACGGTATTTCCTACCCGGTTAGATAGTGGCGTAAGGGTTATGTATGTATGTATGATTTAGTAAGTTACTCAAGTAAATGGAATGTTACTTAAATTACATTTACGAAGCAATACTAATATTATGTAGCACTCGCCACACACAAAAGCTTAATGAAATGTGTAAAATATAAAGAAATTTATTACAAACTAAATAAATCATTTATTGGTCCAAATAAATTAGTCCTATAAACGTCACCACTGCATGCTACAATGACAACCAAAACTGAAAAAAGCATTGTCATCGATCGGCCACTTTGAGGACGGGATCATTGAGGACCATCCTCAAAGTGCCCATTCGTCCCCGAAGTGCCCGTTTGACATATATATATATATATATATATATATATATATATATATATATATATATATATATATATATATATATGTTACCACCATACAAGTTATAGTTCAGTACTACAATGGGTGACATCCGTTTCATTCCACAAGATACTGAATAAACAGAATGAAATAAGGGATCATTTCTGTTTTGGCAGACACCAAAACAATGATTGTGTCTATCTGTGCCAAACGTATTCTTCTATTCCAAAACAGCTTATACGTGACAATGCGAATCTACTAGTTCTGTTTCAACAAGGTAGCACCAATCTTAAGCATGTGTATGATGATCAAGTTGGAAAAACTGCTAGAAAAACCTATAGATCACGTCTCTGCATGCATGGATAAGGTTTGTTTGCCGATGCGATGTTATTTAACTTGTATAGTGTCTTGTGCTGGTTCCCTGCAAAGCTTTTTTGTTTTTTTTAGATCTTTCGAGTGTCTTCTCAAGGTGAGCTACCTATAGAAAAATGGCAGGCTCGTGGTCAGGAGGCACAGTTAGTTATTTAAAAACCAAAATAAAAAAATTCAAACTGAATTTAAAAAACAACTTGCTATCATTGTAGACCAACCAAAACAAGGAGCTGGAACCTCCAACGACGGAAAGTCAGTAAGAATTTTCTTCCATTAACCCCCCTATAAAGTTCTAATTTGGACCAGGCATCGTTTACACCGCACTTAATATAATAACTGAGTGAGTATGGTTCATGTTTACACGTTTTTATCGTGAACGGTTGTTCGGGATCGGGTTCAGCCGTATTTACCGGTACTAATAGCGCTTCAAAATCTGCATATATTACGAACGGTAGAAACATCTGTTTTTGATAGTTTCGAAACGCAAGTATATCTTCCGCATAGTACTCCCCGGTTCTGTCTGTTCTTTGGATGACGCCAGGTAATTTAGTGTATACGAAATTAGTCAAGAGACACCTGTCGAGTAAATTGCTCCTGCGTTCTAAAGTAATAAATACGTGAATCACAAAAATATTTTGCCCCATTACGTCGACTTATTTGGTTGCTAAGTAAACGAGAAAAGTTTTTTATCCGTACATAATGATGATTATCCGTTTGGTTACTGACTAATAGCAACAAATTAACGTGTATAGGTGGTTTAGCTCTTGTATAGTAGAAAGGACCCACTACCTCAGGAATACGATGACCATCACGATATGTTTCCTCCAGTCCATAAACATAGATGGAGATGTTATTGTTGGACTCAAACGTTGAGGTGTTAGTCAGCTTAACAGGAAGTTCTACACCGTTCCAGTTGAATAACGTCCTGAAATTAGGGTAATAAGTCGTCCGTTGTGGTAACCCCGTCGGTGTCACTAATGCTGATACAATAGCCCACGCAAAGCAGCATATAGCATATAGGATGAACCCATAGTGGGAGAAAATTTCAACATGTTTACCTCTAAATATACTAAATTCACCAGCGACCACCCTACAAAACAACATATATTAATAATCTACTACCCTACTCTCACTTACCAGAATCTTTATGTTGAAATTCTGATTGCTTAGCATCCAAGATTTCCACTACTCTTTGAAAACACTCTTACAACACCATCCCGACACCCAATATATCATATTTGTTTTGAAAGGACTTTAATTCGTTACTTTCTGTACTGTTCAGAAAGTACAATCCAAACAACTCAACATTACATTTCAACGAGAAGTGTTTCTGCAACTGAATTTGTATTAGTCTCAAAACATTCACTTTAACGTCACCCATAAACGTCTGCACATCCGTATGGGTATTGCATAGTGATAGTCTATACGAAACAATGCGTTGTTTAAAAGCGTTACGAATCACTTCAACCCCAGTATCAACGAGTAAACACATTTGATTTGTGCCTATTGCTTCTAAGGTGTCCTTGATAAGCATATCGAGGAACATCAATCAAACAATAAGTGCAGTGCACAATTTCAACACTTTTGCTACGTTTATTTTGTACTGGTTCGCTGCTTTGGTCTGACTTACGCTTCCGTGAGTTATTCAAACCCGATGGCCCAGGTTCTGCAAAGGAATCATCAATATGCCTGTATTGCACATTATTCTTTAAGTTGCTTAACCGTGATGGTCCAGGTTGTGCAAGACGTTCAGCAATATGGCTACGTTTCGTTCTGTTCGCATCGGATGTACTTGGTTGCACCTCATTCCTAAGTGCGGTACGATTTTGCGGTACAGACTGCGGCATCTCTGAAGGTGGGGTAGTTGGGATACTTATTCAATACGCGGTTTTTTTGATGTCGCAGTAGAGAGTCTTTTCTTGAAAATTTCTTCAGACATACACATTGAAACGTTTTATTGCGATCTGTAACAGAGAGAATGTATAAACAATGTATAGGTGAACGGGTAGAATTACGTGTTTTGTTATAATTCCTTTTTTTAACTGTTTATTGCTCTTTATTAGTTTGCAGCATTACTATCGTGTATCACAACTGTTAAGAAAAGAAGTTATACCCAGCGATGCGAACGAGGACGTAACGTAACATATCGCCAGGATTATCAGGTTGAGGGGTAGAGTAGTGGACGGGTAAGGAAACAATAATAATGATAGTCTGGATAGAGTGTTGCTGAGCACACATATTCTACCCAGCATTGAATCTCACCCTGCCATGTGCTTTGGGATGGAAGTAAGGTATACAGCAGAAACTCCGCAGCACATGTAGAGCTCAATACACTCTGGGGAGAAGATACTGCATTTTCCACTATATCCCTCACCGGTGATTGCGCAGGTAAGTATTGTATGGGTGTTGCAGGACTCCTAGATACTGATAAGTCATTTAGCGACCATTCGTTATATATAAAATCAGCAGCACACACAGGACTGAGGAGACCTTCAAATATGTCCTCTAAAAATGCATGAAAAACGCTGTTTTTAGTGTAAACATCTATATTTACACCTATATTTAGCGAAACTAAAACGGTACAAATTATTCGTACAACTAATTCTATAGTTGACACTACTGAACATACAATGACTTCAAGAGCAAGTACCCCATCATCTCCCCAGGTAAAAACTACCAAATTTTATGTTTTTAATTTTTTTTTTTTTGGTTGGTACATTTCTAACGTTTTATTTCTTTTTTTACAGGTTTCTGTTACCCCCCGTTCTCCATCGTCTGGGCAACCCCTGTATCCCTTCAACTTTATCCCGCTAGCGTCCTCAACTCCTCTCCCCGATATCCCGCCAACTCCTACTCCTCAGGTTTCCTATCCAATTGACGTTGACCTCCTTTCAGCGCCCACACCTCAGGATTCCTCCCCCTCTTCCCTGAGGTGCTGTATATCCCGCCCTCTGCATCCTCTCCTATTATAGTGGACGCCCAATCCAGCGACGACGAAATTTATGAACTGACGACCGTAGTCCTGGGATCTCTACAAGATTACAATCCTGATGCGATACAGTACTACTTGACATGACCCATACCGAAATCATTACTATCAGTGACGAGAACACGCCACTACCTATTGACATACACGAACATAACGATGATAGTAATGACATCGTCAGCATATCATCCAGTGTTGAGGGAGTATGTTCTTCCTGTGCTGGGAACGATTACCTCAACACTGGTGACTACGACTACGACGTAGACATGGACCCTGCCTACAGCTATGATTCCGACGACTATGACAATGACGCATTACGACAACAGCGACTACTTCGCGAAACACGTACTGCGTTTTGTAACGAAATCATCGTTGAAGAGAGCAGCGATGAGGAGAACTTTATGAACACTCTCACTAACAACATGCAACAACTGGAACGTAGCGCTCACGAACTGTCAGACGTAGTACAACTAAGTGCGTACGAACAGTCACATAACAGCATACCGGACGAGAACAATGACAATGGCAATGCTCCAGACGTCGCTCTGCAGGTCCAGGATCACGGAAATAACGAAAACGCTGACGACGTGCAAGACAATAACGACGAGGAACTTGACGGTGACTGGTTTTGGGCTACACATATCCCTATGACCATTGGTCGCACTATTCTTCCACCCCTCTACAACGTTATGTGTGCGATGGCGTCAGGAGACAGTGCCACTCAACGCAATTCTTCGTTTCTAATTATTGCCGGGTGATATTCTACGCACATCGCATCATCACATGGGACCGTCTCACGTTCACGGTATGTATCGTCTTGATACTACTTTATTTATATTTATAATTCTTTCCTTCATTACAGCTGGCAATCATAGTGCCATTCGTTCGGAATTATGATGTCGTGATTCCGGACAGCTCTCTAGAAGAGCAGTTCGACCGGGTCCACACTAGGCTTGTAACATTACACCTTGACTGGCATAGTTTTATAAGTCTAGCTATACTAAGTGAGTATGATAACGCCATTGTACATCTGGAGATGATACTGGAAACTGTCGAAGAGATTGGTAGACTTTACGAACTCATCCGAGTTCGTAAGGAAGCTCTTCGACAAGTGGTCTTTGCAGGTGATCGAAACAGGCATAGTAAGTATAACTGATAGAGCTCTCCTTCTACTTATGATTTATTTCCAGAAAAACGTCGACCCCAATAGTGCGACCCCAGACCATACAGACCGACACTAACTAACTGAGCTCGGCGACTACTATACAGACAGACAAACAGACAGGTAGACAGACAGAGATACAGACAGAGAGACGGACAGGCATCACAGTGGACCAGGATCCCTCCAAATTGTTGAAAAACGATTATAATTAATTTTCTCATTATTTTCACGGAAAACATGCTACGACATACTTGAGGAAGTATATTTGAGTACCTTTATATAAATACCCCTCATATTTACCTTCACTGATTGTACGATATATTGAAGTTTTTGGTCTTTGGTCCGTGAAGCCAATGATGGGGAAGGTGATATTGTTTTCGTCAAAAAAATGAGATAACCGCACACAAGTGTGTCGTTTGAATGTTCCTTGGTATAAATTAGCGATTTCGTCGTTGTGTCCCGTAGATATTTCAGTTTCCGAAGTAATAGGAGAAGTAACGTATAAATATTAGATCATTCATCGATCCATATATTATTTAATCTGTGTAATACTATAGTTTCAGGAAATTGTAATAACAAAGAAAACTATTTTCAACTACACCAACATCGCTATCTACCTACAACAATTTAACTTATAAAAACTTTAATAAAAACAAAAAATTAATGATATTCACTATCAGAGCTGAAACAATTTAACGACCCATTTGGTGAACATGATTCTAGAAGATCTACAGCTTGTGGAGTAAAACTTTTCCTTTTAGCTTCAGTTTTTTTTCTTAAACTAGTTATGACGGGATCCGATGAAACGCAGAGATTGTTAAATACGTCAAGGTTTGTTGATCTTCTATCACATTTTCGTGAATTATGCTCCCTGTATCTGCAATACTCTTTGTTTCGCGCCTCTTGCGCTTCTTCGGAGAGCTGTCCAATCGGAAGGGGTGATGCATTTACAATTGCAACACCATGCACAAGAATTTTGTGAATGGTTACAGGCATTCTGTACCAGGGGTAGAGAGATATAAAAAGCCTAGCTGTGTCCAAAGTGTATGTCTCAAACTCCTGTAGCTTGATACTAAATCCGCTTGCAAGAACCTGCAGTATGACATAAAGTCTGTAAATTAGTGATTCATTAATCCCTGTTATTTTTGCAGATATCTTGTAGTTTCGGAAGAAAATTGTTGCTGAATTTCCGTCGTTGGAGGTTCCAGCTCCTTGTTTTGGTTGGTCTATAATGATAGCAAGTTGTTTTTTAAATTCAGTTTGAATTTTTTTATTTTGGTTTTTAAATAACTAACTGTGCCTCCTGACCACGAGTCTGCCATTTTTCTATAGGTAGTCGGTAGCTCACCTTGAGAAGACATTCGAAAGATCTAAAAAAAACAAAACAGACATTAATTGATTACAAAAAAGCTTTGCAGGGAACCAACACAAGACACTATACAAGTTAAATAACATCGCATCGGCAAACAAACCGTATCCATGCATGCAGAGACGTGATGTATAGGTTTTTCTAGCAGTTTTTCCAACTTGTTCATCTCAATTGCGCTAGCTCCGCACAAGTAACACTTTTGCGAGGAAGTATCGGTAAGTGAATTAATCATTTTCATATCTAAGATCGTCAAGTATAAGTCGTGCTTTATAAAAAAATCTTGAGAGGAAGTTGCAAATTTAGTTTCAGATAGTGACTGAATTGCATCGTTAACCACACGAGTTTCTCTTTTGAAAATTTCAATATTCTCCTTTAAAAATTGCATTTTTAAAGGACGACATAGCATGGTCGATGAAGGTTTTGGATTGTTCCAAATAACTACTTTTTGTTGATTGTCATTTAGCGTGTAAAGTTGGAGAGGGACTACGCATGTTAGTAATAAATTAGAATCACTAAAGTTATCGTCTTGAAAAGCCTGCTTATACTTTGCTTGCCCTGAACTGCCGTCCATTCCCCATTTAGATATTAGTACAAGCCTCTTGTTTTTCATTCTAAATGTTTCTAATTTAAGAGTAGATAATAACCTAGATGTGGTGTGATCTAATAGTGATTGCAGATTAACAACAACACAATGATCTGTCGCAATAATGTTTTGAGGGTAACATCGTTTTTTGGCTTCCCTGATATTGTTGTAAGGTGGATAAATATCAGTGTGGTTTTCTTTAGCAGTTTCACGAATGACTTGATAAGCTCTTTTTGACATTCTAGCATCTACTATAGTAGCCAAGGCACGGTCATAACTTATACGACATCGACAGGATTCGTTTCTACATTTTGTAGTCTTTTTGCTGCCTTCGACTTTCCAACTGACCTTAAACCCATTTTAGAAGCAAAAAAAAGCTCGGGCGTCTCCAACTGTCTCAAATATTCTGTTCTTTTATATTTTCCGGAATAACTTAACGTTTCAAAATTTTCTTTCGATCCCCCAACTCGACTCAAGCAGCAAGGTAATGTTACTAAATTATCGAGCCATAATCGATTTTTTTCTAAAAATTGTTGTTTGATGCGACAGGCCTGATTCCACCTTTGTCTAAACTTGTTACACAAATTTTTTGTTAAGCTTTTAATGCGCTTCTAATTTTGATCGTGGCACTTTCGGCAAGAGACAGACTTCAGAGTTTCATAAATTTTTTTGCTGTCTTTACCTCTTTCGAAAATTTCTCTCACTCGTACTCAATGATGTCTTGACTCTAACATTACATAAACGAACTATGTAGAATACCATCGCCCTTATAGTTTCTGTTAGCTTTCTTATAGTGTAGGATACATAATGTTAAGCATTTGTTTTAAAAACCCATTAAGCAGGTCGTTGGATCGCTATTAATTGTAATTTACGGTGGCTGTAACGGACAAGCAAACACACTAACAAAAGTATCATCAACAGGCAGGTACGAAATCGATCTAAAGTTATTCAAATCGACAGTTGGTATTTAAATGCCAGAAGAAGGAAATTAATGCTTCCAGTTGTCTAATGATAAAATGAATGAAACATTGTAAACTTGGACAAAAACTGCGCTATAAAGCATGCAATCGCTGCGCTCGTGCTTTAAAAATCACTCGTATATAAGTGCATAAACTAATGTTAGTTATCTTCTATAAGTGTGAAAATAAATTTAGTAGAATATTTTCAATTGTGTTTTTAGAAAACGCCAAAACAACACAATTACACATTTTTAAGCAGAGCGATGTAGGCTACTCACTAATATAAATAAATTTTTTTCTCAAATAGTAGCAAAAAGTATCATTTTTTTAGAAAATAGGATATCTAGGCTTAAATAAAAAAAGATTTGGAATCTCTATCCTGACAGAGAACATTGAACTTGAACTTAAAAAATATAATTTTGCTATAAAAATTTTACACATTTCTTTTTTTATTGAAAGTATTCGGCTATCAACAAGAATACACGGAATATAAGTTAAGTTAATAAAGAGCGAACTTACCAGCAAGAACTTCGTCCATATCAAAGTTCTTAAAAAAGCCTGTATTTTTGAATTTACACAAATATTTATCCGCACTTTTTTTGGAAAAATAATAGCGACGTTAAATGACTAACAAACTTGTCAGACTTTGCAGCGAATATTCTTATCTCCATGACAACTGATTACAGAGGTTAAACTGTTTTGGCGTGCTCCAGAGCCTACTCAATTATTATACACAGAAATAATTTATTGTTTCTCACGTTTATAATTTTGTAATTTTTCAACATTTTGCGTAGACTCTGGCCCACTGTGAGACAGACAGATACACACCACACGATGTATATGACAGACAGATACACACCACACGGTGTATATGCTTAAATATATCAATCATACTGTGATGGTATACCATCATGTACCGCTGACGAACATCTGCTAGTCCTCTAGAGGAGCATCTTCAGACGATACGGTTGAATTCTTCATGTGTGGAGTTCGAATAAACCAATGGCGGTCATCTGACACTCCGCTAAAGGAGCATCTCCGATGGGCACCACACTGCACGTACGCTCAATTACTTGCACCACGTCCTCGCAGGTGTAATGATACAGAAGTGGAAAGGACCTTTTGCACTTGTACTAAATCAAAATGTTTTATTCCTAGAGAAAATCATATATCTGAATAATACACTGATTACATTTGTACATACAACAAATAAATATATTAGCATATCATTATCTTTCTTAATTTGGTTCTAAGTGCGGTATCAGAGAAGTGTAAAAAATTACATGAGCAAGCCTTGAAAAAGTGAGATGTCTGAGTGGGTAGGGTGTGCAAATAGCCTTGAGAATGTGTTGAGTGTTAGTGACCTTCGTATTTTTTTACACCTCGGAGTGTGGTAATATTAATTGGGAAAGTTATATGCAAACATGCCCTACTTATTGCGTGACCTTGGGCGGGTGGGACCTTGAAATTGTGGTAATCTTGGAAATGTGGTGTATTTCAAAAGTATCCAATCTTACCTACTTCCGTGGGTCCGTGTGTCCGTGTGTCCGTGTGTCCGTGTGTCCGTGTGTCCGTGTGTCCGTGTGTCCGTGTGTCCGTGTGTCCGTGTGTCCGTGTGTCCGTGTGTCCGTGTGTCCGTGTGTCCGTCTGTCCGTGTGTCCGTCTGTCCGTGTGTCCGTCTGTCCGTGTGTCCGTGTCCGTGTGTCCGTCCGTATGTCTATCTGCTCCTAGTGTATTCATTATATCATCGTTGTCACCAAATGTCTCTAGGTTTACTAGATCTCGGTCACTATCTCTTCTTTCTGGCGTCGTTCGATTGTGACAATCAGCACAATGATCAAATTAAACAATAAATACCTAAATTGCTTATCTTTCGACGCTGTGTAATCATAGGTTCACAAAACAAAAATAACACAAGTCCAATAACCTAAATAAATATAATGTACAGAAAATAAATAATAATACATGGACATATGGAATTCGTAGACAATGTAAATGTAACCAAGAACGTCATCAAACAACTTACTTAAATTTGGCTGATCCTCTAGCTAGAGTATGTAATAAATCGCCTTCTATACTAATTTCAATATAAACGATTCCCTAGTAGAACTTCTGCGGCGACAAAATCTCCTATATACACCGTACATATCCCAGTATCTTTGAATCCATTACTGATCGTCACTATGAATGCAGAATAGGAGTATGCTTCGCTCAAAAGAGCTGTCATATTGTGTTGGAACACACTACTTCAAGGTGTAATGATGCAGAAGTGGAAAGGACCTTTTGCACTTGCACTAAATCAAATTGTTTTATTCCTAGAGAAAATCATATATCTGCATAATACACTGATTACATTTGTACATACAACAAATAAATATATTAGCATATCATTATCTTTTTTAATTTGGTTCTAAGTGTGGTATCAGAGTAGCCTATAAATGTACATTAAAGTTAAATCAACCTTTGAAAACTTTCGGCCGTGTTTATTTCATTCAAACCAAACTCGATATAATTACGTTAATTTAATGAGCAAATTAAACAATAAATACCTAAATTGCTTATCTTTCGACGCTGTGTAATCATAGGTTCACAAAACAAAAATAACACAAGTCCAATAACCTAAATAAATATAATGTACAGAAAATAAATAATAATACATGGACATATGGAATTCGTAGACAATGTAAATGTAACCAAGAACGTCATCAAACAACTTACTTAAATTTGGCTGATCCTCTAGCTAGAGTATGTAATAAATCGCCTTCTATACTAATTTCAATATAAACGTTTGTCAATTTTGTATAACATTAAAAAAAAATACACTTCAAATAAATTTGGCTAATTCCCTGCATAAAAGCACTTGCCGTATAAATTTAACCAACAAAATCATCAAGTGTGACCCACTAAAGAAATTCCTAAATAACATCATAATCACAATGAACAACACCCAAAATTTTAGTTAAATTTCGTCTATCACCACATCCAAGAAAAACACAAAAGTTACCTTAAATGCAGAGGCCCCTTGGTTACACAGAATCTGGGACGGGCTATAACCTCGACGATACTGTTGCTGCTGGGGATGCTTACTCCTAGCGTTGCTTGATTCGATTTTCAATTCATCGTGTACGTTAATGTCTACATTGACACGCAATTCGTTCAATTCGCTTTATTTACTTGAACTATGCTCCTCAGACGAAACTATTTACAGTACGTTACTTATTCACTTTATACTATACCAACTCGGGCTAGTTCTTACAATTTTAAATTACAAAATGTTTTATTTATTTAGCAGCAGGCTATTTGGTTACGAGCGCACTGTGAACTAAATGTATGTAACCTTGAAACGAACGTCTTCTCCAGAGGAAAGCGTGAGCATTAGGTAATTAACACTCAGCACAGTTCCGGATCTCGTTACATATAACCCTAAGGACTAACTGAACGTCACAAGACAACGTCGTGAAGGTTGAAAAATTATATGATCCCTTGTACCGGTGCCTCCTGGTAACTGCTACCTGTTGCAAAATTTATTGCTTTACAATTTGTTTGCCCTATTTGAACATGAATACTTTCTCAAGGGGAGGTTCAGATTATTATGGATGCTTGGAAGTTGGTTGGGTTGCCTAACCTAGTCTAACTATACATACATTTACCACAATAAAAGGATAGGTTTATTTACAATGAAAACTGTAAATTATATGATTCTAAGAAAATTAAATAAAACTGAAATTAAATGAGTACATAATTGAAAGAAACAATGTTAAATAATATCCTATTGATTCTTCCTCGACTTTATAAAAAGTCTACGCCTCTGGTCTAGTTTAGATTCAAACCTCTCCAAAATAGTGCTACACTTTTAAATCTGAAAACATATGATAAAAACGTGGTATAACGGTGAACATATTTGTTTAATAAGTTACGAGGGATAACAACTAATTAGTGTAAAAACGTGGTGTATTAATGGTGCGAGGATGGTATTACATACAGAGTAAGTACGTGATTTGCTTTCTTTCTAATTTAAGTTAGAAATGGCATTTGGTGGTGAAACAGGAACAACAGGTTTTATTCACGTGTAGGGTTAATTTCGGGTTGGTTGAGGTTGGATATTATGTAGGGATGAATAATGATAGTAGTTAGGTTGGAGTATGTCTATATAGGATGACTAAATAAAAGGTAATTGAAGAAGTAGGTATGATAAATTTGTATAGGGTGACAGGTGGTAATTTATAAGGGGATGAAGACGATATGTAGGTTATAAGGGTAGTATGATAAGTAAAGGAAGTGGGTCTGGGATGTATATTTGGATATAGGAAAATCCTTTTTCCGGGCGAAAACCGAAACCGTCAAAGGGGGAGAATGAAAGGGATAATATTGGTCGTGACAATAGAGAATGTTTCGGAGCAAGATACCACCGTCAATTCACTACAGTCTCTAGAATATCTACAACCTATCCTTGTCGCGGCTTAGACCTTCAACAAGCTCATAGGGGTAGAATCCCTGTTTGACTTGGTAAAATTGATTAGAAAAGGTGTAGTTTAGTATCTAGAAGCATTCGGGGTGTAAATGACCTCCGTCTGTTTCTGTCCCTTAACTTTCTTTGGTTATACTCAAATCGGAGCCATAACCCACAATACGGTCGTATTAGTGTGTTAAAGTAGGGGTGTAGGGATAACTTGGGTAGACTAGTACATAAGGGTTTAAAAGGATTACCTGGCTGGATGTTCAGGATCGTAAAATTTAGGTGGGTCAGGTGGAATAAATGGATGGTTTTCAGGTTATTCATAGGAACTAGGAGATGATGATGAATGTATGTGAACAAGCAGGAATATGTGTGATTTCAGGTTGACGGGATAAAATGAATGCAGGAATGATTATAAGAACAGGCAGGAATATGTCTGAGTTATTTCAGGAAGGAAAGTAATAATGAGAATCATAATAATAATCTTGAATGGGAAGCTAGTGTTTATATAGAGATTTTGGTGAGAGTGGGGAACAACTGATAACATTTTTAAATAAGGTAAATACAGTTGTGGAAGGAACTAGGAAATAAGTTTATTTACAAGCATAGGAATGTTTAGGAAGGATCTGCAGGATCATTACACACCACCCTTACCTGGAGAGAAGAAAGTTCGTTACCTGGTTTATGGATTAGTCCGAGCTCTATGGCAATCGTTCGTTTGACCCGCATGAATTCTCCATTAGCCAAACGAATCTTCACACGCCGTCTATTTCTGGCTTTTCCTCGTCCGGTCCGAATAATAGTTGGAGGAGGTCTAGGACGAGGTAATTCAGGGATGCTTAAGAGTGTGATGCCCATATTATCGGGAGAATTATTGATGGTGACGACTGGTGTTTGCAATTCTAAGGCATCTAGCTCGCGTACCATTTGCCTTAAAGGAGGAGTACTAGGGGTGACTGGAAGATCTTCAGGATTAAGCGGGATGGGAGAAAATTCCCAATTTGGGTAACGGCGATAGGGATAAGAGAGATATGCTTGGAGGACTGATGGGCAGAGGGATTTCTGAGACCGGGACGTCAAGAACGTGAGAGTGAGGTAGTGGGTTTATAGGGGCTTAATACAATAGGATTATAGGATATGGACATAGGCGGCAAATTTTCGGTACCTGGTGTCCGATAAGCGTTTGGTTGCCAAGGCCGGATAGTTGGACGACGACGTTTCGGGCGGGTTCTACGAGTAGGTGCCATGGCATGTGACTGCAGGTGCGTCGCGGAAACTTCGTTTGTATGTTCCTTATCATTTTCCTTCCCTCTCCGAAGTCTGGGCGTACTGGAGGTGGCGATGGTTTCCGGAGGGGGAACCGCTGCGTCGACGCTCTGGATGTCCTTGACATGGACAGGTCCCAAGTTCTTCTTCGTGTCGGGATCCCGAAGCTCAACGATCACAGGTGAGATAATTTTCTTTATTAAATATGGTCCGGTAAATTTTGGTGCTAATTTGGCGCTAAAATTTTTGATTTTACTAGAAAGATAATGAGATAATGACACGTACTCACGTACGTGTGGGCGATAGTGGCGTCGACGGAGGTCGTACCCTCGCTTCTGGGTATCGAAGGCGAGAGATAATGTGTCCCTGGCCAGCTGGCGCAAGTCTTCGATCCTTTTCATGTGATGGTTATGTTCTTCGGAGGCTACGGGTGTCGTAGAAGAAGGATCACGAGGGTGTTGATAGGTTATTCCAGGGGGGCGGAGTTCCCTGCCTAAATTCAAAAGAGCTGGTGAAAATCCTGTGGAGCAGTGCGTCACGGAATTGATGGCTAATGCTATTTCGGGTAAGTGCAAATCCCACCTTTTTTTATCTTCTCCAGTGAATTGGGCGATCATAGTACCAATTACTTTTTTAGTCCGCTCCACCGGGTTAGCCTGGGGAGTGTACGGTTGTGTCAGGCGGTGTTTGATCCCAAGTTCTTCCGGGGCATTCTGAAAAAACGACTAGTATATTGGGGACCATTATCGGTGAGGAGTTTGTTTGGACAGTCATATCGGAACACTATCTGTTCCCTAAAAGTCTGAAGAATCGCAGGACTGGTAGCCTGTCGGAGGGGTTTCAACTCTGTCCATTTGGTAATGCAATCCTGAAACACCAGTAAAAATGTGTGGCCTTTCTGGGTACGTGGTAGTGGTCCTATTAAATCCGTACTGACTACTTGCCAAGGATGTCCAGTTTTAGAGAAATACATCGCTCCTGCCGGTTTCTGGGCGAAGGATTTAAATTGAATACAGGTAGGGCATCTTTTAATGTGCTTTATGACATCTCCTTTGATTCCAGGCCAATAATAGTGTCGGTATATACGGGATAACGTCTTGGCTATACCTAGATGTCCAACCGTGGTGGCGTCGTGACATTCCCGCAGAATAGAACGTCTCTGGTTCTTAGGGACACACCTTTTCCAGATGCTGTGCACTCCTGCCTCAATTTCAGGTGAGGAGTTTGGGAGTTGTTTATATAGCTGACCGTTTTCTATTTTAAATAGCGGATGTGCGGTGGGATCTTCTTGAACCTGGCGGACAAGAGACTGATACCAAGGACAGCCTGGTTCTTGGTCGGTTTCTTCTAATGGACACAGAGTTGGTGTAGATGGAGGCGGATCATGTATGCGAGAAAGCGCGTCGGCGACTTTATTTAGTGTTCCTTTGCGGTACTCTATGGAGAAGTCGTACTGCTGGAGTTCCATTATCCACCGAGCTAGTCGTGACGTGGGTTTCTGTAAGGTACGTAACCAGTTTAAACTGCGATGATCTGTAATCACAATTAATTTATATCCTTCCAGATATTCTTTTAATTTTAAGATGGCCCACACGCCTGCTAAGCATTCCTTTTCAATCGTGGAATAGTTTCGCTTAGCCTGGCTTAATGCTCTACTCACATATGAGATTACACGTTCGTTGGGTCCTTCTCCCTGGGTTAATACTGCTCCAATACCTGTAGAACTAGCATCGGTTTGTAATACGAAGGTCTTGGAAAAATCTGGGCATGCTAAGATGGGAGGAGAGATGAGTGTTTGTTTAATTTCGTGGAATGCTTTTTGTTGGTCTGTGTCCCAAATAAACTTTTGTTCCTTGCGTAGTAGTTCGGTTAATGGTTGACTCAGCTGGGCGAATTGGGAAATCTATTTCCTATACCACGAGGACATCCCAAGGAATTGACGTAGTTGTTTAATAGTGCGTGGTACTGGTAATTGGACAATAGATTCCACATTGTCAAGATCAGGCTGGATTCCTTTGGAAGTGACTACATGTCCGAGGTACTTCAATTCCGTTCTGCAAAACTGACACTTCTCGGCTTGTAACTGAAGTCCATTTTCTCGTAGTCTGCGGAAAACCTCCCGTAAGTTTTGTAAATGTTCCTTAAAAGTTGTTCCTAACACTATAATATCGTCTAGGTAGACGAACTCTTTGCCTATCATGTCCGGTCCAATAAAGCCGTCTAGCAGGCGTTGGAAAGTGGCGTGTGCCGAGTGTAATCCGCATGGAAGTACCTTGAACTGAAAGAGTCCTCGTCCTGGGACTGTAAACGCAGTAATAGGTTTACTGGATTCTTCAAGGGGGACCTGCCAATATCGCTGCTTTAGGTCCAGGGTACTAAGATAATGAGCTTCCCTTAACTGGGCTATGGTCCCCTGGATAAAAGGTAGTGGATAAGCATCTTTGACGGTTAGCTGGTTCACTTTCCTAAAATCAATGCAAAAGCGATGTGCACCGGAGGGTTTTCTAACAAGCACAACGGGCGAACTCCAAGTACTGCAAGATGGCTCTATGATATCGTGGGCTATCTACTTCCTGGTTAACGATTTGGTGCATGGCGGGATTTCTAGGATAATATCGCTGTTTTACTGGATCCAGTCCTGGGAGTAGAGTGATACGGTATGTTATTCTGTTGGTTCTTCCTGGTAACTGTTGAAACTGCTTTAATTCTAGGTCTAGAAAATCATTGAGTTGCTGGAGTTCACTATTATCCGGTCCGTGAATACCTCCTAGTCCTGCCGCTGACTTAATCTGTAGCGGGAGAGTTTCGTCGTTTATTTCGACTTGGTGAGGGGTGAGTCTTATGGGCGGCTTGAGCTTGCCTCAGGAAATCAAGTCCCAAAACTACATCTGTAGATAGCGTAGGCAGCAACGAATACTGATGTTGGCCAAGTATGACCGGAAATCGGTAGCTGCCCAGAGAATGGGTGATTGTATTATCTGCTAAACGGACGGTTTCTTGCTGAAGAGTTTCTGGAAAGATGGAGTTTCTCACTATTAATTCTTTTAACTTGCTGCCAAAATACGCTCTAGAAGCGCCAGTATCCACCAGAGCTTGTATCGGTTGGTTAAAAATTTGTAGTATTATAAATAGTCGATCATCCTCCGTAATAGGTAAGACTGTTGGTGTCGGTGGAGATGACTGTGTAAATTCTTTTATTTGTTTTAGCCACGCTTGCCATTCTTCTTTGTATATGGGCAATACGTCACAAGAAAGGGACGGTAAGGTCTCTAAAATGTACTCGGGGTGAACTAGGGCTATGGGCTGGACTATGGCTTCGTGAAGGCAATTTCATACTGTCTGGCCATTTCTAGTAACTCAGGTAATGTCGAATAATCTTGTGGTCGAATATAATATATGTACTCTGTTTTTTGATTATCGTATATCCGTTCTAGCTGATTGGTAGTGCTCAACCCCCATGACATCGCATTAATGTAAGTAGAGAAGTGACATATTCTCCTGCCTTTTCTTTTGGTCGTTGCACTCGATTTCGGATTTCCTCTTCCAATTTCTGTTGGTATCGAGGTGGCAAGAACTGCAATAGAAAATCTCTCAGAAAATCATACCAGGTATGCCAATTACATCTATTGTTCCAATACCAGAGCAAAACGTTTTCTTTGAACAGTTCGGGTAAAGGAGACAACATCTCGTTAACAGGGAGTTGGTAACAATTCTGGAGCTCCTGTAATTTCTCTAGAAATGACATGGAGTCACTAACTCCATCGTATTTGAGTCCCCATTTTCGAACCCTGTCACAGGTATCACCCATTCTATTTGGAAAATTATGGTTAGTAAAAGTGGATGGATCAGGTGTAGTACCACTCAGTTCACTTGTCTCAAACTGTAAGATAGGTTCCATCGGGATGGGTAAGTCAACTTGACCTTCTCCAGTCCTTAAATATTTTATTATTCTGGCTCGAAGAGCTTCGCTTGTTCCTAATGTATCCAGCCTGTACTTTTCTGCCTCTTCAATCAAATTCTCCTTCTTAAGGGTGTACACCCAACCTACACGAATATCTTTTTCTTCTGGAGCATGGGTACTCATTATTGCTATGTTTCAGGTTCGGGCCTGGTTGAAGAATTGAAAAATTATAATCACACTGGCTATAATTTAAATAATGAAGAATTTTGGAGTTGGAGTTCACTGACTATTTTAAATTTTTAATTCTTGCCCTAGAAAGTAATTAGAATTAAGTTTTAAATGTTTCTTCTGTGCAATAATTGTTCACACTGTCAATTTTTCTTTGTTGTATTTCAATTTTTATTTAAGGTGGCCTGAAAATAATTGGGAACACTTTTAATTTCTGTGTCCTGTAAAACAAAGGTTAACTCTTTATTATTAATTTGCCCTGTAAAGGAATGATTAATAATGTTAATGGCCCAAGTTATACCTAGTTAATTTTTGTTTCTGGAAAATAATGTTTACTCCGGAAAGAAAGACTAATATTTAAATTATGTCTGTAAAAGGTAATTAGCTATATTTGACCCAAACAATCTGGACAAGTTCTAGAGCCTTGGACCTATTGCTGAAAGTAAAATGTTATTATATATTTAGACCTGAAATAGAAATGTGAATCATTTGTATTCTCGTGTCTGGAAGGTATTCGGACAGTATTTCTGATTGCTGTAAGAAAATAATTATTATTATTCGCCAGGTAATAATCTTTTTGGTTAAAGTTGCTGAAAGTGAAATGTTATTATATATGTATACCTGAAATAGAAATGTGAATCATTTGTAAAATTGCCCCACGTTGGACGCCACTGTACCGGTCCCTCCTGGTAACTGCTACCTGTCTTTTACCTGTTGCAAAATTTATTGCTTTACAATTTGTATGCTCTATTTGAACATGAATACTTTCTCAAGGGGAGGTTCAGATTACTATGGATGCTTGGAAGTAGGTTGGGTTGCCTAACCTAATCTAACTATACAAACATTTACCACAATAATAGGATAGGTTTATTTCTGAGTTATTTCAGGCAGGAGAGTCATAATAATAATCTTTAATGGGAAGCTAGTGTTTATATAGAGATTTTGGTGAGAGTGGGGAACAACTGATAACATTTTTAAATAAGGTAAATACAGTTGTGGAAGGAAGCAGGAAATAAGTTTTGAGGAATTTATTTACAAGGATAGGAATGTTTAGGAAGGATCTGCAGGATCATTACACTCTTAATTGAATTTCGGAAGATGAAGAGCACATTTTAACGGGAGTTCTTTCTACACGAGCTTAGTCAACGTTGTTGCGCGGTACCATCTACGTCACCGTAACAAAAAACTAAGCTCTACGCCTCAACGCCTGTACTACTACTCTCTACATAAAAACTTTACTTTCCGCCACATTGGTTTGTCAACCACCTCCACCCTAATTTGCCCAAAAAACTTAAATATACCACTCCGCGCATACACAAAGCCTAAGTTCGAAAAACTTCGGGAGATATTGCTTTGTCAGCAAGCCTGTTCCTACTCGAAATCTTATCTGAGAAATTTGATATTTAACGAAATGAGATTTTCATCCAAAATAACCTTTAATGCTATCTACCTAAAGTTTATTTCTTTATGTTAAAATCGAACTCTTATCAATAGAATGGTGTCTATTTGGCGGCTAACTAGAACTTTTAAGATGTGTCTTACAATGTAATATCCGAATACGTTATGTAATTCAATCTTTTTAGATGACGCAATTCAACTTGATTTAACAAAATTAAAATACGAGATTTATTTCTACAAAACTATCTTTATTTACAAATACACTAATATAAAAAATAACGAGAACATTTTTTCTAACAAAAACTAATCTAACAATACTCCAATTGTCACCTGTGAATGAAACGTGATTCTATAAATAAAAACCATAAATATCCCAACTCAAAAAAAGGTAATCAAATAAAAACTCGCAAACTCGAAATTAAAAAAATTTTAACAAAACCAACTTACCCACAGGGTGACATGTCAAACTGTTATTTTTCACAATCTGGAAACATTGGCGTCCTATGACAGTATTCATGTTAGTGACGCAACTGATCTTACTCATGAAAATTACTATATGTCTCAACTTAATTTACACCACTAACTAAATAGTGCATGTTATGATTCAATTAATTCTCTGATGATTTTCAAACTAATTTTATTTAACCATTAATACCGTACATAATCTGTACATTTTTTTCCTATTTTTTACGGCTTGTTTTTACCACGAATATACGTCGATTGCTTCCATTTGTTATGGTGATACATTTTCTTTCCAGAATTCCAATTTCTTTAACTGTTTGTTTGTTAAGTTCTGTTCCAGATTTTAGGATTACATTTATTAATTTCCATTATTTTTTTTAATTTTTGAACCAGCCACGAAAACTCGAAATTTAAGCACTAGCTACTTTGTCTAGGGATCAATTGAAAAGAAATCAGAATGTGGTAGTTTTCCTGCAGAAAACAAAAGAGCGATTATGTTGGAGCGTCTTGGATGTTTGTAGCTGCATGCGCATCGAAGACAGAATTTCTCGGTAGAGTTTAGAAAAGGAGTAATTATGAAGTACAATTCTGATTCTCGTAAACCGTGAATCGCCATGCTACTTACAACTTTAGTTGCATACATACGTTGAGCGTGAATGCTACCCGAATAATTTTTAATGCAGCTGAGCTCATGTGATCATAACTGACCTTAAATTGTTTATACAATCAATGGCACAAAAATGTGGTATCCTACGTTGATTTTTCATTTATTTTTTATTTACTTGCAAATAACATAAATTTTGTTTAAATTCTTCAGAGCAGGCACCAGATTGATTCTTTATTAATTAATTATTTTCTTTATTATCTTTTACAAATTAAGCAATAATCAATTTTATCTCCACTGCCGTTATTACTGAAGCCGTTTAAAGCATTTTACGACAGAACCTCATTGGTATCAATAAGCGACACCATGCATGCATACTTAATGTATGTATGTATGTATGTATGTTGGGAGATTACTGTGACTGAAGGAGCTGGGAGATCTCAAGCACCCTTCCCCTTGGGGTGGGAATAAACCACGTTGCTTTTTCCTTTTCTCTAAAATATCGGAGTTTGTATCGAGGCCTTCGCCTCTTCGGACATGCTTCACTTGCACCACCAGACTAAATGCGGGGCCTGTATCAAGACCTTCACCGATTCGGACATTCTTCTCTTCACTACCGGACCAGATCTGAAGTTTCGAGGCTTTCGCCACTTCGGCCATTTTCCCCCGGCACCACCACAACTTTCCTGATCAATTTCCGACCAGTAGACGTTTAGTGTCCGATATCGCCAATACGTCAGTTTTTAAACACTAAACTATAAAAAAGTGACTTTAATTACATGAACTCCTACACGCCTATAAGATGGAATAAACGTTCAAGGCGCAATCGTGTAGAAAAAGGTGACCCAGTTCCAGAAACTGCTATTCAATTTCTGTAACAATTTCCTCATAAAGTTACGTTATAAAAGTAAACATTACTTTACCTAATTTTCCTGTCCAACGTAATTATTTCTTAGTCCATTTCCACAGAAGCCCGATATCCTGGAAGTAGTTCCGACAGCATTTACTTACAGCGTATTTTCCTATTCCGTAATTAATCCTGAATTACTTGACGCCCAGTATTCTCATTCCCGCCTGTGCAGTAATGAATGTAAAATCTCTACGCCAAGTATTTTCCTGCTCCATAATGTTTACTGAAGGCTAAAGCCCAGACCTGACAGCATTCATTTAAACTCCTCTGTTCATCTTCTGTGTATAGATCTACCGGTGTTTCCAGTTAATCATGATACATATTTAGTAAAAAAACCTCTATATATATATATATATATATATATATATATATATATATATATATATATATATATATATACCCGATTAGTACGAACTACCTGCCCTGTTAAGCTTAAGTGATTCAGTCTCCTGTTTTGTTTTAATCAAGAAACGTTGTTTAATAGTTAGAGTATCCCTAATTAACCAGAAGCCGGTGATTAAACCTTTAACCCTGCCAGTAAAAGAATATCAAAGAACTGTCCTGTAGATATTCGCGTAATCCGACATCTCTTCAAATTTAGTCCCGATCAGATTTCTGAAAGAAAAGTCCCCCTAGTAATTTATATTCCAAATGTAAATCAATTGGCCAGAGGCACTAAAATCTAAGTTAATCCCGTTAAGATAATCCCGTAACCGGTTAGTATCATTTCATTCTGTGAATAATAGAAGTTTTCAGGTTGCAATTATCCAGTAACTAAGAATAAGTATATAGTAAATATAAATGTAAAAACCGTAAAATATAAAATCAAATAGTTAAGTTTAAATATATCAATTTTATTTCCACCTCACATTAACTTAAAGAAATTTCTATTGAATTTATAACCTTTTGTATACAAGCTAGTAACATTGAAAGAAATGTTTCTTTTAAATACTTTAAGAGAGAAACTTATACCACTTTAAGCAGCACCGCTTGAATTGCTACCTGTCCCAGTGGGATGTAGGGAATTTTAAATGGTTGTAAAGTAACGTATTTGTCCAGGATTTTTTCCCAAATGACTATTTATTGCATTATTTGTGTTACACGCCACCAGGGAAGCCTAAGATATGCCCCGGTGCCGTCCCGAGAGAAATCCGTTCACTTCTATTTTTTTTTTTTTTTGTGGATTGTTCGGTGATTTTAATTTTGTTATTTTGAATTATAATTGTGTTTATATTGTAATGTATGAGTTGAAGTAAAGTACAGTCTATTACAGGTAGTGGATTTTATAAAGTAATCTCAGTTACTGATCAAGGGATATCAAAATAACTTAGAGTTGTACTAAACTTGCACCAATTAATTAAATAATTATAGTGTCCAAAGAAGGTCGTTACACATTTATGAAGTAAAGGCACCAAAACTTAAGCCAGAAAAGAGCATCTGCATTATCGTGGACTAGTGGGATGATTTGTGTAAACTTATAACTGACAACTTCATTTTGAATTTAATACGGGTGAGTTATTCTTTGTGTTTTCAAAACTTATTCGAATATGACATGATGGATAATCTCGTGAAAAAACAATGCAAAACATTTCAGTTAATAAGACGATTTGTCACACCTCTCATTGAGCTAAATTAACGAATTTTTGTACGGGCAGATTGAGCCAAATCCGTTCATTTACTAACAAAATTGTGACTGGGCACAACCTTTGGTGGCAACAGAACTTGATATAAAGAAAATATTGCACAAAACTGTATCGAAAAAATAGAAAGGACTGAAAACAGTGACTTAAACCAAAACAATTCAAAACCTCAATTGATATTTACGGCGTCCTCGATCACGTACTTAGCTTCTTGATCGGTTGCACTTGGAGAACATATTCCTTAGATGTAAGCAGTTAAACTTTGTTAAGTCAAATTATTTTCTTTCGTTTTGTAAACGTATATCTTATCATTTAATTTCTGTAATTTTAGGCTCCGAATACTTCTCATTGTGTTAAAATAGCTCTTTGTCATCTATTCCTGGATAGGAACCCTTATCGTTCTGTTCACTCCGTTCTATAATTGACTATTTAATACATTTCTGTATTATAAGCGTTTTGTAACTGTGGTCCCCTATTACTTGAGTTTATCGGCCTATTTCCAGTTTGTACTTCTGCTTCGGTCATCAGGCTTAGTCCTCACAAGGACTGATTTCGCACTAGAGTCGAATTAATTTACTATGATCTTTTCCCCAGCACTACTCTCAGATTCGTACTTGGTACCTTTCACTTACAAGCCGGACACCTTCGCTGAGCCACTGAGTAATCCAATATATTTTCTTAAAACTTTATTGTAACCCTAATTTAACGTTATCTGCATGAACTTATCAGTGTTTGATGTGTTTGATTTGTACTACTTAAGTGAAAAGGTTAGGTTTCAATTATTTTATTAAATTATCTAATTTTATTACAAATTTCACTTGTAAACCAAGGATATTTCAAATTTACGGTGCTTTCTTTTCTTTTGATGATTCTAGTTGCCACTAATCCCGGTTAGTGTAAGCCTAATTTGGTTTTTTAAGTTTATATGATCTTCTAAAAATGACGTTATCTGCATGAAAGTATAGCGTTTGATGTGTTTGACTTGTACCACCTAAGTGAAAACATTGGATTTCAATTATTTTATTTAATTTATTAAATTACCTAATTTTATTAAAAATTTCACTTGTAAACCAAGGATATTTCAATTTTACGGTGCTTTCTCTTCTCTTGATGATTCTAGTTGCCACTAATCCCCTTTAGCGTAAGCCTAATTTGGTTTTTTACGTTTATACGATCTTCTAAAAATGATATCTGCATGAACTTAGTGTCTGTATAGTATGCTATCGTATCTAATATACTCTGCTTATAACGTAGTGGATTTTATCGCATGCCACTTGGTTGCTACATCTGCCCACTATTCTTTTGATTTTGTAAAAGCATCTTTACAAGAAATGTTTTTCAGGCGTTTAATTATTGTACCTAGCCCAAAGTGTTTAATATGTTTTGTAACGTCTACCCCATTCTTTGGCATTGAAACCGACGATAATCACAACGTAATATCATTTCTCAGATTTCTTGCTAATATTTTTTCTTCATACAACTGTTTCACTTGTTTGTCTTTGGAAGGACTAGTAGGGAGCATGAACCTGATTTAACTGTATGTTGCATCTCTTTAATTTTTTTATGACTGTGCATATAATTCTGTCTGATATTGCACTTAGTTTGATAATGTATTTTTCTAATTAATATTCCATTTTGTGTGAATTAGGTTTCCTTTAAGTCCTTTTAATCGATCGTTGAACTTCGTCGTTCTACGAGTACATATTAAAGTTCCTATACGGAATTTAGTTAATTGCGAAACTTTTCTTTCCCTTTTAATAAGAGAGATGTAGAGTGGTGCCCTCTACCTAACAGGGGTATATAATATATTTGCATTGGTCTTCAAATTTTCAATTTGAGCAATAGGTTAGTGAAACGGGAAGGTGTCAGTAGAGAAACAAACATTTTTTAATCCTTAAAGCGATAAAGCCTAAGTATGAGGTATTGTGGTGGTCTATGGAACGAAGTAGCTTGTTGATTTAGAATTTAATTGTTTGCGGATTTGGGGCTTCGGAAAAGAACCAAACTGTAGTCGATTCCATAACCATATTTATTTTGAAGAACAACATATAAAAATCGCATATAATAAAACAGAACTGTATTATAGAAATGACATCAACAGTATAAATTTTCTTGTAGATGATCAAATATGGTCAATGAATTTTATTGAAATATTACAGTCACAGCAACACATTACAAACTGAAAAAATTGTTTGAGTTTGCCTTACAAAAGTGCGCTTGCCGCACACGAGTTTCCCTTTGCGACCATAAATTTTGTAGCATTCTACACATCTTTCGTTTTTCGGGAAGGATCTTTGACTATTAGTTTATGTTTACTACCAGGTTGTGGCGACTGTGTTCCTACAGCTTGATCGCTTGGACGAGCGTATAAGTTGTTCGTGGAATTCAGTAATTTTTATTTTTTTGTTTAGGGTGTATCGATTTTATAGAAAGTGCGCGTACAAAACTTGTACCCCAAATAATTTTAATAAACAGCTTCCTATACCATTTGGTGCAGCGTCTCAGGGCAGTCCCGTATGATGCCCTCTAGTCGCTCAGATCTTTTCTGGATTTACTCGTATTATACTTCTCTGTTCTCGAGAATTTCTAGTGGTAACTGTAAACCAGAGTGCTTTGATGTGAGTGCAGACACAATCCTTTGGTATCTCCACTTCAACACTATTACACCATCACTGGCTTCTTGCGCAGAAAGCTCCCCTTTTCGTAACTTTGTACCTACTACGTCTTTCGGTAAGTGCTCTATTGAGACCAGGTGTGTCAAATAAGTGATTTTTTCTACCATTCAGACAAACGCCAAAGATATACTGACGTACCAGTTATCTATATATAACACCCTTCCCTCATCCATTCCACCCATCTATCGGCTAACCCCTTGATGACGCTCGGCCACACCTCCTACCGCTTCTGTTGTTTTCCCACCGTATACCATCAGATTCCAGGTATACCCTTGGTCCGAACACAATTTTAACATTTTCATGCGTACTTATGCCGTTTGTTTGGGATATATTGCCTAAACATAAGGTATTAGACTTTCGTCTATGCAGATTTTCTGACCAGGAGTATATGCCACTTGGTAGTTCTGAATAAACGTATTTATTACAGTGTGTAATTTGAACAAACGGTCATCTGGAGTGGCAAAGTACATAAATTTGAGAATTACTTCAAACCTGTTTCTCGGCATAACGAGGGATTCTATAGTCATCTATTCGTCAATAATCCTGAATAGGTATATGCAAGTTTCACGAGTCCCATTTACCCTATGAGAGTTAAGAATCTCGTCATTTCGAGTTCGTCGACTCGACTTCGTGTAATTTGGCATCTTTCGTAGCGTCGGTGTCGGTACTCAAAAGGTATTGAGTGGCATATATACATATAATTACGTTTTACGTAATGAAAACTTGTTTTTAAAATAAAATTTTACTCAACACTAACAAAGTTTTAAGCATAATTACTTTAATTATTTGAAAATACTTACCAAACGCATTTCTATAGTAGTATGATGCCTCAGCAAATGGTATTCTCTGATCGATAAACATTAAATATTATATTGTTGATGCATATGAATAACAATTCTTAGTACGAGGTAAGCAATTAATACAGTTGACTTAGTTCCCCCTCCCTTGGAATAAAACGTCCTCGTTTTGTACTTGGGATTGTATAATTTTGGATTTCTTTATAACTAGTTTGATCTTATCCCTAAATAAAAATGATATACATACACAACAAATTAGGCATTTTCAAGTGACGCCACAACGGGTGACCTTGCCTGATGTTGGACAACTTTAACACACGTTCTTATGGAATGTGACTGTTTTCTGACAGTTTTATCGAAAATCGTAGGCGGTGAAAATGTTTGTGTGATAATACTTGTGGATGAGGATTGCATTGATACAATTCACCAGAAATACGCGAATGAAGTGAACAGTTATCCTACGAAATATAGAAAAGTTCGTGCGATTTTTAGGTTAGTTATCATCAAACTCGTCAAATTAAAGTATTACATTCAAGATAAGGCTCTTTTGGCTATGATATGTTAAAATGCGTATGTTATAGATTCATTACTGCACTGGAATACCAAGCTATAAGGCTTTCAAAATAATATTTACAAGATTAATTGAACCTTATATTAAAATAGCACCACAAGCAGTTATTGCAAATAAATTCAATCATTTTTTGATAGTGTTAATAAAACTCAGGTTAAATTTAGATTTTACTTTGCTTTCTTGTTCTCATAAAATCTAACCCAACTATAATATACACTAGTAATGTTCACTAATTAACTATGAAATATCTTAACTTTATGTACTAACACTACAATAAGTCAATTATCACTATTTTTTCTGAAGAAAACACTCGAAGATCACAGCAAAACACGTAGTTCCTCATCGTCATCGGTCATCGTTATTTGCTCCCGGTATTACGGGCTCCAGCCCTCTATACCTCCGTCTTATTGGCTTTTCTGATGATATAAGTAGATTTTCTGTACCTGAAATAAATACATTAAATATACCTATACCTCTGTTGTCGTTTCCTGAGATGAACTTCGGCTTTTATGCTTCCGGTCACCTCGGTGTCGTTGTTCCCTGTCAGTGGTTGGGTCGGCCGATTAAATGGTGCGGCGGTTTGCGTCTTCTCATCTGTGAGTTTATCCTTTGATCTGCTTCGTTGCTTTGAGTGCCTTCACGATCTTCATGATGAGCGCGAAGTCCTCGTCTTCTGATTCTTCAGGTGCCTGTTTCTTGTTGCCCGCTGCCATCTGGGCGTAGCTTATCCCTGCTTCGGTCATCCTTGCCGGTTTCTAACTTCTGCTGTTCTGGGGGCGTTCCCTTTCTTGATATTTCTTGGATGGGCGGGGCATCCTCCGTAATTTGCTGTGTGCAACCCGGTGCAGTTGCAGCACTTTGGCTCTCCCGTCTCTCGGGTCTTCTTGCATTCCCTGGTGTGATGCGTCCCCGCACACTTCACACATCGGGGCTGTGCGTGGCATCCGCTGGTAGTATGCCCGTATCGCTGGCAGTTGTAGCACTGACCTGTCCCGTTCTTCTTGTGGGGCGACTCCACTCGCACCCTCAAGTATCCGATGGTCGTGATGCTGAAGATCTCCTTGGCCCTTTCGCTTCTCTCAAGGTAGACCAGTGCCATGGCGGTTTTCCGGTGTTCTCGTCCGGCGAACATCCGGCTAACCTTCTGGACGTCAAACCCCATGGATTTGAGATCGTTCTTTACCGTTTCTAGCATCTCGTCGTCTTGCGGGATGCCTTTAATGACTACCTTTAGCGGTTTTGCCTCTTCTAAAAGGTAGACGTTGAACTGCACTCCGATGGTGTCCAGTGCAGTTGTTGCCATCCTGTATTCTTCAGGGGTGCTTAGAATCACTCTGATCCCGTCGTTCGATGTTCTAGTAGCCTTTGGTATAATTCCGACCGAGGCTAGCTTCTTCATTGTCCTGGTGTAATCCTCCTGTCGGTGGAGGATTAGTGGCGGGATCCTTTCTTTTCGGGCGGGCATTTCCTGATCTTGTGTTACGGCGTCCACCCGTTGCCGTTTAACTCCGCCTTTCTTCGTAACGGTCTTGTACTCTTCCTCTTCGGAGAGGACGTCTTCGTCTTTTTCTTGTTGGGAAGCTGCTGTGCAGACTTCCATCTTCTCGTGAAACATTTCGGTTGTCTTTGTCTTATTCTTTGATGTTTCGGGAGTTCCATCGTTCCCTCTCTTCTTTCCGCTATGCCTCTTCTTCTTAGGGCGCGATGGCTTTCCGTTGTCGCGTTGATCTTCGTCTGCGCGAGCTTCGGAGGTCTTGAGCTTGGTGTTGTTTGTCGACTTTTCAGTTCTGATCGCGTCGAGTCTTGCTACGACTTCTGCGTGTTGAGCTTGAAGGGTTCCAATGGTTGCCTTAAGCTCTTGGATTTTTCTCTCTTGAACCTGGAGTGTCTTGAGGTGTTCCTCTATCTACATGTCTTTGACGCGGATGACTTCCTGTGCCTTTTGCCATTCCCCTAGGTAGATTCCTTGTAATCTGTGCTGTCTCTTCAGTTCCTCTTCGTACTCGCTTTCTTCGTCCGACGACATCTTGGACGGCTCTTCTCCGAGACCGGATCTATGCGATCTATGCGGTTTTAACCACACACTTCCGGTGCGAAGGTTGAGGATGCTGAAATATAAAGATTAGTACTCGATACTAGTCGTACGTTCTTTTTATATGATCTCGCCAATAGGCGTATCCAAATGTTTGAGAAAACTCTCTCCCAAAACACGTGTGTTCTGTTCAAGAGCTCAACACAGACTTTCCCCTGTCCTGTCCTGTTCCGACGTAGTTCCTATGAAACGCTAACACAAGTTGTCCAAGATCTGATGTTAGAGGCGGAGCTTGTGACGTCAGTGTGACGCACTTGAAAATGCCTAATCACAATTAAAAGTAAAGTTACAGAAATGTGAGCAACATGAATTGATGGTTCTATTCGATCACATGTAAATAAGTCTTAGCTTCAGCTGATGTGGGCTATCTAGATGTTTTAACTTTAGATTTACGCTTTTATTTGAGTTACATGATTCTACATTGATGTTTATTGTATTGGAAATGTTTGCATAAGTGTGAGAAAACGTGTGGTCGTCGATTATTAATTTACAGTCATTTTCTGTCGTTATAATAATATTGTTGACGACATAAATCTTGTCCATTTGACTATTACAAATTTTGGTTATTATAAGTCTATTCCTAGAGGAAACTAACATCGTATTGCCGTGTAATTGCACATAGAGTTTATAGTCACTTTTCTGCTTTGCTTAACGAGCACTCATTCACTATGGATTTATCTGCACACTCTAATATGTCAGTTAACGGCCGACAATTTTCATCAGTCCATAAATCTTCATTGATGCTTTCCAAGTAATATTGGTTTGGTGGTAATAATACTTGATTATGTGGTTTGGGAATGGGATAAACCTTTTATTTGGTATTGCATTGGTTTTAGGATCGCAATGTACAGAACAAATGCAAGTTTATTACTTACTTGTAGTATTCTTAATTTAGAGAATTGTAAAATCCTGAAGGGATGATTAGAATCAAACTCAAATCATTCAAATGATGCCTAGTTTAATTTTAAAACATTGAAAGTTCTTTGTTTGAAATAAGATAGGCTTGTATTTCATAAATCGCATTCGAGTTAGTTAAAGCAATCAGGGTTGCATTGAAATTATTTTGAATAATGATTAAATCATTCGCGTATCTCTCACTGACGTGGGTCGTAAATGACACAGGCTTATCGATCTTTTGAACAGTCTTTTCCTGATTATCAAACAATATTTTAACATTCTCATTGATTTCAGTCAAGTCATCATTGTCACGGTTTCCGATAATAAATTTGATAATGTTACCAAGTCCATTTATAAGGGCTCTTTTATTTCTACCATGCTGAAATTTTTCTCATTTATTCTCTATTATCATGAAGTTGATTATTAAATGACTTAGGAATAGTTTATTAATAGGTGCGTTTTGTTCTTATGATTTCAGTATAGTATTGCTGAGTAGGGTTCTATAACTGGAATTCAAGGTTGCTAATGTCATGATAGAAATAAAATGTATGGTAATGGTTGATTCATTTCGCGATTCCTCGAGAAAATAATCATTCGTTTTGATTTCTTTCACTTGAAGTTCCTGGGATTGGGTCATTAAGATGCTGAGGATCCTGTAAAGAGATATCTCTTTTATTTCTTTTAATCTTTCTTACGTTAGCATTAGCTTGTCTGTTTGTGCGTTCACGAATACCTACTACTTTCTTTCTGTTAACGGAGGTTACGTTAATTTTGTCGTAATAAGGGTGAGTTTTTGGTAATTCTCTGACGCGTAAAGAAAGCAACGGGTTCTTAAAATTCAATTACCTCCTTGTCTTTATTAATTTGTCTAAATTTTTCTTGCCTTTTTGCAATTGTTTGTGATGAAGGGTTTTGTAGAAGGGAATAATGTCATATTTACGTTTCTGGTTGTAATGTTGGTAAATAGTTCGATCTAAATCAATTTCATGAGAATTCAAATTATCGTAAGGGCCGTATAAGAGGGTAAAAGGTACTAGAATGAATGGATTGACTAAAAGTTATAATGGCAGTTATAAAATCTATTTTGTATTTTTCCTGTGCTTAATTTTTCTAACAATGTCGAATGAACTCTTTCCACGAGCGAATTAAAAGCAGTATTATAATTAGTGGTGAAATGTAAATTGATTTTAAATAATAAACAGTATTCTTCAAAAATTTTGTTTTTGAGCTCCTTGCCTTCATCAGAAACTGTCTTTTGGGGATAACCGTGATGCGAAAAATAATGTCTTGAGTTACTGCTGTTGTATCCCTAATAAAACAAGCTTTATACACAGAGAAAATATGTCAATTATCGTTAAAAATTTATTACTGACGAAACTGAAAGTATCAACATGTATTATGTCTAAAGGTCACTTTGCTAATAATGGTCAAGAAAAGGGTGTTTTGTATGCATTTCTTTCGTATTTACTTAAGCGGCACGTTTCACAGTCGTTAATTAGTTTGTAAATCGAGGTCTTCATATGGGGCCAATAGTATTTCTGTTTAAGATGGTTATAAGTTTCGTTAATTCCGTTGTGCGTCTTTTCATGATACTCATTTATAATTGTTGTTTGTTGATCTGCTTCCTCCATCCACATCGTTAAGCATTACATTAGCTTTGACAATTGTTACATTGTCGTTAAATAGACTTTGACATACCGTAAACCGGGTATATATGGAACGATTTTTACACAATTTTCTAAATCATTTCGCTTGTGATTGGAAAAGTATAATTTTTTTTTATTTAGGCGGTTTGGAGATTGTTTATACATATAAATTATAATACTGTGAATGGACCAGAGGGCCAAATTGCTATTTATTTTTAAAATAATTCACTGTTCCATATAACCCCATATGTTGGGGATATATGGAACAACAACATTTTGGATATAAAACACTTATAAATTTTATACTGACCTATATAACTTAGATGTATAACCTATATGGAATGATTCTAGACCTAAAAAAATGGCAATTTTGAAATAAAACTTGTTAATTATATAGTGTCCTATAAACCTCTATGGAATGATTATAGGCAAACATAGGGAGTTTAATCTTTCCAACAAAATCTCAAAATGAAAAACCGGAATTTAAATAAAATTTTATTACAAAGAAAACGTTCTTATAAACAAAAATACACTCTTTTATAAAACAAAAAATAAACTCTCGACATGAATAATGTATTATAATAAAATATCTTGTTCAAATGTATAAATGCCTCTGTAACTTTTAGGAGCTGAGAGACGAAATTTAATTTGCTCTAGAGGCACTGTATTTTTGTCATCAATGTTAGGAAAAATAAACTTATTTTTGTGTTCTTTGAAACTTCGTAGACAATTAATAATAATACTCTTCTCATCTCTTATTTCTACTACTTCTGAAACAAATTGCTTAGAAGTCTCTTTTTTAGTTTTAGCATTATAAATAAATTCACAAATCACAAAACTGCCAATAACAATATCACAAATCTGTTGCACAGGAACTTTGAAGTTTCGTTCAGTCTGAGGTTCGGCTTCAGTCTCATCAGATTCAGTTTCTATTTCTGAGTTGTTATCTTCACTACTTACAATGTCTTCTTGAAGTGACACTTCAAGTTAGGTATTCTCGGTTTCAATATTTTGAATGTCTTGTAGATCTGATGGTGCAGGTGCATTCGAGGTATGTAAATCTGCCAAAGATATTGATCTCCCTGCCGGTACGTCTATTTTTTACTACGTTTTTTATTTGGTATTTCTGGGATTGCAGTGCTTCTTTGCATTATAGTTTCAAATGATTCAGTCATAGCAAGCTCATTTATTCTACGCCCTGATGGAATTAATTTGTTCAACACTTTCTCTCTATCAACAGGAATAATTCCGCATGCTTTAAACCCTGCTTTAATATTATTTGCCATAGTTGGTTCCAGTTTTTCTAGTAGTTTTCTTAGTAAGCCAGGGTAAGCAGTTTTTGGTGGTACTCCACGGTATCTTTTTTCCAGTCCGTAAGAATATTTCGCCAAGCTGTTTTAACGGGGTGAAATACGGATACATCTAAGGGTTGGCAAATATGAGTCCTATTTGGTGGTAAGAATACAAACGCAATATTGTGTTGTTCGCATTCTCTGAAAACTCATTCAGACAAACGGCTTTGTAGATTGTCACCGACAATCACTAGCTTTCCCTCTTTGTCTCTAAAATAACGCAATGCAACTTTGAAGAACCAATCTTCAAATATTGCACCATCAAACCACCCATTTGAGGAACGGTTGTACAGAGTGCCAGTTGGTCCACCTTCCAACCACTCTGGTTATAAATTTTTCGATTTATATACGGCGTATAAAGGAAGCAACTGTCCATCTCCAGTAACAGTAAACATTATTGAAGTAGACGACTTTGAGTTATCCAAAATTCTCCTGGCATGTTTATTGTCCCTCTTCACGTAGACTTTCTGCTTACCAGGACCATCGCTAGTATTGGTCTCATCGTAATTGATAACATTTTCTGGTGGAACACTCTGCATAGTAATTTGAAGTTCATCAAAGTATTTGTTTATCATTTCAGCTGTTACTTCAGCTCGACTACGTTTAATATTTTCTGAATTTCGTTGAGCTAGCTCACGATTCCGGCTCAAAAATGCTTTAATCCAGTCTTCGCCAGGCACGTTGTCTTCAAAACACCTAATTATTACACCTTTACGATTTAAATATAGTTGAACGAATTCTTTAATGTCTTGCTTTGTAAATGGGTACCCATAATTTGTTGCTGTTAGCATGGCCTTTGAGACATTTCGTTCTTCCGTAACACTTAACACAGTTGGTTTTCCAAGTTTATCAGAATATGATTGTAATTTCTACGATATTTTGTTCCCAGAACATGTCTGTGTTTACGCGGCATCGTTCCATATATCCCCTGTGAAAGACCAAAATATGTAAAATTACATTTTTTGCCTTTTGTGATTAATTATTGAATTCAACAAAAGTCGGAATATAATGTTAAGGTTATGTTCTAAAATAAAGTTCATTGGGGTTATAAGTTACCTAGCTTCACAAGAGAGCTACAAAGGAGTCTATTCGACATATCTAAATATCGAACAATTCTATTTTATAAATATAACCGAATAACAAACTTACTGTTTGAATATTTGCTGCTTTGACAGGCTAGTGCCATTTGACAACTCAGTCAACTTAACATACTAAAAAAAAATCACTAGATGGTTAACCACTGTTAAAATATCGCGGCATATTTGAAATGTCTACCTCTTGTTCCGTATAACCCCGGCAGTTCCATATATACCCGGTTTACGGTACGTGAACGGTTTTGTTGTCCGAGAAAATAAGTACCATATAAAGTATTTGGTTCGATTAGTTCTTTTAAGCTTTTTCTAAGATTTTCTATTTCACTTACTTTACGTACAATGATTTCATGATTATTATTATTAAAAAGATTTTTGTAGTTTATTCTATTTTCATCTCCTTACAATTCTATTCGTAAAATAATTCAATGGTTTTCGGAAATTTTCATGCTAAAAATAGGAGCTTCTAATGAAGTATGTTGAGTATTATCGTCATCTTAAACTTCCACCATCTGTGGTAGTATAGAAACTTGACTTATTTCGTCATTGATGTTCACATTAGAGACTTCATTCGTGTTTATTTCTATACGCGGCAAAGCATCAGCTACTACGTTTTCTTTTCCCTGTTTGTATACAATTTTATAATCCAATTCTTCTAATTTTAGTCTCCATTTCGCCAATCTAGAGTTTGGATCTTTTAGTGAATATAGCCAAACTAATGGTTTATGATCGGTTTCTATTAAAAATTGTCGACCGAAAAGGTATGATCTAAAATGTCTCGTCATTTCCATTATACCTAACAGTTCGCGTTCTATTGTAGAGTAATTTCTTTTTGTGGTATTTAGTGTTCTTGAATAGAATACAATAGGCTTCGAGTTTTGGAAAAGTACCAGCTATAGCTTTATGAAAAGCATCTGTTGTAACATGGAAAGTAGTCGAAAAGTCCGGATAAGTTAAGATAGGTGAATTAATTAATAACTCTTTGCATTTATTAAAAGCATCGATATCGTCAGGGCCTTCCGTATTTATTTTTATATCCTTTTTTATATTTTTACTGATGAGTCCTACAGCTTTGCGAAATTTTGGATAAAGCGTCTATAATACCCAGCTAAATCTAAGAAGGGTTTGCTTCCTTAGTTGTCTTTTGTAATGGGTAACATTACAATTGCTTTTATTTTAACTGGGTTTGGTTTAATACCTACGGGAGTAATTACGTGTCCCAGGAATCCTACTTCGTTCCTCAAAAATTCTGATTTGTTCAATTGAACCTTTAAATTGAATTCCCTGAGTTTGTGAAACGTTAATTTATTTCAAGTGGGTAATGGGTTCTTGTAAAGATTTTGAAAACATTACAATATCATCCATATAAACAAAGAAATGTTTATAAAGGTACTCTTGTGTTGAAAAGTAAACACATTTGCCTAAATTATCTAGTGTTTCCTCGATCGTAAGTGATATTTATCCTCAATAGTTTTTTCGTTTAACTTTCTGTAGTCAATGACTTATCTCCATCTTTTCTTTCTACTAGCGTCTAACTTCTTTGGTACTATCCACACTGGTGAACTATATAGAGATATAATGGGTCTAATTATCTTATTTTCTAATGATAAGAGACATTTGAGTCGTTTGTCATTGTTTGATTAATACCTTTAACAGTAAATGGTTTTTTAAAAAAATAATTGTTGAAATAAGTATCTGCAATTTTTGAATTTATTATGGAGTAAGAGGCTCCGGAGTCTATTAGAATTTTTAGATTGAAAGTTAGGCTTCTTATAAAGGGTAACCTAGGTTTGTTTGTGATTATTGCGTTTAAATCTAAATTCGTTCCGAGGCTTGTAATTGAAAATGTTGAATATTTTCGTTATAGAGTGGTCATCGGTTTCGTTTATGTCTTCTGCGTTACCTTCTTCGCAAAAGTGATCATTGTATTGAGATTGATAGTAGCACTGATTATTAAAATAATGGTCGTAATTTCCTTCTTCTTGGGGTTCTATATTATAGAGCTCAGTTGAAACGAAATATCTGGGTCCCGTTGGCTTAAAATGGTTTTGAAATTCATGGTGTTGACTTCGATTATTATTATTATTAGGTGTATTTCAAATAGTTATAGTCATATGCGTGGGTTCATATCAAGCATTATCGTTATGGTTTGTGCCTCCAAAGGTTTGGGAGTTGTTGGGATATTTGGTTTGAGCTGGTTTTCCAAATACCAGGAAGTTGATAGGGTAATTACTTTGGATCGGTCTGGTTTGGATGCTAATTAGTCCTCTAGGGAAATTTTGAAAAGGTCGGTGGGGTCATGGACTTTGAAATTAAGTGCTTCGATGGAACCTCATAAATGGTTTTGAATGGTTTTTATCTAAAGGTTTTATATTTGAGTGTTTATTCCTCATAAAGTCAAGTAAGCTAGCCTGATTTTGTAAATTATTACAATTCCTACGGCGAGTAAGGCATTTTTCCAAGGATAAAGAGTTTTCATGGAAATCACGAATGAATAAGGTTTAAGTAAACCTGCACCAAAGGTATCTTTAGCCTTATTTTTATAATGCAAAGCCTTACTTTTTAAAATATTTTGATTTTGTTCACTAATATTAACATAATCTAGGATTTGTTGTAATTTTTGTTTAATTCCAAGATAATAACTTTCGTAATTTTCATAAAATTTTTGAAAACACGCCATTAAGTCATTTTCCAATATTGTTTCGGTACGTTGATCTCCAAATCTATTCAAAAGTGCTAGTTTTAGTTGAGACCAAGTCGTACAATTATTTGCCATTAAAGTTTCCCTACCTGCTCCTACTAATTTCGAACCACAATTCAAAAATTAATTTATTATAAGAACATTGTGCATGTCCCGTTGTAGTGTTTATATAAGTCGATAAAATTTTTTCGCATTTCCTAATATAATAAGAAAGACTTTCACATTGTGATGACGTCATCCAATTTTTTCTAAATAGACACCTGTACTTTTTCTAACATATTTAAATACACAATTAGATTCTAAAAACGGCAGTATGTATCACAATTACCCTAAAGCTGATAATTTTTGAGATGCAGGTCGTTAAAGTTTCAAAAATAAGTTAGACAGTTTCAGGAAAGGAGGTTTAATTTGAAATAATAGAAACAAAAGCATTAGTTATTTGAACGAAAAACGGTTTAAATGAGTTGCTCAAATTGGGATCCTCCCACTTCTCGACAGTAACCCAGCCTCTGCTTGAATTCTCACAACACTTATTCAAGTATATCGGCTCTAATTTCATCACGAATTCTATCTTTCAATTCTCCAATACTACTGAGTCGACTGACGTATACTTTCGTAAGATCTGGTGACCTAGCTGGCTATTCGATAAACCCCCTTCTCCCAATCTATTGATTTGGAAATATTTCGTTTAAATAATGACGAATATTCGCATCATAATGGGGGTAGCTCTGTCTTGCTGGTACCATAAAGCTTCATTTGGGAACAGCGCGATTGATTCTGGTACGATTTGCTGCCTTACATGTCTAAATATTTTGCACCAGTAAGATTTCCACCTATGAAAAACGGACCGATGATTCGGTTGAGGTGATCTAGTAAGGGCTTCCATCAGTCAGTGAGGATTTTTAGAGACCCAGTATCGACAATTTTATCTATTAACGGTGCAGTTTACACAAAATGTGGTTTTATCTGAAAAAACTATATTCTTAACAAAAAGCGGATTTTGGTTACATGGGTTCATCATGTGTTCGCAAAATTCTAAACTACGGGTAGGGGGTAGGGGTTCCATTTATGTTTTTTCATGTAAGTCAAAACTGACCTGTGACTGATGTCGTGATTGTAGGCTAAAGTTCGAGAACTTACATGTGGATTGTCTTGCGCATCGATTAGTATTTCTAATTGTACATGTGCTGATACTCTTTTTGGACCAAAAAAAAACTATTTGTAACATTTCCAAATTGCTCAAACTTTTTCAATATCTTGGAAATGCCTGATTTCGTAACTGGCTCTGCATGAGGATATTTGTTATTGAATATATTGGATACCTCGGAAAATGTTTATATCATGCCATCACAGCCTCTTAAAATTAATATTTCATTTCTTTGTTTTTCACTTAATATTTCAATGCTGGTTTAAAATTAAATTAAGATTTTGATTGAAACTTATGTCAAACAGTAAGTAAAGGTTAATGAAGTGTCAACTTTGCAATACTATCTAGATTATAATCTGAAAATAAATTAAGTTGTGTAAATGTTAGTTCCTTCAGATTATAATCAATATACGCATGCCAAGTTGACAATTCACTACTTTTTACTTATTGCTCGATATGCAATTTAATAATAATTATTGTAAATTTGGTTTAATTCTAATATTATATTGAAAAAGTGTTGTGGGACTTCTAGAAAAGGTTGGCTTACCATCAAGAAGTGGGAGGATCTCAATTTGAGCAACTCATTTAAACGGTTTTTGTTCAAATAACTAATACTTTTGTTTCTGTTATTTCAAATTAAACGCCCTTTCCTGAAACTGTCTAACTTATTTATGAACTATAACGATTATCAACTTTAGGGTAATAGTGATACATACTGCCGTTTTTAGAATTTAACAGTGTATTTAATTATGACAGAAAAAATACAGGTTTCTATTTAGGAAAAAAATTGGGTGACGTCATTACGATGTCATCATGATGTCATCATAGCGATGGTTACCCAAAGTAAAAGCAGTAAAAGTAGAACTGAATTTAAAATTTGACGTGTCTCGACGTTTTTGCCTAAACGTTGCCTAACGTAGATAATTTGAAGTTTCCAACCAAATATTCACGCTGTATATATATGTGATGATTCATAATTAAAACAGAGATTTAACATGGAAAATCACTTTTTTTGCAGAAATTGCCCCCCCCCCCCTTCTTTAATTTTAGAGCAAAATTTTAAATAAATATTTTTTTCAAAATATTAAACTGGAATTATTACAGTGCACACTTTCCAAATTTGCAATCATTTCCCTTAAAAATATTACTATGAAAAGTGCACTAAAAAGGAGAATTTTTTTCTGTGCACTAAAATGTGATCAAAAATCTTTACGGCTAAAAATAAAAGCGTGGGGCGCTCATCATAATTCATTTCTCTCCGTCACATATTTATAACATGAGCTTTTATTTTTAGTCGTAAAGATTTTTTATCACATTTTAGTGCAAAGGAAAAAAATATTTCTCCTTTTTAGTGCACTTTCAACACGTAAATAAAAGCGTGCTTTTTAAAAAAGTTTCTTTTTCATAGTATTATTTTCTACACTTTAGTCTTGTCAAATATTTAAATTGATTTATCACCCATGCTAGACCTATTTTTTTTTAATCCAAGATCGTGGTAAAAAGATAGATCACAAGTCTATCAGTGGACCTTACGTTTTATTCAGAACTAAAGGTTAACAAGTTAATTATTAATTTTGTTAGTAAACACTTATAAATACATTCAGAGTATTTTTAACTGAACAAATTATGAAAGGTTTATGTATAAGGATAATAATAATGGTTACATTGGGCTATTTTCTCATATGAGAGATATTTAAAAAATGAAGAAATTTGCACGGTCAACAATGTCAAACTGACGTTCGTTAATAGTTTAAAAAAAGGTTGCGTTGGCCGGGAATCGAACCCGCACCGGCTGCGCGGCAGGCGATCATGTTACCATTAGACCATAATTGCTCTGCTAGTCTGACATTGAAACTGCTATTTAAACGATTGACTACTGAAATTTATGCTATTATGGTTTCATTAAGCATTTTTATGAACCGTAAATGCTAAAACATTGTGTTGTCATCGGGAATTCATAATTTTGGAGAATTTCAAGTCGATTGGACTTGTAGTAGTGGTCGAAAAATCGATTACAAATTTTGACACATACAGCAAACACTGTGAGTTAAATAAAAGAACACTGGAAAATCAGCACATTTTATATCAACTCTAGCCATGAATTATCTGTCACTGTCACACGTAATTTTCGATTGTAGTGTCAGTTCAACATGGACTATTACACCATCCAAGAAATAGTATCGTTTATAAAATGGTACTATTCTGGAAATTCATTGAATAGTATTAGAGATTTATTTTCTGCGCTTTATACGGAACGGCAAATTCCCTGTAAAGCTACATTGCATCGGATCATTCATAACTTCCAAGAAACAATAACTATAGAGAAAAATGCAAATGTAAGAAAGACGTCGAAGGAAGAAGAAACGACAATGCAAGACAGAATTACATCAATGTGCTAGCAATGTTTACGGAAAACAAGAATGTGATCTGAGACAAACTGGCGAAACATTAGAAATACACTATACCACTGCTCTAAGAATTCCGAAAAACCAAACACCAAGATATAACTCATACAAGTACCATAAATATCAGTAAATACTATTTACTGACGACATTTCATTTTCTACGCACGGAACTCCAAATAATCAAAATGATAGGTACTGGAATGTAGATAATTTACATTTAACAGTTCAAAACCGCAGTCAGTACCGGTAAACAGTCAATGTTTGGGCAAAAATAGTAGGGTACTGAATAATCGGTTCATTCTTTATTGAAGGATCGCTCACTGCTGAGAAGACCATGATGTATGGTTTCAACATAATGGCTGCTCTGCCCACGATAATTTGCGTTTGATGAATTATTTGGATAATACGTTTCCCAACAAGTGGATTGGAAGAGGTGGTACTGTTCATTGGCCAGCCTTATCTCCGGATCTGTCTCCAAACAATAATGTTATACCATATCTGCTTATCAACTAGCGAATGTGAGACGAGAATTTTACGACGGCTTGAGATATTGTTCAGCTGCAAACGGCCACTTATTTGAACACATTATTTCATTTATTATGAATTGTAATTTTGTTATTTTGCCAAATTCGAGATTAATTTAATGGCTAGAGTTGATAGTAAATTTGTTGATTTTCTGGTATTTTAATTTAAAATTTTGCTCTAAAATAATAGAGGGAGCCAATTTCTGCAAAAAAGTAATTTCCCATGTTAAATCCCTACGTTTCAATTATGAGTCACCACCTTGTATGTATACAGGGTATCCCAAAATTAATTCCCCAGCCGCCGTGGTTATACTAAAATAAGTTGAAAATCACTTATGTGAAAATTCGAAAAGTTCCTCCTCACGAAATCATGGCCATATTAAAATTTGCAATTATGTTTTCAAATATCCAAGTAAAAACAGTTTATTAATTTAAACCAAGTGACATATACAAATAATAAAATCAAAATACTTAAATTTACAAAGGCAAATGTTCGAAATGTTCCCTATTTTGTTCTATGCATGCATGTAATTGGCAAATAAAATTGTTTTCAACACGACCTATTTTTTCCTTTTGTAATTTGAGTTAAAACTCCATGAATACGAACAATAACGTCATCTTCGTTATTCGGCAGGACTTTGTATACCGTATTTTCAAACCCAAAAGTCAAAAGTCTATTGGGTTGAGATCCGAGGACCTAGGTGACCAATAAGTAGGTCCTCTACGACCGAACCATTTATCGGGAAATCACCGATTTAATACATAAAATTGCATAATTCTGCGCGTTTAATATTCTGGACAGAAAATGTGGTCCTATTATGTCATTGCCCGACAGATCAATCCACACATTTACATTCCAGAGCGCTTGCTTATGTGATTCTCTACTTTGATGTGGATTTTCGTAACTCCAGCTATGCAAGTTGTGCTGGATAAGCACCCCTTGTTGATTAAAATGGTCCACATCACTCCAAAATACTCGCTTAAAAAGGCCTTCATTTGTATCTAAGCAATTTAAAAACCATATGCAGAATAGTAAGCGCAACCCACTATCCCTAGGATGCAATTTTTGAACCGGCTCCAAGTGATAAGGATACAGATTTTCTCTTTGCATTAATCTATAAATAATACTACGATGATGGTGATGATTGGTTTCCAGATCCTGGTATTTACAGACGGACCTTCTTCAATGCCGTAGAGTAATTGCTCTTCCTGTTGCTATGTTAGCTGTCTGGGACGACCAGCATAAATCATGTTAGGAGTGAAACATCCAGTTTCAAGTAGACGAACTTCATCAACACTTATTGTTTTATGCTCAGGGTGTCGCCTAGTAAAAAAACGGTGGTACAGGCGCTCTGTGGCTCCAGAATTATTATTACAAACTCCAAGTAGTTTAATCATAGCTAAATATCCTTGATCGCTGTACCTTCTAGGCATCGTAATAAGTATGAAAACTTAATTGTTTACAGTTCGCGCGGCCAAAGAATGCCTGAACGTTGGATGCGCATTCGTCGCAACTTCAAGTCTCTTAAGCGCGGCATGTCAGTGGCGTCGCCACCAAAAGCGCGTTCCGTTTATTATCTTGTATTACACTAATTAATTATTTATTTCTGTTATTAATTTACATACGTACTTGTTAATTTAACTTTATTACAATTATTGCAACAAAACGACAGTGAACCATTTTGTGTCCTGTGTAATGCTAATAGCATTTGCTTAAATTCTCATTAAAGAAATCCTAATAGTTGACATTCCTTAGTATCATTAACAACAGATTAGCAAATATTCAAAAATGTTTTTATTAGTTAGTTCTTTTTCAAATGTGATTTAAAAGCGAGTGTAGAAATATGAGTTCTACATTGGGAAAAAGTGGCCAAACGCGTGAGGTGATATATAATGTATACAGTTATTTGAAAAACTCCAGGCAAGAAACGCCCACGTCCGTCTCCTGTGACCGACTTGGAAGATTTCGAAAAGAGCCTTTTTCGCAATATAGTATATAATTTTCACAAGACCGAGGGTGCACGGGTGACAATTCCTGCTCTACGCGAGAAACTCCACAATGACTTAGGTTAGCACGATGGTGCTACATCTTTACGTGTTACATTAAAAGACCTGGGATTTCAATGGCATCGAACTGAGAATAATAGAAAACTTTTAATAGAGAAGAACGATATAAGGGCTCTAAGAATTACTTACAAAAAAATTCAATTCTACCGAGAATTAAATCGTCCAATTATCTACATCGACGAAACATATGTTCATAGTGGGGACACACAATCAACGTCATAGAGTGATGGCACAACTAACGTACTGCTGTCTGCAATTTCCAAAGGACTAAGAATGATTGTGGTACATGCAGGAGGTGAAGTGGGTTTTTTACCAGGTTGTAGTCTGATATTTAAATCAGGAACTAGCAGCGGAGACTATCACGACGAGATTAATGGTGGCAACTACGAAAAATGGTTACGTGAGAAACTTTTACCAAACTTGTCCCCACAATCGGTTTTGGTTATTGATAATGCGCCGTACCATAATGTTCAGGTGGATCGTGCTACAACAAGTAATTCGAAAAAGGCAGATATGGTGAAGTGGTTAATAGAGAAAAAGATACCGTTCACTCCTTTGATGTACAGACCACAACTTTATGAAATAATTAAGCTACACAAAAAGGAACATATAACGTACAAGTTTGATTGTATATTAAGTAATGAAGGACATACGGTTCTGCGACTACCTCCCTATCACCCAGACTTAAACTCGATTGAGTTGATTTGGGCTCAAGTGAAAAATAATGTTGCAAAGAGAAATTCCACCTTTAACTTCAACCACGTTAGAAGATTGTTGGAAGAAGAATTAGCGGCTGTTGCTCAAGAAAACTGGCAAAAGTGCTGTAAGAAGGTAATCGACCAGGAAAAAATATTTAGAGAACGAAATACTGATTGACGTACAAGTCGAACAACTGGTGATAAATTTGAAGGACGATTCAGAAACTGAAAGTGGCTGGTCTAGTGGTGAATGATTGTGTGACTTATTTATTAGTAGTATTTAATATTATTATAGTAGCGAGAAACACTCGGTTCGCTCATTCACATCATCAGTATGCAGTACAAATCTCCACTTGTCGTACCAAACGGGCGCAATCCACATTTTTCTACACGGCTTCTAAACTCTGGAATGATCTCCCTAGTTCCTGTTTTCCTCTCACTTATGATATGAGAAAATTTAAGGTAGCTGTTCATAGGCATCTATTGGCAATTCATTGTCCCTCTATCCATCCTCCTAAGTGTTCCTGAGTGCTTTAGCATGATAGGCCTTATTTAGCCTGTTCAGGTCCACAATCATAAAAAAAAAAGGTAATTATCGCCGTTTAAGTAACTGTTCCCCAAAGTGTATGGAAATATAAAAATTGATTACCTAAGAAATATCATAATTTTTTTAAATCCTGAATAATACTCTTAAAATACAGCCTATTCTGTTTCCATAATTAAAAATCGAACTTATACTTTTTTGATTTTCATAAACGATTAAACTGTTGTGTTCATTTGTTATTCAAATATAAAATTTATTACTTGTCAACATGGTTATTTTTTATTTTATAAATGCTTAAACTATTACTGTTCATATGTAATTCAAATAAATCAAATATTTTAAAATTTCTTGTGGTTTGGTGATGAATAATTGAAAACGCGACACCGACGCCACTGGTAATGCTTTCAGTCGCTATTGCGCTAACGAATGCGGCCGAATGCACGAACATCCATGCGCGACACGAGGCATTCTTTGGCCGCGCGGACTGTACCTTTGTACTACAGGTTGCAATTGAAATATGTTACAATCAAACATTGACACACAAAATGTCCTATTCTGTCTGCGTCATGTGTGACTTAATTGTAAATAAAATATCTTTACCTGGATACCTATTTCAAAAATTGATTTACAAAAATACCTTCATTGCGATTTTTAAGATGGTTATAATTTCGTAAGGAGAAAATTTTTGTTGGTGTTACAGTCAAGGTAACGATGCTGTGTTAAGGAACGATTCAAAGCACTCGAAGGGATCTCCAGTTGCAAATATACCTTTGTCGATATTCTTCATGTCACTGATGTATTCTGACGTGAATTCATATTTGTCACGTTCACGTTTGCACGATTCCTAAACCATGTTCGCAACTTTCTGGTTCACTTACGCAGTATCAGTTGTTGGCATAGCAGTCCCAGAAGCACTGGGTTTGTGTCTATTATCCACATCCAGTTTCGCAATCTCAACCAGCCTTAACTTTTTAACTCTTTATCTTCAACTCTGCCTTCAGGATATGTCAAAACTGACTTAGAGGCCAAGTCTGTTCTCAGTGCACATACTGAAATTCGATTGTGCATCACAAAATCACGTCTTTATGCTTGGCGGTTAACGCATTAATATTGATTTATAGTGGACTATAAATCACCCATACCTTTATGTTTATGACCAAAGAGGTGCAAAACAAAAGTTTTTTTACCAGAAAGAACCTATTGTTGATGATTATGCCATGCATTAGACCTAAAGTACAATGCAATATCCAACTTCGATTTTTATTAGCTGCCACTTGCTACTAAATGAATATGATTATTTTAATTCATACCGACAGCGTGCTAAATCAATATGATTTAATTATTGTATTTACAGGCATAGTGAATGCGGAATGGGACGTTTGAACGCCGTTGTTTAGAGCCAAAAATTTAGACATTTGCACGCAAGGGCATTTGAACGAAAGACAGTTGGGCTCTAAACGGAAATAACGTAAGCAACGCGCAATGATTTTTATTTTATTTTAACAAACATCCATATTACTAACATCTGCACATGTAAAACTCCAAAAACCTTTTTCACTGCAATCACTTTTGGGATCGAATACATTCACAAATTTTCGTTTTCCTTTCGTGCTGAGAATCCCCAGAATATTTTTACTAGCGTAGAATCTTACAATGTATTCTTAATTTCATACCTAAAATTAGGGACTACATTTTAGGTATTTTAATACAAGTAATTAATAAGAATTACTTGACTTTACTTAAAATGTATTTTATAATTTCATACCTAACATCGTATGTACCTAATTGTTTCACAATTTTTGCAGCATCTTAATTTTTATGTTTTAATGTGGAGAACACATTTAAGTTTACTGGTAACGTTTTGCGTTCAAATGTCTTTAAGTTCAAAAATCTTGCGTTCAAACATCCTCACGTTCAATCGCCGAGCGTCCTAGACCATAGTGAATGAAGGTGTCGGCATTATTTTATGTTTTATAACACCAAAGACGTAGTTTATTTGCGATACTGTAACCGAGCTGGTAGCATAGTGGTGACACAACCGGCTTAGCATTCGGGAGGTAATGGGTTAGATTCCCGTTACCGTCTACCTTGTATGAGGTTTTTTCATGGGGTTTTCCTCATACAGATGTAGCGGCATGGTCACTGCGTATATGCACACCATATGCGGCTACTTAGGCGAATGTTGGGGTAGTATTTTCCCCCTCAGAACCCTAACTCCGTTCCATCCGATCCTATCCTGACCACACCCATCCTTAATCCCACCATGTGTATATACGTAATGTATGTATGTATGCTGGGAATCCGTGATTGTGGCTGAAGGAGATCGGAAAGCTCGAGCAACCCGCCCTCCCCCTTGGGGTGGGAATGAAATACGTGGCTTTTTCCTTTTTTTTCTGCGATACTGTACCAACTTAACTTTTGTACTAACTAGGCTTCTACGAAGCAAATTAAAACAAAATGTTTTTCCAAACTTACTTTACCGGCGGATGGGTATGGTTTGTATTCATATGTTCCAGCGACTATCTACAAATAGGGTATGTCATTTTGACGAATTGTTCCTAAGAACTACAAAGCTACAAAAAATAGGCATTTTAGCTTTTCTTTTAAAACATGCTTACTTGACTGCCTCATTTCAGTCTACTCTTTATAAAACTTAATCTTCGGAAAACTCACCTTGTTTCTTATTCATTTAACCTTATGTGGCGTTTTCCTTTTTTGAGTTATTGTACCCAAAACATACACATCTGTTTTATTATGTGCTGCCCGTCTGTCCGCCCGTGCGTGGATTTTAAACCGAACCGTTTGACGTTAAAGTATTTCTTAGGTCTCATTTAACCACGGTCACTAGTATGGTTGACCTACCTCACCTCGGAGTCAAGGAAGTCAAAAAGCACATCAATTAAACTAATAAGTTCGACGTAGAATAACGTGGTTTTCTATAAAATATTCCTTAGAACACAAGTAACTACGGTTGGTAATGTAGTGATCAAGTTCGATGCGGAAGGGTTGGATTTGAAAGACTTAGCTACACCAGGATTAGGACGATTTATTATATTCAATATAGGGCTTTTACAACTATCCACAGTCTGCGATTGTTCTATAAAGCTGCCCACTACGCAGTCTGAGTAACGCAGCAAAGGCACATCGTTTTCCTACCATACAAATAATTTAGATGAAACTAAAAAGAAAGTTTTTGTCTTATCAAATTAAAGAAATTAGCATCGAATCAATGTGTACATATATATATATATATATATATATATATATATATATATATATATATATATATATGTATACACAGGGTGCCCATTTGTGTGGATTATGGGCTCCCAGACTACTTGCCCGAAAAAGTGTGAACAGGCTTCGCAAATAGAATAAAGTTGCACATTTTAAAAATATTTTCATATATACAGGGCGATTCAGAAAAACATGGTCAACCAAACTTGATTTGGTCACTAGTGAATTCTCCTTTGAAAATCAATAGGAAAGTATCTGACATTCCCTGTACCTAAAACAAGCAGTTTTTGATTTATTCGATACAATTTTTTTTTTACAAAACGCGTTAGGAAGTCTCTTTTTTGTAGCGTAGGCTTTGAGTATTGGGATAACAAGTTTCTTACGTTTGAATTGCTTCTGTGACCATCTAATGGGTGCTTTCGCAGCTGAATAAAAAAATACTGGCATGCAGTGCATTATTATGACATCATGAATTTTCTCGTTTTAAATGTGCATTTTAGCAGAGAAGTCTGCGGAATGGTTGTTTTCCCAACATGACATTTTGTTTATTATTTACTTGTCATCAAAAATTGCTTTATTGTCATAAACTTCATTAATTTAATTAAAAATTATTATTAATTTTATTAAATACATAAATAAAAAGTTTACCTCGAGTAGGATTTGAACCTACGACCTGTACTTTGCTAGAGTACCGCGCTACCAACTGCGCCACCAAAGTTCAAACCCCAATCGATGTAAATTTTATAATAATTATAATAATTCATTAATTTAAGTTGTTTGTACGTGTTAGTATAGCATGAATCAAACAAATTGTTCAAGACAACGACTTGTGAGCATGACGTATGCAATAGGAGAAAGTGATGGAAATTGTTTGTTAGCGTAACGACTCTACGCTTAAAAGTATCCAGATAGAAGACATCCCCAGGTAAAGTGCTTTGAAAAATTAAAAGACCGCTTTGAAAGAACAGCCAACGCCAAACTATGACAAAAAAAACAAGAAGCAAATCTGCTTTACATGAAGAAGATGAATGGGATGTTACATTCTCCGTGGTCGAAACTCCAGAAATAAGTGTACGAGAAGTTAGCAGGAATCTAGATATAGGAAAATCTATCTAAATGTATCAAAAAGAATAAACTACATCCCTATCATGTACAACTCCATCAAGACCTCTCCACTGATGATTACATTCAACGAGTTAACTTTTGTCAATCGATGCTATTAAATTACAAAAAAATAATAGTTTCCATTCCACATATTATTTACAGACGAATCCATCGAAATGGATTTGTTAATAGACATAATTATCATTACTACGCCACCGAACATCCACAATTATGTTGGCAATTATGGTATAGGACCGCATTTCTTTGAGGACCGCGTAAACGGAGATGTTTTTCACAATTTTTTGAATGAAGACTTTTCACTTCTTAGCAACATATTCTGGAGGAAGTAAGAGAACAGATGTGGCTTCAAATGGATGGTGCTTCACCTCACTACCATAGACAAGTCCGAGAGCATGTATCTGCTTTTGTTTCCAGAAAAATGGATCGGTCCTATAGCTTCGCCCGCTCGATCGCCTGACCTTACGAGTTTAGTTTGTAAAATCTGCAGTTTATAAACACCAGGAGAGAAGACATGAAAAATCGTATCACGGAGGCCTTTCACCTATAATTACACCTATAATGTTACAAAATGTCAGAATTTTATTTTGGAATAGACTTCAAGCTTGTCTGAATCAAAATGGGCGACAGTTTGAACCTATGTTATAATTTGCTTATTATCTGGACCAAATATGGGAACACAATATGAGAATTGTCCATAAAACACTACACTAATTCCGACGTGGGTAAAGTTAACCGAGTTAGCATCTTCAAAATAGGTATGAACTCTCAGACTTTGTTTTCATGTTTGTCATCTTTCATATTACCTTGTTATTGTAGAACCTTAACTTTGTTACTGAATATTTATAGATACAAAGTAAATTAATAATTATTTGTATTGTCCAAATGCGAATGAAGCACCACCTTATAGAGAGAAAATTCATGATGTCATAATAATGTACTGTATGCAAGTATTTTTTTATTCAGCTGCGAAAGCACCCATTAGATGGTCACAGAAGCAATTCAAACGTAAGAAACTTGTTATCCCAATCCTCATAGCCTACTTTACAAAAAAGGGACGTTTTGTAAAAAAAAATTGGTTTTTATCGAATAAATCAAAAACTGCGCATTTTAGGTATAGGGCATGTCAGATACTTTCCTATTGATTTTCAAAGGAAAATTCACTAGTGACATAAAAAATAGTGGTTTCCATTTGTGATGTCCGATTTTGTGATGTCAAAGCTTGAACCAAATTTTTCGGGCGCCCTGTACCATATTTTCGGGTAGTGGGAATGATTCTTAGTAGGGCCGTATTCAGACTTTAACACCTCAGAAAATCATTTTTATCTCTACAATAACTTCCACGGTACACTAACTTCTTTGACACCGTGTACCTTTCAAAAATTTTGAAATAATGCGAATAACTCGAAAACCATTGAAGCTAGAGATATGAATTGCGCGTCAAATGTATGCAAAATTTTACGAGTTATTAGATGGTGCGAAAATATACAGGGCGTTCCATTTAAACAAAATCAAGTTTGGTTGACCACGTTTTTCTTAATCACCCTGTATATATATATAACAATATTTTTAAAATGTTCAACTTTTAGTCTATTTGGGAAGCCTGCTCACACCTTTTCGGACAAGTAGTCTGGGATCCCATAATCGGACAATTACATTAAATGGACACCCTGTATATATATATATATATATATATATATACAGTGTCCGATTCAACATGCATGTATTGCTATATTCGTTAATATTGAAGATAGAATGTCGGTTAAATGGGGAAAGTTTTAGAGAATTTTATGGCTATCATCATGGTAAAGTGAGATTTGAAGTAACTTTTTGTTTTTGAAATAATTGAAGAAAACAAAATTGTGCATTTTCTACTACCCCTGTAGCTCTTTTATTTGAAGTCTGACAACATTTTGATTTGTACTTATTATGACACTTTTAAAAGACAATTTTAAAAAATTCTAAAATTTATCTACAGTTATTTGTTTTGAAATACATACACTAACTATTGTTTTTCATATGGACGCCATCTTGGATTTTACATTATCGAATAGTATTTTATCACCTTTTCAGCGATGTATCACATGATACGAGAATTTACTTCCAACTATCAAAAATTTTAAAAATATAAAATTGAAATAGTAGGCCTTGAGAAGGCATGGATTAATAAATGAAAAATTTATACAATTAGATTCCTAATTATTGTTATTTCTAATAACTAAAATAAAAACAAAACCGATAATAGTAACTATCATAAAACATGCTCGATATGTCCCCCTCTACACTCCACACATTTTCTACAACGATTTAACATTGAATGTAACCTAACTAACGTATTTCTATTTACAGAATTTAGTACATGTCTTACTCTATTTTCTAAAATGTCAAGATTTTCTGGAGTGTCGAAATAGTACACCTCGTTTTTTGGATGACCCCATAAATAAAAATCTAGTGGGTTCAAGTCAGGGGACCTGGCAGGCCACAAAATGTCCCCATGATTGGAAATTAATTTATTATTAAATACTCTTTGCAAATATTGTTTAACGTCTGCTCAATTGTGTGCTGGACAGCCGTCTTGCATAAACCAAATATTTTCTAAATTTGGATTGATGTTTCTCAGAGCGGGTATGATTTGTTCTTGCAACATCTCTAAGTATCGGACTCCGTTTAAATTATAATTGAAAATAAATGGTCCAATCAAGTTATTTCCTAAAATGTTACATTTAAAATAAACTTTTTAAGAAAATTTTATTTATACCTATAATTCACCATACATTGAAACCAAATCTGGTTTGAAATCTCCTTTCACAAACTTTATGGGATTTTCCATATTCCAGAAGTGCGTATTGTGCCTATTAAAAATTCCGCAATTTGTAAATCTGGTTTCATCCGTCCATAAAACGTTGGACGAGAATTGAGGATATTCCCCAGATTTTTGAATGTACCACCGTGAAAATGCCATTCGTCTCTCAAAATCACCTTCTCGTAACGCTTGTGTAATAATTGGTTTGAATGGATGAAATTTATGTTTTTAAATGTCATGGACGGAGGATTTCGAATGTAATACATCGGCCATTTTCTAACCGAAGATGCTTCGTTTTCACCAACAAAATTTAGAACAGCATTATTATTACCTTCATTATCTTTAACATACTTTTTAGGTCTTTCCTTCTCAAAACTGCCATATGATAATAAACTCATCACTAAAGTCCTGAAATGTCTTTTATTCGGTTGAACCCGATCGGGAAATATTTCTTCATAATTTCTTATTGCATTATCTGCATTTCTATTTGCTTTGAAATAGATTTCAAGCATATCTAGCTTCTCTTCATTGGAATATCTTAACGCCATACTTCAAAAAATCTTGCACCAAGATACAAAACATGAATAAATATTAACAATAATAACAACAGGAACAAACAATAAAAGCAACACAAACGAATAACAGAATAACAACAATAATAAACACTAACAATGAAAACAAGAACAATTATTTTTCCAAGTACTTAACACAGATTGCGAATAATTTACGCGAATAAATAAATTATGTCATCTTATTGTCAGTCATTGCAATTATTATCCATGGCCTCATATTTTATTTTGTTTAAATGTTTGGTTGCTGAAAGTAAATTTTCATATCATGTAATACATTGTTGAAGAGGTGTTAAAATCCACTATTCGATAATGTAAAAATCCAAATAGCGTCCAAAAACAAAATCTAGAAATGTATTAAATTTTGTAAGTAAAAACAGATACATTAGCAAGGGTTTAAATTTTTGATAGTTGGAGGTAAATTCTCGTATCATGTGATACATCGCTGAAAAGGTGATAAAAAATACTATTCGATAATGTAAAAATCCAAGATGGCGTCCATATGAAAAACAATAGTTAATGTATGTATTTCAAAAACAAATGACTGTAGATAAATTTTAGTACTTTTTTTTTAAATTGTCTTTTAAAAGTGTCATAATAATGTACAAATCAAAATGTTGTCAGACTTCAAATAAAAGAGCTACAGGGGGTAATAGAAAATGCACAATTTTTGTTTTCTTCAATTATTTCAAAAACAAAAAAAGTTACTCCAAATCTGACTTATGATGATAGCCATAAAGTTTTCTAAAACTTTCCCCATTTAACCGACATTCTATCTTCAATATTAACGAATATAGCAATACATGCATGCTGAATCTCGGACACACTGTATATACAGGGTTTTCCACGGTAGGCGTTCGTTAGAAGTTTATGTGGTTAGAAACAATTTAGAAATCTGAATTTTTGGACTTAAGGGTTATTTAAGATTTCCTACACCTTTTTCCAACTGTTTCTTAGATATCTTGATTTTTTCAAAAATTTTGAAAGATGTAACCCTATTTTCAACACTGCTTGTCTTACTTATTTTTGACTGATGGAAAGTGCTTCTGGAGTAGACAGAAGCATAAGAACTATACTTTTCAAATACTTATTGACAATTGATTTATTGCATACATGGTGTTCAAAATTTGATGAACTATTAAACAATTTTAAAAGTTAAAAAACTTTGTTAATTCAAATGTGACACCCTGTATATTATTGGATGAATAGATGCAGCATTTAGTTATACATCGTTTGGCTATAACATTACCTATACCTATTATCGACAATTTTCTTGTAATTAATATTTTCTACTTTAATGTGATTTTTGACAGAAACTGAAACGTTTTTCAAAATAAAATGAACTTAATTCAAACTACACAAATTCTATTTTATTAAAACAATGAAATAAAACAAGAAGATAACAAAATTGAGAGCATAATAACAAATGAAAACATAAAACAATTATTTGAACATAACTAGAAGAAAAGTGATAAAAAAGATAAAATGAATCATTACAAATGTTCCACATGACCGCCAATTTGATTTAAGCATTTTATAACTCTATCATATACTCCTTGCGAAATAGATCGCCGAATTTCGTGTGGACACATACTATTGAATGCATTGTGAACACGATTTAGCAATTCCTCTCTAGTTTGAACTGGCCTAGAGTACACTAATTCTTTTATACGACCCCAGAGGTAAAAGTCCAGGGGCGTCAAATCGGGTGATCTCGGTGGCCAGTTCCAAGGTCCTATCTTCAAACATCAATGTCAACTGTTGGTGTACAGCTATAGTGGAATGTGCGGGAGCACCATCCAGCTGATACCAACTGTTTGCCCTGTCACATGCAGGTAGAGTATTTAGAAAATCCATAACAAATCTACGAAGAATTTCAAGATATCTCGCTCCATTCAAATTTTCATCGTACACTTGATATGCCACTCTATTATCCATAACTAAACAAAAAACGTTAAAACTAAATTGGATTGGTGATTACGTTCTCTTGTTACATGAGGATTATCTTGTGCCCAGTAGTGATTATTTCGGCGATTGAAAATTCCTTCTCTACTGAATTTTGATTCATCGGCCCAAATAATGAAATCTCGGATATTCGGTCATTTGTACAAGAATAAATTCACAAAAGTTAACTCGTCGTGCCTGATCACCAAGATGTAATCCTTGCACAGTTATTACCGAAAAAGGATGCATTTTATACTTCTTTAATATTCTGTGGATTGATGTTTGTGAAATATCCAAATCCAGTGCAGCTGCTGTAATTGAAGTTCGTGGATAAGCATGAAAATAAGCAAACACGTTCACCTCGTTAACTTCATTATCTATTACTGGCTTTAAATGCGTTCGAGTTGCCCTTATACTTCCAGTTGCAATAAATCGAGTTTCAATTCTTGCAAATTTTCCAGGTGTCATTAATGGTAGGTGTGGATACCGTTCGTTAAACAACCTGCATGTTCGCCTAACAATTCGTCCACATTCACCATGCGTGTAAAACAAATTTAATAAATCATTGTTAGAATATTCTTGAATACATTCCATCATAAACAGTACTTAAAAAAATACTTAAAAAATTACAAAATCACTTAAGATGTACTGATTTGACATTAAATCAACAACAATGTTTTAATGCGTGTCAAAATCAAGGCTCACTAGATTGCAGTTTTGGAATTTTATCGGCTTTTATAAAAAATCCGGAGTTATACGAGTTATAAAATGCTTAAATCAAATTGGCGGTCATGTGGAACATTTGTAATGATTCTTTTTATCTTTTTTATCACTTTTATTCTAGTTATGTTCAAATAATTGTTTTATGTTTTTCATTTGTTATTATGCTCTCAATTTTGTTATCTTCTTCTTTTATTTCATTGTTTTAATAAAATAGAATTTGTGTAGTTTGAATTAAGTTCATTTTATTTTTGAAAAACATTTCAGTTTCTGTCAAAAATCACATTAAAGTAGAAAATATTAATTAACAAGAAAATTGTCGATAATAGGTATAGGTAATGTTATAGCCAAACGATGCATAACTAAATGCTGCATCTATTCATCCAATAATATACAGGGTGTCTCATTTGAATTAACAAAGTTTTTCAACTTTGATCACCCGATTTGACGCCCCTGGACTTTTACCTCTGGGGTCGTATAAAAGAATTAGTGTACTCTAGGCCAGTTCAAACTAGAGAGGAATTGCTAAATCGTGTTCACAATGCATTCAATAGTATGTGTCCACACGAAATTCGGAGATCTATTTCGCAAGGAGTATATGATAGAGTTATAAAATGCTTAAATCAAATTGGCGGTCATGTGGAACATTTGTAATGATTCATTTTATCTTTTTTATCACTTTTCTTCTAGTTATGTTCAAATAATTATTTTATGTTTTTCATTTGTTATTATGCTCTCAATTTTGTTATCTTCTTGTTTTATTTCATTGTTTTAATAAAATAGAATTTGTGTAGTTTGAATTAAGTTCATTTTATTTTTGAAAAACATTTCAGTTTCTGTCAAAATCACATTAAAGTAGAAAACATTAATTTACAAGAAAATTGTGATAATAGGTATAGGTAATGTTATAGCCAAACGATGTATAACTAAATGCTGCATCTATTCATCCAATAATATACAGGGTGTCACATTTGAATTAACAAAGTTTTTTAACTTTGAAAATTGTTTAATAGTTCATCAAATTTTGAACACCATGTATGCAATAAATCAATTGTCAATAAGTATTTCAAAAGTATAGTTCTTATGCTTCTGTCTACTCCAGAAGCACTTTCCATCAGTCAAAAATAAGTAAGACAAGCTGTGTTGAAAATAGGGTTACATCTTTCAAAATTTTTGAAAAAATCAAGATATCTAAGAAACAGTTGAAAAAAGGTACAGGAAATCCTTATAATACTTATCCTAAAATTTTGTCAAGAATCCAAAAATAAAATAATATACAGGATGTTCCATTTAAAATAAGGAAGTTAGTGGCGACTTCCGGTATAACCGGAAGTAACATGAGCTTGAAAATATTTTAGAATGAAAGAGAATCTTAAATAACCTTTAAGTCCAAAAATGCAGATTTCTAAATTGTTTCTAACCACATAAACTTCTAACGAACGCCTACTGTGGAAAACCCTGTATATATATATATATACATATATTTTATGTATATATGAACATTAATTGTTATACCAAGATCTTATAACAAAATTCATAACCTATATAAATACAAAACGTATTATACATAATTAGTCTTTCCTGAGTTTCCTACAGTACCATCTATATCCTCTTCTAATTTGTACCATAAATTCATAGTTAAGTTATAGGAATAGCTTTGATATATTTTTGTAAAGAATGTATTCATTACATTTTTTTAATACTTTCTTTTACTAGTAGAAATTTTGATATTTTTACACATACAACACATTAAATTATGAAACACACAATATAGATACACCTAATTGATCACGATGTCCTCAGGTGCTTTTCTTTTTATAGGAACTACAAAACTGATTGAAGAGGTTGGTGCAAAATGTGTCCAATGCAGTGGAATAGTGATAAGATTCGCAGACCTCCCATGCGGAGTGTCCCCTAAATATAGGAGCCCTGGACCATCTCGCAAAAATATATATGTTAATATTTGTCATCCTAAATTTTAATAAAGAAGTACTTAGTTGTAGTTAGTATAGTATTGAATGCAAAAAAATTCAAAACTTCTTTACGTCGTGGCTTGGTACAAAAATAAATTCAACACTTTTTTACTATTATTGTGTTACTTATTTGTAGGTGTCTTGGCGTTCCCGGTTATTGGTTTCTTTCAAACATTTCGCTGACTCGAAACATTAGCAATTAGGCTCCAGTAAAAAAAATTATTGTAATTATGTAGGTATCTATGTATAATAAGGACTTAAAAATAATATTTCGGAGGGGCCCATGAAACTTGCACTACGCCACTGTGTCTAAGCATAATTTTTAGAAGTCTCGAGATCATTAGTGTCATCTACATGTACTTATTGACTGATCAATCGTCTTCCGTGGCAAGACTTGATTATTAATCGGAGCGGCTCGATTTTGAAAATTGTAGCCGTAACCGTTTGATTATAAACGTTTATATTGAAAAACCATATCAAACATAAAAGCATGCATATGAAAATGCACTTTCACGATTATGAATTTTTATTTAAATTTTACACAAATTTATGCTTTGGCAACAATTACAGTTATCGTCCCCACTAAATAAATAATAGTTTTAAAATTCAACGAACTTGTCAAAAAAATTATAAAATATGCAACGATTATCATCCATAATTAACATCTTTTCGGTTTTAATCGTGTATTCATATTTTATAAATTTACGAGACAGCTTAGTTATCCTTCTAAAACTGTTTTATTAGCTATCATTTACTGAGGATGATAACCGTAATTGTCATCGAAACAATTAAATTTGTTTAAAACGTAAATAAAAAAACTAGATTAAAACCCAAAAGATAAGTATTTTAATTACAATGGACGAGTTTTTATGTTTAGTATATTTGTATACTATCTGTCTTTAGGTATACCTATGCTTCATAATAGTTTGATGTAAGAGAAGAAAAATAGTATACAATGATATACGAGTATATTGCATAAATCATTAATTAAGCTATGTCGTGTAGCCCATGCATGCTCAAAAATTTAGTATGATCATAAATACATGACAGGTGACATCTTTAATGCCATATTGGTAGTACACTATTATGCGTGCCCAAGTTTTATGTTTTTTTTTACAAATTCACAAAACAATGAGGATGGAACACAAACAGAAACTAATTTGAAACACCTAGGGGTAAAACGGAGTCCAGAAAAACATAAGCAACTGTGAAAGGGAAAAATATCGTTAAATGCAAGGGTTGCAGTGCCTGAACAAGCCAGAAGCTGCCCCTGCCACTTACAAAGAGACTAGGACGGTCACACTAGTTGTTCTATACTGTAGGTGTAGTGTGGCAGCTCACTGAGTGTCTTATATTGTAACAATTTTAGCTTTTCGGTATTATGAACAATACAGACTTCCGCTAGTCTTTTATGGCGATTTGTGACATCTTAAATCACGATTAGAGAAAAATATACACTAGCTGCGCATTAACTGAACGCCAAATGAAACTCTAAATGAACTATTAAATATTGTGTATGGTCAAATGTATTAATATTGATGGTTTTGATAAGACACGTGCAAAAATGAAGAATTAAATACGTAGTTAGGTTATAAATAATGGTAAACAGTTTCTATGAGTAACAGGGAAGAAGATGATTGTGATTGACAAAGATGAGTTGGGTTGTAGATTAGAATACAATGTGTTTTAGGCATATAAAAAGCCACGGTCATTTCTAAAGTATAGCAGAAATGCACTTTTTCTGATTCGTTATTTTTTCATACAGAGGTTACCTATGCTAAGAAAGGGAGGCTCATTCATTATCCACTCATTCCTCAGTCCATCCATTCTCGTTTTACCGCATAGACTCCGCAAAAAGCTTATGCCAACAGTGTTTATTTTACTTTCATGTTTGTTCTAATATATCCAAGTTAAACTTACCAAGATAAACACGCTATCGTATATCGCTTGTTTCGCAGCTATGCACATGCTCCTATTATTCATTATGACCCATATACTGCCAATCACTTTCCTTCCTGCATTAACACGCCTGTCAATTTCACCATCCATTCTACCATCAGGAGTGAACATTCTACTTAAATACACAAACTCATCAACTAATTCTACAACCTCACCATGCAGGGTTAAACAGCCCGCCCTCTTTTTTATATTCACTATTAAACACTACCAACGTTTTGCCCACATTTTCCTTACTCTTTACCTTATTCTCACAGATTTCATCAAGCTTCCTCAGCATGATTTGCAGCTCCATAGAATTTTTTATTAATAAAACTGCAGCATACACTAGAACACACAATACTCATGCCCCAGAACTTCTCCCTATTTACTTGCTCATAAGCATTATTCAAGCCTACCAAATTACGTTTAAACAATTTTCAAGCACCTGCTGGAGAACAACCGTGTAATCAACGCATCCCCTTCCTAGCATGAAACCACCGTGAACATCCCAAATCTTACTCTGTTATTGCGCGTATTGTTTCAATCAAAACTCTTCTAAGTACCTTACCAGGTACACTCAACAAACATCCCTATATAGTTTTATAATCACTCTCTTCATTCCCTTACTCTTATACAACGGAGCATTAATCACACTTCTCTCGGTACTTTTTCACACATAACACGTCCATTAAATAATTAAATAATTCAGACTTTCCTCAACGTTTGCATATCCATTTTTCCGCATTTCACCAGTAATTGCATACACACCTGCAGCTTTAACATTTTTCAACTTTTGTATAGCTTTTTTATCACATTCAATTCAATATCATTTCCTTCATTCCTTAACTCCTCCATATTTTCCTCGTTCAATTCTTCAATCACTTACTCTCACTTCCATACAACTTTGCAAAAGATTCTTTCCAATGCTTGCCGATCTCGCTTTTGCATTTCTAACCTACTCCCAGAAAATCAAAAGCGTTCTGCATTTTCTCACTGTCTGCCGCCCTCAATTCTTCTTTCTTATCCTAACTGCCTCGTTCGCTTCTTTCTTTCTCAAACAGTATACTTCATATTCTTCATCACATTTTTTTGCAGAAATCTTTGCCATGCATGCGTTCCTTTTCCTGCCTTTCTTACAGATATCCCCCACCAAGCAGTTTTTCTGTTTACTCACAGTGACTCTTCCATATATCGGTACAGCACAATTTTTAAGCACGTTCATTGACATCATTATTCATTTGATTGCTCCATATCATTTAATTCGCACTCAAATCTCTGCCCACGTCGTTATCTGAACTTTTTATACTTTAATTACGGATGGTCGCAGTACGTTCAACCTCTTTCACTATACCCAATTTGCTTCTAAGCACACTCTGAATACAACCAAAAGGTCATTACTTGTGTATTCCTACTCACTTATCTGCCATGTATACATATGAACAATTTTAAGTTGAAATCATGCATTGAATACAAATAGATTTCTTTCTATATAAATATTCACCAAGCGTGCAGCATTTTCGTTTATTTTTGAATCTCCAAACTTTCCCAGAATGAATTCCGTATGTTCTCTCTGTATACCCGCCCACCCACTAAAATCACCAAATAAAATCACTCTCTCACATGACTTATTACTACATTCAGTATCTTCTCCATATCATTCTAAATATTCTCATATTACTGTTTATTCTCTGCATTCACCGGTACGTAACATGCAATAAAAAAATCTTCCAAAATTCCACTTTCATTCTAATCCACATTGTCCGGGGGATACCAATTCATACTATTAACACATCATGCATTTCCGTTTTAATCCCTGACCATAGCCCAAGACTACCATCATCCATTTACACGATATCCTTTCTTTCGCGCTTTCTTTCTGATTCACACAGAACATCAGGCTGCCTTTTATTCTCGAGATTCGTACCAACTTTCCATTATATTTTCATGCGGTTGTCAACAACGTGGCCTGTATGTTTCAGCCAGTGAAGTCCTAGGCAATCATACTAGTCTCATTAGTACGTGAATTTATCCAAATTGTACACCGGACGACGTAGCCTTTCTTAGCAACGGTGTCGTCCTAGGGGATCCTTTTCAATAAGAGACTATGTTGCAAATCAGCAAATAGTTACCCAAGTAGGGTTTAATAAACGTACTTAAGAGAATGATAAAAAAGCTACTATAACCTATCTTAATTTACCGCGAAATCATTTCCGCAACGGGTATTTCTTAGCTCGTATAAGGAATAAAGGCTTAATAAACAGACTTTAAGAGAATGAACTAAAATGCTACCCTAACCTCTACCGGCCGGGACCGAAACGGCTGGGACCAAACGATCAGAAACGAAACGGTCGGAAGCAAAACGTAGGTATCGAAATGGCAAGATCAAATGTCCTGCCCCATTTAAACGACATTAATGGAGAAAACTCTTTTACTTTACAACATAAAAAATCTGCAATCGTTGGACCGTCCGACAAAAGCGAAAACTTCAATTAAAACTGAAAATAAAAAGTTTTATTGAATTTCATAAATTTAGTAATCAAAAATTATTTAATTAAGGAATGTAATTACACTTGAGTACAAATTAATTCTATGTCGCTGTTTATTCTTAGCAGTCATAGTGACGACACATTGCTCAAAAATATTGACAACTGTGAATCTCATGACCTTGTGCTATTTGCGCAAGGGTTTAACCTTCGTTATAGAAAGTGTTTATTTGGAACATATCTGTTTTGGGTGGTCAAGAAAGCAATATAGATGATTTACGAAATCCTGATATAATAAGGTAATGGGAGAGGGAAGTGAAGCAGTGTTAAACGAAAATAATTTTAGAAAAATACAAGAAAACTGTTCAAAATATAGTTACAGAAAAAAATTATATTTGGTACTTATACTTGAGCATCCTGCAAGTAAATTACCCTTAAACAGATCAAAGATGTTAGGGTTATTAAAAACCGTTGTTGCCATTACTCATTAGCTCATTACCAAACATCAAACACTGATAAATTCATGCAGATACCGTCATGTTTAGAAGCCCGTATAAACTTCAAAACCCAAATTAAGCTTACACTAAAGGGGATTATTGACAACTAGAATCATCAAGAGAAAAGAAAACCCGTAAAACTGAAATCTACTTGGTTTACAAGTGAAATTATTAATAAAATTAGATAATTTAATAAATTAAATAAAGTAATTGAAACGCAACGTTTTCACTTAGTACAAATCAAACACTGATAAGTTCATGCAGATAACGTCATTTTTAGAGGACCGTATAAACTTAAAAAACCAAACTAGGCTTACACTAAAGGGGATTAGTGGCAACTAAATCATCAAGAGAAAAGAAAGCACCGTAAAACTGAAATATCCTTGGTTTACAAGTGAAATTTTAATTAAAATTAGATAAATTAATAAATTAAGTAAAATAATTGAAACGCAACGTTTTTACTTAAGCAGTACAACTCAAACATATTAAACAATGATAAGTTCATGCAGATAAAGTCATTTTTAGAAGACCGTATAAGCTTAAAAAATCAAATTAGGCTTACACTAAAGCGGATTAGTGGCAACTAGAGTCATCAACAGAAAAGAAAGCAGCGTAAAACTGAAATATTCTTGGTTTACAAGTGACATTTTTAATAAAATTAGATAATTTAATAAATTAAATAAAATAATTGTAAACGCAACGTTTTCACTTAGTACGAGGCATGTTTTTTAAGTAAGTACCGTTTTGGAATTAAAAAAAGACGTGCAAAGATATCGCAATAATTTTATTTTTACATCAAAGCCTGTACCTTAATCTACTTTTCTACATAATTTCCGTGAATATTGAGGCACTTGTCATAACGTGGCACCAGTTTTTGAATAACCCTCCTCATAAAATTCTGCCGCCTGACTTGTTAACCACTGTATCACAAATGTTTTGACTTCGTTATCGTCTTGAAGACGCTGACCACCCAGGTGTTTCTTCAAGTGCAGGAACAAATGGTAGTCGCTGGGCGCCAGATCAGGGCTGTATGGAGGATGATCTAGAGTTTCCCATTTAAAAGATCTGATGAGATCTTTGGTCCGATTAGCCACATATGGACGGGCATTGTCGTGCAGCAAAACGATACCCTTACTCAACTTGCCACGTCTTTTGTTCTGGATTGCACGACGCAGATTGTTCAATGTCTCACAATAAGACGCTGCATTGATTGTCTCATTACGAGGCAGAAACTCCACTAGCAATACTCCTTTTCTGTCCCAAAAAACTGTGCACATGATTTTCCGGGCAGAAATTGTTTGCTTAAACTTCACTTTTTTGGGTGATGATGAATGTCGCCATTCCATGGATTGTTGTTTCGATTCTGGTGTGACGTAGGCCACCCATGTTTCGTCACCAGTAACAATTTGGTCTAAAAATCTTCACCTTCATTGTGGTACCGCTCAAGGAAAGTCAATGCACTGCCTAAACGTTGGGTTTTGTGCAAATCCGTCAACATTTTTGGAACCCAACGTGAACACAATTTCCGGTAATTCAAGTTCTCGGTCACAATGCGATACAAAACACTACGAGAATATTGAGGAAAGCAGTCGCACAATGATGAAATTGTAAAGCGTCTGTTTTCTCTCACCTTTTCGTCCACTTTCTGCACCAAATCTTCATTAACGACCGAAGGACGCCCACTCCGTTCTTTATCATGCACATTTGTGCGGCCATCTTTAAATGCTCTCACCAATTTCCTTACCATTCGATCACTCATAATGTTTTGTCCGTAAACTTCACAGATCTCACGATGAATATCGATCGGTTTTACGCCTTTAGCACTAAGGAATCGTATAACAGCCCGTACTTCACAATCGGCGGGACTCACGATTGTCGGAGGCATCTTAAACACTCAGTAAACAACGTATACAATGAAGAATCAGACTGTAATGGCGTCAGTGCGTAGACAAGAGATGTAGGTAACCAGCGCGGAACGCCGACCGTAGCGCTGCGGCGGCGGAATCGCAAAACGGTACTTACTTAAAAAACATGCCTCGTACAAATCAAACACTGATAAGTTCAGCAGATAACGTCATTTTTAGAAGACTATATAAACTTAAAAAAACCAAATTAGGCTGAAATATCCTTGGTTTACAAGTGAAATTTGTAATAAAATTAGATAATTTAATAAATTAAATAAAATAATTGAAACCCTACCTTTTCACTTAGTACAAATCACTGAATGGTATTAAGTCGCAACTGAATGAACTAATCAACAATGCTAAAACTGGGTATTATACACGATTAACAAAAGATGCTTAGAAAGGCACACTCAAAAGTACGTATTACATTCATTTACTGAAGAATACGAAATTTTAATCTAATTCGACGTTTATTCATTGTTTCCGAGTGCTCCAATAGACCAAACCTTTATTTATAGGTTGTTTTAAAACAAAACCATGTAGACAATCAGAATTAGAATTTCTTAAATTAACAGAGTTGTGTATGAAACAAAACTTTTTCAAAATTAACCAACAATTGTTCAAACAAGAACATGGCGCAACAAAGTAACATTTGAAAAAAACTTAAAACGCGATTTGCCTTATTTTCCTAGAGTTTGGATTAGATTCGTTGATGATATGTTTACTATCCTTAATAACTAAAGTCTTGAGAACTTTGTAGAAATTTTTAAATTCCCGACAATCAGGTGCAAATGACAATTTTCAGTTCAAAATTATGATAAAAGAATTACGCGCTATTCAAGAATGTTTTTCAGATAAAGTGGTTATCAATATAGTTAGAAAACAAACATAGAATGGGGATTAAGAATGTAACTACATTAGACAGCGCTAGAGAGCAATTAGAAACAAAGTATGTAAACCTTCAGATAATAGTTTGCACACTTATTTAGGCAATCCAAAAGATCAAGTGGATAAGCAGGATAGGTCGGGAATTTATAAGATTAATTGTAAAATTCTAAACAATCACATGTAAGGCAAACTAAACGACCTATCAAAATTTGCTTTAGCTCATATCAAACACAAACCTTGGAGCAAGTCTGGCGTAGCCCTACATATCTACATAATATAAAAATAGATCGTGAATTTTTGTGTGTAATCTATGTTTGAAAATTTGGCTTTTTGAAAAGAATGATTGAGAGTTGTTGGTGTTGGAAGAACTCAATACCAAGGTTTATGTCTATAGTTGATGATTATGTGTCTTAGTATTTCTGTAATGCCACTTAAAAAATTCGGTCGCCATCCAAGTACTGACCGCTTAACTTTTCGGTCACCCGTCCAAGTACTGACCGCTTTATAACTTCGGTGATCGGAAAATTATTAATAAATAAATATATGTGTATATATATATACCGGGTGTCTAGAATCCACCCACGTTCTATGGCTATCTTTGTTATTATAAGAGATACTGGGTCGGTTAAATTAGCAGAGTTGGGCAGAATTACATGATAATTCAAATACCGATAATAAAATTCAACATTGTTGTCAACTTTCTAAGATATCTGAAAATAACTAAAAATCGTCCAAATTTTCAATCGGCTATATCTTTTTTAAATTCAAAATACGAAAAAGTTATAAGGGAGACTTTTAATAGATATTTTTACGCAAAATGGGAAAATGCTAATAAAATTTTTTTTTTTAGAAACGACAAGAAATAAAAAAGTTTTAAACAAATTTAACTTACAAGGAAGAGTAACAGCAAAAAATATAAACAGATAACACAATCATAGAAATGCTTCAAAATGCCCTCCATTATTTTGAACACACATTTGACATTTTTCGGAATTTAAATTGTATTCATAAAAAAACGGCCCAAAGATTTTGGTACCAATAATACCGCACCAAACGTGCACTAAAAAAGCATATTGATCTCTCCTCTCAACAGTAATATAAGGATTTTCTTGGGGCCATTCGATATGATTTTTTCTATTGAAGATGCCATTGTTTGTAAATTTTGCTTCATCGGTAAAAAGAATGGTTTTCGAGAATTGACTGTTTGCTCGACTTTCATTAATCAACCATGTAGCAAAACGTAATCTTTTCTGATAATCTTCAACATACAATGTATTCCCTATATGAAAATGATATGGCTTAAAATTATTTTGTTTCAAAATAACATGGGCTTCATCTTTGGAAGTGTTGCATTCGTTCGCAATTTCACGTAAGCTAATACACGTTCTTCTGTTTCTGTGTTAACATTAATTTTAAAATTTTGAGATTTAGTAAAAGCCCCATATTTTTTTTAATTCGATTCGAAATAATCTCACATCCGGTTGTCTTTTTTCATGTAAGTTTGAAGATATAATTCCGAAACAGCATTAGCATCTCTGTTAGACACGTAATAACAGAAAAGCATATCATTTCTTTCTTCAGAAGAATAAGCCATTAATAAATTAATATTCACTATTTAAGTACGAACTACAACTGATTACAACAAATAATTCAATATCTACTATTTGACAGTCAATCAATGAACAGTTTTGTTTTTAATTGTCACAGCACACCTCGGCAAACATTGCATTTGTTTACTAAATACCATAATTACAATTTTTTGAAAATTGTGAGTTAACTAATAATACTAAACATACAAAGCTATACATTTTTGAAATCAGAAACAAATAAGCCGTCGAATGAGTCCATAACCACCTATAGTTGCCATTTAAAAAAAATGTATATTTGGGTTGTAGCTCGAAAAATAATTACTAAAAAAATTTTTTATTCGTATTTTCCCATTTTGCGTAAAAATAGCTACGATTTTTAGTTATTTTCAGATATCTTAGAAAGTTGGCAACAATATGGAATTTTCTTATCGGTATATGAATTATCATGTAATTCTGTCCAACTTTGCTAATTTAACCGACTCTATATCTTTCATAATAACAAAGATAGCCAGAGAACGTGGTAGATTCTAGACACCCTATATATAATATATATATATATATATATATATATATATATATATATATACATATATATATATATATATATATATATATATATATCATTAACTAATTGCTTAGTGTTATTAGGGCCTGCGGCTAACTAGGGTTTTAATAAGTTTACAACTCTTTGATATCTGCCCATATTTCGGATCGTTTATATTGTTCCTTTATCAAGGCTTCAACAATAAAACAATGTTAAAGTAAGTTGAGCACTTACGTCGTTACTTACATCTGAGTTATTTTGTGAAAACTAGCTTGTTGTGCTTAATAGATGATTTTACAAGATAAATTTTGATTAACATTCTACTGTCACTAATTATTTATTGATGATTACTAAGCCCTGATGTTTTAAAATAAATTTGAAAATTTATGTAGAATGTTAAGCAAAATTTATCTAGTTAAATCATCTATTAAGCACAATAAGCTAGTTTTTACAAAATAACTTAGATGTAAGTAATGACGTAAGTGCTCAACTTATTTTTACGGACTCAAAAGTGATTTGCGAACTTAGAATAATTTTCAATAAAATCTTTACGGGCTTGTAAAATTTTTCAAAGGTTATTTTGTTAACTTAGAATCATTTTGAATAAAATCTTCAAGGGACTTGTAAAACGTGCAAACGTTATTTTTGTTGGCTTTCATCTTTTTTATATTAATAATAGTAATCACTTTTAGATGCCGTAACCCAAGTATAGCCGTCATCGTAGTGGAGAATACTACGTCAACCGTAAACAGAGGTAAGAAAACGCTTTCATGTATTACTGCCACAGATGAGTAATTTAAATTTTTTGCTTTTAGGTAGGGCACGAGCATGCTTGGGTTATGATCGTCCCGTAGCGGTGGGTGGACGAGTTAACATCATAAGCCACATTGTGATACTACCGCGGGATAACACATTCCATCCTGAAGAGGTTGCTGGGAGAACGGCCTCATACGAATCACGCACAGGATGTGATGGAGCTGTGCTACCGGTGACCGGGTGGAGAGCGAGCAGTATTTCGACCAGGATGACTGTGAAGTATCGTTGCGGTTTTTGGATACACCACCTCCAGCAGACGATTTGGATGTGGTATTATCACGCATGCACGAGCAAGCAGACGTGGACGAAATACTGCTCACCCTACAACCTGTACGTGAGCCGTATGAGAGGATGCAGTCACCCATGAGTGAAGATCAGGTAGTATTGCATCATGTCTTAAGTCCTGACTGCATCGCAGAGTTTGGGGATAAATAGTCTCCACTTGTGGAAGAGCGTTCATCGTCAAGCTCTGTGGCGCAGCCGGTGCTGGGGAAAGAGGAATCTCCGATTACTCTGACACCTGCATGCGTTGTAGATGAGCAACCGTCCACATCTGCAACATATGCAGAGGGCAGAATAGTAGGGAATCCATTTGAAGGTTTGCTGAACCCTGCTTCAACCGTAGAATTTATGGAGCAGTGGCCGTACAGTAGTTCTACGGTAGGAGGAGAGGTCAGGGGACCCATTTCTGATAGTATCCTGAGCCCTACGTGTATTGCAGAGTTCGCTGAAGAGTGGAGTCCTATGAACTCTTCGATACAAGTGGAGCGAGTGGGTGATTCATCAGAGAGTATCCTCAGTCCTGTGTGTGCTGCTGATTTTATAGATAATGAATGGTCGCTAAATCACTTATAAGTATCTAGGAGTCCTGCAACACCCATACAATACTTAGCCAAACAATCACTGGTGAGGGATATAGTTGAAAATGCACTATCTTTTCCCCAGAGTGTATTGAGCCCTACATGTGCTGCGGAATTTCTGGAAAACAGGTGGGGGTAATACCTTGCTTCCATCCTAAAGCACATGGCAGGGTGAGATACAATGCTGGGTAGAATATGTGTGCTCAGCAACACTCTATCCAGACTATCATTATTATTGTTTCCTTACCCGTACACTACTCTACCCCTCAACTTGAAATATCCATCATACATATTATCGTATTCCTGGCGATATGTTACGTTGCGTCATCGTTCGCATCGCTGGATATAACTTCTTTTCTTAACAGTTGTAATACATGATAGTAATACTGCAAACTAATAAAAAGCAATAAACAGTTAAAAAAAGGAATTATAACAAAACACGTAACCCTACCCGTTCACTTATACATTGTTTATACATTTTCTCTGTTACAGATCGCAATAAAACGTTTCAATGTGAATGTCTGAAGAAATTTTCAAGAAAAGACTCTCTACTGCGACATCAAAAAACCGCGTGTTGGATAAGCATCCCAACTACCCCACCTTCAGAGATGCCGCAGTCTGTACCGCAAAATCGTACCGCACTTAGGAATGTGGTGCAACCAAGTACATCCGATGCGAACAGAACGGAACATAGCCATGTTGCTGAATGTCTTGCACAACCTGGACCATCAGGGTTAAACAACTTAAAGAATAATGTGCAACACAGGCATGCTTATGATTCCTTTGCAGAACCAGGACCATCGGGTTTGAATAACTCACGGAAGCGTAAGTCAGACCCAAGCAGCGAACCAGTACAAAATAAAAGTAGCAAAAGTGTTGAAATTGTGCACTGCACTGATTGTTCGATTGATGTTCCTCGATATGCTTATCAAGGACACCTTAGAAGCAATAGGCACAAATTAAATGTGTCTCTACTCATTGATACTGGGGTTGAAGTGATTCGCAAAGCTTTTAAACAACGCATTGTTTCGTATGGACTATCACCATGCAATACCCGTACGGATGTGTAGACGTTTATGGGTGACGTTAACGTGAACGTTTTGAAACTAGTACAAATTCAGTTGCAGAAACACTTTTCGTTGAAATGTAATGTTGAGTTGTTTGGGTTGTACTCTCTCACAGTAGAGAGAGTACCGAATTAAAATCCTTTCAAACGAAATATGATATATTGTGTGTCGGGATGGTGTTGGAAGAATATTTTCAAACAGTAGTGGAAATCTTGAATGCTAAGCAATCAGAATTTCAGCATCAAGATTCTGGTAAGTGCGACTTATGAGTAGTAGGGTAGTACATTATTAATATGTGTTGTTTCGTAGGGTGGTCGCTGGTGAATTTCGTATATTTAGAGGTAAACATGTTGAAATTTTCTCCCACTACGGGTTCATCCTGTATGAGTGTCCCACCTGAAATTTGCATAAACATGCCATAGTGAATGTGAAGAATATTGATTATTGCTGCTTTGCGTGGACTATTCTATCAGCATTAGTGACACCGACGGGGTTACCACAACGGACGACTTCTTACCCTAATTTCAGGACGTTATTCAACTTAAACGGAGTTGAATTTCCTGTTAATCCGATTAACATCTCAACGTTTGAGTCCAACAATAATATCTCCATCAATGTTTATGGACTGGAGGATACGTATAATGATGGTCATCGTATTCCTGAGGTAGTGGGTCCTCTCTACTATACAAGAGCTAAACAACCTATTCATGTTAATTTGTTGCTATTAGTCAGTAACCAAACGGATAATCAGCATTATGTATGAATAAAATTTTTTTCTCGTTTACTTAGCAACCAAATAAGTCGACGTAATGGGGCAAAATATTTTTGTAATTTATGTATCCATTACTTTAGAACGCAGGAGAAATTAACTCGACACGTGTCTCATGAATCTAATTTCGTATACACTAAATTACCTGGCGTGATGCAAAGAAAAGACAGAACCGGGGAGTTCTATGCGGAAAATATACTTGCGTTTCGAAACTATCAAAAACAGATGTTTCTGCCGTTCGTAATATATGCAGATTTTGAAGCGTTCTTATTACCGGTAAATACGACTGGACCCGATCCCGAACAACCATTCACTTTAAGTGTAATACACTCGGGGGTTATGCTGACATATATTTAAAATCAGACGTGTTGCTGTTGGCTGATGTGTTCGAAAACTTTAGGCGACTATGTATAGACATGTATGGATTAGAACCTACGCAGTATGTTACAATACCTGGATTGGCGTGGGATGCCATGCTGAAATGTACTAAAGTAGAGTTAGAATTATTGACTGATATGGATATGTACCACTCTTTTAAGAAAGGTATTCGTGGTGGAGTGAGTACTTGTGTTAAGCGAAGAAGCATTGGTAACAACGGGTTTGTCCCAAATTATGATCCTAATCGTCCAAAAGTCTTTGTACAGTATTTAGATACCACGAATTTATACAGATGGAGTGTGCGGTAACACCTACCTCATAATGGGTTTATGTGGTTAATTTTTTTACGATATCTTGCGCAGTCATTACGGTAATAATGTAACGTTGCTCTATACAGACACAGATTCTTTAATTGTCGAAATAACAACTAATGATGTGTATGCCCATATGCGGAATAATGTTGATGAATATGACACATCCAACTATCAAAACAGTCTGCATGGTATTACAACGAATACATCCGTCGTCGGAAGAATGAAAGATGAGTATGCAGGGAAAGCTTTCCACAAGTATTAATGTTTAAATAAGACATTTTTTCTTTGAAACTTGTGTAAATAAACGTACAAATTAATTCAACGTTTCGGGAACGTCCTTTGTTCCCTTTGTCAAGCTTCAAAGAAAAATGTCTTATTTAAATATATATATATATATATATATATATATATATATATATATATTGGAATGGAAATGAAAATAATAAATAAATTTATAATTATATTTGTATTTGTATGTAAAAGATAATAATAATATTGGTACCACGTGTGCATGAAATATTTATAAGATGTAATAACATTTCAAATTATTTAGTAAATCGTAATGTATTTACAACTTCACAACGTTGTATCATTATTAATTTAATATGATGATAATTGCTACTTTTATTTAAATAACTTGCCTCGGCTAGCTTCTTAAAGGGGATAGGGATGAATATATAGTTCAGTGTCAAAATTAAAACATAAAACATTTCTGTAAGGTTCTTTGGATCATAAAATTTCATCGTGATTTTATTTAATTCTGGAATTGTATAAATTTTACTTTTAATCAAACATGTTATATCAGATGACTATATATACCAAGGTTTGCGCGGATGTGAATTTCGTTGACTTAAAAAGGTGTGTAATTATCATAACTCAACAATTCAATTAATTTAATTTTGGTAAGTATCTTTTATCTTTTTAATATAATATTGAATTACTATAAATCAATAAATGATTGACTTATTTCCAGTTTAACATATAATCTACTTGTATCCTTTACACAATACACATAAATAAACTAACAAAATGCAACATAACCTCAAATAATAATTAAGATTCATAGACTCACAGTTAATGTTCTTTTCTTACAGCTGACTCATTTTCCATTTATCATGTAATTCGAATTCCAATATTTTAATTTCGTGTTCCCTCGGTGGAAGTTCTATACAGCATCAGCAAGCTGTGGATATGCTGCACCAATATTTACTGCATCGGTGGAAATTCCATACATCACCAATATACTTAGGTATGCTGCACCAATATTTACTGCATTGTCATTTTCCAAAAACACTTTAATTTATTTATTATATTTATAAATATAATAATTTACTTTTAGGTTTTTATCTTCAAAAATACCACAACTTTTATCGGCATCCAAAATTATTATAACTTGCACTTTTAATTTCGATTGAATAATAATATAAACGCAATTTGTTTAAAATAATGTTTTATTTTAATGCAATAATTTTATTTACATTCAAGTAAACGACACAAAAATATCACCCGAAACTAAAATTACGTTAACCTTAATTTTTGTTACAAACATGAATTTCACTTGTTTAATTACATAAAAACTTTTAGAGGTTATACGAACCACCTGGATGATCTTAAAATTTTAATCATGTGCACATCAAGTGACATGTTCACACTTTGGAAAGTTTATAAGATAAGATACAAAAATTTCTGCCACTTCCTTATATAGCTTCCGAACAAAAGCAAATCACCTTAGCAAAATTGCCAATACCGACATAAAATTGCTTAATTTCCATTGGTTAATCAGTTTTCACAAATTTACAAATTATTATTTTTACTGATAATTTCCTTATAAGTAAACAGATCTTAAAACTACAATTATTTTTGCATTCTGTGCTAAATTCCCTATCCATAGGAACCTCACGCGATATATTGCCTTTGAATTTTCTTATTCTACACAAATTATGACTAATATGCAAATTTACTTATAACTAAATTAATCTGATTTTTGCAGGAAAACTACAAACAGAAATGGATTCCTTGTCCCAAAATACATAAGAATTCATTAGTCTCAAGTCCTGCTGCACAATCTAGTTTATCAATTTTTAAGCTTAAATCACATCTAGAATGTTAATTTAAGTTGTAACACTTCCTAAACACACTGGTAAGTAAGCTTTGTTCTTTGTTCAATTTCACTTTTAAAATTAATAATTTCTATGAATCTCGTAACTTTGTTGTGAGTCACCAACTTTAACATGTCCTTTACACTTTTTACATTGATTGATACAATTTAATCTCACTTTGTTTTAGAATGGAAGCATATTATGGTACTGAACTAGTATATTGTCATAAAAATTTGAATAGATGGAATACATATTTTTACTACTCCGAAGCTGCTCGGAAGCTATAAAAATGAAGAATAACACTGTTTAGCCATGATAACACTTTTATATTTATGAAATATGGTATAACTAGCTAACAACATGTTCTATATTCACATCTGTACTTATTTCTATGTTAATTTGTACCTATACAGTTTGCGCTTTACATATATGTTTATTCAAATTCAACGTAATTCATTTATGTTTAATATCTCTTTTAACATGAACTTATATTGTTCTAATGCTGATATTAAGCAACTAGTATCATATATATATATATATATATATATATATATATATATATATATATATATATATATATATATTATAATCTCAAGCATTTAAGGAAGAACGGCATAAGCTCGAAAATGACTTATAGGTATAGGTAGGTAGAAAATTACGTTCCGCGTCGGTCTGTGGAAGCGGCATATCAGCCAAAAAGTTATATTAGCCGCAATTTAGCTTACACAAGCGCCAAAACGCAGTTTCGTGGCTAACTCATTTGTCACAAACGCCAGTCGTCCATTAACTTTACACGGGTGCACGTTTCGTTTATTATTGGTGAACTTTACATAGGAATACGGTAGGTTTTGTTTTGTGCAGTGTGTGGACCTATACCAAAATAAAGTACTTTAGCCTTTAAAATAAGACAAATTTTACCATTTAAGGGCAAAAACAGAATAGTTACTCCTAATCCAATTTGACACAAACGAAATAATAATGTAATTTTAATGAACATTTTGACTTCAGAATAACCGCCACTGATGTTAATTTTACATTAATTTAAAGTGTAGTTTGAATTTATATCCACTTAGTTTGATTACTAACCTTTTGAAAACAGTTACTAAACAAAAGAACTTGTGGAAAATAGCTGTCTAATTATGGCGCTTAGGCCATTTGTTGTTAATATTGTAAAATAATTTTTTGCATAGATTATGGGGAGCAGGGGCCGTAAATTAGTGGCAATGGCTATAAGTGCACCCCAAAATGCTATAAATCATGATAATGAAATAGTCGCGACGTTGAACCAGTTACTGTTATAACCACAGAATATGAACCTAACAATAGTTTAATTAACTTGGCAGCAGCCCTGAATGAAGATGTAATTTTTCTAGGTGGTCAGGAAGTAATTCCAACAATATTCGAAAGCCCAAAACATTATAATATTGGAACAAAATTCAGCTTTGGTTTTAGGTACAATTATTTTTTAAATTCTTTAAATTATAAAATTATCAAAATTAAATTTAATAAAATCTGTTAATTTTTGCGATATCCAAGGAATTTTTTCTAGATCAACTCCAAGATCAACCAAGTAGTTCAACAAACAAAATTCTTCAAGACTTAAACAATGCTCTAGAATTGGGGGACAAACCGAAGGTTCGGAAAGTTCCGAAGACGAATACAAACCTGGTTCTAAACACAGTGATGAAAGTCATTCGAGAGATTATGAAACCGAAGAAAAAACAATACATTACCGTAAAAAATAAAATTATACATAGAAGCTGAGGGAAGAGAAAATAGAAAATAACAGAATGAAATAGACGAAGAAGAAGCTAATCCAGAAAACCAACACCCGTTCCCTTCTAACATAAAGAAAAGAGTCAGTAAAAAGGCCGAAAGAAAAAAAAACGGGTTTGGAATATATAAATACCTCTGGGAATTTAATGCTACAAAAAACTATGAAAGTTAACCCATGCCAATCTAGCAAAACTTGTACCAATGAATGTAACACTTTCACAGAAGAAGAGCGACAATGTATTTTTGAATATTATTAAAAATTAAGTTGCAGTAAGAAACAAAAAGGTTTCTAAGCGACTCACTAAGTATGTGCCCAATAAAAAGAAGACGTAAATCGAAAAATACAAAAATAAGAAATGTTACAGTTGAGTACCGTTTATTAAAAGAAACCATTCGTAAACGGGTCTGCAAACAATTTTTAGTTGCCACTTTGTCAATAACAGTCAGATTATTAAGAACTGTAATAAAAAATAAAGAATATGATAAATTTCCAGAACCCGACTTACGAGGAAAACATGAAGCTTCCAATAAGACTCCTGATGATTTAATTATAAATTTTAAGGCATATGTGAATTCTTTGCGAGCTGTTCCTTCCCACTACTGTAGAAGTTGGTCAACCACGCCTGTATCTACCGGCAGATATGAAACGCTATAACAATTTATACAGAATGTACGTTTTTACCCAACAACAAAAACAATTAAATTTCTTGAAAGGAAGTAAATTTTTAGCTTGTTTAAAAGTATGTATAACATAGGTATTCATGTTCCACGGAAAGATAAATGTTTGACATGTGAAAAATACAAAAATTTGCCTGCGACCATGAAGGCAGAAACGGAGACGAATAGTTATGAAGCACATATTAAAGAAAAAGATAAAGTAAAATTGATATTTTTGGAAGATCAAAAGGCTTCTGCAAGGGAAAATGGGTGTTAAGTTATTAGTTTTGACCTACAAAAGGTACTTGCAACACCACATGGTTTTTTTAAGGAAGTATGCCGTATATAACTTCACAGTTTACGAATCGACTTCAAGAAAAGCCTATTGTTACATATGGGAAGAAAAAGACGACAAAAGAGGTAGTAACGAAATTTATACCAATTTGTATCATTACTTAAAACATATTGTTGACGAGACTGCTGCTTATGAGGAAATGTTGCTTACTTTCTTGATAACAGGACATACCGATATGCCTGTGGACTCGGTGCATGCTGTAATAGAAAAATCTGTAAAAAATGTGGTCGTGCAGGCTTCATCTGAATGAGCCACTATTTTGCGAAATGCAAGAATTAAGCCAGCACCTTATATTTTATAAATCAGAACTTTTCCGATTTTCTTGATTTTAAAGGTTTAAATTTCTATAGAAAAAACAAATTAAAAATTTCCAAAATAAAACGTATTCAACTTTCTAAGTATCATTATGTCTAAATTCAGTATTCATTTTAAACGAAGGTATCGAGGTTGCATATATGAAATTAAAGCCGGGATCTTTAATGAGACCTGCTTATGCTAATCAACTGCTAATGAGTACTAAAAGGTATAATAATTTGAAAAAATTATGCGAAACCTTCGTTATTGAGCCTCAGTACACATAGAATATGTAACTCGTAAACATTCTGGTTCTGCGGCTAATACTTTTAATGAGACTGATATGGAAATAACACGGATTAAAGTGGAATATTTCTTCTATTTTTTATTATTTTCCTGTTTTTTCAGTTATATTATATTATTTTAGAATAACCTTTTATTTTATTATTATAAAAGCTAGGTGAAGAATATTTTCACTATTTATTTTTGATATGATTTTAATAACCTTTCATTTTGTTATTATAAAAAAGCCAGTTCAAGAATTTTTTTACTGTTTTTGTTCTGTTTTGTAGAAAAAATTTTTATTTTTGTTAAATACGTTAATATTTGACATAAGACACCAAAGTTTCAACCAACGTTTAATAAAAAATTAAAAGCCTTACTACTTATTTTTATTTTTATTCTTGCCGTTCTGTTGAATCCATATATATATATATATATATATATATATATATATATATATATATATATATATATATATATATATTATATATATATATATATATATATATATATATATATGTGTGTGTGTGTGTGTGTGTGTGTATAGTCTATACCTACTTTTCATGATTATATGTGTTTGTATTTTATTTTTGTAATGGCACTCGAAAAAAAATTGTCGATATCCCTATTGTATAATTTTTTTTCTTGGCATGAGAGGGATAGGGTGAGGGAGAATATGTTTTATATTTGAGTTGAACAAAGCGCGCCGGGTACTGCTAGTATTTGATAAAAATCATGTAATAGATCTTTAATCAAACATGTTAATAATAAGACGAACTTGATTGCTACGAAAGTTTAGAGATCTTCAAAAAAAAAGCCCGTGACTATGTGCACGCGAAAATTATAACCTCAATCGAAAAGGAAATTTAAAACCTACGGTAACCTAGGATCATCTCAATAGATTGTAGAGTAACGTAGCTTCGATCCTAGGTTACCGTAGATTTGAATTTTCCTTATTATTCCTATTTTGTTAATTCGCCAAATTTCGCGTGTTCGTAGTCACGGCACAAAAAGACACAAATTCTAATAAATAATAACGATCAAGAACCTTTAATCTACTCAGAACTCTTAAACTTTCATAACCTTTACTTTCGCCAGAAAGACATCTCGTTGATGGCGTATACAGGGTCCGGCAACAAGAGCGCCTTCTTCTATATCTTCCGTTTCATATAAGCTAGATTAATAAAATTTGGGATAGGGTTATAGTTTAGTTGTGTGCATATTTTAAAATTATTCACGTGTATACAGGTTGTTTATTTAAAGATGACCAAACCATAACAAAAAAAATGTAAATGGAACACCCTGTATATAATTACTTTTTTGAATTCTACACATTGTTCCTAACAAATTCGCAATATATTTCCCCATCCCTAAATATAGCCGTTTTTGAGTTATGTCGATTTTTATAAAAAAAAATTGAAATTACAGAGATAGCTTTGAAAATGTACCTCCTTAACCGTTGAAAAATAAAAGTTATCTCATTTATATCAGAACAAGTACACAGATAGAGCTTTCTTATAATGCAAATAAAATGTCACAATTGCATACAGGGTGTTTACAATTGACTTGCCAATCAGACATTATTCCAACTAGTAAAAGTTTACTTTTTCAAATATATTGTATATTATTCCGTTTTTGGTTTCTACATATTAACCCTTATCAGTTCGCTATACAATTCCCTATCCCTAAATATAGCCGTTTCCGAATTATTTTCAATTTTTCAAAATGTATAAGATTATTGAAACATTTTTTTAAATCCATGGCCTCGTATAAATAGAAAAAAAACAGTGGAAAACAATTTTATTGCAAATTAAAAAAACGCAACAGAAACTAATACACTATAACTATTAAAATTATTTCTAAAAATACAAAACTAATAAAATAAAAAAAAAATAATTTAATGCTAATCATTAGCGATAATGATTTATAATAATTGTTCAAAATGTCTGTTTTCTCGGATGCAGACCTGAAGTCGATCTTTAAAAGATTGTTTAACTCTACGCAACAACTCAGGAGTAATGCTATGAAAAGCCTGTGTTACACGATTACTCAAATCTTCAGCAGTGGTTGGTGGTTCCCTATAGACAATACTTGTTATGTATCCCCATAAAAAGAAATCTATTCTTGTCAGATCAGGAGACCTAGCTGGCCACCTCACAGGTCCATTTCGCCCAATCCATTTATTTGGAAAGACTCTATTGAGACAATCTCTTACATCTGCAGAGTAGTGAGCAGGAGCGCCATCATGTTGATACCACATTGTGGCTCTAATATCAAGAGTAATATGTTCTAATAAGCCCGGTAAATCGTTACGCAAAAAGTTAAGGTACTTCTCACCATTCAAGTGTCCATCAAAAAAGAATGGACCGATGCCATAATCCCCAACGATGGCACCCCAGACACTTAAAGACCACGTATGTTGATTATCAACTTGTCTTAATAAATGTGGATTTTCTGAGGAATAATAATGAAAATTATGTGTATTAACAAATCCATTCTTATGAAATGTTGATTCGTCTGTCCACAAAATATTATAAAAAAAATTTGGGTTTTGAGTAATTTTTTCTCTGGCCAGTTACAAAATCTTACTCGATGATCGAAGTCTGCATCGTTCAATTCTTGGTGTAACTGAATATGATAGGGATGTAAGCGATTCTTCTTTAAAAGACGGCCTACTGATCTCTCACTTATACCAACTATTTCACTTATGTCCTTTTGGCTTCTGTGATGATCCTCTTCGATGGCGAGAAGAACCCTCAATTCACTATCTTCATTTGTAGAAGGTTTACCACGTTCATGTTTGGCGTAATTGGCACATGAAGTTACAATAAATCTACTCATAACTTTTTGAAACGATCTTGCGTTTGGATGTCTTCTATCTGCATATCTCTCAGCATAAATTCTGCTGGCCAACAAACAGTTTCTTTCTGCAGCACCCAACACGAATATCATATCAACTAACTCATTTTGTCTAAAATTCATTTTATAAAAATCTTGATTACTAACAATAACACTCGTAAATGGTTAACTACAGTTTTATTTATTTACGTCAAACATTCAATTTTTATAAGAAGCACACTCGATTTTAGAATTTTACTTGAAATTGAAGTAAATATTTGTCAAATTCTTGTTGACATGCAATGCCTCCAGTACAAAAATTGTAATTAGTCTTCTATCATAATATATTAGTTTCTGTTGCGTTTTTTAATGTATAATACAATTGTTTTATGATGTTCTTTTTTATCTATACGAGGCCATAGATTTAAAAATGTCTCAATAATCTTATACATTTTGAAAAGTTAAAAATAATTCGGAAACGGCTATATTTAGGGATAGGGAGTTGTATGGCGAACTGATAAGGGTTAATATGTAGAAACCAAAAATGTAATAATATACAGGGTGTTTTATTTGAAAAAGTAAATTTTTACTAGTTCGAATAATGGTTGATTGGCAAGTCAATTATAAGCACCCTGTATGCAATTATGTCATTTTCTTCACCTTAAAAGGAAACTCTATATGTGTACTTATTCTCACATAAATTAGATAACTTTTATTTTTTAACAGTTGAGGAGGTACATTTTCAAAGCAAACTCTGTAATTTCAATTATTTTTTTTTGGTCCTCTTTAAATAAACAACCTGTATTCGCGTGAATAATTTTTAAATATGCACACAACTAAACTATAACTGCATTCCAAATTTTATTAATCTAGCTTATATAAAACGGAAGATATAGAAGAAGGCGCTCTTGTTGCCGGACCCTGTATATATATATATATATATATATATATATATATATATATATATATATATATATTTATTTATAATCAACAAAATACACATGTACCACAAAAATTAATTAAATTAATTTTGTGTGATACGTGGGTGTATTCTGTTAGTTACAGATCCTGCCACAGTTCCAGTGTTCCAGATTTTTCATATATACAGGGTGACAATTTTTAACTAAGCTTCTATGGGTAACTTTGTTATTATAACAGCTACAAAGACGGTTAAACTATCAATATTGGGCAGAATTTCAAGACCAATCAAATGACGTTTTGAGTTTTGACCAATGTTGCCACCTTTCGTAGTTATTTAGAAAAAACTAAATATGAGCCGAATTTTCAAACTCAAATATCTTTCAAACCGTTGCAAATAAAGCTAAAGTACAAGAGAAGTAACTGATAGATATTTTTACGAACTTTAAGGCAAGCCTATTTTTAAATTTATTTTGCATTTCATTTTTGAGATATAACACAAAGTTAATTTTTTTTTAAATGGAATGTATAGTTTATTTTAGTCCTATTAAATAGCATATTTTTTACTGATTTCAAAAATGTATAGTTTACCTTATTTATAATAAGTAGTTTTCTTGTAATTTAATAAAAACTGTCAAGTTAAAATCGAGTATCAGTTTTAAAAAATAGAGCGCCTTGGAATGAAATAAAACAAAAGAAATCTATAACACAATAATCGTCAGTTGTGAAAAACTTACGAGTAGGAACTTTATTAATGCTGAAGTTTATAAAATTTCAACCAATCATAAATATTTATAAACAAAAGAAATATCTAAATTACAAGAAGATTTCAAAATGGCCACCATGGTTTTCAACACATATACGACATCTTTGTAATATATTATTTTGCACTTTTAACAATTGTAGTAGGTCTAATTGATGTAATAGCTGTTCTTATTTTATCTTTTATATCTTCGACATTATGTGGTTTAGTTTTATAAACGCTGTCTTTAACTGTTCGCCACAAAAAGAAATCCAGAGATGTTAAATCTAGAGATCTAGGAGGCCACGAGTACCAATCCAGTTATTAAATCTTTGAAACAACATTTGCATTGTGAGCAGGAGCTCCCTCTTGTTGAAAATAACGAAAAGCGCGTATTAAATTTAATGGAACTTCGACCATCATATTTTCAAATTCATTTCTTTAAAACATTAAGTAGCGTTCAGCATTTAAATGTTGTTCAAAAAAATATGGACCAATGATTTTAGCACCTAAAATACCGCACCATACGTTTATTGAGAAAACATGTTGATCTCTTCTCTCTACAGTTAGATGAGGATTTTGTTGAGCCCAGTAAATGTGATCTTTTCTAGTAAATAAACCGTTGTGTGTAAACTTGGCTTCGTCCGTAAACAAAATTGATTTAGAAAAGTCATTCTCCCTTCGATGCTCTTCAATAAACCAGGTAGCGTAATTTAATCGTCTTTCAAAATCTGCAGGATATAATGCATTTCCAACGTGGTGACAGTAAGATTTGAAGTTATTTTGTTTCAAGATTATGCGTGCTTCTTCTCTTGACGTATTACATTCGAGTCCAATTTCCCGTACAGATGCAGTCGGTTTGGCATTATTATAAGCCAGAACATTTACTTCGGTTTCTTCATTAAATTTTTTTTTGCGTCTTTTGGTTTTTTGAAAGATCTTTTAGCAGGTTGCCTTCTTTCCATGTACCCCTGTAAATATATTTCCAACGCTGCATTTAAATTTTAATTTAATTGAAATAAACATAAATAAAAATGCAAGTGTCAAATTTGTTTTGTTTTATTTCATTCCAAGGCGCTCTACTTTTTAAAACTGATACTCGATTTTAACTTTTTATTAAATTACAAGAAAACTACTTATTATAAATAAGGTAAACTATACATTTTTGAAATCAGTAAAAAATATGCTGTTTAATAGGACTAAAATAAACTATATGTTCCGTTTAAAAAAAGGTAACTTTGTGTTATATCTCATAAATGAAATGCAAAATAAATTTAAAAATAGGCTTATCTTAAAGTTCGTAAAAATATCCATCAATTACTTCTCTTGTATTTTAGCTTTATTTGCAACGGTTTCAAAGATATTTGAGTTTGAAAATTCTGCTCATTTTTAGTTTTTTCTAAATAACTACGAAAGTTGGCAACACTGGTCAAAACTCAAAACCTTGATTTGTCTTGAAATTCTGCCCAATATTGATAGTTTAACCGTCTCTGTAGCTGTTATAATAACAAAGTTACCCATAGAAGCTTAGTTAAAATTGCCACCCTGTATATAGTGTGTGTGTGTGTATATATATATATATATATATATATATATATATATATATATATATATATATATAACAGGGTTTCAATTGTAGCAGGACTTTAATAGTCGATAGAGCTTTCAAAATTAAGACAAAAAGTTCATATAAACATAGGTTGCCAAACGCTTAGTTTTGGTAGAGCTCTAAATTGTGTAGGTATGGGCATCCGCCATTCTGATCCTCGCGTTTCTAACCTTCTAATGTAAGCACTTACGTTTATTATAAATAAATGTGACTGTACATTCCATTATCAATGTATGAAATTTTGTATAATCGACTTTAATAAAATATGCTTCTTTGTGAAAGAAATTTATTTTTTCAGGTTCTTTGTATGAAAAACTTGACAGCTCATGATTTGTTTTTAAAATTGTAGTGCAATTTGTGACCTGTTTAATTAATTAATTTTGAAGCAAGCATTTTACATGAAAAATAATCATAGACAGCACTCTAGACATTATGAGCGATTGGAAGTATCGGTGGGATGTAAAGTTCTATTATGGCAAATTTGACAGCTAATTAAAATTAATTAATATGATAAAAAATATTTACCTACATTAAAACTCAACAAATCATACAATTGATGCGACTAAAATTGATTTCGATTATCAGGATAATGATTATAATTAATGAAATGCAGGAATTAAATTTATTACGCATCATAACAAATTTGTAGTTTTTAATCACAGATAATGTACATCATGCATTTTACATTTTTTATTCATTAGCGTTATCTTAATATTACATCAAGATCTTACTTCGATTTAACTACACGAGCTTTTTTGGCGGATGCAGATCCATAAACAGTTTTTTTTTCCTTTTGGAGTTTTCTGAAAAATTTCTTATGCTAAATGATCTGATTGTAAAGAAGTGCTTCACAATCTTACGTATTACATCGCAGTGACAGTTTCCAAAATCGATATCTGCTTTTTTTAGTGTAAGTTCCATTAGAGGCAGTGTACCATTTCTCATAATGAAGCTTCTACACAAATTATAGTAATGTTCACAGAACAAAATAAGATGGAACGTTGCAAGACATGGCTGTTTTAGCCCACCTTTGTTTAGTGCATTTGTGTACATTTTCGCTTTTGCTACAAACTCGCAGTTTGGACAATTGTCTCTGGATAAAAAGTCAGAGCATGATTCGCAGACCCGTTTCATAGCAGCATTCGTCGCACATCCAGTTAAATAATACATGTTTTTGGCGTCGAAATCTTCGACGAAATCACAAAAATATGTGAATTCAACTGGCAATACTTCTATTTCCGTCATGAGGGTCAATGTTTTAACAATGACCGAATTTTCATGCAATGGATTTTCATTATCATTTTTCTTTTTGTTATCGCAGAAATCTAACAAAAAAATGTCCGAATCGTTACAATAACTCGACCGTTGAACATCAGAAACAAATTGAGCCACGGATATCAATCGAATTGCCCGTAAACACTCTAGTGCTGATGGCATTTTTCCTGCTTTCCGCCGAACCTGGGAAAAGATATTTTCAGTCGCATCTTGCGTAAATCGATGCCCTATCATGAAAGCAAACCCATTTTTATTCAGCCATATCGCAGAATGACAGTGTTGCAAGAATAACTGCAAAGTTTAACGGTTTCCAATGCTTGTCGAACACTATATTTTGAAATAATTCTATAATACCGTGAAGGAAAATGTATTTCCTGTCGCAATTTCTCGCGGTTATGGAAGTTTTTCTTATTTTAGAGTTAACTAAAGAAAACCACTCGTGTATTACACGGATGAAATTAGCAGGGGATAAAGCTTCTTGCGAAAGGACATTTTCCTTCACACCCATTTCCAAGGCGACCGCTGTTTGTAAAGAAAAAAATCGAATCGCCGCTCCGACATTCATTATATCAAAATTGCTAGGTTCAACATCTTCGCGGTGTAAATGATACAAACGTCGAATCTCGTGACCATTCTCGATTTCTCGTAAAAACAGATCTTTTACGTATGACCCTTTCACTTCTGCAGAAGGTAAATTTTCGCACTCCATGTAGTCTATCGGGAGATAAACTGTTAGTCGTAAAAGAGCAGACTTCAAGTTTTTAAATGTGACAAACGTCAGGATGCAAAAATTTCATGATCGTTGAAATTGAAAAATTGCTGCGATTTCCATAGCGCGTTACATTTACTCCGAAAGAACTGAAAAGCCCTATTTCTAGAATCCAAATCTGAAGAAAGTGCCAGAACATGAAGCCCACAACTTTCTACAGCTGATACACATTCTTCCATGAACGATCAAAATTTGTGCACTTATACCCTCAGAAGTCGTAACATGACAAGCGACAATTTCTTTCCACGGATTTTTAATGCCCCTTGCCAAAACAACAAAAATGTTTGACCCAAGTATATTTGAATCGTCCCCTAATGTAACGTTACCAACAAACTTGCCTTTGAATTTATTGTAGTCAGATTTTGAAGTTATGACCATTTCGTCACACGAAAGTAGACAAAATCTGTCGCTGACATCCATTGACTCCACTTTAAACTTTAACAGTGAAAGAACTTCGTTTAAAATACCAAAGTCGAAATTAAATGGTCTGATCCGGCGTGTAAGAGTACTGTAAGAGGGCAGGGGATACCCCGACGAACGCAGATATTCGAAGCCATGCACAGACAGAGCAAAACGAAACTTCATAGCCTTTACAATAGAGTCTTTCTGCCATTCCCTAAGTCTTTTCTGGTGAAGGAATTTAATTTGATCATCATTCAAGAATGACTCCAAACAAGATTTAAATTTATTACATTCTTCGCGAATCTTTTTATTTTCCAGTTCTAAAGAACAAACTTTTGCACGCAAACGTTCTACTTCCTCCTGAACTTTCGTTTTGTCTTCATTAAAAGATTCTATTAAAGACTCAGCTGTGGTATCATTTTGCCGATGCTGAAAATAAAAATGTAAATGTTATGTCTAACGTTGACGATGTGAAAGTGCAATCGCTGCAATCACCTTGTACAATGATTTCCTAGGAAGAGGGTCGATCCTGGGAGGTGGATTAGGAACATCAAATAGAGTGGGCACAGCATTTGGTTTTAATTTTCTTCATCCATCCAAGCGGTTTTTTTCAAACTGCGAATCCTCAAAGTGACTCTGAAAAATATTGAAAGTCTTAATGTTAATGAAGCAGGTGACATAACTACTTTTGGCATAAGAAGTCAATTGTAGCAATGATTTACTTTTTCATGGACATTTGAATATCGTTTTTAGAACCTAAAGAGTCAAGTGTCAACATCAAACTTTGCCGTTGCAGCTACACACACCAACTTTCAAGGTCTAAAAAGTGGATATTAGCCTCATTAATTTTGGCATAAAAAATGTATTTGAACAGTAGTTTATTTATAAATGCACAATGGCAAGATGATTAATTTTTTGTACCTCGCAGAGTTGTGAAAATTTTGTTGGTGTCCAAGAACCTCGACGCATGTTTTGGACCCATGTTGCTCTTCGCTCCTTATCAGCAGGGAATCTGTGTAGTGTAAATCCCTTCTTATCACTATTGCTGCAATTTACAGCGGTACAGCATCCCATTGTTAATTGCTGTATAACATTCTGAAATAGCAAATTGAGTTGTTTTATTATTTATAACAATATGGTTTCTAATTGAAAAAAAATGAAATTTTTGACTCAAGAAATTATTTAATTTGTTACATAATATACATAGTTGATAATTAATAAATATGAAAAATTTAATTACTAATATTGTGTCTAAATGTTATCAATTATTACATAATAAATTGGTTTTGAGTCAATTTTTTAGCATAATTATTTATATTCCTAAAATTGTAGGTTAAGTTGCACTTCAGAACAATCCAATTGTATTTTAAATACCCTCAGAAATGTGTATGTGTATTATTGTAAAAATTCACTTTAAATAATAATAACTGAAACGTTTCATATAAAATACACTAATTCATCTAGGCATGATTACAGTATCCACCACGTGAACTTAATTCAATTTTGATGAAAGTAAAAACACAGCAAATATCATATTTTAAAGATAGACTACTTACCTATTTAACAGTGTTTTTTCTTTGTGATGTATTTTCAGAGCCGATTTTGACACATTATTGACAAATTATATTTTTTAAACTTTTTAACTGCTGAGTTTCATTCCGTCCAGCAGAACACAGCAGAATGCGGTAGAAAGCAAGGATCAAAATGGCGGATGCCCATACTCACATATTTTAGTACCTTAGTTTTGGAGATACAGGGTTTCAAAGTTTTAATTTTTTTTCAGTTCTTTTAATTTATCTTCTAAACTATTTAAAAGAATAAATCCAAATTTAGTACACTCCTTAAACTCAATATTAGGAGTAGTTTAACGTTTATTAATATCTACAGGGTAGTACATTTTCTGGGGTGGTACACCCTTTATCCCCCCGAACTTTTTCATGCGACGCCTCTAACTCTTAAAAATTTAGATTGCCCATTTGATTTAGGAAGTTTTTTGTCTTCTGCTTTTTTTTCTAAAAATGCAAATTTTTGAGATAAATTAGCTATAATCCATGAACAGCTTCCAAATTGTAAGTAAAGAACGTCTGATGCTCCCGCAAAAAATAGTTAGCCATGAAAAGAACAATAAAAAGAAGGAATCAAATTATGTCAAATCTCACGTTTTATTTTAAATACGACTTTGTGCATAAGAAAGAATGTAATTTATTTACATATTTTATTGTGTTAATTTTTATTGCAAAAGTGATCTTTTAAAATGCCATGTTTGTTTTCTAATCAAGAAATAGCGGATATCCATTTTATTTATGACTTTGTAAAAGGAAGTTCAGCAGCAGCAGCCCGTGAATATAGGCGAAGATTTCCTTTTAGAAGAGCTCCGCATCCTTCAGTATTTGTAAGAGTTCACCAACAAATTATAAGTCAGGGGTTAAATAATGTGCATGGTCGTCAAAATAATAATCATAGGCAGCAAAGAAATATTGCACGACGAATTTTACGTGAATTCGACACAGATCCCACAACTAGCATTAGAAGAGTATCCGTAGCTTTAGGTGGAGTCTCAAATACTACTATTCACCGAACATTAAGATGGGATCACCGATATCCTTACCATCTACAACCTGTTCAAGGACCACAACCAGGGGATGCAGAACGTAGAGTTGCGTATTGTCGATGGATTCTTGCCGAAAATAATAACAATCCAGGTTTTTTAAATAACGTTTTATGGACCGATGAATCCTGCTTCACTCGACGTGGTGTGGTAAATTTTCACAACCAGCACGTTTCGGCACATGAAAATCCACATGTAGTTCACCCGAGACATTTCCAACAAGAATTTAGTGTGAACGTCTGGATAGGTATTTACAATAATTACCTATTTGGGCACTACTTTTTACCACCTCGGATGAATGCTGCGGCTTTCTTGGAATTCTTAGAGAATGAACATGGGAATATGTGGGAACATATTCCCTTAAATTTACGAAGAACGGCTTGGTTGCAGCTTGATGGTTGTCCAGCTCATTATAGCAGAATCGTAAGAAACTGGCTGAACAACCATTATCCAGGAAGATGGATCGGTCGTGCAGGCCCAGTTCCCTGGCCGCCAAGGTCTCCAGACCTAAATCCCTTAGATTTTTTGTGTGGGGGTATTTAAAAGAAAGGGTGTATGCAACTCCTGTGACAACAAGAGAAGAACTCATTAATAGGATTAGGGATGCATGTAATGAAATAAGACAGTTTTTAGTTAGCAATTATTCGTCGGTGTGAATTATGTATTCAACAAAATGGTTCATATTTTGAACAGTTTCTTTAAATTTATTTATTATTACGATAGCGTTTTTGTTTTGTTGTTACAGGTTAAAATTATTTGTTTAATTTATTTATTTCGTTCGTTTCGTTCTTGATAAATTTTAAATAGAAATTTTTTCCATTTTTTTCCAATAAATACGTATTTCTTAATATTTATTTTACTTTTATTTTCCTTTATTTAATTCAACTGAAAAGTTAGGAAAAATCAGTGGAGTACTACTTTTTATTAAGAGACAAAAAAAAATGTGAGAATTGACATAATTTGATTCGTTTTTTTTTATTGTTCTTTTCATGGCACACTATTTTTTGCGGGAGCATCAGACGTTCTTTACTTACCATATGGAAGCTGTTCATAGATTACAGTTACTTTATCTCAAAAACTATGCATTTTTCAAAAAAAAAGCAGAAGACAAAAAAGTTCCTAAATCAAATGGGCAATCTAAATTTTAGAGTTAGAGGCGTCGCATGAAAAAGTTTCGGGGGGGGATAAATGGTGTACCACCCCAGAAAATGTACTACCCTGTAGATATTGATAAACGTTAAACTACTCTTAATATTGAGTTAAGAAGTGTAATATGTGTACTAAATTTGGATTTATTATTTTAAATAGTTTTGAAGATAAATTAAAGAACTGAAAAAAATTAAAACTTTGAAACCCTGTATCTCCAAAATTAAGCGTTTGGCAACCTATGTATATGAACTTTTTGTCTTAATTTTGAAAGCTATATATATATATATATATATATATATATATATATATATATATATATATATATATATATATATATATATATATATATAATGTCAAGATAAGGATACTATGATCTCAAACAGTAAGAGATGGAAGGTCAGTTAAATGGAACAAAAGTTACGGATTTGAGAGGATGTATTTATGGTCTTTGTAGAACTCGAATATCTCTTTTAGTTTCCGAGATATTTGAAAAAAATTGAATTTTCTGATTTTAGTTTTTATTTTTTTCTGACCTTATTTGAAGAGCTATCAAGAAAAGAAGAGCACATTCTCATTGCCACTTTTCTAGCTCTACTTAATGCTGTTATTCAATTTTTTATACAACGTTTGGTTTGTTAGCAACCATCATCAACAATAAGGTCAGAAAAAAATAAAAACGAACATCAGAAAATTCTGTTTTTTTCTATCTCAAAAACTAAAAGAGATATTCGAGTTCTACAAAGACCATAAATACATCCTCTCAAATGCGTAACTTTTGTTGCATTTAACCGACCTTCCATCTCTACCGTTTCGAGATCCCCATAGTGGGCATCCTTATCTTGGACACAGTATATATATATATATATATATATATATATATATATATATATATATATATATATTGTATATGTTTATATATATATATATATATATATATATATATATATATATATATGTATATGTGTGTATATATATACAGTGTTCCAGTTTTTTGTAGCAGGACTTTAATAGTCGATAGAGCTTTCAAAATTTAGACAAAAGTTCATATACATAGGTTGCCAAACGCTTAGTTTTGGAGATACGGGGTTTCAGTTTTAATTTTTTTTCAGTTGTTTTAATTTATCTTCAAAACTATTTAAAATAATAAATCCAAATTTAGTACACATATTACACTTCTTAAACTCAATATTAAGAGTAGTTTAACGTTTATCAATATCTACAGGGTAGTACATTTTCTGGGGTGGTACACCATTTATCCCCTCCGAACTTTTTCATGTATGATATATATATATATATATATATATATATATATGGTACGAAAAAAGCTAAAGCTAACTTTTTAGACTTGAAGACTACAGGTATGTTTATTGATGTAAAGAAAGCGTTTGAAGCATTTGGCATAAGTGTGTGATGTGGAGTTCTGCAACCTTGTTTCTAGTATGTTGTAATGTTCTGTGTAATGCAAAATTTGTGTGAAGACTAGCAGTCTTTGCGGACAATCCAGCACTTCCATATGAGTGTAAATATGTCTTCTCTCAATAATGCAATACAAGGTGTTATTTATAAAATAAAAAACTGATTTAATGCCAAGCAAATGAATTTAAAATTAATTTAATCTATCCAAGAACGATCTTTGACTCAATGTAAATTCTGTGAAATATCATGAAATGGCTGTAATTCCTTGCAAACATGTGACTGCACATGTCACTGCTACTATTGGATTGAAACCTTAGGTGAACAAGCCACATTCAAGTAAAAACAAAGCTATGTCACTACTACTATTGGATTCAAACCTTAGGTAGACAAGCCACATTCAAGTAAAAACAAAACTGTGTGCTACCATAAGAAAACTATATTATATAAGTGCACAAAATTTACACACACCTTTACAGTATGGACTGATTTGTTGAGATCAGCTTTGTTGAGATCAAAATAGTTCAAAACAAAAATATATCTTCATTAGTCTGAACTGCAAAATACTTCCATTAAAGAATTTGTATATTTAAAAAATACTAATAGTTTTTTGAAAGGTCAGAGAGTTTTAAATGTCTGTCACTGGAAGTGCAACAAAACATAAACTATAACTTCCACGGCTTTTCAAACAACTTTTATGCGTCTTGTTTCAAAATATACAACTTCATAGTTGACTAACTTCCAAAGTCAAAAACACAAAAAGATCATTTAAGAAACCTTAGAGCTTCGCTTTTAGAAAGGCAATACAATATATACACGATTTTAAATATAGAATAAGCATAACTGATAACTATCTAGGCAATAATTGCAGCTGCAAACATTATTTCTGGAAACTATTATATTGTATGACAAAGGAACATGGACTCAGTGTACCATTTCCAGCATATGTATTAAGGTTACTGATTTGTATAAAGTTGTAATTAAAGTTCTTATTATTATACTGCATTATACTGCAAGTGCACATTTCAAAAAGTCAATTATTTTTTTTTAAAATCAAAACTATAAACAGAAGTTTAGTTTCTAGGCCATGTAAGACACATTTTTGGTTATCTGAGTATTTATGAAATACATTATAGTAGTGGAATATTTGACAACGTGTCAATAACGAGGTCACTGTATTTTAAAACTTATATTTGTTGCACTTATCTTTTTGTTTTTATGGTTCCATTTAGTAATTATAGAACTTTGTGGTGCAACATCTTCATTAGTAATGAACCTAGGTTGTTGGGCACACTTCTGGTTTTCAGGAAACAACACAATGACACTGCATATTTTAATGATGCAATGCATATATAATGAGTGGTATTAATCCTATATGCTAGTATAGAAATGTTACGCTAGTTCACATAGGATTAGTCAGTAGGGTTCATAAGATCAGTGGTGGTTTGTGGTCATAAAAAGTGGTGAAGATGTAACTAAATACCCTGGGGTGGGGGGGTTAAGCATTTGGAAAAATTAGGTACTGCAATGAATTTTCCATGTACCAAATAAATCAATTGGTAAGTCAATATTCTCAACCAAAACGTGTAGGTTTAACAGTAACAATAAAAGGTCTTGAAATTTTTTTTGTGAATAATTAAACGTTTAAAAGAATGGTATTTAATGAGTTAACAATAAAAATATGCATTTTATTTATTTAATATTTTAATATTATAACAAGTTAACAATGCCCTGAACAGAATGATTGTTAAACTGTAGTATTTACAAATGTAAACTTTCACCATTATTACACATAATTAAAATTCTTAAGTTTTGGTTTTTAAATGGTGTTTTTTTCTATTTATATTATATATAAATCTATACGTTTCGATAGCAATTACAGTTATCGTCCTCAGTAAATAGACATCTGTAAAAATTACTTGAGATGTTAGAACAAATTTTATTTATGAAAAAGATGAAAAGGCAAACATCAGCCTGCAATACAACAGTTTGATAAACATATCAAGCCAACCATGGAATCTAATCTTAGTAAAAAAGAACTAGATCCTTAATAAATCAGAACACCCGAACAACAAAGGCTAACAGTGAAAAATGTCATAATCAAAGAGCAAATTTAACAAAATTTAATTTAAGTATGATGTAATCGTAAAGTTGTGAAAAACTTTAATTGGAAATTGATAAAACCAGTCACAAATAGAAACTTGACATACAATTAAAGACCTAGTCAATTCTAACAAAGAAATAGTTTTTTATTAATAATTGTAATTGTTATCGTACAGTGAAAACACAATGTAATATGTTTAATGATTTTTAATTTTAACTATACGCATTACATTATGGTACTATGGTAACTTAACATATATACATAATTGGTAAGACATTTAATTAAAAGCTAAAATTAAGATGTACCATTGTGCTTTTTAATTATAAGATGCCACGACAGAGATTTTCTTCTTACCTATTGAAGTTATTAGGATGTTATATATTACAATAGCTTCACGATAGATACCTCTATAAACTATCAAACCGCCATCCACGTCAAAAAATTGATGTAATTAAATCTTTAGTGGATCGAGCTAAACAAATTTATGACTCGAATTTTTGGAAGATGAATATAAATATTTATCAAAACCACTGCAAATTAATTAAAAATAAACTAAAGATAAACTTAAGGATAGTAATAATGTTATTACACCTCTTAGATGTACCCATAAAAAAACTAGTGCTTAATGTTGGTACTGCTTGTAACTAATGTTACGAATAGAATTGAAAAAATTATAATTAATCATAGCATTAGGACTATTTTTTGAAACCTACAAGAAAGTTTAAAGAACATTTAATGTCACCTACAAATTTTTCAAACCCAGAGTGTGTAAGTTCTCTTATTCTTGTGGAAAAGTATACATTGGAACCACAAAACGTAGCTTTGATACAAGACGAAAAGAACATATGAGATTGTGTACATTAGGTCAACCAGAGAAGTCTGCGGTAGATGAGCATGCTTTACATAATTTAAATCATGGCATTTACTTTGATAATATGGAAATATTATTACAACAAACTCATTATTATGTTCGTTTACAACATGAAGCTATTGAGATATATGAACACCTTGTAATTAAAAACAGATACAACAGTATGTCTTAATTTTTGCTTTTGGTATGTCTAGTTTTTGCTTTACCAATAAGATATATAAGGACTATAATTTAACATATGTAGTTAAAATTAAAAATCACATCAAACATACTACGTTGTTTTCACTGTACAATAACAATGATAATTATTAACAAAAAACTATTTCTTTGTTAGATTTTTAATTGGTATGTCAAGTTTCTATTTCTCAATGCTTTTATCAGTTTCAAATTGAAGTTTTTCACAACTTTGTGCTCACATCATTTAATTAAATTTGCTCTTTGACTATGACATTTCTCACCGTTAGCCTTTGCTCGTTAAAGGGTGTTCTTCAATATTTAATTTATTAAGGATCTAGTTATTCATTATTAAAATTAGCAGGCTTATGTTTGTGTTTTCATCTTTTTCTATTTCATAAATTTGTTCTTATATCTCAAGTAATTCTTACAGATATTATCATTTACAGAAGGCGATAATTGTAGTTATTATCGAAACGTATAAATTTACATATAATTTAAATAGAAAAATACACCACTGAAAAGCCAAACGATAAGTATTTTAGTTATGTATAATAATAGTGAAAGTTTACATTTTCAAATAACTGTATATTGTACATTAGAATCAAATCCAACATTAAAGGAAATTTGTTTTCGTACAGGTGCAGATGACTGATCAATATTTTAATCCTGGGGAGAGTAAGTAAGTTTACCTAAAATGATGTAACCATTACCATGACAACTACCATATCAGTGCTTACTTTTATGTGACTTTTCACTTCATTACATTACATTCAATATTAAATGCCTCTACCTGCAATTGAATTAAGTGAAGTAGTGCATATACCTACTCTTACCTGGAATTTATTTTTTTTAAGGATTTAAAGTAAATAAATGCATTTGGATCCGAAAATTATAATTTTATCATTATTGAAGAGGTCGGCTTAGCGTGCCTACCTTAATTAGCAAAAAATTAAAAAATCACAATGGACAAAAATTGGGAGACTTCAAATGTACTCACAAAGCTTATTCAAATGGTATTTGGAATGGAATGTAATGGAATGAATGCATCACACATGTTCACACGCTTTTTAGCAATTACAAGTTTAATAGTTTAAATATTGCTACACCATATCTATTTTACAAGTTTACAAGTCATAGCTAAGTGTACACAATTTTATAAAAACGCAAATGTTGTAAAGCTTGCTTTGAAATAAATGTAAAAACTGTGCTGCTGTTAAAGGTTTATTAATTATTCCTTTGATAGCTGCAAATTATTTCTAAAAAATACAATAATAAAATAGGTGATCACAGTAGAATAAAATTAATGACGAATAAATTTATTTATAATTTCTTAGTAATATTTTAACCTTTAATTATTAAAACTGAAAACACATTTAAAAAACACTCTAAAACTTGTGCCATGTTGTCACTTAAGTGTATCATAAAAATGACGTATCGATGTAGCACAGATTGAAAATGGTGGTTTAATAAAAATATACAATTATTTTAAGAATCTGACGGTTGTTCTGAATAATCATATAAATATGTAGAATATCCAGAAGTATTTGCGGACCCTGCACTTCCTCCTGCATCTGTAGGTAACGGTACTGGTAGTGGCCTAGCAGGTTTTCGTGGTCTATATGGACCTCTGGTTCCAGAGTTGCTCGGTCCACCAGGTTTTAATCGTGGTCTACCAGGACCTCTTCGAATTGTGGTTCCACTACTACTACAACTTGAAGAAGTATGATAACCTAAACTTCCGGACGAAGAGGCGACAGGAGATGAAATATCAAGTTGAGTAAAAGTCTCAGTTGACTCTAAAAAACAAGTAGAAGCATAAGAATGTTAGAATGCCAAAATTACCAGTAGAAACAGTAAGACTAGTAGTAGAAGTATTTGAATTAAATCTTCCAAGAGCTGAGGCACGTCGTGAACCTCGTGGTCTACCTCGTTTTGAAGAACCTCGACCAGGAATTCGAGGTTTTACAGTTGTTCCATATATATTATAAACCGTGTATTCTGAAAATAACAATTAACATTCCAAAAATTTTATAATTACAAAGTTACTATTATTTATCAAAGAATCTCCCTCCACATCTAAAAAGTTGACATCACCCATTTCTTCGCTACCCGTTAAAACAGGAGAGTGGTCACTATGGGGACTACTTGGCCCACTATCCATTGTTTGTAATGTATCATCTAACCCACTTTCCGATCCTTCTTGTTTTATTTTCTTTGATTCAGGAATTGCCATATGAATCGTCTAAAATTTTTTGATTTACTCAATTTTTGACCTAAAATCCACAATATACCTTATATGATGCTAAATGTTTCCGTTTCCTTTCTTGCTCTCGCATGTCTTCTATCAGTTTACGTTCTTCTGTGCGCTGACGGTCTAAAAACATACCATTTAATCTAACAATAAGTAATTTTTATACCTTTTTACATTTCTGTTCAATTTCTTCATCATCTAGTAGCAGTGAAACTACTTCTTTTGGTTTAAGTGTATCTGGTTTAAAGTTTCCACCACTAATAACCAATTTTTGTATCTAAAAATATGTAGTTAAATAGCTTCTTAAAATGTGTTAAAAACAAATTCTTACTTCACTCTTTTCTCGTGCTCTTTCCAAAATTCGTTCCTCTATTGAACCTTTACAAATTAATCTGTAAACAGTAACTTGTTTTGTTTGACCTAAACGATGAGCTCGATCCATTGCTTGTTGATCTACAGTAGGATTCCAATCACTATCATAAAATATTACCTAAAAATTTTCGCAATCGTAATTATTACAGAATGCATTATTATTTACCGTATCTGCTGCTGTAAGATTAATACCAAGTCCTCCTGCTCTTGTTGATAATAAAAATACAAAAATATCTGTTCGAGCTTGAAAATCAGCAACCATATCCCTTCTTTCTGATATTTTTGATGAACCATCCAAACGCATGAATTTATGGTGTCTGTGCCACATATACTCCTGGTAACATTGATTTGTTCAATAAAATAATCAATTAAACATTATATCATAACAGTGCCATATAAAATGTACAAGTTACGATTCAACAATATATATATATATATATATATATATATATATATATATATATATATATATATATATATATATATATGATGTAATTTTTATAAGCAAACGAATAGCATGATTTTCACACTTCTGCCACGTGACGGTAGTTTTTGTAAGGCAAAATTTATATACAGTGTCAATATCATTAGACAAACCATAAAAAATTAAACTTGGTAGCAGACATTTTTCAACCTATTTCCGTTTTTCTTTGACTTTTAAGACAGTACTTCTGAACTGAAATTCGAGGTATACAACAAAAAATATGAAATCACTTTATCCAGAGTGGCAAGTACAGTAAAATTCGCGACTCTCTGAAACATAGCTTTTTAGTGGTTCATCGCTTCCGTATCAAAGGTGGTGCTGGTATAATGCATACTTTGAATGTTGTCATGTTCCTATTTTATATAACATAAACATTTATTTCCTATTTAAGCTGTCAAATCACACAGTGAGTTAAATAATCGAATAACACTAATGTTTAAAATACAATACAATTCCATAATTTTACACATCAGTGCTATTAAATATGGAATTCCACGAAATAATATTTAAAAAGTGGGTCAAGTCTGACCCAAAATTCACTTATTTCGCAATAATATTTTTCATATCATTCGTAAATGGACAAATTATATTTCTTCTTATACATAACACACACTTTGTCATGTCACATCTAACTCGCTTTTCAGGCTTTACGGAATGTTTACAATATGTTTATAAATACACACAAGAAGTTCATATTGTGAAAATTAAATGTAACTATTACCAAAAAGACGGCGATGGGGAACCATCCTACAAAAAATTGTTAATTAAAAAAATGAAATAACATGTAACTTAAGTTTATTATTTCTCGGTTTTTTTTATTTTGTTAAAAAAAGTTAATATGTAATAAAAATCGCTTTAAAAATTCTCTTGTTAGATTTTAACGAATTAAAGCAGGATTGAGGGTCATGGTTGAGCCGTCTTCGGAATCTAAGTAAGTAAAATAGTCTCCGTACTGTGAGGGTTAGAATACTTAGCTTTTTGAGTTTACAACAGTGTATTAATGTCTTACACAAATCTAAACGTTTCGACAACACTTACAGTTATCTTCGTCAGTAGTAATAAAAATGTTTTAACATGGTGAAATAAATTTATAAAATTTGAAATAGTCAAAATACAAACATAAGCCTGCAATTAATATAATAGTTTCATAAACATATAAAGCCAATTATCGAATACAATTTCAGTAAAGAATAATTAGACAAATCGGAACACCCTCTAACAGTGAAAAATGTTAGAATCAAAGAGCAACTTTAACAAAATTTAATCAAATTATGATGTAAGTGTAACATAAGTGTAAAAAATAGAAACAGGGTGGCGGGTGGCTTCATGCCAGGGAGAGGATGTGTTGATCAGATGGTTGCTCTCCAGCAGGTGATCGAAAAGTGTTTAAGTGTAAAAAAGAAGTTGCACTGTGTATTTGTAGATCTGGAGAAAGCAAATGTTAAATGAATATGGCGTAAGTAAAGGTCTAATAACCGGAATAAGGGCAGTATATAACGGTACCCGAGCATGTGTTGAGGTGTGAGTGAATACTTCAAAATCGACCAACGAGTGCGACAAAGCTGTGTGATGTCACCATGGTTGTTCAACGTATACATGGATTAGGCAAGCATGTACATCGGTACAAATGGTGTAATGGTTGGTGACGTAAACGTACCAGTTCTGGTGTATGCAAATGACACAGTCTTATTAAGTGACAGTGCGGATGAAATACAAATTGCTCTGAGGAAGTTTGATATAGTCTGTGAGAGCATGGACCTAAAGGTAAATAAAGATTGTGGTGTTCAATCAGAAAGGTGAAAAGGTGAGTAGAGTATTTACCCTGCATGATGAAATTGGGGAACAAGTGGACGAGTCGGTATATCTCGGTAGAATGTTCACTGCAGATGGTACAAAGGATGGCGAGATTGGACGACGGGTCAATGTTGGAGGGAAAGTGATTCGAAGTATATGGACGATAATGATAAACGAAAGGATGAGCGTAGCTGCGAAACGAGCAGTCTATAATAGCGTGTTCGTCCCGTCAGTACTGTATGGAAGTGAGATACGGGTATGTCAAAAAAAGCACGAAAACAAAATAAATTACGTGGGCATGAGATTCCTGAGAAACGCATGCGGTAAAGCGACATGGGAAAATATGAGGAATGAGTGCGTAATGATGAAGTGTGACGAAGAGAAGACGGTGATAGATAGGTATAAAAGTAGTACTCTACGTTGGTTTGGTCACAACGAAAGAGTGAACAACGCAGTGTTAATAAAGCACATATATGTGGGTGAAGTTAGAGGTAAGGCAGGGCCTAGTAGGCCGCGTAAAACTTTGCTTAATGCAACAAAAGATAAGGAGTTTTTTTTTAAGATAATGTATGAATCTTGCGGAAGCTAGAGAGGAATGAAGGGATAGAAAAGCATGGAGAAAGATTTCTAAATAAATGAGGCAAGGATTGTTTTGCCTACCCCGCAAGGGAATGGCGTAACATGTTATGTTAGCTTGACATCAATTAAAAATCCAGTCAAATCTAACAAAGAAATAGTTTCGTTAATAATTTTAAGTGTTATTTTACAGTGAAAACACAATTAAGTACGTGTCATATAATTTTTATTTAAATTTGAATGGATTTTTAATTAATGTCAAGTTTCTATTGTGGATGCCTTTATCAATTTTAAATTAAACTTTACACTTTCATCATAATTTGATTAAATTTTGTTAAATCTGCTGTTTGATTATGACATTTATTATAAATATATACAGTGCTTTTCTTAATGTCCCTCCTCCTTCTAAGAGATTTGAAAGTTGGTAGGTATAGAGTAATAGGAATATAAATACTGTTTTAATGTAAAATTAATAGTTGAATGTTTCAAGATGGCGGCTAGGCTGCATTTTGAATTTAAAAATTTAAATGAAAAAAGGGGGCTTGCGATACCTCATTTTGAACCTCTAAGTAGAGTACTTTATAACCCTAGAATATTAAGTTTGGGTTTAAATTGTGTATTTTTACATTTACATTTATATAGGGCAATCTAGCAAGTAACCATTGAAAGTTGTTTGTCTCGTGCAAATTACGCGTTGTCCCATAAAAAACTGCTTCATTTATCTTTTCTAATGTACGAGAATTATTCATTTAAGAAAATTAATTAGAACCAAAAACACTACTGACGGCCAAAAACTGAACGAAAATAATAGACAGGATTAAATGTATAATGAATGCACCAACATATTTGTCAAATTCACTTCCGGTGTCCTTTGATATGAATGTGTAAATTTTAATTGTTTTTAATTAAAATACTTAGCTTTTGGGTTTAAATGGTGTATTTTTCTATGTCTATACGTTTCGCTAACAATTACAGTTATCGTCCTCAGTAGTGCTAAAACCTATTAGAATTGTTTAGTGTTAAAACGAGTAAAGAACAACTAGATCCTTAATAAATTAAATATTGTTAAACTGTCTCGAAGGTGACAAATCAGAGTATCCTCTAACGGTCGAAGGCCAACAATGAAAAATGTCATAATCAAAGAGCAAATTTAACAAAATTGAATCAAATTATGATGTAAATGTAAAGTTGTGAAAAACTTTAATTTGAAATTAATAAAGCATTCACAAATAAAAACTTGACATATCAATTAAAGATCTAGTCAAATTTAACAAAGAAATAGTTTTTGTTAATAATTAAACAATTGTGAGTTTTTTTAATTACAAGATGCCAAGACAGAGACCTTCTTTTTGCCTATTGAAGTTATTAGGATGATTATATATCTCAATAACTTCAATTTGTAAACGAAGATAATAATCAGTTTGTCTTGACGATGTTTCCATATTATCAAATTGAATGTCATGATTTAAATTATTTAAAGCATGCTTAACTACCGCAGATTTCTCTGATACGCCGAATCTACAAAATTTCATATGTCCATACTTTTCTACAAGAACAAGATAACTTATACACTCCAGAAGATGATAACAGGTTTGTAACAACTTTAGGTGATGAATGTTCTTTAATTTCTCTTGTACATTTAAAAACACTCCTAATGCCATGCCAATTTTTTGACGTGGATGGTGGTTTGATAATTTCTATCAGTGTGTGTCGGCTTTTTGTAAACCTTAAAAGAGAGTGAAATGGTAAGCTTCCATTAGTTTTCTTCACCATGATAAACTGGATGCTAGGATTTAAAAAATTAAAAATTCATGTAGTGCTTCTCCATGTCTCCAAATAACAAATGTGTCATCTACATATCTATACCAAACTACAAGTTTTTTAGGTGCATTTTTCGATATAAAAATTAGCTATAACAGGACTAAGAGGGCTGGCTACCCATTGCTACACCATCAAGCTGTTTATAGAATGTATTATTCCACTGATTTTCAAGGTTTAACAATAATTAATTTATTAAAGATCTAATTATTCTTTACTAAAACTGTATTTCATAGTTGGCTTTTACATTTATAAAACTGTTATATTAACGTTAGGTTTATGTTTGCGTTTTCACTTTTTTATATTTTATAAAATTGTTTCACCATATGAAACATTTCTAAAAGATTGTGTTACTACTGAGGACGATAACTGTAATTGTTGTCGAAACCTATAGACTTATACAAATATAAATATAACTTACATCATTTAAACCCAGAAGCTAAGTATTTTAATTAAAATCAATTAAAATTTACACATTCATATCAAAGGTCACTGAAAGTGAATTTGACAAAAGTCTTCATTGTACATTTCATTCTGTCTGTGTTATTTACGTTCGTAGCCTTTTTGGTTCCAATTAGTGTTCTTAAAATGGTTAATTCTCACCTATTAGAAAAGAAAATTGAAGCAGTTTTTTTTTATGGAACAACGCGTAATTTTAACGAGACTGAAAGAAGTTTCAATGGCCGGTTTCACGATCGCCCTATTTGTAGAAAGTACCAAACTCACAGCTACTGATAGTGTGAATAATAAAAATCCACCAGCTCATAAACACAACCCGGCATAAAACCAAATTGAGATTATTCCAGGGTTGTTTAAATTTTTGATTCAATATAGCGCCTAGCCGCTATGTTGAAGTTTTCAACTGTCAATTTTACACTAAAACATAGTAGTCATGTTCTTTTCAAGTGACCCACAAGCTCTTAGCTACTCTGATCAGAACCGGCATCTTAAACGTGTTCTTTTGAAACTAAATGTATCTACACCACAAGTGATCCGCGTTACCTTATCCTTTTTTCCCCTCGGGCGCCAAGAAATATTTTGTGGTAAACATAAATATTATATAAAAAATGAATTTGCGGTTGTGGAATGGCAAAACAGGGTTCAAGATTGAGGTAAATGACGAGGATTATAACAGGGCACAGAATGGTAGGTTTATTATAACATTATTAATCATCACAATTATTTAACAAAGAAATATTGCAGATACAAAGTTTGCACAAACACTTCTTAATCATGTTAAATTTATAAATGAAGCAAAGCAAAGAAGCAATTTAGAGGATTACAAAATACAGGGCTCTGAAATTAATAATGAAGAAATACAAGGCTCTGAAGTTAATAATGAAGAAATACAAAGCCTCAATGAAATTAATAATGGTGATATTGGATTACCAACACTGGTGGCAGAGAAACGAGATGCTCATATTGCTACTGAGAGTTCAAAGTGGACTTATGAAGCACTTGCACTTATAACTACAATGAGAACTAATTAAATGAAATAAATCATTGAAAGAAAAAAGTTTATATTATGTCACATTTTAGAAGACTGCCGATACCTGCAGATTAAAATGGAAAAACTTGTTGCGGTCATATTCTAATCATAAAACTAATAGGAAAAGACTGGACGAAAGCCCACTCGTTTCTTATATTTTGAACAAATATAACAAATAAAAAAAATTACTTTTTGTGTTTGTTATTGTTATATTACAAAAGTAAATTGCACCACGGTCTAGCTCAGTGAGGTACTAACTTATAAAACTTACTGAAATTGAGAACTCGTTCATCAGGTGTGAGGAAAGCAGAGATTTTTTCATAGATATAATCAGTATTAGCATTTGTTTTATTGGGCACCACTCAAATTTCTAGGTTTAATAATTAAAATACAACAAAACTTGAGAAAGGTTGTATCTCAAAGCATAATAGGTAATCTGAATAACCACTAAACAACTGTATTTATATGTATATTTAATAAAGCAAAATGTCTGATTAATATCAGAATAAAATAACTAAAACGATACTTCTTGTAGAGCCTTACAATCTTAAAATTACTAAATTAAACACTGTAGATAAGCTTACAATCTATGTTTACTTAAAATTCAAAATGCAATCTATTCAACATGTATTCAATAATGAAACGTGTATTGACCTATGTCAACCAATTACAGTTGTGATAGGTTATGAACTCAAATGTTTTTATTTCAGGAGCAGGACTCAGCTGTTCCTTTTTTTAACCGTATCAAAATAACACCAACTGATTTGTTATTTACTTAACTGCACTAAAAGGATAAGTACTTACTTGTACAAAATAAATATTTTAATCTCGTCTTAAACGAACTGTAGCTTGAGAACTTTCATTTCCAATTCCAAGACAAATATATGATAATGTAAAGCTAACTTCCATTTGTAATTAACGTACAAATAAACGAAACAGAGACGTATAGGTAAGCACTATAAGTTTCATCTGTCTTCAACATAAAAATTAGACGAACGGTAGCATATGGTAACGTTAGATAATTGGCCCAAAATGTTGACCCTGCAATAATGGAAAGATATAACGACCAACGCAGATTCGAACGACGAACGCTGTTGATATAACGACGAACGCAGAATATGTATAACAGCGTATGTGATTTATGCAAAACAAAGGTATCTCCATTTATGTTCATAACGATAACATTGCATTATCTCGCCATTGTAACAAAGTACTGTTCGTGACGTCATACAACGCTACTCAACGATACCTAACATTACCAAAATAAAAGCTTTTTCTTAAGATAAGCGGATTTCTTGTTCCTTCCTTATTCCCTGTTCTTATTCCCTATTAAATATAATATATAGAAAATGTAATTAGACACCTTTACATATCTTATAAAAGGGAAGCAAAACTTAAAAAAGATAACGTCTGAACTGCACGGCATAATAAACGGAAATGCATAAGCGTGTTCAATTCACGTTGCGCATAGAACTAAAATTGGATGCCTAAAATATACACAGAGACGTTCGTAATTATGTAGACTAAACAGAAAATATTGAGATATAAAAATTTAATTATTGAACGAAAAAAGAAGTGCTTAAAAATACTAATGTAATGTAAATATACTTAACAATAATAATGCAAATTTCGAAATTTAAATTGAGGTAACGACAGACAAGAATTGGCACGTTACACAAATGGACTAACTAGTGGGTCAAAAACTCAACTTTAGCAGTCCGCACTCTTTTAATGTTCTTACTACAGATTCTTCTGCTGGCACTTTGAAAGAAAGTTCACCTGCGAGAGCAGATACACTGTCTAGAGAAGGCACAGAAGAATCTACAGAATTAAACTCCAAGAATTAAACGAAAACAACAGGTGGTGGGAGTGGGGACGTTAAAAAGGAGATTACTGGAGCAGAAAGTCAACAATTTTGATACCCAGGAAGCAAGGCGTGAGGAAAGGCACAAAGAAAAAATTAAATTACTCGTAAGAAAATTTTAGTTGATGAAAGAAAATGTGATCTGCTAGATAGATATCTTAAATTAAAAGAACAAAATCAAACTTCTTAATGTATATATTAAATTCTCCTTCAAGTTGAAAAGGGCTTTATTTGGTTACAGATTATTTTATTACTTTTGAATATAAATTCCAATAAATACAACTGCTACGTTTTCTATAATACTATTATTGAAACATGTTTATAAATAAGTGATCAACAAGTATCATCGTTATCACTCTTCTTTCATATTTACCACAATATTATGGAATACCGTTGCAGCAACACATTGTACAATAAAAAGTTTTTCATCTTCAGTCAGATGTCCGTTATCTTTAAATGGTGTCATTAATCATGAAAGATTCGGATAAGCTGTATCCCCAATTAAATAATAGTTAGCCAAGTTGATTTCATTACTGTAAACTTTCTCATAAAGTTTTTATTTTTTTAATAATCGGGGATCTTGGATAGAACCAGCTTCTCCACAAAAAAAACATCCATAAAACGTTTCTTATGATCAATCACCCCTTGTAATAATATCGAGTGATAACCCTTTCTGTTATAATATACCTCTTGATCCGCTTGAGCTCTCCTAATCTTAATATGGGTACCATCTATTCCTCCCAAAACCCCATTAACTTTTTGGATGTTATAAAATCCATTTACTACCTCACATATATCATCTCTTTCTGTGGGCCATTTTATATAATTGGCACTGATGGTAGCAAAGTACTATATTATTTTCTTAACTATGTTATAAGATAGCACTTCATGTTTTATTAAAACGATCTGATAATTGCCTAAATCTTTCTGTATTCGATAAATACCACAGTGTTATTAAAATTCCTTCCTCTGCTATAACTTTCTCACGTCCTGATTTGTCAGTTGACATAATGTGATTTATCGATACGTTGTGCAACAACAAAATTATATTTTCAAAAATAATTTCTTATAAATTAATTCCCTACCAGTTAAATAATTTACAGTTGCTCTGGTTAATCGAAAATGGTTAACAAATTCTTTTTCGTTATATTCGTGAACAACATTTATATAGTTCTCTATTCATGTCCCAGCTTCACTAAAACAATCCGAGGAAGAATCTCAACTGGAATTAGAGCTGTCATGTAATATTGAATTATAAAATTGTTCGTCTTCATCAAATAGACCATCAAACATGTCCTCCTGTTATACTAATGTTTTTTTAATTAAAAATTAATATTACAATCTAGAAATATTTGCTTACAATCATTTTTTCCGACATTTCTTTTCAATAGGGGAACATAAACTGGTAGTTTTTAAATCCCAAAAAATAAATAAATAATGACAAGAGAGAGGTTATGATAGCACGAATGCAAATTATAAACGGCTATTCTTTTAAAAACGGACAGTTCATTTATGGATCAGGTCAGTTTAAGTGTAGTTAAGTTTTGGATAAAGTTGAAAAGAACACGTTTATTATTTATGTATCCATTATCCTATACCAAAATTCAAATTTCTAATTTGAATCGCTCAAAAAATTGATGGGGGAGGGGCAAGCATTAAAGAAACGCATTGTATATGTACGTACATAATTACATATTAAGAATAAGGAATGAAATTTATTTATCCATTGATTATTTTAATCAATGGTTTGTGTGAATCAGAAAATATTCATGTTACTACTTTTAGAAATTGTCAATAAATTCCAACAGTCTATGCCGTATTGCCGTCAGGGCGATTAAAAAAATTTGCAATTAAAGATTTTGTATATAATAAACGCGTTGATTTCTAGCCAAATATTCTCATATTTGGATGGTTAAATAGATAACTATTTTTGAAAGTTATAAGCCAGATATTTCTGAAGCTATTGAACCCAATTAGTGATAAAGTATAGTTTTATTATTATATGCTTAAATTGTATGGCCGATCACTGTAGATTATGAGTGTTAAGTCCTTTACTCAACTTTTTATGGTAATAAGGTTTCACAACTATCACTGTACAAGCTAAATACCTAAATAACTTTTGTCAAAAGTCAAATAGTGTACTTTCAAATAATCAAATTACATTACCGCTAAGAGTACATTCGTACCGGATAATTATATTTCTAATGTGTTTCTGTTAGTGGGGCATTGATAATATTACAATACTATATAAGGTAAAATATACATGCCCAGTTTTCGCCCATTCTTCAGAAAATATCTGAAACAATTGTTTACTAAATGCTACAGTTCACCGTTAAAATTAATCGATATGCTAAATGCATACTAAGCTATAACGCTGCTTTAAGTTATCTGATATGGCCAGCACATGATTTTCTTATGCCAGTGTGTTATGTTGTATTAGCAAAGCATAATAAATAAATTAAATTTAATAGATATTCTCTACTAAAATAAAATTAGGTTCCATAGTTGGCTTTATACATTGATCAAACTGTTACATTAATAGCAGACTTATATTTTCGTTTGACATTTCATAAATTAGTTCTTAAAGGTATTACTACTTACTAAGGTCAATAGCTGGAACTGTTATTGAAACCTTTAAATTTATATAAAAGATAAATAAAAATACACAGTTTAATACCCAAAAGATAACAAATTCATTCAAACCTGCAATTTTAAATACAGACATATCTATCCAGCCTCGGTCTTACTTATAGTTAATTGTTAATAACTCCAAAAGTCCAGCACAAATGAACCAATTGCTATTTTTATTTCTCATATATAAAAATGGAGCTCCCACATGATCACCAAAACGGTAAACTGTAGAGATTTTAAGTGCGCCCAACAGTAAACGATCCTCAGCTCTGCAACCGGGCCTCTTTCTCTCAAAACAGCAAATACTACATGATTGCACATTTCATCCTTTAATGCTACATTTACTTTTAATACCGTATTAATTATTTTTAAATTAAAATTATAAACAGCTTAGTTGCTTTCACTTTAACGCAAAGTACAAAATTTGCTGCTTTAAAACTTAAATCTGATACATTTGCGTCTCTAAAGAATACATATTCCATCGTATAAGTGTACTTGAATTAAAAGATAAGACAAAGTTTTCTTTAATATTGGACCAGCGGTGCATAAACAATTTTCATGTAACCGACACAAAATAATCGCATGTATCTACAGGGTCCTGCATCTTAGCTCCTGTCTGCTACTACATCTAAATGATTTATATTACAAAAAATATTAAAATGGAGCATTAGAATGCTTACTAGACAACACATTTAAAAATATTTTCACAAATAGAAGGTGGCCCATAATTCCATGACAACACAAACATATTTCTTAATGGAACACCCTATATATTATTCCAGATTCGAATTCTCCTCGTTTCGTACATCACGTCAAAAAAATTTCAGCATCTTATATCAAGTGCTTTCAAAGATATGACAATTTCTTTGCCTGAATGGACATGTGTTGATCACTCTGTATCTTTCAAGAACAAATGAAATTAATTATTTGTAGTAGGATATTTTATGCATATGGTCTATTTTATTATTATACAGATGGCTACACGAAATATCGGAAGTTGTATACAGTATGGTCCAAAACAAGAATCATAGATCTAGAAATTTTCAAATGGAACACCCTATATTTTTTATCGGCATGGGATAGCTTATTTGCTACTCTATCAATTTTATTAGCTTATTTATTTTATTAGTTAAATTCGTCTTTATCCGAAACTACCAGTTAATCAAAACTAGGCATAAAAGTTATATCTTTTAAAGGAAACACCTGTATACTTTATTCCTATTGTGTGTGGAATAAAATACGCAACATCTTTTATATTTGTAATTATACTGATGTTTCAAAGTTTTAGGGATATTCATCAAAAGCTGTTATTAAGCATAGCAAACTTATGAAGAGTTTTATTTCAAAATTATTATGACATCATTAACATATGTATAAAGTTTTTGATAATATCAAGTTAGCATTTCAAAATGTTTTAAATAAATCTATGTCTGATATGTCTTCCGTTTTCTTGGAGGCATAACTGAAGGCGGTTTTGAAAAGACCTTGCTACTCTTCTTAACATGTCGGGCTCAAACGCGTTCCTTTGTTGCATATTTTTTAGTGTAGTTGGCGGCTCTTGGTAAACGATTTCCTTAACATATCCCACAAAATGAAGTCTAGTTTAGTTAAATCGTGGGATCGGGTGGCCAGTTACACAGCATGTCCCTTGGACAGAATGCATTAGGATGGTCCCCGAGGTGGACGGAATAATGGGCGGGGGCTCCATCGTGTTGCAGCCACATTTCATTCCTCACAGTTATACGCAAATTTGCATAGATTTTACACATGATATTGCAAAAAATCAAGATAACATAGCTCCATTCAAATGACAGTTAAAAAAATAAGGTCCACTAACATGTTCACCAATAATTCCGCCTGAAAAATTTATTGACCAATTGTGTTGATAGTCAAATCCTCAGATTCTGATCTGAATAGTAGTGGAAGTTATGACTATTCAGAAATCCATTTTTGTGAAATGTGGCTTCATCCGAGAACAAAATCTTATCAAAAAGTTGTATGTTATATCAATTTTATGTTGAGCTCAATTGCAAAATACAACACGTCGCTCCAAATCCATATCAATACTTGTTGATGAAACTGGATATGATACACTTGAAAACGGTTTTCCTTCAAAACCCTTTGAATGCTTCGTTCACTAACAGCAACAGCAGAACTAATTGCTTTTTGACTAACTGAACGATTTTTGGTAACAGATAACATAACAGACAATTCATTTTCTCCACTTCAACCTGGTCTACTCTTAACTGGTTTTTTAATAGTCTACATGTCCCATTTGTATAAACCTCGGTAATAAATTTTCCAGGCTTCTCTTATCTGAATGTCTTCGTTCGGGATAACGCTCTGTATAATCTCGACTTGTCAGAAAAGAGTTTCTTTAGCATTCTCCTAGTATAAAAATCATATCTACGAGCTCATCTTTCTGGTACTCCATCAAAAGAAGCACTTTTATCAGCAAAAACCACTTAAACGAATAATTACCGCTTAACAAATAGTTGTAAAGTAAATAAATAATATTTGGCAACACGTAACTAACAATGTACAAAACTTATAGTGTATATATAAATTGAAACCTTAATGTTTATTTATTTGACAATTACCACACATTTTTTTTCCATCGCCAGTTATTAGATACCTTATCTTATTTTTCCCAAGAAAGTACGATAACGGTAGTTTTTTACTTACCTTAGTATACGCTTCATGTTTAAAGTATTCTAACGCAGTAGAAGAGTGTATTAAAAAAAAAGATACTAGTCCAATTATAAAAAATATCATTTAAATTTGTTGGAAATGGTATTATTAATATTAGAAATTTATGTCTAATAACAGCTTTTGATGAATATCTCTGAAACTTTGAATCATATTGAATAACAACACATTTAACCAAAAAAAAGAGTGGATTTAGGTATAGGGAATGCAATAAAATTGATAGAGTAGCAAATAAGCTATCCCATGCCAATGAAAAGTATACGGTGTTCAATTTGAAAATTTCGAGAAAATCTACAATTCTCGTTTTGGACCATACTGTGTATGACTTCCGATATTGCTTGTAGCCATGTGTAGAAAACTAAAATAGACCATATACATAAAATCTCCAACTACAAATAATAATTAATTTCGTTTGTTCAAAAAAAGTTACCGAGTGATCAGTACATGTCCATTCAAACAAAGAAATTGTCATATCTTTGAAAGCACTCGGTGTAAAATGCTGAAATTTTGTTGAGGTAATGTACGAAGAGAGAAGAATTCAAATGTGGAATAATATATAGGGTGTTCCATTAAAAAATATACGTTTGTATTGTCATGGACTTATGGGCCATCCTGTATTTATGAAAAAATTTTACAATGTGCAGTCAAGCAAACATTTTATGGCTCCATTTTAATATATTTTTTTTAACATAAATCATTTAGATGGGGTAGAAGAGGGAAGCTATAAAATGCAAGACCCTGTATATACTTCTGCCATTTCTAAAAATCAAGCACAGACACAGAAGTATTATAGATTGTTTTTCAACAATGAAAAATAAAAAATACACGAAAACTGTTGAACTTACACAATTATAGTCAAAAACATTTTAAATTATAAACATTCAGTAAGATAAGACTTATCTATTTATACCTTTGATATCCAGCACATTGCTTGTATTAATTTGTATGAAAAATTAAACCTTATCAGTTAGTTGCTTATATCAGAATACATTGTTCTCAAATTTAAATTAATCATACATTATAGTTATATTGCCATAAATAGGCTAGTGATTCACTGAATGTACAGGGTGGCCAAATTTCGATGTTTTATTACAGAATCTCGTAAACTATAGTTCGTATGAAAAAATTAACCTCACATCCTCAATCTCTTTTTTTTGAGAAAAACTAAATAGTGCATTTCAAATTGGGCTAACGTCTTTTGTTTTCGAGTTATGGCCAAAAATTGAGATTTTCAAGTTTTCATTTTATGGCCTAATCTCGGTTATTTATAAAAATAGAAAAAAATAATTTCTACATTCTTCAGACACTTTTTTGATAAGAATTCTTTAAAAATATTCGGCATCAAAAATTACTAATTTTTTTCTGATTCCAACGATATATATCATGTGGGGTCAAATTATTCATTTTTACTGCTTTTTAGGACAAAAATTTCATGTTTGGAGAAAAAATAGTTTTTAATATAAGTATGCTTCTATCATTTTCTGATAAAACAAAGTAGGTACATATGTCATTCCGTTGTTCGAAAACTGGCAATTTAATAACATTTGATAGTTTATTATCACCTTAAAAGTGCAAAATATGACTTTTGAAAATAATGAAGAAAGGTTTGATATGTTAGAATGTTTTATTCAAAGTAATAATAATTCTGTAGTTGCAAGTGAATTATACTTTAATCGGTACCCGGAAACAAGACAGCCTAATAATTCTTTTTTCAAACGATTACATACATCATGGGACTTTTAACAAATCAAAAACAAAAAATTATAATATTGAAGATGCTGAGAAAGTTGCAGTTATCGGAATGGTAGCTGCAAATCCTTCAATTTCAGGCTGTCAAATTGAGGCCGAGTCTGGTATACAATGAAGTCGAGCATTGTCAGTTCTAAAAAGATACAAATTCAGACAATATAAAATAAGAAAACAACATCTCCAACCAACCGATCCTGCATGATGCCTAGAATATTGTAATTGGTATCTTCAGCAAAAGAGAGCAAAATGCATTACTTTCAACAAATATTTGGACTGATGAAGAACACATTAGTAGTGTCCGGAATTTCAATCGACACAACGACATTATCCCTACCGTACCAACACATAGTCGAGAATTTTTTAGATGACCCTGACATTAGACAAAACTTATATTTTCAACAAGATGGGGCACCCTTCACAATAGAAACGTCTCTGAATTGTTAAACATTAATTTTCAAGACAAATGGATAGGAATAAATAGACCTAAAAGGTGGCCACCACGTTCACCCTATTTAACGCCCCTAGATTTTTTCTTTCGGAGACACATTAAAGACAATTTACACAAAAATAGTAATAATAATAATATAAAGGAACTGAGGCAAAATTTTATACAGTGTGTTAATTCCATATCTAATATTCATATTTACAATGCAATTCGGAATATTTCAAAGCGATGTGAACTATGTGTGGCAAATGGATACCAATTTGAAAATTTAGTTTAAGTGGCTTTATATATAATTATTAAGTATCTTGTAGTTTGTTTAACAGCAGCAATATTATAGTTATTTGTTCTTGGTTTGTAAAGTCGCAAAATGTATGAGTTTTTTTTTAATAATTATCATTACTTTGTATTTTAAAAAATATATTTTTTTCCTAAAAAGCAGTAAAAATGAATAATTTGGGTCCACATGATATATATCGTTGGAATCAGAAAAAAATTAGTAATTTTTTGATGCCATAACCGTGTTCCATATAAAAAAATACTACTTTATGCTATACTGCATTCTTTTCAAAAAAGTGCCCAAAGAACGTAGAAATGATTTTTTTCTATTTTCATAAATAAGCCAGATATGGCAATAAAACAAAAACTCAAAAATCTTAATTTGTGGCCATAACTCGAAAACAAAAGACGTTAGCCAAATTTGAAATGCACCATTGAGTTTTTTTCAAAAAAAGAGGTCGAGGATGCAAGGTTCATTTTTTCATACGAACCATAGTTTACGAGACTAAAACATCAAAATTTGTCACCCTGTACACATTAATATTGTATATATTGACGTATTCTTACATTTAAGGTTTGGTATATTACCTCTAATAGATCGATCATCCTTGTCATTTGTGAATAAATAAGCACTCGATGCCCATCTTCCTTTAATTTTTTTAGTAACGAGTCTAACACTGACAGTTTTCCTGAATCAGTCACCAAAGTTTCTTTATCTAAAAAAAACATTGTTAATAAAACGGATACCCTTATAAGACGTCATATATAGAACAACTATTATTAATTATAGAAATTACACAGGGAAAAATTAGATTAAAAAAAATTGCATTTGCACAATATTTAAATTTTTAAAAGGGTTTCAGTATAAATCATTGTGTATGAGTGTAAATAATTTAAGCGTGACAATTCTCTTTTGTTGGCTAAATTGCTTTTTAGATATAAACAGAAAATTTATTATTTGATAAGATTAGAGTGTATGTAGTGTTAACAGATATGACTTGACGCGCGAAAGTGTAAGAGTGAATTATTATTGATGAAAACAGCATTAAATGGACGAATGGTGGAAGTTAATACCATCGCCACTATTTAGTCAACTTTTTATCCCTTGAGAAATAACTGGGCAACATCCAGACCATATGCAAGTGACAACAATTGCTATAAGTTCTTCTTAAATATTACTTCGAGACAAACATAATACACCCAGGTACCACACAAAATTAAAAAACACCGAACGCGTTTCAATAGCTAAGCTATCATCATTAACAGTCGAATGGTCTTTTGAGGTTTTAGTTATAAAATGTGTCAAATTAAACTGTAAAGGGTAAATAATTAATTGTAATTTGCACAAAAGGTAAATTTGTGTAATTTTGTTCAAAATAGAATTTCTTTTATTGATAGTTTGTTGGTTATTATTTAAAAAAAAAATTTCCATATAAATTTTTTTTAATTAATTTTTTATATTTTACTAATTTTATTTCCAACAGCATAATGCTTTTTACAGGAAATGTTATAGAATTAAAAATTTAAACATATTATTAAAATCGTAATGTGACATAACAAATAATGAGGATTGTGCTTAGTATGAATTAGAATATAATACAATTTATATAAAAAAATTACAAATAAAAGCAAATCAAAATATATAAAAAAATTGTACTATGAAATAAAGAAAAAAAACTGTTTTTGAAAAAGACAAGAACGTAATGTAAGTTTAAAGTCTTTAAATGACAAGGGCGGGTCGCTTCTTCAGCCACAGTAATGGCCAATACATATATACATTACAAAGTGTGTTCGTGTGTTCGTGTGTCCATGTGTTCGTGTATTCGTGTGTTCGTGTGCGAGTGAGTGTGAGTGTATGCGTGCGTGCGTGTGTGTGTGGGGGGGGGGCGGTGTGGTGTGTGTTGCTTAATTCTTTCTTTAATCAAACAACTTTCATTTCTAAGTTTTATGTTTTCTAGTTTTATATCTATTACAGTAGTATGTGAATTAATGTGAACATAATGATTAGTTATACGACTTTATTATTTACGCAAAAGAGTATAAATCAGAGTTACTTAATTATTACAATTGATATTTTTAGTATGATGTATGTCATCACTTAGCCTTCTGCAGTCTTGTGGGCATTGAATCAACCAATTTTTTACAATTTTCAATAATTTGTTCATCCCTGTAACAAGTCTGAATGAATGATTCTATCAGCTTTTGTTTTGTAGTACAATCTAATTTACGAAGCCTGGTTTTACAGATCGCCCATAAGTTTTCAATCGGGTTTATGTCTGGTGAATTTCCAGGCCATTCTAGACGTGCAATGTTATTCTCTTTAAAAATTTCATCATCAGTTTGGATTTATGGCAAGGAGCTGAATTCTGCTGAAAAGTTGATACCCCATTAGGATCAACTTTTTTAGTTCTGCAGTAAGTTTTGTTTCTAATTCTTTGTATTTTTCACTATTCATCATACCGTCAATCGGAATCAAGGATCCGGTACAATTATTGGAAAAGCATCCTCAGAACATCTTTTGAGGATGTTTTAGAGTTTGGTCAATATAAGCTGCAGTCAAGTTTTCATTTTCACTTTGTCTAACGTATCTTGATTGTTGCGCTTGAACTACCAAGTGAGACTTGTAAGAGAAAAAGACCCTCTATTGTTCTTTAGTCCAACTAATGTATTTTTTCGCCAATATCGGCCTTTTTTTCATCATAACTTTGGTAAGAAAATATTTGTCACATAATGGCGAACACTGGGTGACCGATAAAACAATTTAGTGCTACCAAAATAAAAAACATGAAAATTTATTGCTTGTTCACTACTGTAATTCCTTCTGGTTTGTATCCATTTTCTTTTCCATTCTTTTATTTTCCTCCTCTGTTTTTTCTAATTTATCCTTTATCCCCTTCAATATTTCTTCCATTTTTGTTTTCTTTCTTGGTGTTAAGTTCGAATTTGGTAGACTAACTCAGGGTACCGTACTTATCTTAAATTTTCTCCTTTTGGCACGGTTACTTGTATTTGCCTCACAGTACGATAGTTTCTGCCCTATCAGCTATTGTTTCCGGTTCTAGCTTTTTATTTTGTGCACTTAGAGGTTACCGTTTCACTTTTCGTAACTTTTTCGATTTATCTTGAGTTTTATAATTTAAAATTCTATTTTATTTCACACACTGAAACAACAACCTGTTGGCAGCTCGACCAACGTGAAGATATAGACCAGTTTTTAATTGATAAATTCTTGTTTACCCCGTACTTTCACAATAACTCGTTAACAATTGGGTTTAAAAAAAATTTTTTTTTGTAATAAATGGAAAGATCATATATAGGTTTTTTAACAAAACTATTTTTAGTTTTTTTTTCTCTCTAATTAAAAAGTTATCTTAAACTAAAAATACATGTTTGAACCCAGTACCGGAAACATGCCGACAGTTCCCGAACAAATTAGAGCGCGTGTGACGTCCCAATGTTTACTTTTACTCATCATAGCATACAGTTGATACAGTGTTTTGAATTTTAATCGATTAAATCTTGTTATTATCGTCAATATATTGATAAAGATATCAAAAATGTCAACCCTTAAAAGTTATCGTGCTTCCTTCGTACCATTATGTACGAATACTACAAAAACAACTCCCCAAAAAATGTTTTTAAATGTTCCACAAGATGTTAAACGTCGAAATAAATGGTTTCAAGCAGTGCGACGACTTAATCCCAAAACTACATCAAATTTTTGTTGTTGTGAAGATCATTTTGATGTAAGTATTTTATAATAATATAGTAATTAATAATTATTTATGTAAACGTATAAATTGAAGAAATACAATTTGATAATAAATTTTTTTAACTAAACTCCAGAATCACAACTTTTAAAAATCATAGCATCAAAAAAAATTCTATGAATAATTTAAAATGATTAAATAATACATTTGTACACAGTTATTGAATGGTTTCGGTTTAATTTAGTATTTTTATATTTTAATTACGCGCTAGGTTATGTACTATACCAAATTGAAATTTTAAAAGTGTGTATAACGGTGGTTTTTCCGTTGTTATAATGTCATTTAAATAATTCTCATGATTTGATGTTTTTTTAGCTGAAAGAAGACATGGGGAATTTTATTTACTATACTACTGCACAGGTTTAGTTGTCAACGTAACCGGAAACTTTATCACACATTACTAAACAAAAGTAACTATTATAAATAATTTTTTTGCACTAAATTTCGGATATTTTTGGTCAATTTACATGTATAAGCCGTTGACACTGTACTATTGAGAATTAATATAACATTATGACGTCACAAACATGGCGACCAATCGTGGCGCGTTTGTAGTCGCATGAATCTTTTTAAAATTTAATCAATTTTAAATTGTTTATAATAAGACAATTATAAAGAATTCTGCATGGTTCCTAGAATCAGAAGGTTTACTAGTACACTATCAAGCTGGCTCCAGGAAAGGATACTCTACAATCGATCATTTAGTGCGTTTAGAAAACACAATTCAAAATGCCTTTTTTGATAGAGAACACGTAGTCGGAGTTTTCTTTGACTTACATAGAGCGTATGATACAACCTGGAAATATGGGATCTTGAGACAATTACATAACTGAGGACTTCGAGGACAATTACCAAAATTCATTGAGTCTTTCTTAGAAAATAGATCTTTTGCAGTCAGGGTAGGAAATTCATTGTCAAAAAGTCACATACTTGAAAATGGGGTCCCACAAGGCTCTACAATAAGCGGAACGTTATTTACCATCGCAATAAATAACATAGCCCGAGATGTCAGTGAAACAATCCAAAAATGCATGTACGTAGATGACCTTGCTGTCTTCCTCGCAGGGAAAACAATTGCGTCTATCGAGTACTAACTTCAACCTGCAGTTAACAAAATTAATGAAAACGCCGAATCATCAGGTTTCCAGTTTTCAAATGATAAAACTGTCTGCGTACATTTCTGTCGACTCCGTACTCCTCACAGAGGACCAAAATTATTTTTAAAAGGTAATAGAATTAAATGTGAAAACTCGGTAAAATTTTTAGGGTTCCACTTCGATAGTTCTTTGTCATACCGAAAACAAATAAATGAAACCGACAGAAAAGTCAAGAAAGCGTTGAATGTCATAAAGTGCATGTCTAACATCAACTGGGGTTCAAACCGCGAGATACTTGCCAACTTATATAACACGTTAGTTCTGTCTCGAATAGATTACGGTTGCGGTGTTTACGGAGCGGCAAGACCATCAAGATTGAAAATGTTAGACTCTATCCAAAGCAATGCACTTCGATACATTACTGGTGCATTTAGAACTAGTCCTTCGGCAAGCCTACACTGCGAATCAGTAATGAGCAACGCATCCAACGATATGCAGAAAAACCAACCGTTACTCGTCCACTATGCGTTCGTGCAAAGGAGTATAGAAACTCTTTGCAAATACCAACTTTACAAATAGCACACGCTGCTTTCTGCTACATTCCACCATGGCAAATCTCGGATCTCGTAACACGGCTAGACTTAACAGTTTTCAACAAATACAACACTAATCCACAATTAATTAAAAACAAATTCTATCAAATAGTGCAAGAATATACAAGCCCTTTATTAATATTTACGGACGGTTCTAAAACCCCGTCTGGAACAGGATATGCATTCTACGTAGATGGCGCATCCTTCAAATGTAAATTAGAAAAATACAATAGTATATACACTGCAGAACTACATGCTATAAGAAGGGCGATAACGTACTGTGAATCAGTCGTAAATAAAAATCGCATAGTATGCACAGATTCGATGTCCGCTCTACTAGAGATAAATAGGTACAACTGTCAAAACCCAGTAATACAAAAAATTCACAACAAGATAAAAGACAACTCAAATTTAAAAAATAACAAAATTATATTAATATGGGTTCCAAGCCATTCAGGCATAGAAGGAAATATGTACGCTGATGCCGCAGCAAAGGAAGCACCAGCGCTAAACGATACTTCAATACAACATATAACCCCAAACGACGCCAAAGTAATTGTTAAAAACCAAATATGCATAAAATAGCAGGAACAATGGAATAACACCCAAAGCAAACTATCCAGGTACAAGAATCACGTAAATAAATGGAAGTTGCTAAATGAATTGAATAGACGAGCCAGAACTATAATAACAAGACTACGTATCGGACATAGTAATATCACATCGTCATATCTACTAACAGGCACCGACTCACCCAACTGCATAGACTGCAACGAGAAGCTAACAATAACGCATATATTAAAAGATTGTCCTAAATACGCTGCTATTAAATGGTCCATTAATCTAGGAGACGATGTGTGTCAACTACTCGCATCAAATAAATACAGGCAACTAAAGACAGTGATAGAATATATAAAACAAATCGGACTATATGGTAAAATTTCAAAAAATAAAATAGACAAATCAGAGCATAAATCTATCTCATACATAGGCTAATGACCTTGGTTGTCGATGCCTCTGAACAAAAAAAAAAATTTGCAGCAACTATTAATATAATTTATGGTAAAGTGAATAAAATGGATAAATTTTTTTTCAATCACCCAATTGTTTAAAAGCAAGCATATGCTTGTAAATAAATTTAGTTTAAATACTCAATCTAATGAAGACAGTATTGTCGAAACAATTGTCATTTTAAGTAATACAGTGAAACTTTAAAAACAGTGTTTGTTTTATTTCTACTCATGTGGTATGGAGTTTCATTAAGTAACAGCCAGTTTGATTAATTTGTCTGTTGTGTAAACATAAAAATAAAAAGTAATATTTAACAAAATTCACAATGGGTATGTTAATGCATATCAAAATACCTGGAATTAAAATATTAGACCAGCCATGCAGAGGTCGAATAGTATTAAACGGATCAAGAGGCACATGGGTAATAAACTCTCCACTACTTTCAATTTTATTTTCGGTAGCAGAGGACCAATGGTATTTATAAGCTGGTAAAGAATAATCATCTATAAAACGAGTCCAATCCCACATGGCACGTCTTGAATAGCAATATAATGTTGGGAGGCATGTATGTATCTGCAATACAATCAAAATAAAATAAATTTTCATATTATTAAGTACCTTTGGCAAAGCGGAAAATAAGAATCCTGGTAATGCGGTTGGCTCACATTCCAATATTTCAGGTAGTCGTTCTTCGTATGGAAATTCTTTCTTCTAAAACATAAAAATTAGATAATTGAATATATTTTTAATACACTTACAATATCATCACTAACAATATCAATCACAGATTCACAGTCCTCTGCATTTCCCAATTTAAACCTAATATTCCTATGTTCCAATGTTTCAGACATAAAATGGTACACATGAGAAGTATGAGTATAAATAACATGTTTTCCACAATTTGCAGACGTGAACACAAAATTTTTTAATACTGTACTTAAAATAATAGGTACTGACATTCGTAAAAATGGTCTTAGCCTCAATAAGCTTAAATTTAAATTATCCGAAAAATTTAACCTATGATAATAATGAATATCTTCTGTTACGATTTCATAATATGTTTTCCACCTATAAAAACACAAAAGCTTTATTTTGTTAACATTTATCTTATAAACCGACCTATGCAATACATTTCCATAAAAAATATCGTATAAATCTTGAGCAGATAATTTCAAAGCATGTAAACAACTAAATATGCTATCACTATTATTAAGAGATTTTGCTATGTACATAGTAGTAAAATAAAAATATTTGTGAATGATTTCAAATGTCACTTTGCGTACATTAAAATCATAAACCATGTAAGGGATTACAAATTCCCGTGGTGGAACATACATAGGGGATTTTGCATTTCTTCTTTCAAACAATTCTGGATGATTACATACCTAAAATAAGAATTTACACTTAGGTTAAATTTAAGAAGATATTTGGTTACCTTTCGGAATTGCATTACTAAATTCATTAAATTTGATGTAAAGTTTTTATCAACAACATGAGAATCTCCACCTCCAACCGTATAATGTAACAAATCTTCAATACGGATTTTTTGCTTTAGTGCCATGTATAACAATTTTTGTCTCATTGTTAATGGGCAGAATAGCATAATTTCAATTTTATCTGACAATTCGTTTTCAACATCTTTCTTAATCCTTCGTAACATGAAAGGTTTTAAAATCATATGTAATCTGGAGAGATGCTCTGAGGAAAAGTCGTATATAAGTATTTCAAAATTAATAAATCAGAACTTACTTTCATCAATTCCTGTTTTATTTTCGGCATGACTTTCAATATCTTTAGAGAACCACTCGTTAAATTCTTCGTGAGAATCGAATAATGTAGGCATTATAAAATGTAAAAGCGCCCATAACTCAGCCATGCTGTTTTGAATGGGCGTTCCACTTAAAAGCAATCTGTTTCGACAACTAAAGCCCAAAAGAGTTTTCCATCGCATACTAAAATAACAAAATTTGAATTATGGAATTTTTTTATTCTGAATGAAATACCTGCTTGTGCTTTTTATAGCTTGTGCTTCATCCAAAATCATGTACTGCCATTTAATTCGGTTAAAATATTTTATATCAGTAATAACAATTTGATAGCTAGTTACTACAATATGAAAACTAGCTTCTTTGGTATGCATATCCTTTTGATCCCAAAATTGACGTAAAATTTTACGTTCCTGTAATAATATTACGAGGATTAATATATGGACAAGAGTAAATAAGTTATATTTTAACCTTTCACAGGAAGACTAACGAGACTAATACCGAAATTGACTATATAACGTGTCTAACCTACACGTCATATAAAAAGAAATAGGATGTAATGTAATATTACGTTATAGAAGGTAGCGGAACTGCGAACTCAGTCGAACGATAATTAATCGTAGAGCACTTTGTAGCGTGGGTAGTTTTGGAGTGCTGATAATATTAAATATAACTAGGTTAGTTAGAGAGAATGAGAAACAAAGTTGTAACAAAAGTGACAAGGACAGTGAGTAAGAATTGAGCGCCACAAGCTTTAAAGAAAATAGTAAATTATAGGTTAATAATAGAGGAGCTTGAACCAGGGAGAAGAAACAGGACTAGTAAATAAACAGCAATTCCCTCAGTAATCTTAATTTATTTCAACTTCTAATAAAAGGACTAAATATGATTGTTATGGCGCGACGAAAAGCTAAGGGTCACACCTCTTTACCACAAGTAAATACTTCTACTAGTACTTTAAATTTAACATTTCCCCAAAAGACTAGACGAGTTGCGCATACATATAAACCATGCAATTTTTCACAAATAAATATTCACACGAGTAAATTATATTAACGTGCGCAATTTATCACAAGTAAATATTCGTAATAGTAATTTATATTAACGTTTCCCCTACAAGACTACAAATTTCGTATGTAAAATAAGTATACCAAGGAATATAATGGTTCACCTCAAATAAACCCTGACGAGGACAAGTCGCGTTACTTAGCTCTTCAACAAAGCAAAAATTGGTTAATTTTTTTTAGTTACGTAATACCCCTCTCCAGTTCGTTGAAATATCTTTCAAAGTGTTAATCTGGAAAGAAAGATTTATGTACAATAGGTAAAATTTCAAGTTATAAATGCGATAATTCAACTTGCCTTTGCTTTATAAAATCACCCATTTACATATATTTTTGGAGAAGACTGTTCAGTTCACACTTGACCTTAGTATTAAGTTACATGTAAATACCCACAGTTAAATTAGGTCGCATATAACCTGAATATTTAAAATCATACTTAAATCTAACAGACGGAATTGAAACAACACAATATCGCGCGCTAAAGTTTGACGTAATAATATAAATTGAAGGATTAACACAACCGGTATGACAATAAAGTTTAGGCTACTGCGCAGACAATCGCACTTCGGATAGTAATTCCCAAAGTCACAAAATGGACGGTCAAGCTAACACAACACTGGATGTGGTGTATGAAATTCATGTTATAATTAACCTAGATTAGATTGTTCTAACCACACAATGGAATACCTAACTGTTCTATCAAATTCTATCAATTACCCAGTAGCGAGTTATTTATGAAGAACGTACAAATTAGGATAGTTACTCTAACAAAGAAACTATAGAAGACAGTTTCCTAAACAAAGATAAATAGTTCGTTACAATTTCGGTAATATTATGTTAAACACACTTTTTATATTGTAGCAACTATATCAACCACTGCAGAAGGCAGTTTCCGAAATATGGCAGTTTATAAGGTAAACCCAGAGATAAAATTTATTAACACATGCGACCTCGTTTGACGAATGGTTATACTTTAGACCCTGACGTTAATCAGCTTTGTCCTGACTTGTGCAGACCCAGACGAGTACAGATGATAAGGGTTTCGCATCGTTATCATTAGCGAATGTACAGCCAAATTCCATCATCGTAACCACCAGCAATATAAAACGGTTAGGGAGAATAAATATCTATCTTCCGCACAGTGTAAGGTTAATTCCAGACAAACAAAACATCAATAGCAGGAAGAACGGATGAACAACAAAACAGAAGCAGGACGAGGCTAAAATCGAGGACAACCCAGAACACAAAGAAGTAATCGTAATAGCTCTTTAGATTAAAAGCGAGCTCTACGTGGTCTATTAACGAAGATGGTTAATCTTGAGAATAGCGATTTAGGCTAGTTATAATACTCGGCACCCTTTAGTGAAAGCAAGATTCTGATATATCCGCCACAAGATAGATAAAAATGCTTGATACTCAAAAATGTCTCTTCTAGAAATGATGATCAATTCAATCAGAAAGAATTTTTCTGACAATGCTGCACTTTTCACCAAAGTGGCTATCCACAACCACACTAAAGAACGTTTTTCAAAAATTTTAGGTTATCAGATCACATTGTTATCAAATGTTATTCAAATTTATATGTAGAAATAAGGTTTTATGCCTCAAATTGTTATTTAGTACATGTACTGCCCTATAGCGGTAATTCAGTAGAAATGCCCTAGGTGGCACTACTAATGTTAATTTAAACTTTGAAATGTAAATTTTTAATACAGCAACTACAGAAAATATGAGATCGGTAATACTGAATCGGATATCGATTAAATACAGTAACTACAGCAATTGTAAGATCGGTAATATTGAATTGGATATCGATTTTTCAACATTCAACTATTATAAGAACAAACTAGGCGATACTAGAAATGATACGAAAAAAAGTAAGTTATTAGAGAAGCCACTAGTGACCACATAGAAGTAAAAGTGAAATAAGAGATATCCTTAGTGGCGAGTATACAAAGTTAACTGACAAACAATCGATAGCCAGTGAATTTAACACTTATTTTAATAAAATTGGTAGTGAACTGGCACGTTAAATTAATATGACAAGCAGACGTAATCCTTTCCCAAATAACTATAATGCAGAATCTTTCTTCTTTACATCCATCAGTGAAAATTACTTTATTTGTCACATAAAGGACGTTAAAGTGGGGTCAAGTGTGGCGAAGATGACATCACAGCAGAGATGATAATGAACCATCAGGCTTTAATTAAGCCTCTTCAAGTTATCATAAATTTATAAACAAGGTAGCAAAAAATTAACAACAAACTATACGCCCATTGCACTATTAAGTACAGTAAGTAAATTGATAGAAAAGTGCATTAAACATAATCTTAAAATATTTGTAGAATTGCACAACTTACAATCAAAAAATTAATTTAGACAAGGACTTAGCCCTGAGATTGCGCTATGTACGGTAATCGAGGAAATAGTGCTGAAACTGAATGCGGAAAAGAAAGTCATTCGCGTATTTTTTTTATTTGACCCAGGCTTTTGACATGTGGCGCATCGGATTCTACTCGAGAGTCTACATGAATGGGGATAAGAGGGCTACTGGGCTAACCGAAACAATCCTATTCCTAGTTATACTCTGCACTAAAATTCTTAATTGGCTCCCCGATGTACCAAAAACACAACAGAATAAGAAACCGAACAAACCTACTGGGCGCCCTCCGGGGTGGAATCGGAAGTTGACACCCCAAAACACTACAACACACCTATGAAACATACACCAATATAAACCACAATCACCTTTCCTCTATCGCTTCCTGTGAACAGCGAATACTCAAACACATACACAGGTTACCCTTCAGGTACCCTAGCCACATCACAATACAACAAGCAAACATACCACCCATCACACACAGAATACAAACACTACAGAGAAACTTTGCACACGACCGAATCTTTGGCGACACAATCCCAACCCAAGAGATCCTTACCACTCCTTATAACTACCGTTTTCCTCAATTCCCACGGAAAAAACCAAACTAAAATTCAAACACGCCCCCCCCCCCCGCGATCCTAACTCAATTCCTTGCGGATCCCCGAGGAGATAAAAGAATCCCTAGACAATGCTCCAAATACCTTCCGCATCCCCCCGTCTATTCGATGACAGCCTAGCATGATTCCGGCAAATGAATCGGATTAACCACACTAAGCACGCTACACCCCAATAAACAACACGCACACTGAAACCAATTATCACAAATATTCAAATAAATCTAAATCTTTTTTTTTATTGTAAACTATACAATAACACAAAACATCGCAACACCAACAAGAATGGATTGACTAGGGCTGAAGAGGAGGACTCTTGAACAGTCTACGACTAAGATATATATATATATATATATATATATATATATATATATATATAAGCTATAAATAAGTAAATATTAGCCATAAGCATGCGCATACTAACAAAAAAAAGGGGGGGGGGGTTAAGAGGAATAATAAGTGATCTTTTAATTCTTACTTAACTGGCAGATATCAATGTGTAAAAACAGGTACCCACAAAAGCGAGCCTGTCGAGATGGAGTGTGGTGTGCCGCAGGGTACAGTGGTTGGTCCGCTACTTTTTACCACGTATGTCAATGGAATTATACATATACTGGATGATGAACATGTGTATTGTTTTGCTGATGATACAGCTCTGGTCGTTGATGACACAACCTGCCACTAGAAAGGTTCAAATAGCAATCTCGAAACTAAAACACGGGCTTGATTGGAGCTTGCTATCATTGAATCTAGTCAAGACAAGGTACACGGTTTTCGAATTAATCCGGAAAAATTTACCCAACGTGAATTTCTTGAGGGTGCATGAAATCAACTGCACAGTTCAGAGCATGCGTTTTCCGAATAAAATTGAAAAAGAGACAAATATTTGAAATATGTGGATGTGTACATCAACGAGAATCTATTTTGGGGAAATCATGTAAAATATGTTAACAGGCAAAGTCAGAAAATTAATATATAAAGTTTATGAACTGCGAAGTATATTGCCAAGTAAAATTCAGAATGGTATAACTTTCTCTTGCCGAATCAATTATTAACTAAAATCATTTGAATATTTCTTATTAGAAATGATACATGGTATCCATTTAAGTACGATTTTTTCTTCAAAATGATCACATCTTCTAAACTACTCAGTATAACATAATCAAACGTTAGCGCCTCAGTTCTCTCTACTACACTTCAAAATTTTGTTCTCCTATTCCATCAAATAAGGGAGGTATGGCGCGGATGCAAGTATGGGACACCCTGTATTACCTTGTCGTATATAAAACGATGTACGCTTTCTAATTCTGCAATTAAAAAATGGGGGTTGACATTTAAAAAAAATGTCAATGACGTCATATCTTTTTCTTGGCACCCTGTATATTTCACTTTTACGTAAAAAAATTCTAAACTGAAAATAAAAATTGACTTCCTATCCTTGACTATTGCACTAGCAAATTTAATGAATTGTAAAACATCAGACAAATGACAGTCATACCCTTATTTAATAAATGCGGTAAATAGAACTAAAAATATTCATTGATTATCATAACTGAGTAATCAACTTGAAAGGTTATTGTACAGTTATGTTATATGTGAAAAAGAGTTAATGCATGAAAATCAGGTTTCGAAGCATACTTACATTTGGGTTCCCCCAATAAGGGACAACTTTAAAATCTGGAACAAATTTCGCAATTTCTTGTTGCCAATTATGTAAAGTAGACGCTGGAGAAATAATTAAAAAAGGACCCCAAACAGCTGTAATAAAAATTGTATTCATAAATTCACATAAAAGTAACTCATACTTACAATACTTCTCAGCTATGTGACATAAAAAGGCAATACTTTGCACAGTTTTACCAAGACCCATTTCATCAGCCAAAATTCCACTGATACCCTGATCATATAAATTCGCTAACCAATTCATACCTCTTAACTGATATCCTTTAAGTTTGCCACGAAATTCTTTAGGTTGTGGATGTTCCCCGTCAGCAGCGTCCAAAATTTTTGTATCAATAGCAGAGTTAGCGTCCATATCAAAATTTTTTGTTCGCGCTCTTTCATTTTGAAAAGCTTCTTCGGCATTTTTCTTTGCTTTGGATTTCATCAGTTCACAATCATAATCGTCGATATTGGCCAAGCGTGGATTCTTCTCTTCATCAAGCTGACTTAAAATACGTAACTGTTCCTCCGGTGAACCAGTTCCTAACTTTTTTGACATAAAATGAGCATATAATTCCGTTTGTGTAATTAAAAAGTTGAGTTTTCTTTGTTGCCTTTTTGCTTCAATAAATTCAAAATCCATTTTACGTTGTTCTTCAGCTTCCTTCTCTAATTTTCTTCTAATCTCTCGATCTACACGTTTAGATCTCTTCCAATATGCTAAATTTTCTCTAGCCAGCCTCTTCATACGCCATTGTTGCTCTTTAACAACACGAGCAGATTGCAGCTAAAAACAATTACTAAAAATTAATATACTGTAAAACATCCTTAACTTATATTTGAATATTATTTAATAAGAATAAATGCCTTTATTAATCAGACCGGTTTAGTTATTCTCACAACAGTAAAAAAACAGACCTACTACAAGGTAGTCCAATAAGGGTGATGAATTAACATAAATGCACATGCTTTAAAATGCAACGTTTTTCGCCCTAGTTATACAATATATTTATTAAATATTCTTTTACAAATCTTGCAAAGTATTCGTGTTTATTTTACATTTACATTTATTTACATCCTTTCTTAACCTATACAGTCTTCTTCCCTTTCGTCTCCGCTCCCCTTATCTGTTTTCCCTTTTTACATGTTCCGTCCATCCAATACGTTCCCCTTCCCTTTTCCTTTAGTATTTCTTCTAGCGACTTCTCCTCTTCCTTTAACTCAACTCCCTGCATTCGTTCAGCATATCGTCATTATCTCTTCCCAGGATAACCTACATTTTCTATCTTCGCCCTCTCTCTCTGTTTCCACATCTAAATATCGCTATCATTTTCTTTCTTCCCCCCCTTCCTTCGCCATTCAAATATTCCGGTATCCCTTCTCCCGTAACGTTCCTATAGTTTACATTATATTTTCCGTCTTTCAATTTTGGCCATCTTACCTGCTTTTGCACATCTTTGCCCCTTCTTATTATGTCCTCTCTCACTCTCACTACTTCCCTTCTTAATCTTTCCACTTCTTCGTGCGCATACCCGTTTCTTTCATACTAGTCTTTTCTGTTTTATGCTCCATATTTTAATCTCCCTTCTTTTATTTCTTTCCAACATTCTTGTAGTATTTTACACTCTGTTCTTTCTTTCATTTCCTCCTCGTATTTTATTGCTCTGTTTCCCGCCTCCGCCCTGATTTTTTCTTCTAGCACTTACCCCGGTGTTTCTCTTTCCAGTTCCAGTACCCACTTCCACTATTTTTCCTGTATCACCTCCACCTTTTCTATACTTCTTCCACTCCCACACTTCCGCCTCATACATCACCACACTTTTATTAGTTTATCAAATAATAGTTTCCTTTTCTTAAGTCCATCCCAAACAGTCTTTCCTGCCACATTTCTATTATTTTCCTTTTCTCACTCGTTCTTTTATGTTTTCCATCCTTGTTGTCTTGCCTCAGCGTGTATCCTAGGTATCTGAATTCCTTTACCTGCTGTATCTCCTCCTCCCTCCATTTCCACTCCCCCTTTTTCCTCCCCCTTTTCTCAACACCATTACCATCGTTTTGTATACATTTACTTCCAGTAATTTTCTTTTCAAGTATCTGTCCATATTTTTTATCTCCTTCATTTCTCTTTCTTCCTTTGCTATTAGTACTATGTCGTCTGCGTATACCAGCGTCCACACTTTCGTGTTCCCCACTGCTACGCCTCGCACTTGTTGTCCCCTTTCCAGGTCTCCCGTGTATACGCCTATACGGCGAACAGGCTTGGGCTTAGAGGACATCCTTGCCTCGGTCCTTTCCTTGTTACAAATTCTTCGCTTAGTTCCCCATTCACTCTTACCACCTGCCTTTTATTAATCTTTTTTTTCTCAGGTATTCCCACAGCTTTTGTCTATTCACCCTATCAAATGCTGCTACTAGGTCTATGAATACAGCCACCGTTTTCCCCCTTTTCTTTTCTAGTTCCTTATTCGCCATGTGTTTTAGTACGTACGTTATCTATCGTTCTTCTTCCTTTTCTCAATCCTGCCTGTCCATCTGATAGCAACTAATTTTTCTCTGTTCCGTTCCTTAGCATTTCTCGCGTATATTTTGTAGGCCGTGTTTAACAATGTGATTCCTCTTTAATTTCTCACTTGTTTTTTGTCTACCTTTTTGTGTACTGGGCATATATCCCCCATCTCTCCGGGATTCCTTCCCCTTTCCATATTTAATGTATTATTTCCGTCATCCTTTTTGCTACCTTTTCTCCTCAATATACCCACTCCTCACCTTATAACCCGCCTTTCTTTAAATATTTCCATACGTCTTCTTCCGTTTTTATATTCTTTATCTGTTCTTCCCGTTTCTTTTTGTTTTCATCCTTTTTACACTCCCATGTTTTCTCGTATTTCTTTACCGCCTCTTTATACTCTTCTTTTTCTACCTTCCCTTTTTTTCAGTCTTAGTGTTCTTCTTGCCTTCCTCTTGGCCTCCTTGCATTCTATGTCACATCACTTCTTCCATCCCGTTTTCTCCCCCTTCCATCTTTTAAACCTGACTTTCTCCGTTGCTTCCTCCATCATCTCTCTCATTTCTTCCACACTCTCTTGTACTCCCTTACATTCCCATATTGTTTTCCCCATTTTCTCTTTGTACCTCTTTATACTCTCTTCTATCCATAGTTTCTTAATTATGAATTCTTCGTCTTTCACCACCTCTTCACTTTCTCTCCCTTTCATTGTCAGTTCCAAGACTTGGTAGTCCGATTCGATCCTCTCCCCTACGCTGAATGCCTTCACGTTCTCCCCAACCTCTACATTCGTTATTACATAGTCTGTTATGGATTCGCCCCTTCCTCCTATGTACGTGTACTCCCCCATTTCTCTTTCTTCTCTATTTCCATTCGTTATTTCCCACCCCCTTTCATTGTGCATTTCCAGCAGTACTTTTTGTTCTATGTTTAGCACTTTATTCGTTGTCTGCCTCTTCCCCGCCTCTTTCTTTTCTTGTATTCCCCCCTCTTCGCCTAGTCTCGCGTTAAAGTCCCCTCCTACTATTGTCAATACCTCCTCCTCTGTCTCCTTCATCCTTCTACTATATATCGTCATTATTTTTATTTTTACTTGTCCACACTGTATATTACTTTCTACAATTCCTCTTGTTTGTTGCACTTTCTCTTCTTGTATCAACTATTTTCTTCTTATGCCCGTTATACCCCCTCTTCTGTTGTTCCCACTACTCCCGTTCTTCTTCCATCCATGTCTCTTGCAACCCCACCGCGTCCTGCTCCCTAATGAACTCCCAAAATTCTTAGTCTGTGTTCTTCATTCCCGCCACGTTCCAGAAAATTACCTTTAGCTCGTTCGTCTCTTCCTGTATTATTTCCCTACTTTCCTGTCGTTCCCTTACTCATTCTTCCGTTCCTCCACCGTTTCATCGCCCTTCTTTCCCCAGCCTCTTCTTTTAGTTTTTTCCCTTTGGTTACCCCTCTTCTCTCTCCTTTCTCTGTTTAACTCCCTCATTCACTCATTCCATACTTATATTTCTCCGTCTATCGCCATTTTTCTGTATCCTACCCACGCTCTTCTTTCCGCCGCTCTCTTCATTATTTCTTTCTGTACTCTCCTTTCTTTCCTTATTAGATCGTGGTCTATGTAAATTCTTGTATCCCTCAGTTTTCTCTTCTATGCCATAAACTTCTGCTTCTCCTCCCAACTCTCCATTTCCGACACCACCATCTCATTTTCCCTTGCCCTGTTTATCACCGTCACTTTTTAAAATTCTACTTTTACATTTAAGTTCTCTCCATCATCATTTGTAACTCATTTTGTGGTTCCTTGCTTCTCCAACCCTTTATTACGATGTTGTTCTTCCTTTTCCTCCTATTTTTGTCGTCTGGTTTTCTTTCTAGTTCTTCTATTCTCTCTTATCAATTCTTCCTTTTCTCTCTTCCATTCCTTTTCCCTTTGTCCCATTTCTTCTTTCATTTCTTTAACGTAGTTCCTTATTTCCTTCATGTTTTCCTCCATCTGCTTCCTAATCTCTCGAATTAATTCCTTTATTTCCTCCATTTCTGTCTCTTCCTTCCTCTTTCCGCTATTGTGCTATCCCTGCTTTTTCCTCTCCTGTCTTTTTATGTGTGGTGACCTTATTATCTTCTTTCCTTTTCCAAATACTCTTTTCCTTTCCGATTCCTCTTCTTCCCTCTCCTTTTTTATTAATTCCCTCTTTCCCTTGTCTCTATATGCCCTTCCGAGTTTCTAACCTCCCAAATATAGTGATTTTACAATTTAATTTTTTTCTTCTTTTTTATTTATATTATTACAACTAAAGAAGCACTTCTATTAATGGTCTAATTGTTTCTAAGTGTTTCACACAACACAACGTGTTAAAAAAAGCTAACTATGTGTATAACTATACTATAGAAATCTGGTGTTATTTATGGGTTTTCCGACACAGAGAAAATTGTATTCACAAATAAGCAATTACTGTAAGTTTTGCTCTTTTCTTAGAAACAAAGCTAGAAAGAGCTATATTTTTAAGGCTAGTAACCACGTGTGCGTTTACGTTTAAAATTCAACATTCTCATTTGGGACACTCGGTATTAAAAGATAATTTTAATACACAATGAACATGTTTGGCACAGTTAAACTTGCTGCAATTGTTTGCCCTGTCAACAAGATGGTAACTTAGTTTATAAATACTTCGTTCCATATTAAATGAATTGAAAAAGTCAATTTCAGATATCAATGCAAGAGATACACATCCTAATTTATGTATTAAATTTGGAAATATTTAGTGAAGAAAAGTTGTCCTTATAATGGTAAAATGCTGCTCAATAGTAATAAAAACAGAATTGGTTCTCTGGTAACAGAAAATAATCCGCTAAGTGTTTGTGGTTGTAAGTATTTAAGTTTACATTGGTTATTACGTTATCAATTAAATAATAATGTTCATTATTATGAGTTCAAAAGTAAATATGTAATTAAAAATCATTATTAATTTTATTAAATACATAAATAAAAAGTTTACGTCGAGTAGGATTTGAACCTACGACCTGTACTTTGCTAGAGTACCGCGCTATCGAAGTACAAGCCCCAATCGATGTAAATTTTGTCTTTATGTATGTAGAACTAATGTAAATTCTAATTTACATCAGTTCTACATATGGATGTAGGATACAAAAATAGCTCAGGAACGTCAAGTGTAAATGTACATTCTGAAAGTTCATTTTACTTCTGTAAAATATTTAAAAAGTTTCTTAAATGCGCTCACTGGTTTCTGAATCCTAAATAGTAAGTATACAAACACTAAATCAATTTAGCAAACGCTAAATAAACGGATAAATTAATATTTTCGTTGAACAGGTTTCCACAACCTACCCACAGCCTTCCAACGGAATTTAATTTTTAATAGAATTACTAAACTGTATTTTGTATTATACACATTAATTATAGTTTTGAAAATTTTATAATTACCAAAACGATAATGAATTAAACGATCATTTGTTATGTGTTAAAATCCCTAACTTACCTTTAATTTATAAATCGTATAATTGTAAAAAACATACCAAAGAAGTGTGCTAAAATAATTAAATGTGAAAGACGCTGTTAAATTTGTAAGCGCAATTAATTAAATCTGTGCAGTGCAAATTATTTAACAACACAAGTTAAATGAGATAATGATTCGTCCAAATATTGTTTATCGAACCACTTCCCCATCTAAATCAATAAAAGAAAATATTTATATCGCACTGTGTATCTATGTTTGATACAACCAAAACAAAAAAAACACATTAATTTATTGCCGATTTTTTTTGTAAATAAGTCTACTTCTTTGAGCAAATTAAATGATCACGATCAAGCACTTACTGCATTAACTTGCAGGTCACAATCTACCAGTGGCGTCTGTGGAAAATTCTTATACTCCATCAGCTACAATACAGAAAATGTATACGTTCAATACATTCATTTACATAATTTTAATATCATTCAAATACCTAAAATTTCGTTATTTGCCATTGAGGCAACAGTTTGGTCGTTTTCCCAGCGAAATTGCGACAATAAATAAAATAAATGATATTTAACAAGCGACCTCCATGTACGAAACAGGTAGGTATTTCGTATTTTGCGATTGAAGAATTAAAAGGTTTGACTCTTTTTTATCAAACTTAAAAATCGAGTATTTATACAAAATCATTTTTAAAATCATTAATGGTGGCCATTGCCTCATTAGATCATGTTATAATTTATATGTAAAGCAGACTTCTTAGTTTAGCAATCTATTTGTATACCTACTTAAATATTTTGATATTTGCACATTATACGTTAATTTTTACGTAGATAAATACTTGTCCAATCGGAAATTATACTTCGTATGGTAACATACTTATTAAAAGTAATAAAGGACCTTAATTCTGAATTCTACTTACGCAAAGATATAAATAAAAAAATTAAGATTCCTTTAACTGTACAAAACATGAGATTAACCTGAAAGTTACACAATGAAGAAAATAGAGATTAATATAAGAAAGTAAAAAAAAAAAACAAATAAATAGATAAAATAACCAAATAACTAGCTCTAATTTGTAATCGAAATTCTAAATACAAGTAGGAAGTTACTGAATAGATGTTTATCGGTTTGAATATTACTAATAAACAAAAATAATAATAATAATCTACACAGTAGACTTTTGTAACGTGTAAACTGCCTCTTTAAATAAAAAAGGCGAGTAAATAATATTTAGGATTGCTATGGCATTGAACTTAAGACGTGACTGTGCATGGCAGATCCGTATATAAGTGGTAAATTTTTGAACATTTTTTCTTTGTTTTCAAATTTGAAGGTTGATGCAACTTTTATTTTCGGTACTATATGTGATTTTAAGTGTAATTATAACATTGTGTTGCATATTGTCTTATACTATGTTATTCCTTGACTGCAAATTCAAAATTTAAGCTAACTTTTACCTTTGTTACTATGTTTGATCTTACTTGTAATTAATTAATCGTAAAAGTAGGGAATTAATGTCGGGACAGCTAACAGGGCCATTATCGTTATTTATTGTTACCCTTCAATTGAATAAAAGTCAAATTTAGAGGATGGAACCGTTGAAGTTGTCACGGTTCGCGACAATAATAAAACATATTTCATAAATAAATATTAAATTAAATAACAAAGATCTAACCATAACTCGGAAATATAAATTAAAAATAATTGAAACATTTGGTGGCAAATAACAGCAAGTCCGGTAATTGGCACGAGAGCCAGGAATCGCGTAGGAAGCAATCTATATTTCTACTTCTTACTTCTTTACATGTCGAGGTAGTAGACAAATAACTGTCCGGTAGTAGGAAGATACGGTTAGTAGGGAATGCTACATCGTCCGGGGCACGATTTGGCCAGTAACCGGTCTGCTCGCTATGGTATTACTCAAGAGAACAATACAATTGCCACGGATCGATCTAGCTACAAGAGGCAGTCAAGGTCGAAACAAACAGGCCCCGTTGCTGACGACTGTGCAAGGAATGAATGGCGAGTCGGTACGTGGAATGTTAGATGTGTGCATGGTAAAGAATTTGAAATTGCGAATGTAATGTACGAAAGGCACCTTGATATCCTGTGTGTGTCGGAGACAAAGCGCAAAGCATAAGATGCTGTGGAGTTGGAGGATGGCAGCCTAGCACTATTGTCAGGAGTTGAGACTGAAGTGCATGGCGCAAAAGGAGTTGGGGTGATCGTAAGTGAAAAAGCGAAATGTGTTAAACAGTACGGATTGGTATCTCCCCGGGTAATGTGGGTTAGGATGAAAGTGGAGTTTCGAAGAATTTTTCTTATTGCATGCAATGCATCGTTGAATGGAGAAAGAGAGCAGCAGCGTGAGAACTTCTGGAATGAAGTAGAGAACGTGTTGAACGTATGCAAGCCAAACGAAAGAGTGACGATAGTGGGGGATATGAACGGATGGGTAGGTGTACAGAGAGAACATACTGAACACGTTCTGCGAAAGTTCAGAGACCAAAGAGTCAAAGAGAATGGTGAACGCCAGGTGGTGTGTGGAGAGAAGCCTGTTTGTATGTGGTTTAAACATAAAAATGTGCATATGCACACATGGCAAAGAGGTGAATCTAAAAGTATGATAGACTTGATAGTGTATGATGAACGTCTTAGAAACCTGGTGAAAGACTCAAAAGTATGCGCGGATCGGTGTGGAACGGACCACTTTTTGGTTGTATCGACACTGTGTTTAGGGCAAAACTGGGTCTAGAGAAGGAAAACAAACGCAGTGCGAACGTCCAGAATTAGGGTAGACAAACTAGTGGATAATAGTGTGAGAATGAAGTACGCAGATGCTGTGAGTAGAGTTGAATGTGAATGAAACAATGTGGAACGAACAAATAAAAGACACTGATGTTGAAAGTGCATGGATAAGCTTGAAAAACTGTGTTTTCAATTGTGACGTGCGGATATGTGGAAGAGCGACTGTAGGTATGTAGCAAAAATGTGCTTGGTGGAATGAGGCGATAAAAAAGACAGTGTGTAAAAAAAAAGATGCGTACCTGGCGCAAAGATGAGACTGAAAAAAAGCGATTGTATGAGGTGTACAGATTAAGAAACAAAGAAGCGAAGGAGAAAGTGAGAATAAGTAAAGAGGACAAACTAAGATTTGGGATATGCAGGGTGGCTTCATGCCAGCGAGAGGATGTGTCGATCAGATGGTTGCTCTCCAGCGGGTGATCGAAAAGTATTTAAATGTAAAAATGAAGCTGTACTAAGCGTTTGTAGATCTGGAGAACGCATACGACAGAGTGAATAGGGAGGAGCTGTGGGAAGTATTAAATGAATACGGCGTAAATAAAGGTCCAATAAACGGAATAAGGGCAGTATACAACGGTAGTTGGGCATGTGTTAGGGCGAGAAGAGGTGTGAGTGAATACTTTAATATTGAGCAAGGAGTGTGACAAGTCTGTGTGATGTCACGGTGGTTGTTCAATGTATACATGGATAAATGTGTTAGACAAGCATGTACCGATACAAATGGTGTAATGGTTAGTGACGTAAATGTACGAGTTCTGGTGTATGCACATGACACAGTCTTATTAAGTGACAGTGCGGATGAGCTACAAACTGCTCTGAGGAAGTTTGATACAGTCTGAGAGCATGGACCTAAAGGTAAACGTGAACAAAACTAAGATTGAGGTATTCAATCGGGAAGGTGGAAAGGAGAGTAGAATATTTACTCTGCAAAATGAAATTGTGGAGCAAGTAGACGAGCTGGTATATCTGGGTACAGTGTTTGCTGCAAATGGTACAATGGAGGGCGAGATTGGACGAAGGGTCAATGCTGGAAAGAAAGTGATTGGAAGTATGTAGACGATAATGAGAATCGAAAGCATGAGCCTAGATGCGAAACGAGCAATCTATAATGGCGTGTTTGTCCTATCAGTACTGCATGGAAGTGAGACATGGGTATGCCAAAAAAAACACAAAAGAAAAATAAATGCCGTGAGTATGAGATTCCTGAGAAGCGCATGTGATAAAACGAGAAGGGACAAGATAAAGAATGAGTGCATAATGAAGGAGTGTGGCGAGGAAACGACGATGATCGATAGATATAAAAGTAGTACATTACGTTGGTTCGGTCACATTGAGAGAATGAACAAAGCAAGATTAACGAAGCAAATATATGTGGGTGAGGTTAGAGGAAAGGCCGGGTCTGGTAGGCCGCGTAAAACTTGGCTGAATGTAGTAGAATGTATGATAAAGGAAAGAAAGATAAGCAACGTCTAAACGTTATAGGGACAGTAAGCGTTCCATGTTTGTTTATTTCAGTGTCCCCGACAATAAATTGCACTTTTTAGTTTTCGCCCTGTATCTTTCAAACGGAACGGATTTTTGAAAACGCCAAGATCAATTATTCGTATACACATACCATCTTTTTTTTTTCGTTTAACAAGGCAAGTGATAGGTTTCCAAACACTAATTAGTTCAATGTGAATTGAGGGACCTGGAAATTTTGCAGAAAATTGGATAAGTGAGAATTTCAATAAATTAATACATCATAATGTTGGTAGAACAGGGGATCAAGTGAATTTCTGCATATTAGTGTCATCTACCGACCGTTCAAATAATAGCTGTCAAAAATGGAACACCTTTTATCTGTAGAAAAGGGGATTAAGTGCACTTGAACCGTTTTTCGTCTAAACATTGTTTGGGCTTAACTGTGTGCTTATGTAACAGGTGGTGTTTGGTTGTCCAAAAGAAATTCGTTTTTTACGTTTTAATTTAGTGTAATACACAACAGAAATGTCATATCCCTAAATATAATGGATAGCTCTGATGTTACAGAAGGTAATTGGTTGTTTTCAATTTCTTTATTTGGAGGTTATGAAGACGGACTTATCTGAATATTTCTTAGAAATAGACTCATATGAAACGGATAGATCAGATTTGGGTTACAATTCAACTGCGGTTTTTTTTTCGCTCTAATTCAAAAGTTATATTACATTAAAAATACGTTTTTGAACCCAGTGCCGGAAACACGCCGAAAGTTCCCGAGCAAACCAGAGAGCGTGTGACGTCACAATGTTTATTTTTACTCATCGTAGCATACAGCTGATACAGTGTTTTGACTTTTAATCGATTAAATCTTGTTATTATCGTCAATATATTGATAAACATATCGAAAATGTCAAACATCAAAGGTTATCGTGCTTTTATAATAATATAGTAATTAATAATTATTTATGTAAACGTATCAATTGAATAAATAGAATTCGATAATAAAATTTTTTAACTAAAATCCATAATCACAGCTTTTAAAAATCATAACATCAAAAAAATTTCTATGAATAATTTAACGATTAAATAATAAATTTGTACACGGTTATTGAATGGTTTCGGTTTAATTTAGTATTTTATATTTTAATTACGCGCTAGGTTATGTACTATACGAAACTGAAATTTTAAAAGTGTATATAATGGTGATTCTTCCGTTGTTATAATGTCATTTAAATAATTCTCATGATTTGATGTTTTTTTAGCCGAAAGAAGACATGGAGAATTATATTTACTACGCTACAATGAAAAGTAGAGCAAAAATTAAAGTTGATGTAGTACCGCACAAGTTTAGTTGTCAACCTAACCATAACCTTTATCACACATGACTAAACAAGCTATTATAAATAATTTTTTTGCACTAAATTTCGGATATTTCTAGTCAATTTACAGGTAGAAGCCGTTGACACTACTATTGAGAATTAACTTATTATGACGTCACAAACATGCCGACCAATCGTGGCGCAATTGTAGTCGCGTGATTCTTTTTAAAATTTTATCAATTTTAAATTGCTTATAATAAGCCAAACAAATTTTTTGCATCGTCTATTAATATAATTTATGGTAAAGTTTTAAAAAACATGAAAAACAATGGATAATTTTTTTTTCAATAACCCAATTGCTACAGCCACATCTAAGAAACAGCACAGTACTGTTTCGCTATAAGCATCCGTCGTGGTATGTGAAAAACCTGATGTATGCGGAATTTCTTCACCTGATAAACGTGGCAAACAACAATCTGCTAATAAAGTAAACGAAACTTCAAAACATCAAGTAATTTCTCATATTTACATGTTTCCAAGATACAAAAGCCACTACTCGCGAAAGGATAATCATAAGCATAACATAAGATTGTACACAGAATTTAGTAGAAAAAAAGCTAGCTCCTGTGAAACACTCGTATTACAGATTCATTTTTAATACAGAGTTTAATTTAAAATTACATAAACCTTATTCGGATACCTGTAGTAAATATGACAATTTAAACAATATCATTAAATTTGGTGATGATAACGGCAAAATAAAAAATACGCCTGATGTAGAGCTGCATAAGAATAGTAATGATACAGTAGTTATATGTTTTGACTTGCAACAAACCTTACCAACTCCTGTACTGTCAACTTCAAAAGTATTCCGCCTTCGGCAGCTGTGGAACCACAATTATTGCGTACATAATCTATTGATAGGTAAAGCTCATATGTATGTTTGCGATGAAACCACGGCGTCTAGAGGCTCCCAAGAAATTGGCTCTTACATCATAAAGGTAAGTAAAGGTACAAGCTACTGACTATCAAGTAAACTAACACTTTTTTTTCTGTTTTACTTTAGTAAAAATCTTCCGCCTAATATTACTGAAGTTATTGCATATAGCGATTCATGTGGCGGTCAAAACAAAAATAAGAATATTTGCAAATTATTTGCTCAGAAAATCCATCATAAATTTTTGCAGCCCGGTAACACTTACATGTAGTGTGACCAGGACTTCGGTCTAACAGAAAAAAAGAAGAGATTGAATCCTCAAGTTTTCATAAATAAACAACCTTTTAAACGATCCCCAAGAAGATACCGAAAGGCAAACAGTTAAATGGAGAAGTGTATCATGGTTTGCATTTTGTAAAAACGAACAGTATTCATTTAAATACAAAAATACTTTAAACTGAGCAAATGCCTTTTTACAACTGCAATTTAGCCAAAAATAATTCTGGTCGCCCATCTTTAACTCTCTTATATTCGGAGGCTGTAAAGATCAAATCTTTAAAATATAAAAATTTGATGAGTCTTTTGGAATATATACCACCAATACACCAATTGTTTTACAAAAAACTGAAGCATGATGGATCTACGACCATTAGCTGCGTAGAAATACCGAGCTGGTAGCGTAGTGGTGACACGACCTCCTTAGCATTCGGGAGGTAATGGGTTCGATTCCCGTTACCGTCTACCTTGTATGAGGTTTTTTCAGGGGGTTGTCCTCATACACATGTAGCGGTACGGTCACTGCATATATGCCGACCATGTGCGGCTACTTAGGCGAATGCTGGGGTAGTATTTTCCCCCTCAGAACCGTAACTCCGTTCCTTCCAATCCTATCCTGACCACACCCATCCTTAATCTCACCATGCATAGATACGTAATGCATGTATGTATGCTGGAATCCATGATTGTGGCTGAAGGAGCTCAGAAAGCTCGAGCAGATCTCCCTTGAGGAGGAAATAAAATACGTGGCATTTTCCTTTTTTCGTGCGAAGAAATGGAAGAATATGGCAGAAGAAGAAACTTATATGTTAGAATGGGATTATGAATAATGTTTGTTTATTTATTTATCTTGTATTAATAATGATTTTTGATTGCCCATTGTTTTCTTTTTAATTAAAGTCACGTTTCTTTTTCATTTCAATAACCACTAAGTATTAGCTGAAACTAACTTTTTTTTTTTGCTAAAAAATGCCATTGCCATATATTGTCGAATTCCTGCAAGGTCAATATTAACTGAGGAAAACGCGCGTCGTCGGCTTGAATTTTGCTGTGAAAATTTAGGGCGAAATTGGGAAGTAGTCACCTTCAGTGACGAAAATCCCTTTTGTTCGTCAGAAGATTTTAGAAAAACAGAGAGAATACAACATCCGATACAATCTTGAAAATATCCAACCAATAAAGCGTAGCGGCCGAATAAGTAGTGCATATTGGGGTTGGATGAGCAGAGCAGGTCCGGGGAAACTAGTTCGAGCTAATGCACCTTTGACTTCCGAATATGTGAAAATTGTAGAGGATGCGACATTAAGATCCGTTCGGACACTGTATTCAGATGACCCAATTGTGTTAGTGCAAGATCATTCTCCCATTTATCAAGCCGGAATAGTTCGTACAGCATCCGAAAGTGAATGTGTTAGCATGGCCAACAAGGTCTCCGGATCTCAATCCAATCGAAAATGTAATCATTTCATTAATATAGTTACAAAGTTTATAATTAACGTTAATACTATTAGTGTAATTAACATTATTTATCATTACATTGAATATTAAATATATGTAACTGTGTTGGCAAGCTACCTCTACACATTAATGAATACCCTAAGCTTGACTGTATCCCTTCTCGGGTCGCATCGGCGAAATGGGATGTTGGTACATTGCCTTTGTATAATGTTCTGTGTAAGTACTTGTAATAAACAATTACCAATTTTGTATTAGTCATTTGAATGTTTATCACTTTTCCCAAATAATTGCACTATTTTGTAATATTAAATGGCATTTTCCTCAATATTTTCAAACAATGTTGTTCATATATGTTGTACTTGAAATTAAAAAAAATAATTTTATTTTACTAAAATTGCGTTTTCTTCTTTCCTATCAACGTCTCTGTGCACAGTCTTCGCCACTCGTAGGCGAAATATGCAGAACATGTTTCTACCTCAAAGAACAAAAGATTTGGCGACAGTGAACCTATTGTTTGTTAACGTATATACAGTACTACCACCTAACCTTCCTCTGCAAAGCCCGTGATAACAACGTACTACCCAACGGGCTCAACATCAAAACTCCGATACACAGCCGAAAAATATCACAAATCGCAGAGAGCTAGCGAAGCGTTGGTCAAAGAACGAATCAGACAACACTGTTTCAGACAATACCAGCTCGAACACCAATCCAACGAGATTACAGAATCCATTCGAAATCGAGTGAACGGACATAACTTTTATAGTATAAATACGGTTACCAGAAGCAAATATTCAAAGACCAGGGCAGTGCACAAAGAAATTCAGCAGAAGAAACTAGAAAAGCTAATGAAGGAGGAGTAACCAACCAACATCAATCGAAAAACACTGTCATCAACATCTCTAAACGACAGTTGAACGAGAACGAAATGAAGGTTCTGGACAAAGGCTTGAACTATGCGACCGAGGTATATTCCGAAAGTAGATTTAATAACCGCAGTTGAAGAAACGACTATGAAATTGGATCTTGAAGAAGCCGAAGAATACAGAAGTAAGATTAGATCAGTCTTAGATTCATCTAGGCAAACTAAACCAAACCTCGCGAACCTAGAAAGGAGAGCGGTCATTTCCCTTAAGAATAGCCCATCGGAGAAAACCGAGTCTATGGTCAAGAATACGCAGCACTTCGTGGAAACCATCAGAAACTTCCAACCAAACGACGAAGAAATACTGGTAAGCTTCGACATCGTGAGCCTACTCACAAATGTGCCCACAGATAAGGCACTAACTATTATAAGGGACATGCTGGTAAGGATGAAACGTTAAACGGACGCACGCAACTCTCGGTAAACACAATAATGGAACTTCTGACAATATGTATTAGAACTACATATTTCCAAGCAGAATTCTACCAACAAGAGTTTGGGATGGTGATGGATTCCCCATTATCCCCCATAGTGAACAATATATACATGGAAGACTAAGCGATATCCGAATTCACGTAAAACCAAGGATGTGGCTTAGATACGTGGACGATACCTTCGTAGTTTGGCAACACGGCAAGCATAAGCTAGATCATCTAAATAGCCACACACCCTCCATAAAATTCACAATGGAATTGGAGACGGAACAAAAACTGCCATTCTTGGATGTACTTGTACACAGGAATGACAACACTTTAACGACAAGTGTATACAGGAAACCTACCCACACGAGAACTACAACTCGAATCACCACCAAAAGCGTGAAGTTAAGCGTGGCAAATAATATGCTCAAAACAAGAGGACCTGAACAAGGAAAAAGAAAATATCGCTAAGACACTTAAAGAAAATGGCTACCCCGATCTAACACCTAACCTAAACAGGGAAAGGGTAACCGAAAAAGAAGAACCTAAATATACAGCGATAATACAATATATACAAGGTACCTCAGACAAAATACGAAGGATAGGCATCAAATACAAGATACGCACTCCCTTAAAATCGACCAGAAAGTTCAGGGGAACACTAACCAAAACCAAACCACACAATGAAGACCATAATTCCAAGAATTGTGTATACAACCTACCATGCGAATGCGGCAGAGCATACATAGAAGAGAGCAGTAGACCACTCAAAGTGAGAACTCAAGAACATAAGAACAACGTCCGCAAGGGCGTACCAGCAAGATCAAGAATCGCCGAACATGTCTGGATCGAAAACTACCGTATCCAATGGGATAACATACAGATAGTGGCAAACGACGAGAATACAACTCACCGGAGAATCAAAGAAGCCACGTACATCGCACTAGCAGAAAATTCAATAAGCCAAGCTAGTGTGGAAATGAAACCCATATGGATTCCAATAATGCGCGAAGAGCTTAAGCACAATACACCTGTGCCATAGATTACGGCGCAACATGCGCAATAAACTACTGCGCAACCACGAAAAATTCCAAAAAATATATATTGGATTACTCAGTGGCTCAGCGGTAAAGGTGTCAGACTTGTAAGTGAATGTACCATAGTTCGAATCTGAGAGTAGTTAAGTGCTTCGGAAAAAATCATATCACATGAAATCGACTCAAGTGTGAAAACAGTCCTTCTCAGGACTATGCCAGATGACGGAAACAGAGTCTGCTTCCGAAACGTCGCGCTATAAAACAGAAAATGAGGAAATAGGTCAATCAACTCAACTAGTACATACAGTGGTTTTACCAAATTTTCGAACCAAACCATAAATCATTTCCATAATTATTTAACCGGTGTGAAAAGAACAGCTAGTTTCAGCAGCCAAAATTTACGGAAATACACGACACCCCAGTGGCGTTCGTGAATAAATTATTTACCAAATAGTTGATTCATTAAGGGGAGTCGAGACAAAATAAAATAAAATTTGTTTTTAAATGTTAGACTAGTGTACGCTTTTCGCTGCATTGGTTTATGAAAGCAGTCTGCAAAACTATTTTGCGGAACTATGACTCTGGTGTGCCGTATTGAGTTCAAACCATACAATAAACTCTTGCATAACGTGTGACCAAAGCGGTAGCTTTGAATACTATGAAGAAGGCTGCTGATGAAGTTGTAGCCCTAGATAAAATAGAAAGTGAAGCCTCAGAAAATACGGAGCGGAATTTAACAATCGCGGATAGTTCATGGCATAAACGGGGATACTATTCACAGAACAGCGTGGTTACGGCTATAAGTGTAAGTACAGGAAGGTAATTGATATCGAAATTCTAAGTTAAGTACTGCAGATGCAAAAATAGGCTTAATAAAGTAAATGAAGAAAACTGTACTGCTAATTATCAAGGCTCCAGTGGTGGTATGGAGGTAACTGGGGTACTAAATATTTTCCAGCGTTCTCAAGAACTTCATGATAAATGCCACTAAATGCCGTCTAAAACCGTATGGCAAAACTTGAATGTGTGGGACACGCTAAAAAAAGATGGGCACACGGTTTGGAGTCAGTGGGGTATGGGTAAAGAGGTAAAATTGGGGGATGAGTACCCCTTTCTCAATTTTTTAATTTTTTAGGTTTTTTTCCTTTTAATACGTGATTAGTAATATAATTGTGAGTATTTTTTGTCCCTATAATTTTTCCGTACAGGGAAAAAAGGAAAAGGCCACGTATTTCATTCCATCCCCAAGGGGGAGGGCGGGCTGCTCGAGCTTTCCGAGCTCTTTCAGCCACAATCATGGATTCCCAGCATACATGCATACATTACGTATACATGCATGGTAGGATTAAGGATGGGTATGGTCAGGATAGGATCGGAAGGAACGGAGTTAGGGTTCTGAAGGTGAAAATACTACCCCAGCATTCAACTAAGTAGCCGCACATGGTCGGCATATATGCAGTGACCGTACCGCTACATGTGTATGAGGACAACCCCCAGAAAAAACCTCATACAAGGTAGACGGTAACGGGAATCGAACCCATTACCTCCCGAATGCTAAGCAGGTCGTGTCACCACTACGCTATCAGCTCGATTCCGTACAACAAACGGTTTACAAGATATTAGTAAAAAGTCGTCACTTTAAAAAACCGGTTTTTCCTAAATATCTCCGGAACTACTTAAGATATTCAAAAAGTGAAAATACCATTAAATAGGAAATCAAATTTTTCACAAAAAGTGTTTTTGCAATTTTTCGAAAATGTCATTTTCGAAAGATTTCCAAAAAACTCGATTTTCGAACCCGTCCACACGATTTTTTTAAATTTTGGTATTAGAAAATCAAATTTTTGATCGAAACCATAAATTAATTAAGGATAAAAATAATACAAATCCGTCTAGGGGTTGTTAATCGTCACCCCCTTTTATAAATCTCAAAAACTAGACTTAGTATCAGGATGAAATTCTCGGAATAAATACTTCAGTAATTAAGCATAAAAATAATACAAAAGTTGTTTTTTGCAAAGCGATCTAAGGGTTGGTAATCTCCACCCCTTTTATATATTTCGAAAATTAGACATAGTTTCAGGATGAAGTTCTCAGCATAAATACTACATTAATTAAGGATAAGGGGTGTTAATCGCCACCCCCTTCTGAAAACTAGACATAGTATCAGGATAAAATTCTAGGGATAAACACTATATTAATTAACAATAAAAATAATACAAAAGCCGTTTTTTTTGCAAATACGCCTAAGGGTTGTTAATTATATTATCGAAAACTAGACATACTATTAGGATGAAGTTTTCAGGATAAGTACATTATTAATTAAGGATAATACTAATAATACACGCCACCCCCCTAAAACTAGACAGCATCAGGATAACATTTTCAGGATAAATGCTTTATTAGTTAAAGATAAAAATAATACATTGCAAAGCCGTCTAAGCGTTGATACTCGCCACCCGCTTTTATATATCTTCAAAACTAGATATAGTATCAGAATAAATTGTTTAGGATAAATACTTTACTAATTAAGTATAAAAATAATAAAGAACATCGTTTTTTGCAAAACCGTCTAAGAGTTGTTAATAGTCACCCTCTTTTATATATCGCGAAAACTAGACATAGTATCAAGATGACAGTTTCAGAATAAATACTTAAATAACTAGGGATAAAAATAATATAAAAGGCGATTTTTGCAAAGCCGTCACAAGGTTATTAACCGCCACCCCCTTTCATACACTGAAAAACTAGACAGTATCAGGATGCTTTAGGGGAAATACTTTATTAATTCAGGAGACAAATAATACAAAAGGCGGTTTTTGCAAAGCCGTCTAAAGGGTGTTAATCGTAATATCATCCTAATATGTGCAGTTTTCGAGATATATAAAAGGGGGTGGCGAGTAACAACCCTTAGACGGCTTTGCATTGTATTATTTTTATCATTTGACACTATTAACCATAAACTAATGTGCGCTTTTCTTAAATATTCTGTTTTTAGTTTAAGTGCTGAATCTCTTGTGCGTTCACATTTCAATAAAAGATGTCAACAGATTAAAATTAACGACCGCTTTTTTTCTAATTTGAATATTCTTTCAGGGGTACCTCAAGGCTCGCTGCTTGGCCCCCTTCTTTTCATTATTTACACTTCTGAAGTTATTAATTCTATTACGAATTGTAAAGTACAAGCGTACGCGGATGACATGCAACTTTATTTTAGTTTTGAAGAACGAAATGCCCATCTAGCTCAGCTTGTTAATAATGAATTAGGAAATATTAAAGAAGTATCGGGTAAATTTAATTTGAAATTAAAGTCTTTAAAGAGTGTTTTTCTTTTACTTGGCAATCGAAACAAAAGCTTTAAATATTAATAAATTTAAGAATTTTTTAGGCAATGTTTTTAATATATAACTTATCATTTTTTTACTGTTACCTTTCGTTTTATTTACTTCACTTACATGTTTATTTAAGTTAAATATCTGCGAATATCCTAGTACAGGGTGGTTCGTTTTCGATGTTTTCTTATGGGGAGTACCCTTTCTATTACAGATAATCAAAAAGTAATATGGGGTCCTTGTGCTCGATTTTGGTGTTAATTAAGATCCAATAGTCATAATCAAGATATCTCTGACCGTTATTGCGCAATTAGCCAAAATTGAAAAAATTGCGATTTTGAAAAACTTGAATAACTTTTTATTTCTAAATGTATCGACAAACTGTAAAAACATTCTTAAGGCACTTTTTTAAGTAGAATCCGTTAGTACATTCACATTTTTAATAACTCCTTAATTTAAAAAGATATGACATAAAGTTTTGTTTTTTTATATGGAAACCATAGTTGGCTATGACATTTTTAAATGACATTTTTTGTGCTTTTCAAAAATATATAACACTTCTATTTTTCTTATTTACGTTTTATATTAACCCATTAGTTCCCAACGTTGCGTAAACGCAACATTTTGCAAATACATGTATATATTTTTCATTACCATAGTAAAATAATTTTGAACCAGTCAAGGACATAATCTTTTATATCTTGATGAGAACTTTTATATGATTACATATCGAAAACCTACTTTTTGCTCAGTCGTATTATAACTAAATATGCTATTTAGTGATATACAATTTGACAACCCAAAAAAATTATGTAAACAATACAAAATGCCCTTCAAACTTATTGAAACAACTTTACATAGTACTCATTTCTAATCGAATATTTTCCTAATAGCAAAAGTTTTATTAGTTTTTACAAAATACAAAGTTCAAATGTTGCGTTTACGCAACATTGGGATTACACGGTATAATGATATTCAAAAGTTCCGGGCCACATGCTGGGCGCGCGCGCATGTCTGCACCCCTGATGTAGTCAGTTTGGTTAGTTCATTTGTGAAGTTATAAGAAATAAGTTGTGTTTCTTAGAAACATTTGTGTTGGATTTTCATAGTAATTGGTAAATGAAGTAAAATTTCAAGAATTGGGATTCAAGTAAGTATTTATGAGTATTATGACAAGTTATAATAGAGATAGGAAAATTTAATGCCATACAGAGACATTGTTTATGTATTTTGTAAACATATGGAGGTGCTTGAGGCGCAAGCCGCATATACCAAATGCAGTATGATAATCCAGTGGCGCATCCATAAAAAATTATTTGGGATATAACCTGAAATATCATTGAACCGTCATGAAAACCATGCTTTACTGCAGCATCAACTTTCCTAACTCCAGTTATAATAAATGCACATATGTTTTGATGCTAATTGGAAATATAATTTTTAGATATGTCTTGGGAATATAAAAAACCATCGTCAAATGCGGAGCTAGTAGCATTAGTAGAAGAGGATGATGATTTATAGCAAGCTGTAAATATTGATGCGGTATATATATATATATATATATATATATATATATATATATATATATATATATATATATATATATATATATATATATATACTACCACCGGTGGAAGAACTTACGGATGAAGAAGAAATTGATGATGGCATAAGTGAAAATGAAAACGTTTTACCGGACATAGCTGGAACATATGAGATTCATGCAACTGCTCCTGATGAAATTGTGGATGAACAGCTCCCAAGTCAATCAAATTCCAAGAAGGTGAACACTACTACTAAAACGGCTAGTAAAAGTAAAGCTAAAAAAATTCCCAAGTGGAAAAAAGCAAACCCAACGTATAAAAATTTGCCACAAAATGAAGAACATATTATGAGAGAAGAACTTGAAAACAAAATTGTTTATATTTTAGTGATGATGTTTGGAAAAAAATTGTTGACTTCTCAAACAAATGTGCACAGGATCATAATCGGCACTCCTTTCGGCTAAATATGACAAATCTGAAACGCTTTTGTGGATATTGATCTTTTCTGGTTACCATACGTTGCCAGCTACAAAGATGTACTGGTCGAAAGACGAAGACAAGGGTATACCTCTGGAAAGAAACTGTATGAGCAGAAATAAATTTGATTCCATCAAACGAAATATACACTTATCAGATAATGAGCAATTAGATAAAGGAGACAAATTTTCGAAACTGAGACCTATATTTGATGTAATAAATGAGAAAAATATGCAGTTTGGGATTTTTTCTCATAATTTATCGATAGATGAGGAAATGGTTCCCTATTTTGGTCGACATAGTTGTAAAATGTTTATAAAAGGTAAACCGGTACGCTTCGGTTTTAAATTATGGTGTTTATGTAGCTCAGATGGATACTTATATAAATTTATTCCATATGCTGGAAAACAAACAGATAAGGACGTAAATGACTTAGGATTAGGAGAACAGGTTGTCCTGAACCTTTTGTCCGTTATACAGAATCCATATAAACACCGCGTGTTTTTTGATAACTTTTTTTCTTCGCATAAGTTGTTTTGTCTACTGAAGAACAAAGGCTTTTACGCCACGGGTACAATCCGAGAAAACCGAACGTGCAATGATACACTGGAAACAGCAAAAAGCCTACAAAAAGAGAAAGAGGTTCATATGATTTTTGTTTTGATGATGAAAATGACATTTTGTTAGTAAAATGGAATGATAATTCTGTTGTCACTATTGCCACAAATAACTGCAGCATCGAACCTTTGATAACTGCTAAACGATATAGCAGAAAAGAAAGAAATGTGGTCACTATCCCACAACCAAAAGTAATTGGCGATTATAATAGCCACATGGGAGGAGTAGATCTTCATGATAACGGGATCGCCAACTATCGCATTCAAGTAAGAGGCAAGAAATGGTGGTAGCCACTTATTATAAACTTACTAGGCAGTGTCATAGTGAATGCTTGGAAAGTATATAATACCGCGAATAAGCAAAAAATGTCACAGATAGAATTCAAGTCGTATATAGCAGTTACTCTTATGAAAGCAGAGGACACCTGCACTCAAGAAAATGAGGAGGTAGCAGGATCTACTGAGTCAAAAGTTCCTACAAATCCAAGTTATGGACGACCGTCTAAGAACGCATTGCCAGCGGAATTGAGATTCGACAATATTGGTCACGTGATAGTCGGACAGGAAAATAAAGCAAGGAGAAGATGTAGACAGTGTAAGAACAATACAATCTACATGTGTAAAAAGTATCAGGTACATCTAGATATAGACTGCTTCAAAGACTTTCACACACCCTAATCATTTATGTACCCCAGAAATCCCAAAGTTTCGTATACGCAACATTTTACTACGGCCGTTACGGCAATCTATTTTCATTTTTCTTGTTATAACTACTCACGTATATGTATTTTTGTATAGAATAAAGAATTACACCTTGAAAATAGTATGTTTACTACTGTTGGGAATTAATGGGTTAAGAATACACAGTAGGCATAGGAGGCTGAGATGTATTTAAGTAAAAACAAATGATACCTATATGTCAAATAATAAATTAAAAATTAGAAGTCCGTAACAAAGTGATCTTGGAATTTTGTTATAAACATGCCTAATTATACAAATTCAGAAAAATTTTGCATGTTAAAGTGTTTTATATTATCCGAAGGTGATAAGAATGTGGCATCGGAACTATATTTACAAAATTTTCCAGAAAGGCAGCAGCCAAATAAAAATAATTTTGAACGGGATAGTTAATAAATATTAAAATTTTTGCTAGCTCAAAACAATATCTTAATTAATTTTAGGTCACAGAAAAATTTAATTGAATTCGATTCTTTTAAAAATCCCCGGCCAAAAACTTACTTTAAACGAAATTCTGAAGAAAATTCAATGATCGTCTTAGGACAAGTCGAAGCAGAGCCAACAACTTCATTTAGACAAATGGTTAATCTAGGCGTGTCTCGAAGCAAAGCCCTTCGAATTTTAAAGAAACACAAATATCATTGCTATAGATTTCGGAAAGAACATTTTTTGACTATAGACGACAGAAGGCGGCATACTGAGTTTTGTAACTGGTATATATGTCAGTGCTAAAATATACCTAATTTTTCAAACTCTATTGCATGGTCAGACGAGGCGCATATCAGTAGTGATGGTATTTTTAATAAGCACCCTTTACCTTGCGGGGCAGATACTAACGCTCAAGTCAGTGTTGTCCTCAGGAGGCAAGGGAAATTTGGAATAAATGTGTGGTGCTGCATTAAACACGGACGTTTTTATTATCACATGCATGAAGGAACATTAAACTCAAAGAAATATCTCGATATTCTACGAATTCATTTGGAGGGATTTCTAGAGAGTCTTCCTTTAGCACAATATTGCAATGTCATATTTCAGCAAGACGGAGCCCCCGCACACAATTCCCACGTAGTTAGTGTCTACTTAAATTTACGTTTTCCTAATAGCTTGTTGGAAACGACAGCACCAATTTTGTGGCCTGCTCGTTCACCCGATCTTTCGCCTCTAGATTTCTTTTATGGGGTTTATTGAAAACATTGTATACAAAAGAACTTATAATACTGTGAATGAGTTAAAAGAAAGTGTTCGTGTAGCTTTTACACAATTAACACCATTATTTATATATAACTCTACAAATTCAATTAGAAGACGATGCGAAGACTGCATCCAAAAAGAGGGCGCACAGTTTGAAAAATATTTACAGTTTGAGTGTGTTTTTATATTGATATTTTGTGTTCATATTTTTGTTCGTTTATAGAATTAGATGTTTACATACGTATAAAATTGATTTGCTGTTGGCTTTTCATAATTTCTGATGATGTTATATTGTTTATTTTCATTTCATTTGCATTTGAGGTTTCTTGATAATTTTATATTCAATCTTTAGATTTTATAATTTGTTACCATTCCACAAGAACAACATTACAATTAAACTTATTTGAATTACAAAATTTCTTTTGTGTGTAGAATATCTTCATTCAATTTCATATCTAGTTTTCTAAGCCAACTGTTATCCTTAATAAATATACCAATTAAGAAGAACTTAAAAAAATCAATTAATTATTAAAATAGCATAGAGGTGTTATATATTTTTAAAAAACACAAAAAAAATGTCATAGCCAACTATGTATCCATATAAAAAAATACAACTTTATGTCATATCTTTTTAAATTAAGGAGGTATTAAAATGTGAATGCACTTACGGACTCTACTTAAAAAGTGCCTTAAGAATGTTTTTACAGTTTGTCGATACATTTAGAAATAAAAAGTTATTCAAGTTTTCAAAATCGCCATTTTTTCAATTTTGGCTAATTGCGCAACGGTCAGAGATGACTAATGGATCTTAATTAACACCAAAATCGATCACAAGAACCCCATATTACTTTTTGTCTATCTGTAATAGAAAGAGTACTTCCCATAAGAAAACATCGAAAACTAACCACCCTGTACATTCTACACATGAAGTTTTGTTTTTACAGCTAGGTTAGAGAAAAGTTATTACGTTGATTATTATAACCAGTGTAATGTCTTCTTAGTTATATATATATATATATATATATATATATATATATATATATATATATATATATACAGGGTATCCCATAACTAATGGACAATACGGCAACTGTAGAAAGAGGTGATCAAAATAGGTCGTTTAACACAAACATGCGTTAGTAAATTGTTAATAGCAAACGGTTTATAGGGCGTTAAAGTTGGCATATTATATTTGAAAATTCGTAATAGTTAGAAAACAGCTGAATGTATTGAACTAAAATTTGGCACACTTTTTTTTTTAAGGGTGATAAACACGAATCACCCATAATTTTTCATGATACTCTAAAGGGGCTAGTTACACAGTTCGAATGGGATAAATTCACATTTTTTTTACTCCCTGTATTTATGTACATTTTAATGCTACATAACAAAAATTCATTATTTTAAAACAAAAAAGGTATACTTGTTCGACTCCCATATTTTAAGGCGTTTTCGAGATATTGCCATTTTAATATTGCAGTGCATATCATTGCACGGCACCTCAAAAACAACAATATTTGAAAGTGGCCTGTGACTACTAAAGGAACTGTCAATTATTTATTAGTTGAATACAGAGACTTGTAATTATTGTGTTTTTAAATACTGAATTGACAATATCGCTTTTATCAAAAATGCCTAGAGGTAATGAGTTTACAAATATTGAACTAAGGGATATGATTTGTGTTTATGCACAAGTAAATTATAATTCATGTGCAGCAGTTAGACGATATTTACAGTTATATCCAAATCGAATTATGTCCAGTCGTAAAACGTTTTAAAGATTGTACGCAAATTAAGTGAAAGCGGTTCTTTTGATACAAAGAATTCTGGTGGCTGACCTAAAAGAATTACAGCTGATATGGAAGATGAAATTTTAGTTAGAATTTCAGAAAATCCTGAATTAAGTACTCAGCGCTTGCAGGCAGCTACTAGTGTAAGTAAATCCAGTATTTCAAGAATTTTACGTACAGAAAAATTGTATCCGTATCATTTTACGCCTGTACAATGACTTGCCACGCAGAATACATTTCTGTCAATCGGCGCTCAATAAAATCAAACAAGATCCACTATTTTTAAAAAAGGCACTGTTTACTGACGAGGTCACATTCACACGCCGCGGAGTTTTTAATTGGAAAAATAACCATTACTATGATTTTGGTAATCCTCATAAATACAAAGAAGCTCATTTTCAACATGAATTTTCGATAAATATCTGATGTGGAATTATTGGCGATCATTTCATTGGTTCGTTTGAACTTCCAATAAGATTAAATGCAGAAAATTATTCAGAATTTTTCCAAACTCATTTGGGCGGTTTACTTGAAGAAATTCCTCTAATAATAAGGCAGGATATGCGGTTTATGCACGACGGTGCGCCGCCACATTATCCACTTAGAGTCGGGGAGCATTTAAATAACAATTTTTCACATCGTTGGATAGAACGGGGCAGCGAATTCCACTTAAGGGTCCGGGAGCATTTAAATAACAATTTTTCACATCGTTGGATTGAACGAGGCAGTGAATTCCCTTGGCCGCCCCGTACTCCGGAATTAAATCCTTTGGATTTCTACGTATGGGGATACATAAAATCTTTAGTGTATGATAGTCACATCCATAATCGAGATGAACTCCTAGAAAACATTCATGAAACCGCAAATACTGTAAAAAATAAGAACGCCGTCTTTTTTAAAATAGGACATTTAGAAAAGAGTTTAAGAAAATGTATTGAAGTAAACGGTGGCCACTTTCAACATGTAATGAAGTAAATGTAATTATTGTTTTTTATTTGTTTTCCAATTAAATTGTATTTTTTTTTATAAAACCAATGTTTTATTTACTAATATTCTCAAAGTAGATTACAATATTGTGGTTCAAATCAATGGTTGTTAAAGGAAACACTTCAATCATATTTTAAAATATTACCGCGCCAGCGCGGCGTGCAATATTAAAATGCTAATATCTTGAAAACGCCTTAAAATATGGGAGTCGAAGTATACCTGTTTTGTTTTAAAATAATAAAATTTTTATTATTTAGCATTAAAATGAACATAAATACAGGGAGTAAAAAAAATAACGTGGATTTATCCCTTTCCAACTGTGTAACTAGCGACCTCTAGGAGTATCATAAAAAATTACGACAGATTCGTGTTTATCACTCTTAAAAAACTAAAGTGTGCCAAATTTGAGTTCAATGCATTCAGCTGTTTTCTATTACAAATTTTCAAAAATAATATGCCAACTTTAACGCCCTATATCTCGATTGCTATTAACATTTTACTAACGCATGTTTTTGTTAAACGACCTATTTTGATCACCTCTTTCTACAGTTGCCGTATTGTCCATTAGTATATATATATATATATATATATATATATATATATAATATATATATATATATAATATTAATGTGTCCAAGGTTAAGTTGAATAGCACTTTTGAGCTAGGCTTGCATGCATTTTGGAATTTTTTTGATTGAATGTTTATTTCTTATTATTGGAAATTTTCCTTTTGTTATATATAAAATATATTCCTATTATTATTATTATCGTTAACTAATAAAGTATTTACCCTAAAAATTTCATCCTGATACCATGTTTAGTTTTTAAGATATATAAAAAGGGGTGCCGAGTAACAACCCTTGGACGGCTTCGCAAAAAACGACTTTTGTATTATTTTTATCTTTAACTAATAAATTATCTTCCGGAAATTTCAGCCCAATACTATGTCTAGTTTTCGAGATTTATAAAAAGAGGTGGAGATTATCAACTCTTTGACCGCTTTATAAAAAACGACTTTTACATTATTTTTATCCTTAAGGCTCTACGCTACTAAATGAAATATTCCATTTTTAAAACATGTTTAAAGAGTTACTAATAATCTTGGAAACCATTCCAATTATTAGAATGATTTATTTTGAGTGTATTATATGTCTCCGCTACGATGAAATTTTGTATGTACTAATTAAAACCCTTTAGTATATTTTATACTAACATGTAGGTATTGACATAATCTAGTAAGCTATGATGAGTATTTTCTTCTATCATTTCTCATTATCTCATTGTTTAACAATAATTAAAGTGAATTTAGGCAACCAACATTACATTTAACTTTCTATAAAATAACGAGAGTTTAACGAGTCAGTTAACTTGACAACTGGTAGCAAAGGATTATATAGGTATTTCTCGAAATCCTTTACTAGGCTGGACCGCCCACATTTGAACTGTTTGAAAAAAAGTAATCATAACAATAGGTTTTACATGTAGAAAGGAAATTCATATTCGCGCCAATTGTCATTGTTTCCTTATTCTGTATCATTATTAGTATTTGAGCCAATTGGGAAGGAAAGTATAAGGAATTTCATGGAATATGTTAATAAATAATAACGATTAAAACCAATTTTTTGTACGTAATCTATGTGCAATTTTGGGTTAATGAACCGGCAATAAATTGAAAATTAAACATGTATTTAATTCAAATTAACAATTTTTAAAGTTCGATGTATCATAACCTAGCAATGGCTCGATTTTTGGACATGATTTCGAAAAACAGATCATTTTTCTACATTTTAGCACAATAAAGAAATAAAAAACCAATTTCTGGATGAACTTATACGTTTGGTATAAAATTTTTACTGTAAGTCTTTATATATTAAATCCCGAATGGGCATTCCTCTGGCCTGTCTAGAATAAATAATTTCGGGCAATAACGCTAATAAATAAAATTTAATTAACTGTTCCTGCATATGAGCCAAAAATTATGGTCATATTGAATTTTTTCTACATGCATATCCACATTTGTATAAACTACAAAATAACAATATCGTTTTTGGGAAATATGCATTTGCCCCTGAATCTGATACATGTAGTTGTGATTTCGTTTTAATTCAATTTTAACGCCATTGTCCGCCAGAACTTTTTCACAGTAAGTAATTAATTTATTTCCTATGGCTTCTTTTATTTAATAGTTTCTTGCGGAATACGGACGGACATTTGACTTCAAGAATTGTATCGTCATCTATGAGTCCCTCAGGAAATGCGCCCATGAAAGGATATTCTGCGTCTACAAAAATTCCAGATTCTCTAACGTCTAGATTGGTCATCTTGACAAGCATATCCTTCGCATAAACTTCATTTCTAATGCCATGTTCCAATGCTTTAAATTTGATTGGTAATTTGTTTAGTAAGGATTTTACTAGATTTGTAGTATTAGTATTTTATCTCATTTTGCAAATTGTTCCAAAGTTACTACCAGTTATTTTATTAGCCCTTTCTTCTTGCCAGGTAGGATTTGAATGTTGACCTATCGTATTATTAAATATTTCTTCCCGATTAATGGTTTTAAGTTTGATTAAAAATTTATTTTTAGCCACTGCAAGTTAGTATTCACTTTTATCTTTTACGTTGTCTATGACAGCACCGTAATCACTATCTTCGTTAAGAACACATTTTCTTCTTTTTAAAATTTTGTGAATCCTCTTTCTTACATTCTTTGCATATTCTTTAGTGAATCTGCCCACTTCTCCATGTGAAAATTGCTGTAACACAATGTCAACAAAAGCACCACGGATATTATAAGAAATGGCTGCTGCCCTGCATCTAGTTTCATAAGAACCACATAAGGAAAAATTTAGAGTTATAATTCTCAACACTATTATTGACTACACCATGCAGCAAACTTGCAGAATTATTTGCAACACGCATGAGTGCACGCTGCAATTTTTCGAAAATTGGGGAACTTTTTAATTTGTGATGAATGTTACATTCACCAAGTTTCTGCCGTTTGTAGAAATATTTTAAATTTCCGTTTTCTATGCATTTTTAATGATCACCAAGTACATGTCGTGGTCCATTAATTATATTGTGTCGTAAATGCTCTATTTTTTGGCCAGTGAAAAACTTTCTTGCTTTCTGTGTTTTACTGCACCTACAATCGCAGTTCTAAATTGTAATAAATTAGATATAATAAATGATTTAACTATGTCGTCTACTTTGGGTCTCTTAGTAAGGTCCTTTATTTTTTGACAAAAGTTTCACAGTATATTATGATTTTGACAATTTTTTTAATGTAACATTTTGGTCCATAAGGTTTACTTTCCAATATTTTCTTATAGACGCTGCTATCACCATCTCCTATTAGGTATTTGTATCGTAAATTATACATCTTCATTGAGCACCTAAAGCCATCTAAAATAATAGTTGGTTCCATAAATGTAGAAGTGCCTGTCCAGTTCTTGTAGCATTTATGTTCAGGTAATATGTCATTAGCCTTATATTTTTCACAGAACCTACAGTATTTGTTTTTTACCCTCATGTACAGAACTTTTTTAGTTCTAAAACCAATTATACTTGCCACACCAGATAACGCGTTAAAATTTGTTCGGTAGGATCTCTTCGACCATGCTCCATCGACAATTACGGTTGTATAAGGAACACCATCTGTATCGATGTCACCCGGTTCGATTGCCAAACGCAATTTTTCTGCATCAGCAGCTAACATATCATTTAAATTAACTTGGTGTATGGTTTCCTCTGCTTCAGACTGATGTTTTGGAAACGTTTTTGATGACGTACAAGGTACATCCAATGAGGACAAAAACTCGCTTGTTTAAGTGTGGCCAATTCCAATAGAAATTGCACCACAGACAGCAGATTTATTAATGCCTTTCAATTCGCCTTCTGTAGAAACTACTTCTCTTTTATTGCATACTTCACACTGAAAGGTTAATAAACTTTCCATGCCTAGTCTTTTTTCAGAAATTAAATGCATATTGAAGAAACTGCAGCCAAATCCATCATGTTTCAGAGATTTCAAGGATTTCAAAAGTGCAACCAAATCAATTACACGACGGCCGGTGATAGTTTCGTCCATTTCATTTTTGCGACCATACTGTTTGTTGCATCAATTTCTAAAACGGGAAATTCTTCCAAATCAACATTGGATGTAATATTTTCTTGGAAACTCTTCTGATGGTGAGAAGAATTGCTATAAAAAGGGTAGAGGATAGGAAATCCATGGAAAATGTACCGCTATTAATAAAATTCATAATTCGTCAACTTATGTACCAATAGAAACTCCCAGGCCGAATATTTTTAAAGTAAATAAAGATATTTTAATTCTGTGAAACCAATGTGTAGTCATAAAGAGGGCTTCAGATTTGAATATAAATTGTATATACCAACGTGTAAACGATGCTGACTTTAAAAAGCAATATATTGATGGGAGGAAGTTAAAAAAAATAATATGTTTCTAAGAAGGTTTTGTTGAGCTGTTTTCCAGATACTTTAATTCAAATATTGCTATCTCCGGATATTGAAATAAAATATGTATATTTGAAAACGACTAACTTATCAAAGTATACATATTTTTATGAGTTTCCGACCTGGGAATTTTTATTGGTACACCCTGTATAAGTTGAACCTTATTTACTCATACCAGAGTAACATGAAAAATGAAAATCGATCACTACATTGCTTTAATTTTTTTCAAACTAATTAAATTAATACTTGCTTACCTTATAAATCGAGATCGACTAATTTATTTCAAAAACTTCTTTTCCTGCGGGTGGAAGAAGTTAAATTTTTTTGGCTATGCAGTCCCATTTTCTAATTATATGAAGTCAAAAAATGTTACAAAATGAACTATGTTTAGCACAAAAACTAAAGGACACTGAATAAACTATGTACAATAATGTGTCGCAAGGGGTTTGTATTTATTTATAGTTATTGGTTATTAGCAATCGAGGTTAATGTAATTGTTTACCTAACAAACAAGTTTTATGATTCATAACAGGTAGGCTTGTTCAAATCTTATTGTTTAGGAGGATGGATAATGAATTGCCAATAGATGCCTATGAACAGCTCCCTTAAATTTTCTCATATCATAAGTGAGAGGAAAACAGGAACTAGGGAGATCATTCCAGAGTTTAGAAGCCCTGTAGAAAAATGTGGATTGCGTCCGTTTGGTACAAGTGGAGATTTGTACTGCATACTGATGATGTGAATGAGCGAACAGTGTTTCTAAAGATAGCCGAGATGGTATCAAAGAATATAATTCAGCAGCACAATAGCCGTTGTAATAACGATAATACAAAGAAAGAACTGAAACCATCCTCCTATGCTCAAGGGACTGTATGTGAGAAGTTAAGGATGTGTCATTTATAAGCCTAATCGTCTCTTTTGAATACGATCAACGATATCGAGCGTTTGGAGCACTAACCCAGAGGTGAGAATTATATTCCAGATGAGGCCGAATTTGGGCCTTATACAGCAGAAGGAGTTGTCGAGAGGTAAATTACTGCTTAGATCTGTACAAAAAGCCTATTTTACGAGCAGCTGTTTTGGTAGCTGACAGAAGATGGTCAACCCATGAGAGATGTTACTAGCATAAGATAGGATGTACAAGTATGGAAACAATAATAGTCGAAAGGTATGTAGGTGAAGATGACAGAAGTCGTTCAAAGATTAACGGAAGATTTTCGAAATTTTTTTGCAAATTGTGATAATACCTAGAAATTTTTTTCGGTAGGTACATCCATGACAATATAGCGGTATCAAACTTATTAGATTTAATTAATGGATTTCAAGCAGTATTTGTGCTAATCTATGAAAACTTGAAAATTACACATTTAATCTATTTATATATTTACGTATATGTACAGATATAAATTTATACATTTGCAAATTTATGCTTGTCTACAACTTGTTACTAGATCAACATTTTTCTATACTTGTTTAGTTAGTGTATAATGCGATTTACTGTGTTCTAAAGAAAGTATTCATACCCCAGACGCCAGGTAAACAAAAACCAACCTGAGCGGTGTACGATTTATTGCGTAAAGATAGGCGCAAAATAAAATTCTGTGAGATGTACTGTACACACTTAATTAATAAAGTATTTATCCTAAAAATTTCATCCTGATACTATGTCTACTTTTCGAGATATATAAAAGGCGTGCAAGTAAGTAACAACCCTTAGACCGCTTGCAAAAAACGAGTTTTGTATTATTTTTATCTTTAACTAATAAAGTATCTATCCTAAAAATTTCATCGTGATACTACGTCTAGTTTTCGAAATCTATAAAAGGGTGGCGATTATCAACCCTTTCACCGCTTTGTAAAAACGACTTTTACATTAATTTTATCCTTAATTAATAAAGTATTTATCCTAAAATTTCATCCTGATACTATAAAAGGTGTGGCAAGTAACAACCCTTAGACGGCTTTTGTATTATTTTTATCTTTAACTAATAAAGTATCTATCCTAAAAATTTCATCGTGATACTACGTCTAGTTTTCGAAATCTATAAAAGGGGTGGCGATTATCAACCCTTTCACCGCTTTGTAAAAAACGACTTTTACATTAATTTTATCCTTAATTAATAAAGTATTTATCCTAAAAATTTCATCCTGATACTATAAAAGGTGTGGCAAGTAACAACCCTTAGACGGCTTTTGTATTATTTTTATCTTTAACTAATAAAGTATCTATTCTGAAAATGTCATCCTGATACTATGTCTCAAGATCTATAAAAGGGAGTGGTAATTAATAACCCTTAAAGGGGTGTTGCAAAAAACAGGTTATTTTTATCTTTACTCAATCAAGTATTTATTCTGAAAAGTTAATGGTTATTATTGATTTGGTAAATAATTTATTCACGAACGCCACTGGAGTGTAGTTCCGTAAATTTTGGTCGCTGAAACTGGCCGCTTTTTTCACACTGGTAATTATTTATTACTATTTCAATTTTGCAGCTTTTCCAACCAAATTATACATTTTTCTAATCATTTATTCAAAGAATTTTGATATTTTACTAATTATTTTAATTTTAATCACTTAGAGTTACTATTTATGAATATTATTAATCAACAAAAATCCACAAAAGAATAGAAAAACATTCACAGACACTTCTAAACTTATCAACTTTATGTCAACAGATTTAAGCCTATAAAAAATGTATAGGGAATTTATTAACCGTAAAGAGAAATTATGTATGTGGAGTGTCATTTTTAAATATTGAAGAAGGTGGGGGAATCTTATTTGACTTAATCAGTGTAAACATCAAGTGACTCAGGTGGAGGCCCCCACCGCTAGCAATTGTATCTCGAGCAGAATGCACATTATGACAGCTTATAAAGGAATCTAGTGAGAACATAACAGTTCTTGACATGAATGACAGAACATTGTAATAAAAATGTATCATACATGTAAAATAGGTCTAATGTATGAAAATTTTGCTAAAAAACTTATACTGCAAATATGTCCAATTAATAAAATTAATTAATTAATGCCCAATTAATAAAATACTTTTATAACGTATACTCATTTATTTACTTCCATATCAAAATCCAACACAGAAAATGAATGCAAATGTGAATACTTACTGCTTTTTGACGAACAATCTTCTGACATTGTAACGCAGCTCGCTTACACTGTATCAAAACTTCTTTATGCTTATTAATCTTAGCACGATGTTGTTTACTTAATTCCTTTTTAACAATACTAGTAAAAACTTTTTTACGTTTTATTGTCATAGTATCTTCCCATTTTTTCTTTGATTCCTCATCTTTAAACTTACGAATCCTTTTCTTATAAACACCTGATGGCCCTGCTTGAACCATATGACTCCTTATATTTGAATGAATAGTAGCTACTTCATCATTTACAAGATTATCAACATCCATTTGTAATCCAATACAGCCTTCATTCTAAAAATCAAAATAAGAAAATCGTACTTTTAATTTTAATCTTTAGACATACAGAATTATCATCAATAACATCTGAAAAAATTGAACAATGGGGTGATTTTATCACTTCTTCTTTTATAACTTTTTTACGGACTGGTGGTTTACAACGAAGTTTTTTAATTTCAGGGTATTTATCGTACGTTGATAAAAGACCTACTCCATAATACATATTTGGTAAAATTTTCTGAAAGTCCAATAAATGTTTCTTTAGTGAATAAATAAATTTAATACTCACATCTGTATGTACTACCAGTTTCTTACGTTCCACATTCATTTGTTGCATATGCACATAATTGCCAGAATACATATCATGATCATTGTCTTGAAGTACAGTCATTAACCACGATCGTTCAGTATCATTATTATCATAATTTAAAAAATCGTGAAGTTCCACTTCGTTTTGTCCTGAAAGTAAAACAGTGATTCAACTGACTAAATAAAAAATACAATAAAACCAACCATCTTCAAATGGTTCTGCATCAACTTCAACGGATTCTTCATCAACAATAACCTCATCGTCTTCATCTTCACTTGTATCAGTATCTGCATCTTTGTTTTGATCCCAAATTTGTTTAATATATTTTAAACTAGTCGCATTTTCAACTCTTTGCACATGTATGGGTTTTGAACAGCCAGGGATCCCTGGCTTTATATCAGGATCAGTCTCCATTAATTAATTAGTAAAATAAGCGTTAAAACAAATATTACATATATATATATATATATATATATATAAAATTGGTAATTTGTTTACTATATTGCAGCATAAGAATTTCTTGAGTAAATCTAGTTTAACTCCATATCTCACGTAACTCAATAATCTGTAATAAATTAGGGCAATTATTGATTGCACTTTTCATGTTCATAACTTAAAACAATAAATTGTCAATTTTAAAACTTAGGTTATAATTTAAAAAATGTTATTTGATGATAAAGTTGAGAACTATTTAGCCGGTAAATTAAATTTTGTTTGCACAATGTGCTTCGTATATTTTGTACAGAATTATTTTTTTAAAGATATTAACTGAGCAGGTCTGATTTCCATTTTAACAATTGCTCGATAAGAAATAAATTAAATAATGAAATAAAAAAATCATTTAAAAATTTTCAGTGTTTATTTTACGTAGCAATTCTAAATATTAAATAGGTAAAATGTGTTATAGATTTTACGGTAAACGTAAACTAATAAAATACTATTTTTGTTATTATACTGGGGTAGTATTATCCCCCTCAGAACCCTAACTCCGTTCTTTCCGATCCTATCCCGACCACATCACCATGCATATATACGTAATGTACCTATGTATGTATGCTAGGAATCCATGATTGTGACTGAAGAAGCTTGGAAAACTCAAGCAGTCCGCCCTCCCCCATGGCAAGAGAATGAAATACATGACCTTTTCCCTTTTTTTTCCTTGCAGTAGACTGTTCAAAAATATAATTTCTTCTCAGTACTATTATTATTATGTATTGTTAGATTATATGTTAGTTAGGATCAAGGCCAGATCATCCACTAGACACGTGCAATTTTCATATTCAAAACTTGAAGCAATAAATTCTCAATATTAACTGTTAGGTTGTATTTTAAATAATGTTATATAATGATAAAGTAGATAATTGTTTAGCCGGTAGATTAAAATTATATTTATGAGAATGTAAACTTTCACCATTACTATACATAGTTAAAATACTTAGCTTTTGGGTTTTTGAATGGTGTATTTTGATCTTTATATTTTATATAAATCTATAAGTTTTGATAACAATTACAGTTATCGTCCTCAGTAAGTGGTAATATCTTGAAGAATTGCTTAAGATGTTAGAACAAATTTATGAAATATGAAAAAGATGAGCCTGCTATTAATATAACAGTTTAATAAACGTATAAAGCAACTATGGAATCTAATTTTAGTAAAGTAATTGTTATGGAAACGTATAGATTTATATAAAATATAAGGATACACTATTTAAAAACCCAAAAGCTAAGTATTTTAATTATATTTTATTTGTTCAACACGCTTCGTATATTTAGTATTTTTACAGTATTATTTTACACTATTAACTGCGCAGGTCTGATTTCCATTTCAGCAAGCAATGAGTTTTAAAAATGTTCACGAATATTGGTAAAATGTTTTATAGATTTTACGGTAAACATAAACTAAGAAACTATATTTGTTTGTTAGTATATTATGCTTATGTTAGTTATTTACTTATGCTTATTTTGTTCGTAGAGGACTGCTCAAAAATCTTATTCCTCCTTAGTACTGGTTATTATTATGTATTGTTGGGACATATGTAGTTAGGAGCAAGGTCAGATGATAATCCACTAGACACATGCACTTTTCAAATTCGTAACTTAAAACAATAAATTGTCAATTTTAAAAGTTAGGTTATAATTTAAAAATTGTTATATGACGATAAAGTAGATAATTATTTAGCGGGCAAATTAATATTTTATTTGCACAATGTGCTTGGTATTTTTTGTATTTTGTACAGGATTATTATTTTTTGACATATTAATTGTGCAGGTCTAATTCCCATTTCAACAAGTGCTCGTTAAAAAGTAAATTAAATAATGAAATCAAAGAATCATTAGATTTTAAATTATCAACGTTTATTTTACGTTGCAATTCTAAAAGTTTGTAACGTGTGATTGAATATGTCGTAGTTTTTTTTAATGGTAATATATTTAAATATTAGATGGAAAATTTTGAATGAACCTTTCCGTATACACTATTTTAAAATGTTTCTTTGAAAAGAAATAGAAGCGTTCAGAGAATTAAATTGTTTTATTGTAAAAAATTTAAGAAACAATATTAAGTGTTTTTCGGCTTGAGTTTGTGTTACCGCGTTAAATGTTCTGGTCTCGTAAAGCGATTAATAGATGCTATGTATTTAATAGCATATCAGTTCGTTTTCTAATAGTATTGTTAGGGTAAGGGTGATTGAACATTTAGTTGAACCATTTTGAGTTGTGTTATTTGAGTAAAAAGAAGTTTGTTTATTTCGGTTCTAGTTATCAGGTTTTGGACGACAAACATGTGACCAAAGTTGTTTTTCTCATAAAAGCGTCCTCTTTGCATTTTTAATATGGAGCATTTTTATTAATAATGTTAAAACATGACGTGAATTTTGGGAGACAAGGGGTATTTATTTTGTTTCTTTGTAGTTAGTCAGTGAGAGGCTGTTGGCAGAGTTGGTTGAGAGATTGGGGCGAGTGATGTAGTTTACCGTGCGTACAAAGTATTCCTACGATCCACTCGGTGTTGCTACAGGTATCTTGAGAGATTTAACCCTTTTCACTACCTATGAATTATAGATAGGATTCTACCACCGAGATGAGATTTTGTACCGGTGTTCGTCGATTAATAGTAACATTTTCGTTGAAGAGGTAAAGTGTTGATTTTGGTGCTTTCCTTTTTTTAAATAATTTTATGCTTTAACGTGATGTGCGTGGTATTTTCATTTGGAAAAGCTTGCGCCGGATTGTCATTTACCCCATTGTACCCACAATCTGTTTAAAATAAACAATAAAATGCTGTAAATAAAGTTACTATTATATCTTGTGTATGTAACAAAGAACTTCGTGTAAATAAGTTACTGTATAAGTATACATTAAAAGAATACACTTCCCATGCCTGACGTGATACCAGTGGGTGGAGCTTTGAAACCTTTCCAAACAAACAATTTTTCTACGTAAAAGTTCATAACCGAATTTTCATTTGGCGTTATTATTAATTTTTATTTAAGGTAAGACCGATTATGTTGATATTTTAATAAAGTGCGCTATATTCAACTGATTTCTTTACAAACATTCATAAACGTAAGATGCTGTTTACTACTTTTATCTGATTTAAAGCTATTTAGTTTATGGTGTTTTGTTTTGATATTTAATCAAATGTTAAAACTCCTGTTTTATATTAAATAAATATACTTTTTTAGCTTATTCTACACAAACAATTATCACAATGGTTATGTACTTTGCGGCAGACTGTAAACACTACAGTGAACAAAAGATATGCAACTTTTTCACATTTCCTGCAAATCCAACAGAAAGAAAACGATAGATATCTTTAATAAGGTATTTAGTGGTTATACTTTTAATATATTAATGTTAGAACTGTATATCTGTGGCTTAGTTCTAAAAGGGCCAAAGTAAAAAATGCTTGTTTTGAGCAAATGTTATTTAAAGCTTTAGCGTTTCCTTCAAAATTATGTTTTTCTAATTGTACAATTATACAGAAATTTGTTATTTTGATTATTAAAATATAATTATATTTCTTATTTTTAGGTAACACGAATTTTCTATTGAAGGTCAAGTCAGTTAATCCGTCGTGCACGTACGTAATCCTTCGCTAATCATATAGGGCCGATCCTGACTCACATGGCTAGTCATATAGGGCCGATCCTGACTCACGCCAGAATTGCAATACGTGTGCGAGCGAGAGAGAGAATGTGTGAATGTCCAAGATCACTGCTCTTCACTGTATGCTAATAAGTAGTGGTTTTTTTATTTTGAAGGTTGAAATGTCAAGGTCAATAATGATAGAGTTTTCAAGGTCATAGATTGTTGGCCTGCGCGATATCATATTACATTTCTAAGAAATATTAATTCACATAACACTATGCTTAATGGAAATATTGTATTATCGTCCTGCTTATCTAATGTATAGCATTTACTAAATAAAGAAATATTAATAAATTTGTGATCTCAATTTAGATATAAATACCCTGCTTTATCCATCCAGTTAAACAATATTAGGTAAGAAGCGAAAGAGTGCAGGTGGTGGTTTAGTGAATACTCTAATCAATAAACTTCCGTTTGAATTGCATTTACCTGGTTACCAGTATTGTGGTCCTGGTACAAAATTAGAGAAACGAGTCCCACGCGAAGACCCCGGTATTAATCAATTAGATGCTCAGTGCAAACTTCATGATATCAGTTACATAGATTATCGAGATTTAGAAAGTACACATAAGGCAGGTAAAATTTTACAAAAAAAAAGCTCGGGAATGCTAAAGCATTCAGACTCAACGTTAGGTGAACGAACTGCAGCTTTAGAGGTCAGTACCACCATGGAAGCAAAGAGAAAATTAGGAATGGGGTATAAACGTCGATCTAATCTGAAAAACAAGAAATTGTTATGCAATGGTGAAAATTTATTGCGTTTACGAAAAACCATAGCTAAAAAAATTAAACCTACCGGAAATTTCACAGGCACAATCAAGTCAGCCCTTTCAACTGCAAAATGTGTGGTAAAAAGTTTAGGAGGAAAAAAAAACATTAAAGTTACTAGAGTAATTCCCATACCTAAACAAGGAGGGATTTTACCATTTCTTATTTCGTTATTGGCTGGATTATCACCAATCGGAGCATTAGCTGGCGGTGCATCAGGAATTGCTAAAGCAGTCAATGAAGCTAAAAATGCTAAAAAAAATTGCAAGAAGAGCCATCACGCCATAATCGTTTGATGGAATCGATCGCTATATGCTCAGTGAATAAGAAAGGCGGTGCACTTTATCTAAAACGATATAAATCTGATGGTGGTGCGTTATACTTAAAACCGTTTCCAAAAAACTGAATAGATTACCCGAAAGACCGTTAAGAGATATTGATTTAAAGAAATACACCAAAAATGTACCCTACTTTAGGGATATTTTTATGAGAGATAGCATGCCTAAATTACGACGGAAAAATAAATCCGGAATTATTAACTTAGATAGCCAAAGCGGACCAGGTACACATGGGTGTGCTACAAAAAGCGTGGTAAAAAGGTATGGTATTACGATAGTTTCGGTAATCTTCGACCACCAATCGAAGTGATTAACTACTTTCGGGGATGTAAAATTTATTATAATTACAACTAGGATCAAAAATTTAATACAATTATTTGCGGATACCTATTCCTGCAATTTTTATATAAATAATCAGCACAACATCAAATTTTCTCAGTTATGTCAATAACATTCAGTTTAGACGGTGTTGGTAACACAGCTAGCTGCAACTTCTATCTGCTGATAGAGCTAGATTTGGGGAAGAAATACGTAATTGGATTGGTTGGATTTTACGGCTGCAACAGCATTAGAAACATTTATACAGACAACGATAGATTTTATTTTAGAACAAATCCATCTCATTTGCAAGTGATTAATCTTCCACACGGTGCATATGAGTTAGATTAAATGAGCGATTATCTAAAATTTAAGATACCCACAGAAAAGTTTAGCTTTAGAGCAAACAACAATACACTTACATGTGAGATAAACAGTTCATTTGAGATCGATTTTACTAAAGAGAATAGCATTGGCCGCATGCTAAACGTAAACATCGACATAATTAGTAATTTAACAATTAATTTGACTAATAAAAAGGTTGAATTAATACAGTTTGGCGAAAGTGAATCATTCACAGTACGCTTAGAACTAAAAGAACGTGGATCTGAGAATTAATCAAGTACCTATTCATTCGTTCAAAAATTCGTATAAAAGACATCCCTACAGTAAGTCATTAATTAGTCATCAACCTTCATTGCGGCTACTTACGATAGTTTTCTGTACATAGAAGGTAAACTTGAGCTTAAAAAAGAAGATGAAAGAAAATCATATAACTTGACCAACAATTTTCCCAACTTTCTTTTCGAAGAAATTCGTTATGAGTTAGGTGCTCAAAGAGTGGATGTTTACAGGAATCCAGGCATAACATCTACACTTAAGGGATATATTTCTTATACAGCAAGCAAGAGCAAAGCACTAAGCCATTTGGTGTGGTCACCAAAGAATGAAGAACCATTACAAATAGAATTCGTTGAGCAAAATGGAGAAAAATCTTTTACAGTGTACATACGATTGAATCACATATTACTAATAATGGAGGATTGTCGTCAAGTTATCGTGAATATGCGTCAAGAGTTGATTCTAATTCGATCTAGAAGCGATACAAACTGCTACTATGGCGATGTTGATGCAACAATAACCTTAAATAAAATTCAATGAAAAGTACCACACTTAACACTTAGTGATGCTGTGTTTAGTGTAAACAGCTATCAGTTCAGGATAAAGCGGTACCTGTTCAGTGAACCCGTTTTGCTACAAACGTTTAATGAATATATAATAGCTTAAACTGCTTTCAGTAGTTTAGTAGTTACTGACCCGTTCAATTACTAACAGCCATCTGTTTAGTGTAAACAGATATCTGTTCAGGCTAAACTGGTACCTGTTCAGTGAACCCATTTTGCTACAATGGATAATAAGGAGTTGATATTAAAGAAAAAAATTATTCAGGCTCGTAAAATAATACAGTAGAAGTACAACAGTCCTGAAACTGCTCGCATTGATAATGAAAGAGTATTTTGAAGTACTTATAAGCCCCTAATAGAACCTCTAACTGAAATAGTAAGTAAAATCGATCCTGATAAAAAATTGAAACACCTAAAATGGAATCTATTGACGTTAAACCCAAAAAACCACCCCTGTTCATATTTCCAAGAAAGCATGCTACTACCCCCACTAGCCCGCTAGTTTAAGTTCAAAAGACTTCAAGCTTCACTTCACCGTCATTAAGTGATTCTAGAAACGGTGCTACTATCCCACTAGCTCAGCTTCAGTTTTTTCAAAGTAATCCTCCTCCAGGCCTTCGTACGCCATCTTTCTTAGATACCTCTGTCATAGGAGAGGTTAATACTAAGCAAGAAGAAGAAGAACCTATTAGTATCACAGATGATTCTACTAACCGTAATGAACCCAGCTCGGAGGAATTTCTCCAGCAGTAAAATGAATTATCTCGTATATACGTTGAACGTATTATGATGGATCTTGAAGGTGCTATTGATCATACTTATCGAGTCCACTATGATACCAAAATAGACAAATGGACAATTGGTAATACCCCCGTTACAATTAAATGAAGCGACATTATTATTAAAGGCATCGCATATAAAGGAACTCCATGTTTACATGATCTGCTTATTATGGATGAACCCGATTTAAATCTAATAAATTCAGAAGATAGAACAAATTACAAAAGTATTTTAAAAGCTACGAATGTTGCAAGGCGATATTATGATGTAAGTGAACAAATTCGAATAGACCGAAGCAAAAAGTATACACGAATAATCAAACCCTTGCTATCATCACCCACAACTAAAAGAGGTGGAACTATATTTTTTAAGGAATTGACAAACAGGCCGATTGAATATAAATATTGGAATGATATACATGAACTAATTCATGATCTAGAGGTATTGTGGGCAGAAAAATTGGCGGTAAACACAGGTGTCATAAATGACATAATATCAACTGTAGAAGAACTTTATGAATATGGATACATTGAAAAACTAAACAGCCGTTTTTTAAACAGTATAAATGAGAATTCATTGATGTCGACATATCACAACTAAAATACACCTTGAAAAATTTGGACGTTCACATACCCAGTATCAATTCAAGAAATTAACTCCTTAATTTAAATTGATTGATGATAATCGATTTGATATCGAGAATAAGAGACCCAGCAATGTTGCTAATCCCAAAGATCCTCAAGATGTCATCACTAAGCAATACTACTTATCAACAAGGTTCAATTTGGATGGAAGCCGTTCGACACAGTTGGCGGACCCGGAAGAAGATGGTGATGTAAAGGAAACTCTAACGCTTAGCTAGCGTTGGAGTAGAAACTATACCAACTTAAAGAAATGATCGATAAATTAGTACCATGTCCAAATTAAAACTCGTCCGCGAATTGCACAAACCTACAAGAAAAAATTTTAAATGAAGGCGAACAATAATTAGTAGTTTTGATGACCTTTAGCAAGCAGATTTGGCTGAATTTTACACGTATGCCAAACAAAATAAGAGTTATAAGTATATATTAGTGGTTATCGACTGTTTTTCGAATACCTGTAGACTAAAGGATTAAAAACGAAAACAGGTCAAGAAGTTGCAAAGGCCATGCAAGCAATCTTCAGAAAAGAATGGAAACCTTCCAATTTACAGACAGATGCAGGAAAAGAATTCTACGATGAGCATTTTACTAAACTAATGCAGCGTTATGTAGTCAATCATTACTCCACCTACAGCACAAAAAAGGCTGCAATTCCGGAACGTGTTATCAGAACCATTAAGCGCGTTCTATGTAAGACGTTTAGCCTACAAGGTAAATACAAATGGATTGATATAATTGATACTGTAACGATAGATTATAACAATCGTAAGCATAGAACTACCGGAATGAAGCCCAAAGATGACGGTAATCATACAAAACTAGAAGCTTACGCTCACATAAAAACATTCGATAGGAATCGATATTGTGTGGGTGACAGTACGAATCTGTAAATTTAAAAGTATTTTCGCTAAAGGAATACCTGTACTGGGAGGATTTTATGAACATGAATTACAAAAAACAAAGTATCCCGATGTGTACCTGGTAGAAAAAGTGGCTCGCTATAAGAATAATAAATTATTAGTAAAGTGGTGGAGATTGGAAGAAAGATCATGGAACAATAAAGAAGATATTGTTTTATAAGTAGACCTTTAACTTATAATTTGTGAAATAAATTATTTATATAGTCATAAGGAAGTTTGAATCAAAGGATGTGGCTTTCAGATGAAATAAAACACATTTAAAAAATAATTGCATTTTATTTTAGTTCGCTAAATATTACATAAATAATGTTTTACTAAAATTTCTAAGCTAAATTTAGCATTTATCGGAATGCACAATGAATCATCGCGCCATAATAAACTGTATACATAAACTTTAAGTGGCATGTCACCAAGTAAATTCATATCGCCTCATATTTTATCTACTTCATTAAAAGTTAATAAACTGTTACCTTTATTAACACACAGTTTCATAGAACTTTTAATAGTATTGGCTCCTCACTCATAGCTACCTTCAAAACTGTATTCAACAATGCGAAAATATGAAGCACACACTGCCGATTATGCGATAATGGACTTGTAGCAAACATCTATTATAACTATAGAAGTACAATTAATATTCTTGTTACGAGTGGAATATACTGACTGGTATAAAACTGCTTCAACCCGGATTCAAGGTCAAACTGGTTATAACTTGTCGCAAAAGCTTCAAGCAGATGCATACATTGCACTTTCTTTACTGATATCTATTGCTGACATCACAAGAAATAGTTTCCTACGTCTGCTACTTATGATTGTGGAATACTTTCACACGCTTTAGATTACGTTGCGAGAGATTCAGACAGATGCATACATTTCACTTTCTTTAGTGAGAATATCTATTGCTGATATCACAAGAAATAGTTTCCCACGTCTGCTGTTTATGATTGTGGAACTTTCACACTCTTTAGATTACGTTGCAAGAGCTTCAAACAAACGCATACATTGCACTTTCTTTATTATCTTTACAGGACGTTTGCTGACTTCATATGAAATATTTTCTCATGTCTCGATTATGCTGCATTCATCACCTTTACTTGCACAGATCAATACTAACTACCTCCACTTGTTAGCAATTTTGTACACGTTAACAGATTTACATGTATATAATCTTAAAATGTTATTTCAATATTCAGTCATTACATACATACCATACTGATAAAAATGGAATCAAACAACAAAAGATCAAAACTGTCACTACAAAAGAAGAAAGACAACATACTGCAAGATACATTAGTGTGGGGGCCGAAACAAGAAGAACCAGTTGAGCCACCAGATGAAAATGAGACACCAATCATCTCTATACGAGCAGTGATGTAGAGGATTACGATTTTGCAAGGTTATTTGAAAAGTAAGTAAATAAAAAGTTTACCTCGAGTAGGATTTGAACCTACGACCTGTACTTTGCTAGAGTACCGCGCTAACTAACTGCGCCATCAAGATTCAAGCCCCAATCGATGTAAATTTTGTCTTTATGTATGTAGATTGTACCTAAAGACAAAATTTACATCGATTGAACTAATGGCGCAGTTAGTTATGCGTACTCTAAATACAGGTCGTATTCAAATCTAAAACTTTTATTTATGTAGTTAATAAAATTTATAATAATTTTTAATTACATATTTACCTTTGAACTTATTCGTTCATAACAAAAACTTATAATAGTGTATATATGGTTTCATTTAATAAAAAATATTATGTTACTCAATTTTTAAACGATAGTTTATATTGTAAATAAAACAATATCATTTGCATATATTATTTAAAACTGATAACGTTCATACAAGCAATGAGTATTTTTAGATTTATGCACACTTTGAGATAACATGTATTAAGCGTTTAATTTGTAAATCTTAACCAATTTTAATATGTAAAACTGCATCAATGTAATTACAGTTAATTTTAATATAAAACGAGTTCTAGTACATTGACTTGAAATTTTTTCACTGACGTAATAATACACTTAGAAATTGCAATTAATGATAGTTATGCAAAATATGTAAATGTGAAGATTTAATTTTATAAATAGAACGAATTTCTGCATGATATATAAAAAGTCAACCCAATAAAGAAAATCATTAAAGTAGTTTTACTTTTTAGTTTTAAATAAATACATACATCAAGGATATAATGTAAACAACTTTTCATTCTAAATATAATTTGTGTAATGTGCTTAAGAAATATCATTGAAATGAAACCTTTTATATATATATATATATATATATATATATATATATATATATATATATATATATATATATATATATATATATGTATATATATATATATATATATATATATATATATATATATATATATATATATACAGAGTGTCACACAGTCTTTTCACAAAAGAAAACTGCCGATTCTAGAGCTGATTTTATGTCGATTACCTTAATACAAAAATACTTCCTAAGAGAGCTGGAGATCTTGGAAGATGGCGCCCTAACACCGGTTTAATTCAAATATCTTCAAAATCGTTTCCCTTTAAATAGTAGCGTTCTGTACATTTATTTAGTGGAATATGCCCAATCGTATGGCGTGAATACGATTTTTTAGTTGTACTCATAAGCGGCTCTTTTGGGCGGGGCATTTGACATTGTTATTTATAAGTTTTTTGTTTTTCAAAATTTCGCAATTTTAACACAAAATTTAAAAAATTTCGATTTTTTCATAAAAGAATGATACTCTTGCCTGACGCACCCAACCAATAGAAACACGCGATCAGCTTTGGACAAGAATTCAGGATGCCTGCGACGAATTTAGGAACAATAGGGAAATTTTTGCAAAAATTCATACATAAACGAATAAACTTATGCATAGAAACGGATGGGCGTCATGTGGCGCATTTTTTGTAGATTCAGTTTTGTGTTTCATGCTTTCAGTTGTCATTTTGAATTTTTTTTATTATTAATTGTGTCAGCAACATTTTTTTGTATTAAAAACGATTGTTTTTTACCTGCGTTAATTTCTTACTTTCTAAATCAAAATTAATTTATGACATGAGAGCAGTTCGACGTTCACGCAATTGTTATTTTGTTCATTTTCCATAGCCATCTTTCATAATTGTAAATGAATTCGTTAGTTAATTTTATAAAAGTATGATTAACACATGAAAAGTTCAAATCGATTTATTTTGAAAACGGTGCTTCGTAGCGACTTCAGACAAGAGTATCATTCTTTTATAACAAAATCGTAATTTTTTTAATTTTAGGTTAAAATTGTGAAATTTTGAAAAACAAAAACTTATTAATAAGAATGTCCAATGTCCCGCCCAAAGAGCCGCTTATGAGTACAACTAAAAATCATATTCACGCCATACGATTGGGCATATTCCACAAAATAAATGTACAGAACGCTATCATTTAAAGGGAAACCATTTTGAAGATATTTGAATTAAAGCGGTGTTAGGGCGCCATCTTCCAAGAGCTCCAGCTCTAGAATCTGCAGTTTTCTTTTGTGAAAACAGTTCGTGGACACCTTCTGTTGTACTTTACTGCCTTGTGTATCAGTTTAAGTGTTTCTACAAGACATTTCCATTAAAATGTTGTTGTTCGACGCAGAGTTGATCGACATGACTTTTATTCTTGGAGAATGCCAAAGAAATGCGTTATTGGCGTCAAGGATTTATGCGGTACGGTATCCTGAACGAAGACTTCCCCGAGACACAGCCTTTCAAAAGTTGTTGCAACGTCTTGCTTTTAGAATTCAATCATTCCTATCACTCCGGAAATAACTTTTTTCAAACATGGATAACTTGATTTTATTAATGCACAAGAAATAAACAATAAATACTCAAGAATTAAGAACACAAAACTCAAAAGAAATACACAAGAAATACATAAGGAATGAACAATAAATACATATGGATTGCACAAGTAATACAAAATAATTACTTAAGGCTTACACAAGAAATAGAGAAGAAATGCACAAGAAATACACAATAAATACATAAGGACAATTAGTTAACGATTACAGAAGATATACAAAAGGAATGCACAAGAAATACAGGTTATCCTGTTGACACGTTCCCTCGTTTGATACTGCACGCGTCCGGTATTTGTAAAGCGTTGTAACAACTTTTGAAAAGCTGTTTCTCGCGGAAGCCTTCGGAGGCACTGCAAACGTCATTTTTTCTACAAAATGTCAAATAACTCAGGAGCAATGCGACGTAGACCCAATGGTTATTAAAGTGACCTTTAAATTCAACGAGGAATTCAAAAATGTAATAATATATAGGTTGTTCTATTTAAAATAACGAAGTTGGCATGAGTTTCCGGTATAACCGAAAGTCCGCCATTTCTGAAAATAATTTTAAAACGTGTAGTTTATGACTGTCGACAACTTTTATATAAGACATTTTTCGTATTTGTAATCGTAAGGAAGTTATGGAACAATCTCGCTTAAGTCGCCACTATATATATATATATATATATATATATATATATATATATATATAGATATATATATATATATATATATATATATATATATATATATATATATATATATATATATATATATATATATATATAATATATATATATATATATATATATATATATATTTTTAAATTAATTTTATTGATGTACACATTGTTTCCAATGAATACATCAAATTATATAAATGATGTAATTTATCAAAAGTGAGCATGTAAAAATTATAACGTTATGATTTGATAATTGTAATGTAGAATGCTGAGTAATGTAACGGAAGCGCTAAATATAGTCTTCATTCAAATGTAAGTACAATGCTTTCAAAGCGAAATGCTCATTATCCTATAATTCTTGATGCAGATGAAAGTGTTTCTATAAAAATTTGGTAATTGCTTCTTCCCAAAATCAATGAATTTTAAAAACGTGAATGCTTTTACATATTGTGTATGTTTTTGTTTCTTACCGTAAGTAGAAAAAAAGTACTTTGCTTAAAATTTGAATGTCAGTTTAGTGGGCTAGTTTTAATATTTTTTCGTAAAATAATTAAATGAAATAGTACAAATTACCACATCTAAAACGCAATCACGTTTGTAAAAATTTTAATTTCCAAGTGGAATCAGGGGTACATTCAAAAATTCGGGAGCGCGTCATGTTTGCGACTTTATAATTTTAACTTTTCTTCATGACACATTATTCCCTGAGTACATATCAACATTAACAATTTATATTACCACTTAATTTTCTATAAATTTTCTATTTCACCTTTCTTGCATATTATCTCTTAAACCAACATTTTCTATGTGCATTAAATATCTACGCTAAAGATTACAAGTTATACACATGTTTATTTTTTAACTCGAAGCTGCTTCATTTTTCTATTCAGTTCATAAAGTTCTACATCTAGTATTAATTCTTTTATTTTTTTCAGTAACTCCTCAAGTCTCTTCTTTCTCTCATCCATACTTAATACTTTTTTCTTAACTTTCCATACTTATGCGTATTATTTTTAGCCATGTCCGCCAATAAAAAGTTTACTGAATCGTGCGCACCCAAGGAAGCCTTTTATTATAAATCTGCATCCTTAAAAACCACTAACCTAGACAAAAACTACTTGTTTCCACGAACTGATTCTATTTTTATATTTCTAAGAAATGTAATATGATATACAAGAACCACTACTTATTAGCATACACTGAAGAGCAGTGACCTTAGACATTCACACATTCTCTCTCTCACTCGCACACTTATTTCAATTCTCGCGTGAGCCAGGATCGGCCCTATATGACTAGCCATTGGGTCAGAATCGGCGCTATATTATTACCGAGGGATTACACACGTGCACGACGGATTAACTGACTTGACCTTCAATAGAAAATTCGTATACCGTGAGTCTGAACCGTTCCTGCATCACTACTAACCGTTTTACGAAAACAAATAATATTAGCTTTAACTGACTGGCCTTTATTTAGTTTGAAATTGTTAGTTAGGGAGGCAGTGAAACACCACAGCTAATGCATAGCAAGAAATAACGTTTATTAAGAAAAAAGTAACAATAAGAATCGGATTAGAAAACATTCGCTTAAGCGTCTTCATCGTAGTCGGGTTCGTCATCTGTTTCTTCCGACGGTGATAATGTATTCAAAAAAATTTGGTAATATGAACGGCTGTTGGCGTCGATATAGGGTATTAATTCGTTTAAATTCTGAACTTTTATGGCAACTTTAAACTAGTTTCTGAAATGGGTGATAATTGTGGCACCGAAGAGTTCCTCAATCTCTTTCTCGTCAAGGCGAGAATGCTAAATTCTTCTTCAGGGTTGACAGGCACTTTACTTATAATCATTAGTGCGGTACTGTATCCATCGAATTTGTGACCAACCGACTGCCATTCCCATAGTTTTGCGATGTTGAAATACTCAATTGAGTAGTTCTTTGAAATGTAGAAACTGACTCTGCTGAATCTCTACAACCATGATTGGTAGATTCTTTAGCACCATGCAAATCAAATTTGCCCAGTTTTTTGGTACATAGACATTTGCAGTCGTGTACTTTTTTGTTTTTCTATGGCAGCATGAATGATGTACAATAGTTAATAACATTACTGTTATTATAACGTTCTTGTTTTGGCCAGGGCAATAGTCGCTACACATATTAATTCCAGTTTTCTCAGCAGGTAGTGTTTTTAGGTGCAAGTAAAGACAAGAACCGATTTCTTGTCCTCCTCTGTTTGCAATTGTCTCATCCCGCACATAGCAGGTCGATGAATTCTTCCCTTTCGTGGTCTTAAATATAGTCAGGTTGAGAATCAATAACTTACGCTTGTAAAAAGATATGCCAGTCTTCAAATATGGGTTCGGAAGACACTTTTGCAAATCGAAACTGTATAGAATAGGCAATGTACTGATTTTGACCTTCAGTAGGGAGACTGTAAAACTTTAAAAACCTGTCTATTTTCTTCACTAAACTTTTCAAACTACTTTTTTCTGCAGCCGCGGGCAGTATTTATTTTTTTCGCAGGTATTTTATTTCCTCTGATAGTCCTATATTCCTCTTCTTTAGGTTTTTGTCTTTTGTTACGGTAAAAACTGACAGTAGAACGGGATAACAAGTAAAATTGGGAGTAATGTGTTACTTTTGCGCACAGTAGGATAGCTTGCCATAAATAAGTCACAGTAATGGTTGGGTTGACATAAAAACCGGAAAGGGCGTAGAGTATTTTAAATAACACAATCGGGGTTGAAATGTCTAACCACGAAGGTTCACATCTGCAGTTGCTGGCAGTTTTTATTTCTTTCGCAGGTATTGTATTTCCTCTAATAGTTTTTGTCTTTTGTTACAGCAAAAACTGGCAGTAGAACAGCACAACAGGTAAAATTGGAGGTAAGGTGTTACTTAATTTTGCGCACAGTAGGATAGCTTGCCATAAATAAGTCACAGTAAGGGTTTGGGTTGACATAAAACCGGAAAGGACGCCAGAGTATTTGAAATTACACAATCGGGCTTAAAATGCCTGGCTTCGAAGGTTCACAGCTCGTCTAAATACCCAAATAACTCGCTTACCTTTGGACGTATTCTGCAGATCTTCGCTAGAACTGTAAGGCTACAAAAGTATGGCACGTTTATCTTAAAAAATTACGTGCCGCAAAATTTGACACTAATCTGATTAAAAAACATTAATTTTGTCGTTACGTTACTTTACTTAATAAATCGGACTTTCAATGAAATTATAATTCTAAGAAAAGAAAACACTTTAAATCAATTTTTACAACCAGTTATATCAATCAATTCGCTGCAAAATGTACTCAAGGTCATAACAAAAACCTTAACGCATCTTTCGTTAAATGTTACGTTAAAATTAAAATAATCAATTGATGAACTTTCGAACATAATTACTTTACTCAAAACAAACAAAAAATATAGACGTCAATTCGGTTATCTCAACTATATAACAAAACAAACACTTAAAATGCACGTAAATAATGTGCTGTATAAGAAACGGGGTTCACTGCTGGATTCACATTAAAAAAAACAAGTTCATTAAGCTATAGATAATGTATTATAAATAAACCACGTCAGAGACATCGAAACAATGGTTACATTGGTTTTCCACACAAATTAAATTGCTTCGTTTACGTAAAATGTAGCGATACTAGCTAGTTTCAACGTATGCCAAGGTCATAAATGGTTATAACAACTAATCTGCGTTCCCCTTTTTAACGCAATCGTCACATAAAACTTCGGTACAAAATGGTCAATGCAACAAATACAAACTCATACAAATTTGGCTTATAACACAGATGAATACGCTTGCCTTAAAATTTAAATAGGAAAATGTTAAAGGAATTGATCCTACAGGACAGCGTATTCAACCGTTACCGCATACAAAAACACACAATACTTTATTAAAAACTATCAACACACAGCAACAATATGAGCAGAAATGATTACCTTAAATTTGATCAGCCTGGCTCCTTTAATTTAGTCCCTTTCGTTATACAGCCACGTGGTGCAAACCCAGAGGATGAACCCTGCAGCGGCTTTGCCAATGTGATCGACGTTGTAAATACGCTAGAATCTCCCAACATGACGTACCTCGAGAAGGAAAACGGCGCGTCGATTCAATGTGTGGATCGTGGATGATTAGTATCTCAACTGGATGTGGGCTACACTGTGGTCTATATTTACACGTTACTCGTTAGCTTTACTCTACTAATGACCTAGTTCTGAATGACACTTATTATTTTTCATTATAACAAAAAGCTTAAGTACGTACAGCGAATTTTTCGTTACCGACGAGCTATGAACTTAATGTCTGGCACTTAGGAACGGACGTTTGGTTTCTTCCGTACAAAAGCGATAACTACTCCATAGAACAGGGAGAGCACTAGAATTAACGTTCAACAAGCCCCTTTTGACAAGGTGCACTTAACGATAAATCAATCACATGTTGGTTGAACGACACAATAAAATCCCTTCACAGGGTTGCTTGGGGAAAATTCCACCTTCTAGCGGAAGTTCTTTCAACACGGATTTAAGATAACGCCGTTCTACGATAATTCTCCGGCTGCTGTAACGTTAACCTGTTAACACCTCTGGGTCTACATTAACAGTACCTCTCGTGCATAACTCACTTACCGCCACATTGAACTTTTATTCCCCTTCCAATCACAAAAAGTATTGCTTAAAATTTTTAATACGCGTCAAAACGAACTAAACTCGAAAGCCGTCGGGAAAATTGCATCACCAATAAAACACTTCGCAACAAGCGGGTGCCATAAATGTAATCGATATCCTGTACGTTAATGATTTCATTGCTTAATTCTCAACAAACTTAGTAAAAGGGATTTTACTGCCTCTCAGTGCCAATACGTAAACTAAATCTTAATTCAAACATCCATCTAAACTTGATAAACAAACCAAAACTTATATTTCGTTTTCAGAATAAAGATTCTAAATGCGACTACCATTTGTAAGAATTTCGAATATTTTCTAAATACGTAAAAGACAAAAAAACATTACAATCTAAAAGCTTCCGAAAAAAAATTATGCGCTATCAAGTTCAATTGCATGAACTTATACTACAGTTCAGAAGTCCGGTACTAATAAATGATTCATAATTTCGCAACTAACGGCCAATAATCGATAAAATCACGACCACATGACACTTTCTAATGATCTTTTCCCAATTACTTGCATTACGTTTTCTTTTCCGAGATGCACTTCCTTCTTCAACTTTCCACTTCTAATTTTCTTTTGTGATTATTGCTGACCCAAAAGTCATGATTCTGTGCATATTTTGTTTCAGAAGTCTACGCATTGCTGTTTCAACTTTCCTGTACTCCCCTTCACTCGTTGCAAATTTGCACATGCGGTCCGCTAAAATCTCGCCTGGCCAGTGTCAAACAAGGTCAGCTGATTACCCACAATTGTTGCAGATTTAGACAGGCCAATGTCATCATTGGCCCTTATAGAATAAAGTATAATGTCACAGAAAGAATTTGGTTATATAATTTAAACTTGTTAGACATAGGACATGCATATTTCTATATCTCCTTACTGATACAATCTAAAACATTGGCCGTTTTTGTATAAAAAGCATTACCTTTCAGCAATTACTTAGTGAACATAAGCAGTTTTATAACATTGGCCCTTTTAGAACCAAGCCACAGGTATAACTTGTAGGAGGCAAAACAGGGAACCATCACAACATTCGCTGGTGTGCAGATGCCATTTTGTGGGTATGGACAGGAAAAACGGACCAACTTCCAGTACCCACTGATAAAGGAGGTGGAAGAATATTATTCTTAACATGTTAAGTAAGGATACTGCAATATTTGGTTACTACATATATTGATATTTGATACGTAAGTTAAAACTAATATTTTCCAGAATGCACTTTAAATTTTGTGAATTATGTAAAATTAATTAATTACAATAAATAGAGTCATCTTAGCTTGCGTTTCTTTGTCACTGGCCGAATAGGGCTAATGCTGCAATGTGATGAGTTGATGACATATGATCCCTCTCGGACAAGCACAATTTGCAGAAGTAATATCTCCTGATTTATTTAACATTATTTACAATAACACAAAAACAGCCACATAAAATTTAACTAAAAGTATGTTTACTTCAACATTGTATACTTTATCTTTCATACTGGCATGAATCTGTCCCTTAATAATCATTAAGTTAACATCAAATGGAATTTTTTTAACATGATAGGACACGAGAGCGTTTTCACCTTTTTTTAATAACCTTATTATCTGCCAAAAATTCATTGATGCTAAAAATCGTTAATACTTATTTTAAAGCCATATAGTGCATAAAAATCTGAAAAGAATAGAAAAAGGTCGTTTAACAAGCAAAACATAACCTCAATGTCTTTAAAGCAGTTAAAAGTGATGAAGAAAACGTTACCTTCACAAATATTTTCGGCGAAATTAGTTCTAATTCACATACTTTATAAAATTATAAGCATTCCCTCATATATTAATTTGGAAATTTGTAGTAGCCAGCTAATATATAATCGCTTATGGACTTTTGCATACCAATTTCTTTTGTTCGGAAAGGTTTCAAACCCCCGCCGACTTGCGTGGCGTCAGACTTAAGTAGTCTATTGGTTAGTTTACCTAATGTTACTAAGAGTTTTCGTTCACTGCGTTGGTTCGTGTTGGAAGAAAGCGGTATTTTCCCGATCAATTTAAAGAGGTCAATTGTACGAGAATAGCATCGTGTCGCTGTGAGCTGGGAAATAAGGAGTTAGACTGAAAATCTGTGCAATAATTTAAGGGAATTACATTTTTGTGATTTCATTAAAAATTGTAAAACTGTTTAAATACGTAGATGAACACGCTTTGTTTTGTTGTATAGTGCCGTATAGACGCCTTTCACGTCATCGGATACGATTACCGAAGCGTAGTCACCCTGTTTTTTGTGATCTGCACGCTATTGCGTATTTTTTTTTATTGTGCACTAAAATTGGTCGAATCTATATTTTCTACCGGGTTCAATGTGATGTTAATTGGGATAATTAAAATTAAGGTTTAAGATTATTCGATTTTGAAATTTTGGAACTTGCAAACTTCAACCAATTAATTACATTTATTATTGAAATTTTAAGTAAGAAAGATTGCGTGTCACTTTTTTTCGGAAGCGAATTTATTTCTTTTTAACTGCAAAATAATCGTACATATTACTCATTATAATATATAGAATGGTAATGAACTTTAAGCGTATTACTTCAGTATTTTATGTAATATTGTATATAACTTTCGTCCTATCTCATGCCCTTGTTATTATTTATGGTTCACATAAATGAATAGGCAACAATAGCTTTGATTACTTTCTTGTATTATAATTATTTTAACAGTAATTTTTCAAATTATGCGGCCTTGCAATGGCGACGATTTCTGCATTATTTGTTTATACTGTTGACGAAAAACTTTAACGTTGATTAATTAATGAGATATTTCACTATTTGTTTTTTTTTACTATTTTTATTAAGAGGGTTTTAGGAAATAATATTTCATTGTTATAATTAACGTAAAGTAAAATTGAAGCTAAAAAAATTGATGACCTTTACAATTGGGCTTGCAGCACGATGTTTTGTTTTGATTTTGTGCTAATATTTTAAAACTTGTACAAAAAGCACCGACCCAGAAGTCTTTTTGCTGATATACCTGGTCAACGCTACGAAAGGTAAGCAAGTATTTGTTTGTTGTGAATATTGCCGTGGAGTGCTAGCGTTTGTTTGTGTGCTAATTAAACCCCTATTGTTCATTTTAAACAAACTGGCGCCCTTTTATTTATGACATTCCCGGATTTGATTTGTTATTCCATTCGCCCTACATGCAAAACAACCCCATACCCACCTCAGACCACTGAGCTATCAGCACTCACCCCCTTATCTGTCACACCAGATTCTACTGTCATCTTCATCCGCAACAAGTTACATATGAATATTGGCAAAACATGTTATGGATTTTACGGTACACACTAAGAAAGTATTTTTTGTTTGTAAGTATATTGTGCTTATATTAGTTACTTACTGATGCTTATTTGCATATTTTCTACATATGTAGATAGATCCTGGAGAACCTCGGCGCTGTAATAATCGTGTCATACGTTATCTGGGGAATACAAGGGCGGTACAAATGCCCCAGAAGCACTTATTGTGCAACATACATTGTGATTTTTACCACGCTCCTAACTAGTTACAACGTCCTCCCGTTTCTGCCATTTTTGGGAGACTAAACTTAAAACGCTCCATCAGCACTTCAAGGTTAGAAAAAAATCGTTGAACTTCATCTCTATTGAAAGCTTTAAATCTATTCACGCTCGTCGATTCTGGTTTCCTCAACGTAAGCTAGGTGTCTTTTCAGGAAACCGTACATCCAATCCACAGCCGCGAGTTTCTTCATTCTCTTAAATCTATGTTTAATTCTATTCTTTTCAGTGTTCTCATACACCACACGTCTCAGTTCGGTTTGAGTCAGTCCGTAAAAGAGTTTGGACAACAGCAAAACTTGTGATGCAATCTCATTTTCCTGATCTTTCGTATATATCGTAGAACGTCTTAATCTGGGAGCAGTACGTATACCAGTCTTTATTCTATCCCTAAATGAACTATTACAGGGACTGACACTTCAAATGTTTGTTCCATTTTGAATAACTTGTAAAACTGTATCCATAACTTCAACAGACCATGAAGTTATTTGCCTCGTTCTTTTCCTTTCGCGGTGCATCTAAAATATAAGAAAAAGGTTGGAAACCTCAAGGGGTAATGACGTTCGTTGTGGGGTAATTACGACCACACTGAGCTTCATAGCCCCATTATGTTTATCTGTGATATATAATTAATGAAGCTCCAACTTCATGCTTAACATTAAAACTTAGTATGGATATGAAAAATGCATTAAAACTTACACCAATCTAAGTATACATTATATTGAAACAGATAAAATGAGGTACTTACAATTTAATAAAAGTCGCCACAATTTTAAAGTGAATTTCAGCAGAACACACAATTTATACATCGCTGTTTGGGGAAGAACTAAACAAGTGGTGATCTGCAGTTATTACTATGACGTGTAACAATGCGCAGCATAGTCGTATCTTGCCTAAATTAAATTTTTCATGGTAAACCAAGGTGAGCGCCATTACCCATGTGGGCACCCTTCCCCCACTCTCCCCTAATACGAAACTATTTGGAGTTCCAGAAAACCCCAGAATGTTAGTGCAATGATTAATGAAAAAATTCAAGTGATGAAAACATTCACAACAAGAAACTTGTACATAAAAATTAAAGATCTGGTGGGAAGAACTAAACAATGATCTAAGTTATTACTATATTAAACAATAATAGTGTATCTTCAAATTAAATTTTTGGAAACAAGTGAAGCGCCATTACCAGTGACTTCCCCACTTCCCTATACAAATTTGGTTCCAGGAAAACCCGAAGTTGCTGCATTGATTATATGAAAATCAAGTGTTGAATACATTACAACTAAAACTTAATATAATTAATCTGGTAAACAACTACTAATTAATACGTTATTCAACCTAATTAAAATATTTAGTAACCCGATTATTGAATGAATTGAAGCCTTAGTGATATAAACTGTTCAGGACCCATAGCTTGCTTCAATTAGTTGTATACAAATCAAGGTTGAATACTATTAAACCTTTAATAATTTTCTTTTAATAAACATTAAGAATGTTTTTCCCTATATTGAGCAAAATATCTGCGTCAGTACCCATTATGAGCGTACCGTAGTGATAGTATGAAACTATAGACCTATTTAATTAGTTAACTTAGCCTAAATCCAAGTGTCGTGAGTTTATGCGTTTAAGAATGTTCGTAAACTGCAAAAAATTGAGCAAAAATTGTCGTGCGTGTGTGGTGTGTGTGTGTGGTGTGTGTGTGTGTGTGTGTGGTGTGCTGCGTGTGTGCGTGCTGTGCGTGTGTGCGTGTGTGCGTGTGTCGTGTGTGGTGTGTGCGTGTGTGCGTGTGTGCGTGTGTCGTGTGCTGTGTGTGGTGTGTGCGTGTGTGTCGTGTGTGTGGTGGTGTGGTGTGTGTGTGGTGTGGTGTGGTGTATGCGTGTGTGCTTGTGTGCGTGTGTGCGTGTGTGCGTGTGTGCGTGTGTGCGTGTATAATGTGTGCGTGTGGGCGTGTGGGTGTGCGTGCGTGCGCGCACGCGTGCGTGCGGGTGTATGTGTGTACTCCATAACTTTCGAAGGATTTAACATATCAACTTGAAATTTGGCACACATATAGACGTCAACTACCCAAAGCGACTAATTGTTTTTGGGATCAGTGGGATACGGGCAAAGGGGTAAAACTTGGGGGTAAGTACCCCTTTTGCAAATTTTTATTTTCTTAGATTTTCTAAAATTTTGTTATTTTCGAAAGATTTCCAAAAAACTCGATTTTTTTTTGTAAAGTTAATCGTTTCCGAGTTATATACAAAAAAACGATTTTTTGATGTGGATGTATTGATACAATTTGCAGCGGTTTTTACTCCTGTAGAAGTATCTGCACCAACTTGCTCTATTACTTTAGATTCATCAATGCATCTATGGAAAATGGACATATGGTGTATTCTGTATACTAATTTATCAACTCCATGTATGGTACCCTCAGGAGTTACACAAGGATACCACGTACGACCAATTTTATTTTTAACTTTTGTTAATGATGTTACTTCACGAGTAAACTAGTTGCTTATTATACGCCACTGGCGTGAAGATATTCCTCAAAAGAAACCCATACCAGAACTGCCAACTATTATAAAATGATTTACATATGTTAGATGTACCTAAAAATATTCCGCAAGTGAAAATCATACCAGAACCGTCAACTATTAAAAATGGTTTACATATGTTAGCAAAGTGATGCTACGACAACGAGATGTATCTAAATGTTACTAAATGTAACCAAATAAGTTTCAGTAAATACATGTTTCGTTCAATATTACATTAATAAGGAACCAACTAAGTATGTGTCTCTGTGTTATTTTAGGTAGTGATTCTCGTTGGTTCTTCCACTCATCGCCTTTACAAGGTGCGCATTCTAGAGCAGTACGAAAGACTACAGATTTCCGACATACCTATTTTAGAGATCTGGGATCGCCATTTCCAACATATGAAATTCCGTCAGGTTCCCCTTTTCCGATATTTGGGACTCCACCTTAGGCCCCTTTCCAGAAATATGGGGCACCGGCGAGGCTTCCTTTTCTGACAGCTAGCGCTCTCAGTTTGTTTACAAGCACTTTTTAGTAAGTATTTTAACATATGCATATTGTTAAGACATGAAAACACAAATACCTACTTCCCGACGTGCTTATATGCATCTTTTTTAAAAAATGTTTAATAATATACACTGGGAAAACATAAAATCGTACATACGCTTACAATGCATATATTTTAGAAAAATTTTTATCGTTTTCAAATTGTTTACCTAAAATCACAAGTGCTATCAGTGCGTTTACAGGCTTTCTTTAGAAAATGTTTTAAGGTATGCAAATAGGTCCTAAAATCACGGACACACCACAACGTATATCTTTTTAGAAACATGATTTAACGTTTGCAATTAAAAAAATGTAAGATCTAAAACACTAACTCACGAACTCTTCACGATATGTTTACATACATCTTTTGTAGAAAATGTGTTGTCGTTTGCAAGTTGTTAAGCATTTATATCACAAATACTTCTCGGCATATTTACATTAGTTTTTTTTAGAAAATGTTTTAACGTTTACAAATTGTTAGGACCTAAAATCACAGATTCTTCTCGGTATATTTACATGCATCTTTATTTTTAGAAAATTACAAACCAACCAAAGAAGCAACAACATAATCAACATGCATTTACCAACTAACATGCTAACACGCGAATAAGGAAACTAGTAATGAAATAATCAATCAAGCACAAAACTTCCAAACACTTCTCACAAGAAGAAAACATACCACAGAAACTAAAATATTCAGAAAGACTATTGCCCATCAAACACATGAAAACAAAAGAAACTAGCAAACAAAGTAAACTCTCAAACAAAGAAACTATCAATCAAGTAACCGCCCAAGCACAAAACATGTAAACCCATAAACATACAAGCACGAAAACAGTAAACAAGCAAACACGTAACCCTCAAATCAAAAAAAGGGTCATAGATTATGGAGCAATATCCTACCAAAAGGTCCTTAGATGTTGAGTCAATTGCAGAAATCAACCAGCTTAGATGTTTAAACGATGTCCTGCCAAAAGGGCCTTATAATTATGGCTAATTTCAAGAATCGTCAATGGGTCTTAGATGTAGATACCAGATTCAAGAGTCTGTCAAAAACACCGTATGTTGGTACAGGGCCTTTAATACATGAAAGGACCTTAGATGTAGAAAGCAGATTCAAAACCAAGCGTGACCAACTGGTAGGTGACACCAGACCCACCTACTAGTGATAACCTGACCCTTTTGTGTATCACTTATGGGTTACGACTTAAAAAAATATGTTTCAACTGTTTTGTTAAAAGGCAACATTTATAAAACACACAAAGTTTATAATTGATTCAGAATTCTTACTACAATCAGATAATATAAATTCTAAATGAAAACTTAAACATGTTTCGTTGTTATCAATTTTTAATTGCAAACGTAAAAAAAGATACATGTAAACACCTCCAGAAGAAATGTTGATTTCTATTTTAGTCCTTAAAACATTTATAAGTGCAAACGTTGTTTCTTTGGTTGGTTTGCAATTTTCTAAAACACGCTGCATGTAACCACATCGAGAAGAACACGTCATTTCAAGTAATGGAGGGGCGTATCTGTAACTGTTATTGGTGAATGATACCTGCTATATTACGAGATTATGCCATTCCACGGATACAAATCGAGTACAAAGGAATTGCTACCATAATTGTTATGCATGACGCCAGAACTTTCTCTTCGTAATATAATATGTATGAGTCATGTGTTCTTCATTACATAGAATTTCTCTTGATTATATAGTACGTATTAGTAACTGGTTTTTGCATGATCTACTGTTACTGACATGAATTTTTTCCTGCTTGTATAAGCTTATACAAGCAGGAAAAATTCATGCACGGGCGTTGTTTTTTTTTTGTTAAAGCTATTCCTTACCTTCTTGATTGCAAATAGTGTCGGGTTTATTTGATTTTTGAACCTTTCCAATGGAATTCAAGTAGCGTACGACGCTTGATCGGTCACAGTTAATCCTGTTGTTCAACTTTCTAGTGGTGCGGTTGAAACGGTTTTCATCGAAGACTCAGGGTCTTCGCGAACGTTAATTGTTATTCCTGGCTATCTTTGAAACACGAAAATCATTTTTGTACAGTACTTTTGCCGATATAATTCTCCCCGTAAACGTCACTCGCAGTCTCTGATGCCTTTTCACAGTTGAACTTAAACAAAAGGATATGTCGGAAATCTTGATTCTTTTTTTGCTGGATACTCCATCCTAGTCCGTAATTTATACAGGTTTTCTTAAAAACAGAAAGATTCAAAACGTATTCAATAATACAATATTCTGTCAAAAAAAATGGCAATGGTGAATTTCAGATATACTTGTTTTCAAGGTACTCTTCATGCAGAAATCAAAAAGGCCGCGAACTTATGCATTAACCCAATCAATACTACATTAACATGAAGTATTATCATTGTGTTTGACTTAGCAACAGCTTCCAAAAAGGTCTAGATTAGTATTAAAAAAAATTGAGGTGAACATGTTTCCACAAATCCAAAACGTTTAAATAAAAATTTATGTTCAAGTTCAAAATGAATGTAATATAGAGTTAGATCATAAAAAAGTATTTTTTAAATAGTCGCAGTTCTTGTTTTTTTGCCATATACATAAATCAACATTTTGCCACAGGAATTACATTTGATATTCCTCGTCCTCATTTTGTTGTATAATGACTTAGACTATCAACTTTTTAACTGTTTGAAGAAAAAATTATACCGGGGCACAAAGTTCAGAAGCAACATAACAGATGTCACCAGATAGGCAATGTTGTTTTATCAATGACCAACCATGAGAAGCATTTGTTTTATTAAAATATTGACTGTAAATTCTTCTAGAATAATTTATGGCACAATTAATTTAACGAATGCGCCGAGACTTTTAAAAACTATTGTACATAGTCATTACTTCCTTAAACTTCCTCGTTTTTGAACACAGCGTCTTCAGTGGTTAACCTACGGCGTTAGCCAAATGATTAGAAATATGTAGTCAGTTTGAAGAGTTTCGTATTTTTAGTTTCAAACCCAAAATATCGCTAATGTTTGTTCCTATTATTGTTTTGCATTTAGGATTTAGGACCGCCTTTATCAAAAAATATAAATTGGGATAGTAATGATTTTTGTATTGTTATGTGGTGTTAGTCTACTGACATGTACGTACTGAAGCGGTTTTGAAGTGAACACTTGTTTAGACGTACCTGGTGCTTTTTGTATAGACTAGAAAAAGTTCAAACTTGCGAGAGATTCGGACATATCAGATTCGAAGGTATCGAGTTCTAGAGTACACTCAAACACGTCGATATCGATTATGTGTTATTACTGTTTGAATGTAATTAAGTGTAATTAAATAAAACAACAAAATCGTCTGACTTTGCTCCAAATAATGGAGCAAATAAACTATTTTTAATGTAATCACATTATGTAACAGATTTACAATGAAATGGTCACGGAATCCTACCAGATTCGAAAAATGAGGCTATACATAGATACCAGTTGAGTGGATCGTTAATATTTGTTAAGTAAAAAATACAATTACTGACCAGGCGAGTGTGTGCTTTAAATAAACTGTTACCTGGTGTTACTTTTATTTTTTTTAAACACAGAAATTATTCCTAATGCTTCCTGTGTTATGCTTAATTACATGTTTTCTACATTTTTGACATAAACAAAAGTAAAAATCACTGTACTTTTGTTTTAAAATTAATTACAGAAGGAATTAAGCTCTCATAGTTGAAAGGAAAGTTTCACAAGCTCTGTCATCCGGCAAACAACGCCCAAAAGCTTCCAGTAAAAGTGGTTCTTCTAAAATAGAAATTTGATAATCTTCTAAAGAGACCTTCCCATCTTTATCTTTGTCTAATTTTCGCATAACAATTTCAACTAAATCCTTAGCTCCTTCATCAGGATCTTCATCTTGTGGTTGTTTGATTAAACAATTTCTAAAATTGATTAGTAAATTACCTAATAAACTTTGAATTTGTTGCAATATACACCTTAAAAGTTGAAACATTTCCTCTTTTGTTATGTATCCATCGGAATTTAAATCGTAAACGTGAAAACAGAATTCCAGTTTTTCGTTAATAGTGCCTTTCAAAAAAATTGAAAGTCCAGTAAACCAGGTTTCAACTGTTAACAACCCGATATTATTTTTATCCCAAGCACAGAAAATGCGGTCCATTAACATGTCTTCAGTTATTAAATCGAATGTGTTGTGTAAAAGTTCACGAAATATGCTTCTGTCAACACCCTAAAAAAAAGATTAAAAGAAAGTCTTAAAAGAAATATTATCACTTCTTGAACTATCATCGGCTTCCCAATTAAAGATGTGTTACCGCCACTTCCTGCTTTTTCAGACCGTGGGATGGGCCTTTTCATACTCACTAATCGACGATAGATTTTATATAGGGCAATAATTTCATTTCTGCAAATAATAGTAGAAGAACAAACTTCTTACATACCCATATACTAACTTAAGAAAGTGAGTTTCACGTTTTGCCATTTCGTAGATTGAAGTTGGACATTTAACGTCTTTGTCAGACATTGTTTTACGCTTTGCTTTTGGTTTAGAGTTCCCGGAAGCTGAACATTTTGAATTGCGGCTCGCGGCCAGAAATAATGATATACTTTTCAGCACAAGCGCACCGCTACGTGTGCTTAGCTGTGGCTGCTCGTCTAAAGAGTTTTCCATCTAAAACGCATTATGATTTCAACTCTAAATACATAATTTGCTAAGAAAAATGATCATATAAGCATTTAATTAGTCCAATTGCATAATAGTAATATGCTTTGTTGTACAACATTAATGTGGTCTAAACAAAGTTGTAGCTGGTACAATGAGTACCACGCAAGACGCTCACGCAACATACAGTCCGATCATTTTTCGATTTTCTTATCAACAAAAGTCACCTATATTGTATTACCTTGCACATGTGTTCACCTTATAGCACTCTGAATGTAATGTCGATTTGTTTCTAAGCAACATCTAAACATAGGTATTAATAAATCAATAAAAGCTGTGAAATAACCGTTAACATTTTCAAGCAATTCTACCAAAACGAAGTTACAAATAACAACTGTAATTAAAATATGAACGCCAAAACTGCACATTTTGTACAATAATAATATCCAAAATTTATTTAAATTTGAAAAATGTATTCTTCTATAAAACAAAAACCGCGCTTATCTCTAAGAGAAAATCTAATGTGGCCAGAACATGACTTTTTACGCATGTATTATATTGCATTAGCAAAGGAATATAGTTATTTTTAATTTATTCACATTTCGGCTTATATGAAATGTACAGAATATAGTCTTTTCTTGCTTATTCGCCTAATGAATTTAAAAATAACAAATATAAATAAAACCCTAATTATTTTATTCTTGTAGTGAAGTTGTAATTGTGAACAAAATTACGCAGGTACTTTGTAAGAAATATTAGACTCTAACCAAACTATATTACATACAAATACATTACATAAGATTGAATCCTATTTAACAAATCGAAGGCAGCGTGTTTCAATTAGAGGTTGCGTATCAAATTTTCTATCTAACAACTACGAAGTGCCACAAGATCCAGTGCTTAGGCCTATTTTATTTATTGTTTTTGTCAATGATTTACCAGGAGCTATATCACTAAATACTTGTATTCAATATGCGGCTAACATCACTGTAATCTGCAAAAATAAAGATCCTAAACTACTTACAACAATGGACAATTTGCTAACTATTAATACTATCAATTGGCTTAACACCAATAAGTTGTCAAATAACCCACATAAAATTCAAAATATCACTTTCTCCACAAAAAAAGTGCCACAACCAAATCTAATTTAAAGTTGTTTGGTACCACAATCCACAATAAACTAAACTGAGACAAGAATTTTTGATCAGCTATGCAAAAAAACTAGCTAGTAGAATCTATCTTACTTAGGAATTTGTACCTTGATGAAGCTCTCTTACAGCAATGCTATTTTGCAATATGTGAATCAATTATTAGTTATGGTATCGTTATATGGGATAATTCACTACATGTATATAGAATTTTAAGAATGCAGAAAACTGCCGAGCAAATTATTGCTAATGTGGACCCCAGAGCACATTGTTTAGAACTGTTTAAAAAAACAATCAGTACCATGCCTATCCCTACTTTATTTATTTACATGTTACTAGATATTCATAAACATAAATAACACTTTTGGACCACTGTTTTTAACTTAACTTAACTTAACCACCACACCACACCTTGCGGGGTAGACAAAACAATCCCTGCATCTTATTTATTTTTTCATTCACAATCTTTCTCCATGCTTTCCTATTTCCGCATACCTCCCTAGCTTCCGCAAGATGCATACATTGTCTCTGACATGTCCTTTTATTTTCAAACTGCTCATGTTTCTTTCTTTTATCACACATTCTACTACATTCAGCGATGTTTTACGTGGCCTACCAGGCCCGGCCTTAACTCTAACCTCACCCACATATATTTGCTTCGTTAATCTTGCGTTATTCATTCTCTCAATGTGACCAAACCAACGTAATGTACTACTTTTATATCTATCCATCATCGTCTTTTCCTCGCCACACTCCGTCATTATGCATTCATTCTTTGTTTTATCCCTTCTCGTCTTACCACATGCGCTTCTCAGCATCTCATACCCACGGCATATATATTTTTTCGTACTTTTTGACATGCCCATGTCTCACTTCCATACAGTACTGACGGGACAAACACGCCATTACAGATAGCTCGTTTCGCAGCTAGGCTCATGCTTTCGTTTCTCACTATCGTCCACATACTTCAAATCACTTCCTTCCAGCATTGACCCTTCGTCCAATCTCGCCATCCATTGTACCACCGGCAGTAAACATTCTACCCAGATATACCCAGATATACCACTTATTCCACAATTTCATCTTGCAGAGTAAATACTCTACTCTCCTTTCCACCTTCCCGAATCAACACCACAATCTGAGTTTTGTTCACGTTTACCTTTAGTTCTATGCTCTCACAGATCGTATCAAACTTTCTCTGAATAGTGAAGATTGTGTCATCTGCATACACATGATCTCGTACATTTACGTCACGAACCATTACACCATTTGTATCGGCACATGCTTGCTTAACACATTTATTCATGTATACATTGAACAACCACGGTGACATCACACAGCCTTGTCGCACTCCTTGTTCAATATTAAACTATTCACTGACACCTCCTCTCATCTTAACACATGCCCGGCTACCGTTGTATACTGCGCTTATTCCGTTTATTAGACCTTTATTTACGCCATATTAATTTAATACTTCTCACAGCTTCTCCCTACTCACTCTGTCGTGTGCTTTCTCCAGATCTACAAACGCACAGTACAGCTTCCTTTTTACACTTAAACAATTTTCGATCACCTGCTGGAGAGCAACCATTTTATCCACACATCCTCTCCCTGACATGACGCCACCCTGCACATCCCAAATCTTAGTTTGTGTAGTTTCTCGTACTCTATCAATCAGTATTATTCCAAATACTTTACCAGGTACACTGAACAAACTTATTCCTCTGTAGTTTTTGCAATCACTCTTGTTTCCCTTACCCTTATTCAGTGTACAAAGATCGCGCTCTCACAATCCTCGTCACTTTTCCACACTTAAGGCATAAATTGAATAACTCACACAATATTCATATAAGCTATGCACCTCCGTACTTTAGCATTTCAGCAGTGATTTCATCTACGCCTGCTTCTTTACCGTTTTTCAACCATCCTACCGTTTTTTCTACCTCATTTATCCCAATATCCTTCTCAGTTTCATTCACCAGTCCTTCTACATACTCCTTATTTAACCCTTCAGTCTTACTTTCCTCACTACTGTACAGCTTTCCGACATATTCTTTCCAGCATTTCCTCACTTCACAATCGTCCCATACTATTTCGTTGCTCGTATTCATCACTCCTGCAGCGTTCTGTTTTGGGTCAACTTTTGTATTTTTGACCCATTTCCTGTTTTTATAACTTAAAATAGTACATGATTGTCACTCTGTAAATATATTTGTTTATTATGTTTGCAATAAATATTTGTTTGTTTTGTTATGTACATTATATCGTGGTTTGTATCATTGGATATGATTTATGACGTTACCAAACAAATTTAGATTTGTGTAAAGCATAAATAGAGATTATTATACAAAACAGTACACCTCAACTTTGAAATTTGGTCTGAAGTACTTTACTCAAAGCGTAGGTGTAAATAAATTTTTGATAGAACTTTAGACGTCATTGTCACGATATCGCACAATAGTAGAGATGAGTGACCGCAAGGCTACCATTTCTACAGTCCAGAACACCTGCCACCGATACCAAAGGACGCAATACCGCTGCTGCTCCGTCTACCAAGCACCGATTCACCACAGATCGGCACCACTCAGAATAGGAGATAAAGCTACCATTGCAGCAACCACCGAAGAAAGAAGAGGAAGAATGTGCCAAGTCCGACATATTTATCACCCAAAAGAAAAGGCGAAAAAAGACACAGAAAAATGGACCGACAAGGGATTGCCTTTACGAGAGCCAAAACCATCAAGCCGACGTTAGCTCAAATCTATCACTGCTAGGTCTCTTTTTGTTTCAGAATAAAGAAGCAAGGATGCCCGATTCTCCTTCCCAGCTGCCACCAGAAGAGAACACGAAGATGATTGCAAAAAATACACAGCGTTGCTGCAGGGCGGCTGCGTGCTGTGTTAAGTGTTCCTGCAATCACCACACCAGCCAATGCATTGAACCATACTGACCGGGTAAAGTGTTAATTGTAGTGGGAACCACTCCGAAGCTACCTCAACCTTAACCACGAAAGAATATAGCTCAAAGAGAACACCGAACTCAAACCAGTACACCAGAGCTGTTGGTAAAGTAGAAATACCATAAGCGGTTCCAACGACAGCCTATGCCACGCCTTCCCAACCAACCTTAGGGTTAGATTCCATATTAGCCTTCTTCGGAGCTATTAATATGGAGAAGACCCTACTTATCATCCGCAAGCTAGCCGCGACGTTAGCTCAGACTAGAACTACGACTCGCCTTTAGGGAGTAACTCTCAAGCATGGTTAGAAAGTGTTTGCCATTTTCGGTTAACCATCGCAAGATCCGATGTAAAGACTAATGTCTCAGGGCAAACATATAGTATTCATATTTCGTAAAATATTATTTTAAAAATACACACCTAAAACCAATTATTGTAAAATCAAAAACCTATATGTTTCCACTGACTAAAAAATCGGGTTTTCTTCAAAGGATTAAATTTACTAATTTAACAAACCCTTATGACAAACGAAAAACACGAATAAAGTTAACAAACAACATTCAAAGAACAAGAAATTGCTTATTTGTTGTCTAACTGTACAGTTTCTCTTATAGGCTTTCATGCTTAGAATTAACTAACACATCAACCGCACTGTAGTAACGTAGTTACTTCAATATAAGATCTATTGCGCTTAACTAATACTTGTTTGTTTCTTTTACAGACCTCCTTTGGCACCAACTACCCATACATCCGACAACAGGATACCATCAACACTAACTCCAAATACAACATCCACAACATAACGTCAGACGAATATTCACAACTCAACAGATTTCTTCATTGCCATACGCGGTATTACACCAAAACACCAACGAAAATCCAAACATCGAGCACTAAAAAGCTTTGAACAGCCATACCATGCAGTGTACACACACATGCACACACAGATACATACATATTATATATATATATATATATATATATATATATATATATATGTATATATATATATATATATATAAGATAAGTTTATTGGGAAATGCAGTCAATTATGAAGGCCAAAAGTAAAAACCCTTTGTTAATGTGCCAAGCTTTCGAATGCTTTATTCCTTTATCAAGACAAGCTACTATAAATACAATTAAATTATTTATAAATTAAATAACAATAAGAAACATACCTAACGTGAGTTAAATAATAAAGTTAAAATAAAACTAACAATAGGAATTTGCAGGAAACCAAAATTAATTGTTAGTTTTGTTTTAACTTTTACTTTTGGCCTTCATAATTGACTGCATTCCCAATAAACTCATCTTATATTCATTATCAGTCAAGATTGCCTACTTACTTATATATACGTATGTATATATATATATATATATATATATATATATATATATATATATATATATATATATATATATGTATATATTGTTGAGGCCGTAGAATGTATAAATGGTACTATCGTGAGCCCGGTATAACGTGTTGATCCGTTTTCGGACTCATCTACGTGTCGATGTATATATAGTTAAAATATGATATCAAATGCTATAAAACGTGTAAATATAAATTGTATGGCGGGCTCAATAATGGTACGTTTGTGTATACATTATATACAAATTAGTACAGTCTATTTTGTTGCAGAGGTTGCATTTATACACATCTTATTTAGTTAAAAAAATTGTACACTATTCAGCCCGGTTCGTGGCAACGTGATTTAGACTTTACAAAGAGCCGTAGGTATAGTCCATGTAAATTTGAATTATTTCACAATGATTTGTAATATGTCTATTTTGGTAACCGCTTGATCGTTTACTTGTTTACTATTATAAATCCTTTTAATGAATTTACTCCAAATGAGTATTATTTATGTGCTTTTACAAATTTATCAATATGATCTGCATGTCAAAGCAAATCCCATAAATAGAAATAACATTATTTTTACAGCAATTGTGCAAACAGCACGAATAAATAATATTCAGGTGATAATGAACAGAATAGGTTTAAATTATAATGCAGAGTAAAAACATCTAACAATAATTAACATGTCGTGCTTAATCCATTAGATAAGTGCGTTCTAAAATTAACGATGTATCTGAGGAGTTTTTTCACACTTAGATTTCTTATATAAATGTAAACAAATTGAATGTTAAAAAATGCATCGTTCATATTAAAACCTAAAAGATGTTCTATTTAACGGTACTGTTTAGATCACAGTTTTATAATTGGGGATTAATTATTTCTTATTTTAACTTGAAAGTAAAATTTGAAATGGTTTATTTTCAACTTGTAGTTAATACCATATAGTTTAAAGGTTAAAAACCACAAAACTAACATTATTATAGAAATTAGTAATAGAAGAATGTAGGTATTTATTAATTTTGCACAAAAAAATTGTTTTCGTCGTAAATGAAACTATAAGATACATTCACACTTGTGCATTTCCAAGCTGCATTTTTAGATGCGGCGTCACCTTGCACTTGCTGCAATCTTTCATGCAGCAATTCCCATGTGTTCACATTAGTGCATTTTTAAAAGCATAGAGAAAATTTCTGTAGGGATATAATTTTTCACAAATTATAACTATTATGTTGGTGTTAAGAGATGCACATTGCACGTTTTGTTATCTTAATAACCTAAAAACAGTTATAGACAACAGTTGGAAAACTTTCAAATCAAGGTTATGGATTATGAAGAAATGCTTCTTGTTATTATCATTGGTGCAACTGCATCCCTTTTATTGCCTAAGTGTGCTCTGCAATATATAAGAATTTAAGACAAAATTATTTGAAGGTGAATTTGTCTAAGCATGCCAAAACTTATTTTATTATTGTATGTCAAATTTTAGGTTCCGCATACTACTTTAGAATGGCTGAAGATAGCCGAACAATTTGAAAAGAGGTGGAATTTACCCCACGTTTTAGGTGCTTTGGATGGGAAACATATAGCATTAAGGGCACCTGGGAATGAAGGATCAGCTTATTTTAATTACAAAGGCTCCCACAGTATTGTGCTTCTTGGCTTAGTGGATGCCGACTATAAATTTATACATATATATATATATATATATATATATATATATATATATAATATATATATATATATATATATATATATATATCGATTGTGGAGAAATGGGTATATTTAGAGACAGCACACTTGCTACAGCTATAGCCACCAATAAGTTAAATTTTCCTGAGGAAACACCATTGCCAGGTCGCTCAAAACCTGTACCGTATGTAATTGTTGCGGATGGAGCGTTTCCATTAAGCCACCATAACATAATTATGTGTATGTACGGTAGAACCTGTTTTACTATGTGCAGATACATATAATAATCTGGACAAATTTCTAGTTAAGACACCCATCGTACATTTAATGACTTATTATTAAGCTGTTACATTGTATTTTATTTTTCTTAATAAATACAGATAAAACTACTTACATACTATTAATCCTACATGCTACACTAAAATACCTATTTTGAAACTTAAATTAATAACATAATTCCACCTCATTCATCTAATTGTGCATCCATAATAGCATTAAAATTTTTTTTTTTAATTGTTGAACTGTCTTTTGGTCCTTTATTTTTTTTTAATTCAGTTGCAATCATTCTAAAAGGAATAATTAAAGTACAAGGTAAATTTTGATAAAGATTACCAACCTTCCAAAGATATGAAACTCATCATCTAGTTCAATTTTTTGCCTTTTGCGATGCTCCTCTAGGCTGTTTATAGCTGAATTTATTAAGACAGCTACTGTCAATTCTAAATTAGACAGGCTGTCCCTTACAGGATCACCTTCAGAAAGGAAGTTGAGCGAATCAAAGCACCACAATTTTGGTTTATAAGCTTCTGCAGGTGCTCCGCTTACGAGGAACTTCTTACATACACTGACCTCCTTTAAATGCTGCGTCCTTAAGATGTGAATTTTTTTAAGAACATCACTGTTACATAAAGTAGCACACATCACGGGGTATTTTTCTTTTAGCTGTTCTTTAATATAATCAACAGCTTCTGTCCGCTTGCTTTTATTTTTGTATTCTTTCAACCTGGTCACGTAGAGCACTGGCTGCCCTTCATAAAGAGTGATCAAATCTGTAGTGATATCGCGTGGCTAGGTGAAACTCGTGTTTTTAGAAGTGGACATATTCGGCAGCTTTTAATTAAAAACATATGCAATAGTTAATATTTTACAAATTACGCAAATGTTACATGCTCACCTGATAGGAAAGAAGTATTGAAAAACTTAAACAGTTGGCGGAAAAATTAACGAATATTTTCAATGATAACTAAAAGCATAAAATCGGTAAAAGGTTATGTAGCACTTCCACGCGCGCGTTACCGCCTTGCAGAGCAAAAGTACCAACTTAACACAAACATCAATTGGCAAGGAATAAATCCCTGCAAAGCCACTAGAAATACACAATTAAACTGCTCGAAAATAGAACAAGTTCTAACTACGTGCATCATGCATCTTGTGATGCTGCACCTTTTATAGTGTGAACCAAGAAATGCATGCTTCTTGATGCTGCAACTAAAAATGCAGCATGGAAATGCACAAGTGTGAATACTACTTTAATGTTACGTTTCGCCTAAATGTAGGCTTTATCAAAAAGTATTTTATTTAACTTTAACAAAATGAATGTATAACTCAGTAAACTAAGATTAAATAATTTACAAGCGTGGGCAAGTCAAAATATAATAGTAAGGATATCACAATACACTCCTTAAACCAGTTTAAGTGAAACATTTTTTTTATACATTGCACGATATCATATCCAAAAGATAAGTATTTTAATAACTGTTTTAGATTTAAAAATTTTTCGTACCTGCCACGACTCTCTAACAGAGAGGATATAGAGTATAGAGCAAAGAAACATAACTATAACTTTTTCAGTACTATATTTCCACTTTCATGAGGACATAGCACCTTCACCCGAAATACTAACAATAATACTATAGCACAAAATTGTTAAAAATTTCGCCAAATTTAGGCCCTATCAGAGATACTTTCACATATATGTAATAATTATAGTAATAATAATAGTAATAGTGATAATGAGACTAACAACATATTTTTTTTAATTTTTAATGCCTTCATATCTTTGATACCTTAGATACAGAAAAAGTTCTCAAAAATTTCAGAGTTCATGAGTGAAGGATTTATGTGAGTAAAGATAGCCCAGCCATTTTCGTTATCAAAAAAATTATTATGGTGCTGAGTTGTGCTCAAAATGTGCCCCGTTGTGCCGTACAGATTCTTTATTGCTTGAAAATTGTGTATTTCGGGAAGAAATCATTTTTTAAAATTAGCTATTTTTCGTTATCAAAAAATTATTATAATTCGACCTACAATATGTCATAACATTTTGGTTCTTGAGAATATTAATTAATTTTGTTGTATAATCTTCGATTTTTGCAGTTATCGAAAACTTTTTTTATAAAACAAGGCTATGTGTAACGAAATAATTTGTGTTTTGGATACTTAAGTTACTTTGGTACTTTTCTATAAATTTCTGTACAAGTTTTACATATTTACTCAAACCTTCTTTGTAAAAATGCTTACGTTGTTTCTGTTCATAACTTGAACCACATATTTCCAAGTAATTTTACTATCAGTCTAATATAAATTTTCGTACCTTTGGTTATTCAAATGCTATAAATTCACATTTATATATTTCATTTAAAATCTGCATTGTTACTCCCTCTAGTGACGTATCCTAAAATATAGGTAATTAAGGGGAATTATATTACAAGCTTTTAGAAGTCCTCTCTAGATGGCGTTAGTGGAGAAATCACAATTTAGAATTTCTGGTTTTATTTAGATAAAAAGGGTGAAACAATGTATTGTGTTTAATACAACTTTAACATAAAAATTACGTCTTCTTTCTTTCCTGTGGCGTCCATTTTGTCAAGCTGAAAATGTTTGATGCCTTCTTGGAAAAATTCCTTATAATATAATACGATATACCTAATCGGATATATCTTCAAGAAGCATAATTTGAATAATTGGTGCTTTTTCTAATCATTATTTACAAGTTTTGTTGCTCGCTTACATGCGGTTTTGGAAAAATTTTCTTCGGCAAGATCGAGTAAGTTACCAATGAATTTCTCTGATTTTGTTAGTAATAACTGACTTTCTTTCTTAGCGTTTGAAGACGTTTTAATCAAGACATGAATTATTGATGCTTCCATAAAGCAAGGAAAGCAATTCGATAGACTTTCATTTGGCCCGTTACATCTAAGGGGTAACGAATAAAGATTATTTACCTACATAGTGTTAATTACCTGCTCCTTTAGCTTGCACGAATTACCTTCTTCTTTTGGCTTCAACGAAGTACCTTCTACTTTTGGATTCTACGATTTAACTTCAACTATTATCTCCATATTATCTACATACAAGTACTATTCTGGTTTACCTTCTGAGTCGTAACTAAAATCAAACAGGATCATGACAACTTCTGCCTATGTTCGTGATCCAAGAGCATCGACTGAACGTAATGACTATCTGCTTATAGAAAGGTTAGATCCTTCCTTTTTCTTTTGTTTTCTCTATGGTTACATGAACTTTAATTGAATAATGATAAAGTACACCTGCTAAAAATAACGTAATCAATTAGACAGTTAAAATAATACCTGTTATTACTATATTCTTGTTGCTGTATCAATAAGTAATCCTTCAATTCACAACCACGTAACCTTCCTTATCTGTTCTTTTACCATTACCTTCCTTCCCTCATTTTGTTTGTAATTATAATAATAACATTTAATTGTATCTGTTGTGGCGGCCATTTTTGGTGTTGTGTGCGACATCACTGTAATTGGGATGTGCACAAGTAATTACACAGTAGCCAAACGAATCGTTAAACATATATTTTCATTACATTTGGTGTAGACATTAATTTTTTTTTCTTCTTGAAATGTATGCAATTATTAAATTTTCACATATATTTGGTTCATTATTGTTTAAGAAAAAGATGCTTGATGAGCTATAAAAGTTTCGTGCGGCTCACTATAAAATTTTATTTCTGTATTATCCGTTTTGGTGTAAACCATCGCAAGTTGTTTTGGTTATTATTTAGTAATAAGTTACGCTTTGTATAGGCGTCGATATACTTTTCTCTTCACGTTTACTTTTGTTGTGACGTTTTTTCGTTTTAAATTGAATAATTAATTACCATATTGATCTGTTTTTTTAGATATTTGAAACAATAATTTTGACGTTAAAGTTTATCGAAATGTTTAATGAGTTTCAGTCTTATTATCGCAATTTTGCGGCTTTTATATAAAGCTTAGGATTTCATTGAAGTTTGGGTGAACTTTTCGTAAATATTTTTGGAGTAGAATTTTCAGGGAGGAGAATATTTTATTTTGAGTGAAAGTGATGGTTTCCTGTTAGACCATTATTAAGATCTAGTTCATGACGTTTTCCCGCTATAAATATGTTTAATAGGTGGCGCCTTTTTGACATTTCTCCCGAATTTGACGTTTTTGGAGTTGTGACGAGTGCCCATTTGCAACATTAAGTAAGATCCCCGCCAACACCACTGAGCTATGCCGTGCGCGCACATTGGGCTAATGCTCTAATGAGTTACCTTCATAAGCACCAAAATAATCAATCGAACTTCCTTTTCTTTTGCATAACGGCACGACAATGGACCTTTTGATATTTAATCGACGTAAACCAATAACTCCTTTAATATTATCTTTAAGTAAACTTCATTAACGGAAAAACCATTCGCTACGATCACTTCTTTATCTGGTTGACGATAATATATCCACAAAAATAACTTTATTCACTGAAAACTTATAAAAGCGTCACTATATACAACAAATTTGTTCTTGGCCACTTAGGTACTCGAAACAAACATATTGTAACCGGAACCTCTTTACAAATAACCCACCAGAAACGAGGTTCGCACTACCTGTAAACACGTAACCACATTCTTTAGGTTCGAAAATATCAAGCACTGACAACGGTACGCGATACTATATTATTTACTTATATTGAAGGGTTAACAGGAAATCTACACCAAAAAAAGCTCTTTCACTACGGTACAGACGTAAGAAGATTCCATCTGCCTCCACACACATTTCGAGTATGCGGCCAGAGGCGCGATAACGAGAGTCTACATCACTACCTCTCTAACAAGACTGCCTTTAACATCATCCAGAATTCGCCACATTGGATTTGAATCCCCTTATATCTGAATTAGCCAATTACACAGCTTCGTTACAATAAATTAACATACGTGCGGAAAATGATAGCCCCTCGGCACTATATCGGAAAAGAATTGCATCATCCGTTCAAATTGCATTCCCAAAGGTACCTCTGAGTTATCACTAAAATATGATCTGTTTGTAACAGATCCATCATATGGAAATGAGCTTTAAAACATCGTCTTTATAAATCCAACTATTTGTCTACTACAATATTTATCGAAAGTAAAGGCGAAAAAGAAGTACCATACAACGTAATATTTTATACTTAATATAATTTTACATAATGCAATTTCACATCCATTTAATAAAAGTCGTCAAAATTTAAAATAACGAGAACTATTATTTACACGAAAGCTAATCTACATCTCTTTCACTAAAGCAAGAATATTCACGTGCGAAAACGAAACGTAATTTTACAAAAAGTTTCCATTGATTGCAGGCAACAAATCAAAATAATAAAAAAGGTCTGTATAAATTACAGGGTCGAGACTACAAATTTTAATTAGCAATAAGAATGCCCTAAACATCCTCAAATAACAAAAGAAAAGTAATTACCTTAAAGCTTCCAGGAACTTACACTTGAAAAGTTCAATTTTTTAACCAGCTATACTACCTTTCTGAAGGCGTACAGTACTAAAAGACCCAAAGTTCGAAAAAAATAGCGCTGGTTCGTAAGATTTTGAACACACATGACAGAATTAGAAAACAGAAGTCGATTGAGAAGTAATTATTGTCGTTTTTTTAGTATGTTCGTAGTAGAAGACGGGCACCATCCCTTCCACTTTTTTACGTCACAGGCCCCGCCCACTGGGGCACCTTCCCCTCCACTTTTTGTACTCACCCACGTGGGAGGCGTATATTTGGGGGGAAGGGTCGGCTTCTTTTCAGAGTTCTTATCAGCTCCTCTTGGAAATCGTTGTATGGCACATACTCTGACCGCCATTTCAAGCCGTGATATTTATGCTCTCAATACCTTATCTGTCTTGACAAGGGCTTCAATATAAAATAATCTCGAGGTGACTTTATCAGCATCAGCAGTAACGAACCATGATCTGTAATTACGGCAATTTCTTTCGGTATGAATTCGTTATCAACACCTCTAAACCTTGTACGTCCAAGTATGCGTCCATCCTCTTTCACTTGCTGCTGGATACTGAAGTTCGTGATATAGAGCTGTCCCTTTTAACAGGCGAAATTCACGATCACATTCCGAAGTTTATCGATCACAATCACGTTATCGAATTCGGCGTACACCAAACAGTTAACGGTTTCTACGAGAGCTTCCTCAAATCCGACCTCTAGGCGAAGGGAATCGTTTCTAATTAAATTCCAGTGTGTGCTAGCGTTTGCAGACAAGTCAGGGGTTAGGTCGAAGGCCATTAAACAGTAACCGTTGGGGTAATCGCTTCTCGATATATCGCTGCCCTCATTCAAAAAATGAATACACGAACCGGAGAATAAGGTGTGATATGCCCTTACATATGAACCATTAGCTGTAAAGTCTAGTTGTAAGGCCTTCGAAGGAATTTGTTGGCCGTCAATATATAACGACGTGTAATTAATATTGATGTGATGAAAATTGAATGGATTTGAGGGGTAATCACCGTTGAAGGCTTTATTTGCGACAAAACCTACGATACATCGTTTAGGTAACTGCCCCAGGAAAACATTATCCAATGATTTTCGCTGTATGTCCGCAGGTACAGTTAACACTTTTACGTCGGCCCTTATAACAGGGTATTTTGCTGCAGTTGTTTCCAAAGCTTTAGCGTGGGATTGATTCGCATACGTCTCACCAGTACACTAGCGTCCATAATTCGCGTCTTGATCGTAAAAATTTAGCCTTTAATTCAACACCGCTTATGAGAAACTTGTCCTGACTAAATAAATCCGAGTGCACGTGACCAATCATCTCGATTTGTTTGCTGGTCGCTGCAAGTAATTGACGTTTCAAGAAACCGTTATTTGGGTGCCCCAGAGTATTCATCTGTCCAGCTGTATCATAGTGCCATAAGGTACAACCTAGATGTAAACTCTTGGCCTCCTTTCGATAATTTAGCAGCGTTTCGATATATGAGCGGTAGGCGTAGGTGTTGTTTGGTTCTGACACCGTCTTCTGATTTAAGTAAACCTCCACCTGTGAGAAAATCGAATGCATCCAATTGTTTACCGGTACTACAACATCCGCACCAGTAAGTGCTGTATCATCTGGCTTCAAAACTTTAGCTGTGATGTACAATATGGTCTGACTTAAACCTATGTAATCGTTTCCATTTCCGGGCTTGTCTGAGTCGACGGTAAAGCGAATAGATCCAATTCGGACTTGACGCATTCACATAATTGAGCATATAGAAAAGCCATTATCTTTAAAATATATCGTCGTAAGTAGGTTTCTTCTTCTTAGCGGCAACAGCTATCATTAGAGACTGGTTATTATCGGCCAGACGTACTCCTTTCTAGCCCGGACCCTCCATCATTTTATCGATTTTCTTATCGGCTTTACGTTTAAGATTTCTACCTGCCCCGTGAAATCTTTCATGAAATGATTCCTTAACAGGTCGATCTTCTATGACGTCACCAAGAATATTAGCACCCGTTCTGAGAGCTTCTTTTCCAATGACCTTTGTACCAGACTTAATAACGGTATTATACTTCCAAATATACTACCTAGCCAGCTTCCTATTCCGTGACCACGCTGATATGGTGCGCCTCTGTAGATAGATCCAATGCCGTTACCGGCCTGATTCATATAATATTGTTGATAAGGACAAACCATTATTGCACTTTCTTAAAGTGTAGTTTCAGACACGACGTCCCAAACTCGAATGGCATTGCTGCACCCGTATCTGTTTTTATATTAATCTTGATGTTTTCAAATTCTCGTGTCATCACGGGCATGTAGTGTGTAGGTGAAAAAGCCACATCTTTATGACCTCCGTAAGCGTAGTTTTCAGAAGTAATATTTATTGTACGCATAAGCGGAGATACAACATCGTCCACAATTTGCGGTTCAACGATGTCGCAATAAACAAACATCTGCGTTGGTAATCCTATCCATGTACTAGTGGGGTGCGGGGGTATTGGTTCCATAGCTATGTTTTGATACGGCCGATAACCCAGCTGTAAGGCTAAACGTTGTGAGAATCCAAATAGCGAGAGGGATGTTTTTAATTTCATAGTGACGCGCTTAGTTAGATTATGGTATTCGATTGTTAGCAATTTACTTATTAACTCGTGATTATTTAGCTCGTTGGCAATATATTCAATGGTGGCATAATTCCCCGAGGCGAAACGTAACACATACCATCCGTCCTCAATATAAATGGCTTTCTAGCTGTCGTGTTGGAAACGTGATGTAGCCTTTTTTTAATATCGTCTCTAACACATCCTATTCTCCTGGGGGTGGATCAGTTCTATAATAAATAAATTGTCTGTCGCACTTACAGTGGCAAAAGAACAAGGGTACTGAATTTCCGAAATGCCTACAACCCATGAGCCTGTTAATCTTATTCGTTTTGGCAGTTGTGTAATAAAACTTGACGTCATATTGTCGGGAAAGTACGTCATGGAACTATTACTTAATAAGGTAAAATAAAACTCCATTTTAGATATCTCTCAGCTGCGAAGCTAACACCCAGCTATTAAATTTGTCACTGTATCCACGTCACTTCACCAGTATTGTTTATATCGTCCGCGGCCCTTCTCTGCTACTTAATTAAAGTATCGACTTTATCAATCGCAACAACTTGCAACTCCTCCTCGTAATAGGTACCCGCAATAGGATCGTTATTAAGATCGCTTATGTGATAAACTGGAGGTCTTCTTTTTATCGGTGTACTAATTCTCAAAGGTGTACTTCGTTCTGGCGATTCTAACATGTTCATCGGGTTTATATTTAGGATGACGTGATGTGCCTAAGCCTTTCGCGTTCAGGTTATTCCACACTTCCAAAATGTTTTTATCGTTTACAGGCGCAGGGGCCATCTTTATGCTTGAATGAGGGCAATTGTTGTAAGCAGTCACAAGTTTTTGGAGCACATCAATATACCTGTAGGAATTTTTGTAGGTGAAATAACGCCACATCTTCGTTTTCAATGTTTTATTAAATCTTTCAACTACAGATGCTTTTACATCAGGATTATTTGCTACATAGAAATTGATATTTTGTTTCTTGAAAAAGTTTTGTGCACTGACTGCCACAAGCTCCTTGCCTTTATCCGTCTGTAGATTTGTCGGTGTAATCCCACTTTCCTTAAAAATATTAGTGACTGCTTCAATTATAGATGCTGCTGTCTTCGTTTTAACAACTCTTGCCCAGGCCCTCTTGCTAAACACATCAATAACCGTTAGTATGTAGTTGTATCCACTATTGTATTTACTTAAAGTTTGCATATCGCAAAGATCCGCTTGACGCAGCTCGTAAATGTTGCTCACAATGTACCTATTGTGGGAAAATTTTTTTCTGACAGGTTAATGAATCGTATAAGCCTCCTGAGCCTGCAGCCATTGTTTCACTTCACCATAGCTACCCTTTACAGCAGTAACTAAAGGTGTTATACCCGCAAACCAGGCAGGATGGTCTGGATCATAGTATACAGCATCCATGTTACGTTCTCCACGTATCCCAATCTAGTGAAAGTCTTCTTCTTCGAAAGGATCTTCGCGGGGTTTCCCTCGATTCACTATCTGCATCGTAATTCTCACATATAGTTATGAGGCTCGATTCAATGTTAGGTGATACAGCAGCATCACGTCTTTGAGTATTTCCGATAAACTCTCGTGGTATATTTATTTCTTTAATGTAAGTCGCAAACTGACGCCAGCAGTGTGGGTTTGTAGTTTTTCACTGTCTTAACGTTTCGTGAACCAGATCGATAATGTATTTTATCCCAAAATACACCGCCCGCATTCAGTATACGCAAGAAAGCCTCACCTTTCATCCTTTATGAAACAGGCAGTGTTGATACTATCTCGTCGTCTGCCAGACCTTTACCTTTCGGTGAATCACTGATATCATCTTCATCACCGCTGATTGTTAGCGGGTTGACGTAACTGGTTGGAAAGGTGTAGATATCTTTGAAGAACCTGATTGTACTGCTGGCATTTGTCATGGTCGGTCATTTTGGTTTTTAATACTTTATCCATGTCGTTACCCAGCTGCGGTAATATGTTGTTTTGCGTGACATCTGGCGCTTGCTGGCGCTCTATAAAATCCATAGGTAGAATAATCGTCTTCTTCAGATTGTGGTCCATAGTTATTGAAAAAAATTACCCAGAATTCCACCAAGTAATGATCGTAACAGGAGCGGTAGAAATGCGCCACCCTTCTGTACAAGAAACTGCTTCCTCTTTTTTTATAGATTCACCTCTCTGCGCCAGCTGCCTGAAAGTGTGCTTATGTTGACAGAGTCGCTACTTCTGATCAGCAGACAGAGGTACACGACCTTTGAAATGTTATGTGCACACTCGCAAATGCATTCCACCTGGTTACTATTCAGACATTTCAATAAAGCGTCACGTTGACTTTTACTTAATCTGGATAATGCGCGCAGGATATCGGTGTTTTCGATTAAAGCGTCAACCATCATATATGATGTAATCTTTATGACTGTGAGGCTTAACCCTTTTTTCGCTATATATACGTGGCAAATACCTTGAGGCCCGAATATGTTTGTTCCATAGCGTAGCACATCCGGTGTATTCTGTTTTAAATCGAACAACAAATATCTGTGCGGATTAGAAGTAGCATCTTGGTACGCTGTCTCTAAAAATTTCAGGTTATCAGGTGAAATCTGTCGTGCTAAATGCTGTATCTGTGCCCTGTCACGTGGATTCTTAAACACGATTATGTAATGAGCGTTGAGTGAGATATCTCGCTGTCCACGTCCTTGATGAAATGTGTTTTGCGTTAAGAAAAACACGCTTAGATTTCTATGATGACAACCCTTTGTAAAAATATCAACCACCGAACCACCAGTTTCGCGCATTAGATCGTCAATTATTATTAAGACCGGTTTTTCACCGTCAAACTGCTCCATATCAGGTAATCCTTTATGAGATTCCACTGACAGATCTTTGAATAATGGTTGCCATTCCCCGTAAAACCAAATAATTTTTTCAAAAGCTGTATCCCAGACAGTTTCGATATTTTTTAGAAAATTAACGATAAAATACGATTTCCCAGAAGCAGATGGCCCCGCTACTATTGCAGAAAAGGGATGCTTAAACTGACCTTTCATCTCGAAACGCTAATCGATACTAAAGAGTATTCTGTTATCATCACAACTTAAACACTAGCTGAAAAAAAATCTGCAATCACAGGTATATTCTACCCTGTTTTATTGTGTTTATTGATAATGTCTAAGTACCTGTTCACTTAATCGCAGCTCATTTATTTATTTATTTAAAAGCAATTTTGTGTATGTATATGCGTGTGAGTATTTGAACATACAGATAAATCAGGTATAATTTCTAATGTGAAGGTGATGACCGCTTAGATAGAGAATCTGCCTGTATAAAACGCTAGGGAAGAAAATAATTATTATTCCACCTAATATCTGGGCCTTAATGTTTTTTGCAATAGCAAATTTAAAAAATATTTGTAAACACATTAATTAACACGATATTGACGGCTGATTGTTACTTTCCAATTCATAACTGCATTCCATAAAAAAAGTTTTATCATGTAGGTGAAATCATCTTAAACGTATGCTATAAAACATCGTTTTGTATATAAATTCATATAAGGTCGCTCTAAGTAGTGTGCGAAAGTGAAAGGTGAATACGGGCTGCAGTAAGTGTGATAGAGATAATTAGGACTATATATTTACATTTTAAAATTACTTACTGAATGAAGGGAAAACCAATAGCCAGTTTTATATCATCTATCCATAAATAAATACACAACACGTTTAGTGAACTGTATACAATATTTTAATATGTAGTTTAGTTCTATTTTTTAATATATGTTTTACTTGATACTGTTCACAAAAATGCTAATAAAGATTTTATTGTATTATTATAGGGGGAGGCTGTCATAAATCAACCAACTCTGTATCAGCTCTTATTCTACCCATTTATTTAGTTAATTACATAAAGGTGAGCGTTACGCCACTTTTTAAAATTAATTAATAGCATTATGCAGTACGTATTTGTTGGTTTTAAGCTTCGTAGTTAATGATTCGCATATAATAATAAACCGTTAAAACCTTTTGTCTTTTATTTACGTTACAGCAATATGGTATTTCGAACTGTGGCTGATTTTGAGCAAAACAAATTGTAATTAATTAAACCAAATCAGTTATTTAACTGTAATCTGATTTCCGCAAACTGTAAGACATGATTTATTGATTTTGGTTGATTGATTGAGATTGATCTGATTGATTTGATCGAGTATGATTTGTATGCGATTCATCTGCTTAATTAATTAATTCATTGATTTGTTTGTTAGAGAAAGAGCGAAAGAGAAGAAGAAAAGAAGAAGAGGGAGAAGAAAGAAGAGGAAAAAGAAAAGAGAAAGAAAGAAAGAAAAGAAAGAGAAGAGAAAGAGAAAAAAAGAGAAAAAAAGAAAAAAAAAAAAAAAAAAAAAAAAAAAAGAAAAAGAAAGAAAAGAAGAAAGAGAGAGGGAGAAAGAAAAAAGAGGGAGAAAAGAAGAGAGAAAAGAAGAAAAGGAGAAGAGTGAAGAATCAGAAATCTATTTAGGATGGGAGTTTATAGAACAGTTATGGAGACTTCTTAATATAGTCAGTTACCCGATTGGATATAGTACCTACTATGGAATTTCCTGCATTTTATAATAAAATAATGCATGCGGCAGCGGAAATGCCTGATGTTGACATACACAGGTTAATAGCGCCATTGCAAAATATATTTAATGTCAATGTAACATGTGTTATGGAAATTGCACAATTTGCCAAGGAATAAATGAATATTGATGTAGAAGTTGCGAAAGCTGTAAAGTAATAAGTGGGGAGTAACGAACATATAGAGAATAGAGATAATAATAAGTGTGTCAATATGTGGATGTGTTATAGTGCAGAGTCGTGGTATAATGCTGAAGATTGTGTTAATGCAGTGCAAAGACTAATATCCCAATTTCAATCATTAGAATTTAATGCTGAACATGAAGGACTGTTTAGACGGGGCACGTACAGTGATGACTATTTAGATAACCTAGATAATAAATATGGTAGTGGAATACATCTGTGTGAGAAATACTTTCAATTGCATGAAGATGGTGTAGAATGCATTTGTTGTATTAAGCGATTAATAGAAAACCTTAATGAAACATCTTTGGAACAATATCTACACGAAATAGAATGTCATTTACCGAACTATCTTTCAACAGATGACGACACTACAAGTGAAAGAGGTGCGCATTAATGAGCTCAAAAACGTAGTTCACAATGTCGTGGAATGGGAGCGAAAAGGATAATGGGAACAGTTAGCTAGAGACCCTGCACGCTTTATGAAAAGAATAGAAGAGTAGTAAAATAATCTCACCAGTTCTGGAAAAGCAACATTGTGATTACGTGTTTGTGGAACACTTTAGTAGTATATACTATTGTATGTATTAATATAAATAAAAATTTAAAATAAAAAGAGAGTTATTTATCGCATAATAATATTACAGTATATATAATTAATCGTACAGAACGTATTATATAATGTTATCAAAACCCAACCATTTAACGAGAGGCTTCTTTCCTTGGCGTCGTTCAACTAGATAAATGTCAGGATGTTTAACACTTTGGACCTCTAGCTCATAGAAACGTCCATGAATCTCTTCATCTGAACTATCACGTAATGTGTAGGTAATTGGACTGGAACGTTTAATTGCAGATATTCGAAAGACTTCATAACTCCAATTAGGTGTGTAACCCTTAGAGAATATGCTTCTGTATTTGCTAATACGTACATAATCTCCCACTTTAAACTTAGGCGTTTTACGGTCAAGAACTTTATGACATTTCAAATGTTTCAAAATAGACGCCGCATTTTTTCCGTTACATCCATAGGTTTATATCCGGTGATTCTATGCTTTCTTGAATTATAATCAGCAACAATTTGAGGTAATGTTGATAGCCATTTATAGAAACTGAATGTTTTCCACATTATTGCTTTAAGAGTGCGATTTACACGTTCAACCATACTACTCTTCAAGGTGGAATAACTACTGTAATGATTAATATTAAATTTTTTTTAATAACTTTTGAAATTCAGCATTATAAAACTCCGTTCCCTTGTCAGTTTGTATATGTGTAGGCGTCCTTCGCAAACCAGACAAAAGTTTATTCATTACATTTGCGACTAGTTTACCATTCTTGCGTTTGACGGGAAAAGCCCAGACATATTTAGAGAAAGCATTTATTATCACTAAAATGTATCGCAGTCCTTTATTTACCCGAGCGTAAGGTATCATTTCCACTAAATCAGCTAGAAACAGATCATTCAACCCTTTAAGTACCACACAACGCCGCGAAAAATTTCTTCTTACTGGTTTATGCAGATCTTCAACATCAGCTTTACTCATTCTATCGCTTTGGATTTTACTACGATCTCTACGTGGAACAGCGTTGCAGTCGCAAACTGTACAAACTCTGGTATAGTCACTTGAACTTCTTACCATCTATGTTAAGCTCGAGACCTGAAACTCCACTTGGAATACTCTACGGTGCCCTGGTTACAGGGAAAGGTGTATGTGTCAACTACACCAATAGGAATATTAATACTCTTTTTAATAGCTATTCCAGAGAAAAAAAATGAAATTTTCATAATGAAGATCACCAGAATGATGAACAACATGTTTCCCAAATTTATCTATTGCCATTTGATGATGAAGGTGTCCACCAACTTTATCTATTGGCATCAGTGCTGGATATGTAGTAGTATCTATAGTGACGGTCGTTGTAACAATGAAATGAAATGGATATACTAATAGGTTTATAATAAGAGATCCTACTTTATTACATTCGCTTTACGTAATTCGTCAATTATATATATTATTTCGTTGTGATTTCTAGTATTTCCTGCCGACATTGATCCTAATAATTCCCTCAACTAATCAACTAATTTATTCCAAGGTACAACCTCAATCGCTTTGTTATTATATCGTAATAGTTGCAGTCCGCCCCTCTTTTGGAGATGGAAGTTATGCGAGATCTTGTGACCGGATGTGCAATAGCTGCTGTAGCGGAACGTTTTCGAGCTTGAAGTAGTGGTTTAATCATCTCAATGTATTTCCTACTATTAGATTTGGTCATCTGGGTTATTCTTACATCTGGCAGCATTTGTGCGGCGCAAAATGTCATTGTATTGCTGTAGATCGGTCTTTTTGTATCCCGTAGGAGCTTGTAACGTTATCTTAATTAATTTGGTCACATTTTTAGGATCGCTATTCTATGGAATAAATTGTTTTCATTTTTCTTTACTGTCGGATAACGTTTGCAGTCTACTTGATTCTCATTGGTGTATTGCGTTCGTTAATCTCGAACCCTTGTTTCCGCTTTTAGTTTCGTTTTTTTGTTTTCTGTTTCCGTGGTTGAAGGGTACACACAAAAAAAAGTGAGTTGATATTTTTTGCTTCACTTGAACCGCGATTCATTGACATGATTTTCTAATTAAAATAAAACGGATATTTTCCGGATTTCTCGATCAATGAATAATTAATTTTTGTGCCGAACCTGATGCTAGTTCGCGTCACTTAAGTTACGTGATAATTATTACGGTTTTAAGCGTTCAAGAGTGTTGTGTTTCTCCTTATCTAATTCTAACGCTTGTGGTTACCAGCTTACAAGGTCAGTAATTTTGTGAATCATTCCGTCATTTAATGTTATATTTCTTTCGTAGCGTTTTCTTTCCTTTCGTTTTCGCTTATTTTCTCCTCTACGTATATTACCTACCCACTACCACTTCGAGTTGATCCAGCGTCGTCAATAGAAAAATAACACCGCTGCCATTTTGAATTTTTCTTACGACTGAAGAAATTTAATTTAATGACTTATAAAGAAAACTACTGTCTGCTCACACGAATTTACCTAGTAATTGTTTACTTTTAATATTAGATAACTTGCCTAGCTAAAATTTAGTCATTTCAATAACTTATTATCTTACTTTTATAGTCTTAATTTATACGTGAAAATTTCACTGTCACTATTTGCTTATTTGATTTCTTTCTAAATTCATAATTTTGTTTAAGTTTCAATTATTTATCAATATTGTAAACCACTTTACCTTTAACTATGTGTTTGCCTATTGTAACCTAATTTATTAGTGTACCTTCAGTATTCGAATTTGTTGTCAATCAAGTAATTAATGTATCCATTTTCTAGGGCCAGCCTATTGTTTAAGGTCCGAATTATTATTGTTTTCTTTTCCATTTAGCTTCTGTAATTTCGGACGTTACTTGCGCAAGGAAACGACACCGGAAAGAAGTTATTTTCAGGTGAGATTATTGATATATTGATCGCTTGTTTACTTGGGTAAACTGAATTCGAAAACTTTGTAAGATTAACGTAACTAATATCACTTTTCCTCCTTTTTTGTCGCTCGAGGATTAATTTAAGGTAATTTGATCAATCATTCAATGTTATATTAAAATAATATTTATTTCCTTTTTTATTAATCAATCTTACGGGTATCTCTATTACTTATCAAATTTATGTTACCATTTAGACCATTTATCTGTTTTGATGGCGATTATAATTTTGTGACCCCATTGTGTCTATTTATTCATAATTTTTCTATGATTTATTTAGTTTTTCGTACTTCGAACTAAGGTAAATTACAAATATAACTATCTTGAAGTACGTGGCGTCCATTTTCCTGATTATTATTTTATTTTATTTCTGTATATAATATTATGTATAATTATTTAACTGTATTAACCCACCCCAATGCCTACTAGCACTGAACCACCGAGCCTTGGCTTTATAAATTTTGTTACCAATTAAAGTTACCGTAACAAGCTTTTTTAAATAGTTGCTCATATAATCCCGGAGTTCCATTATAATCTAAGGATGATCCATCAGGAAGAGCGGTACGAAAATTCTCTCCAACAGAGTCCAGTTCAGCATCGCCAATAAAAAATTTCTTTTTCGGGAAGAAAGTGTACACCTTATGTTAAATGATACTCGTCTTCAGGATCTCTAAATATACCTTCCACATAATATTTCGCTAACCTTCATACTGATTAAGATACTCTTCAAGGGCCAGTTGAGATTCAGCAGCTAACAGTTCTGATTTCAATTGCTGTAACTTATCAACGTTTTAATGGGTGTATTATAGGTTTAAAGTGTACCTCCATTACATTCTCTGTAAGTGCTGTATCTTCTTTGGAAACAATGATGAAATCAGAATACTAATTCAGGAAGACGTACACTTTACGATCAGAACGTTATGTCTACGTAGAAGGAGCATTGTTGAGAGAGGATGGTGCTGTCTTCAATACCGCACGGTTTGTTAATAATGGCATTACATGTTTATTCAGTGAAGTTAGATACGAAATGATTAAGGTTGGATTAAAATCTACAATGAAAAGATTTGTATCATTGACACCCAATGGCCTCACTCGTCATGAAAATGCGGGTTGGTTTCCTACCTCAAACGGCACACTAACGTTAATGATAACAAATGCTTCGCTACATTGCATGAAATGTTTGCTAAATTCCAAATATCCTATTATCAAAGAGATGGCCAACCATTACTCACACCTAATCAATTTACGGCGATCGCACCATTGATAGTGGTAGACTGTTCGAATGAAAAAGAGACATTGCACTAAAGCAGAATTCGAAACAACAATCAATATACCCGCGAGTACGACAGAATACTGTGTTATACTCCATGATCGATTAATTACATATAACGCGTTAACCACATCAGTAAGACAGCTGTAATACGATGCCCGTCATAGTCGATGTAAAAGGGTTTAAAATTTCAAAAGCTATACCGGAAGAACTCGCAATTTTTAATACAACACTATATCTTTAAATCACCGTATCCATCGCATACGTTAGATGTTGAGAGTCGCGGTCAAGCTACTTGATTAATGCATAATCAACACTGTATAAAGCGCAGAAAAGTTGTTACTGCACTCTGTCTATTGTATTGCATCTGTACGATACTTATGTAATGCATTAAAGCTTGTACGCTTTTTTTAATAAAAAATTGTGTTTATTTTTTTATATATCACACAATATGAGTACATTCTGTATATATTCTCTCGATAATGAATTCTTACGTAATAGTATATATTCCACTAAAAGTTCCTTACTTAACTAACCGAACTGAAATGCTGTATGATTATTTTACATATTATTATATATGAATATATATATATTTTATTAATTTCATTATGGAAGTAATATATACACATATGTAAGACTAGCAATTATCAGTACCCAAACTATTAGTTACTCTTTGGTCATACAAATTCATTTGCCTAGCAACCTCCAGTAGACCGCTCAAAGGATCGACGTCCTCCAATTCCGGAATTCGCCAATGCCCCCACGCCTGTGTTGAACACGTATCACGTAATCGATACCGTTTGAACATTTTACACATTACTGTCTTATCAAACGCCTCTCCAACAGCTTTGTAGTCTACCTCCGTCAGCACTTTTTGAATAACGACTTTCTTAACACCTTTCGCTTTCTTAACCACTTGATCATCAGCAAGCTTTAGGCGATACGATTTTAATCCTGCACCATAAAAATATTGAATAGCATTCCCTGCATACTCATCTGTCATTCTTCGACGACAGATGTATTAGTCACAATACCGTGCAGATCGTTTTGATAGTTGGATGTGTCATATTCATCAACGTTATTCCGGATATGCGCATACACATCATCAGTTGCTATCTCGACAATTAAAGAATCTGTGTCTGTATAGAGAAACGTTACATTATTACCATAATGACTGCGCAAGATATCGTAAAAAAATCGATACATTATAATTTTGGAAAGGTCTAAAATACTAAATCTGACATATACGGGTTCGAAATAAGTAACGACCTGTTTCGACACTTCCACTGCAAATAATTTGTCAGTGAATTGAATAAAATTTTTAAATTGCGCTTTTGCTACGTGCCGTGTTAGATCCAAACGACGATCGTGATTTTCCCAATGGGTTAATAACTTGATTACTCTTCCTTTGTCAACATTCTCCATTGTTTTACCAAATACATCATTGTTCATGCATTTAAAGAAATCCTTTTCGAATGTGTTCTTGACTTGATTTCGGAGACTTATATTAAGGTCCCTGTATGGTACTAGCCAAGGACTTTGACGAAAACGTAAAACTCTATGAATACGAGTAACAATTAACCTATGCTCTATACATTGTTTTAAATACCGGTAATGTATAACAGAATTCGTCTTGTCACACAAGTTAAGAATTAATATTTCCTCCTTGGAATGTGGTGCGCAAATCATTTCGGGACAAAAAGGATAATCATTGTACTCATCATGCAGGTGGTGTGGATATTGTATATCAACCTCTAGTACAAACCCAAAATCGTCAGCATCAGTAATCTTTAATACATCAAATTGATTAATTCCCTCTTCAGTTAACTACATAAACACATCACGTGGGAGATATTACCGCATACTGCATCCATATAAGTTCATAGTGTTGATGTAATCGTTCCCAGCACGGGAAGAACATACTCCCTCAATACTGGATATTGCTGACGAAGTCATTACTATCATCGTTATGTTCGTCTATGTTAATAGGTAGTGGTGTGTCTTCGTCACTGATAGTAATGATTTCGGCATTGGTCAAGTAGTACTGTATCCGCATCAGGATTGTAATCTTGTAGAGTCCAGGACTACGGTCGTCAGTTCATAAATTTCGTCGCCACTGGATTGGGCGTCCACGATAATAGGAGAGGATGCAGAGGGCGGGATATACAGAACCTCAGGGGAAGAGGGGAGAAATCCTGAGGTGTGAGAGCTGAAAGAGGTCAAAGTCAATTGGATAGGAAACCTGAGGAGTAGGAGTTTGCGAGACATCGGGGAGAGGGAGTTGAGGACGCTAGCGGGGGATAAAGTTGAAGGGATACAGGGGTTCCCCGTGCGATGGAGAACGGGGAGTAACAGAAACCTGTAAAAAAAAAGAAATAGAACGCTAGAAATGTACCAACCATGAAAAAAAATTAAACGCATAACATTTGGTAGGTTTTGCGTGGGAAGATGATGGGGAACTTGTTCTTGAAGTCATTGTATGCTCGATGTGTCAACTATATAATCAGTTGTACGAATAGGGTCAACCAGAGAGGTCTGCTGTGGCTGACCATGCCCTGAATAATCTAAATCATGACATTCAATTTGACAATATGGAAATATTGTCAAGACAAACCCATTATTATGTTCGTTTGCAACGTGAAGCTATTGAAATATATAAACACCCGAATAATTTTAATAGACAAGAAGAAAATCTCCGTTTAAATAGGTTTTGGCATCTTATAATTAAAAAAGAGCATAATGATACGCCTTGATTTTAATTTGTTTTCAACTTTTGGTATGTCTAGGTTTTTGCTATGTTTTTCCTAGACCTTGAAGCAAATACTTTACCAATTATATGTTAAATTACCACAGCACTATAATTTAACACAAGTAGTTGAAATTAAATTGAAATTAAAATTACAAAGAACGTTCTGCATTGTGCTTTTCATTGTTAATAACACTTCCAATTATTGATAAAGATATCTCTTTGTTAGATTTAACTGGTTATTTTATTTGATGTAATGTTTGGATTTGTGAATGCTTCTATCATTTTAAAATTGAAGTTTTTCACAACTTTACACTTACATCATAACTCGATTAAATTTTGTTAAATGTGTTTTTTGGCTGGCAAATTTCATTGTTAGCTTTCGTCGTAGAGAGTGTTCTGGTTTGTCATCTTTGAGGCAGTTTAATAATATTTAATTTTATGACCTAGTTATTCTTTACTAAAAAATTTTATAGTTGGCTTTATGTTTCACAAACCGTTATACTAATAGCAGGCTTATGTTTATGTTTGAAGTTTTCAAATTTGACAAAATTGTTTACTACATCTTTAACAATTTTTAACAAACATTACTACTGACGAAGATAACTGTAAGTGTTATCGAAACGTTTAGATTGTATAATTTAAAGTACACCATTAAAAAATTCCAAAAAAGATAAGTATTTTATTATAGTTGTACGAATAATTTGTACTGTTTTCGTTTCGCTAAATATAGGTGTTTCCCCCACTAAAAACAACGTTTTTCAAGGGTAAAAATTTTCAAAAGTGATTTGTGAACTTAATAACTTAATTTTCAATAAAATCTGTAGGGACTTGTAAAATATGCAAACGTTATTTTTGTTGGCTTTCATCTTTTTTATATTAATAATAGTAATCACTCTTAGATGCTGTAAACCCAAGTGTAGCCGTCACCGTAGTGGAGAATACTACGTCAACCATAAACGGAGGTAAGAAAGCGCTTTCATGTATTACTGCCACAGATGAGTAATTTAAATTTTTTGCTTTTAGGTAGGCCACGAGCATGCGTGGGTTATGATCGTCCCGTAGCGGTGGGTGGACGAGTTAACATCATAAGCCACATTATGATACTACCGCGGGATGACACTCCCATCCTGAAGAGGTTGCTGGGGGAACGGCCTCATAGGAATCACGCACAGGATGTGATGGAGCTGCTCCAGGAAGGAGGTGCTGCCGGTGAGCGTGAGGAGAGCGAGTAGTATTTCGACCAGCATGACTGTGAAGTAGCGTTGCGGTTTTTGGATACACCACCTCCAGCGGACGATTTGGATGTGGTATTATCACGCACGTACAAGCAGGCAGACGTAGACAAAATACTGTTCACCCTACAACCTGTACGTGAGCCGTATGAGAGGATGCAGTCACTCGTGAGTGAAGATCAGGTAGTATTGCATCATGTCTTAAGTCTGCATTTCAGAGTTTGGGAATGAATGGTCTCCACTTGCGGAAGAGCGTTCATCGTCAAGCTCTGTGGCGCAGCCGGTGCTGGGGAAAGAGGAATCTCCGATTACTCTGGCACCTGCATGCGTTTTAGATGAGCAATCGGCGAGATCTGGAACATATGCAGAGGACAGAATAGTAGGGAGTCCATTTGAAGGTTTGCTGAGCCCTGCTTCAACCGTAGAATTTATGGAGGAGTGGTCGTACAGTAGTTCTGCGGTAGGAGGAGAGATCAGGGGACCCATTTCTGATAGTATCCTGAGCCCTACTTGTATTGCAGAGTTCGCTTAAGAGTGGAGTCCTATGAGCTCTTCGATACAAGTGGGGCGAATGGATGATTCATCAGAGAGTATCCCCAGTCGTATGTGTGCTGCTGACTTTATATATAATGAATGGTCGCTAAATGACTTATCAGTATCTAGGAGCCCTGCAACACTCATACAATACTTACCTGCGCAATCACCGGTGAGGGATATATTGGAAAATGCAGTATTTTTTCCCCAGAGTGTATTGAGCCCTACATGTGCTGCGGATTTTCTGGAAAACAGGTGGGGGTAATACCTTGCTTCCATCCCAAAGCACATGGCAGGGTGAGATACAATGCTGGGTAGAATATGTGTGCTCAGCAACACTCTATCCAGACTATCATTGTTATTGTTTCCTTACCCGTACACTACTCTACCCCTCAACCTGATATATCCATCATACATATTATCCTATTCCTGGCGATATGTTACGTTGCGTCCTCGTTCGCATCGCTGGATATAACTTCTTTTCTTAACAGTTGTAATACTTGATAGTAATGCTGCAAAGTAATAAAGAGCAATAAACAGTTAAAAAAAGTAATTATAACAAAACACGTAACTCTACCCGTTCACTTATACATTGTTTATACATTCTCTCTGTTACAGATCGCAATAAACCGTTTCAATGTGAACGTCTGAAGAAATTTTCAAGAAAAGACTCTCTACTGCGACATCAAAACATTGCGTGTTGGATAAGTATTCCAACTACCCCACCTTCAGAGATAGAGCACGCTGTACCGCAAAATCGTAGCGCACTTAGGAATGTGGTGCACCCAAGTACTTCCGATGCGAACAGAACGGAACATAGGCATATTGCTGAACGTCTTGCACAACTTGGACCATCAGGGTTAAACAACTTAAAGAATAATGTGCAACACAAACATGCTGACGATTCCTTAGCATAATCAGGATCATCGGGTTTGAATAACTGACGGAAGCGTAAGTCAGACCAAAGCAACGAACCAGTACAAAATAAAAGTAGCAAAAGTGTTGAAATTGTGCACTGCACTGATTGGTCGATTGATGTTCCTCGATATGCTTATCAAGGACACCTTAGAAGCAATAGGCACAAATCAAATGTGTGTCTACCCGTTGATACTGGGGTTGAAGTGATTCGCAATCCTTTTAAACAACGCATTGTTTCGTATAGACTATCATTATGCAATACCCATACGGATGTGCAGACGTTTATGGGTGACGTTAAAGTGAATGTTTTGAAACTAATACTAATTCAGCTGCATAAACACTTCTCGTTGAAATGTAATGTTGAGTTGTTTGGGTTGTACTTTCTGAACAGTAGAGAAAGTACCGAATTAAAATCCTTTCAAACGAAATATGATATATTGAGTGTCGGGATGGTGTTGGAAGAGTATTTTCAAAGAGTAGTGGAAATCTTGGATGCTAACCAATCAGAATTTCAGCATAAAGATTCTAGTAAGTGCGAGTTGTGAGTAGTAGGGTAGAACATTATTAATATATGTTGTTTCGTAGGGTGGTCACTGGTGAATTTCGTATATTGAGAGGTAAACATGTTGAAATTTTCTCCCACTACGGGTTCATCCTATATGAATGTCCCGTCTGCAATTTGCATAAACATGCCATAGTGAATGTGAAGAATATTGATAATTGCTGCTTTGCGTTAGTGACACCGACGGGGTTACCGCAACGGAAATACCATGTTGAAATGTACTAAAGTAGAGTTAGAATTGACTGATATGGATATGTAGCACTTTTTTAAGAAAAGTATTCGTGGTGGAGTGAGTACTTGTGTTAAGCGAAGAAGTATTGCTAACAACGTTTGTCCCAAATTATGACCCTAATCGTGCTAAAGCCTTTTTACAGTATTTAGATGCCACGAATTTATACGGATGGAGTATGCGGCAACACCTACCTCATGATGGGTTTATGTGGTTAACTGAAGAGGAAATTCAAAACTTTGATGTACTGAAGATTACTGATGATGCTGAAATTGGGTATGTGCTAGAAGTAGATATACACTATCCGCACCACCTGCATGATGAACACAATGATTGTCCTTTTTGTCCCGAAATGATCTGCGCACCACATTCCAAGGAGGAAAAATTAATTCCTAATTTATGTGGTAAGACCAACTATGTTATACATTACCGATATTTAAAACAATGTATACAGCATGGGTCAATTGTTACTCATAGTCATAGAGTTTTACGGTTTCGTCAAAGTCATTGGGTAATACCATACATAGACCTTAATACAACTCTTCGGAATCAAGCCAAAAACAAATTCGAAAAGGATTTCTTTAAATGCATGAACAATGGTGTATTGGGTAAAATAATGGAGAATTTCGACAAGATAAGAGTAATAAAGTTATTAACAAATTGGGAAAATAACGGACGTCGCTTGGGTCTAGCACGGTACGTCGCAAAACCGCAATTTAAGAATTTTATTCAATTTACTGATACATTATTTGCAGTAGAATTGTCCAAACAGGTCGTTACTTATGACAAACCCGTATATGTTGTATTTAGTATTTTAGATCTTTCCAAAATTATAATGTATCGATATTTTTACGATATCTTGCGCAGTCATTATGGTAATAATGTAACGTTGCTCTATACAGACACAGATTCTTTAATTGTCGAGTTAACTGATGATATGTATGCCCATATGTGGAATAATGTTGATGAATATGACACATCCAACTTTCAAAACGGTCTGCATGGTATTACAACGAATACATCCGTCGTCGGAAGAATGAAAGATGAGTATGCAGGGAAAGCTATTCAATATTTTTATGGAGTAGGATCAAAATCTTATTCTCTAAAGCTTGCTGATCAGGATGACAAACGGTATCGATTTAGTGGCACGTGTACAACATTGGCGTGGGGGAATTGGAGAACGTCGATCCTTTGAGTGGTCTACTAGAGGTTAGTAACTAATAGTTTGGGTACTGATGCTTGTTAGTTTTAGGAGTGTATATATTATCTCCATAATGAAGCTATGAACATGTATAACCATACATGTTAATATGTATATTATCGATACGCCATTCCAAGTCAGCTACTTAATGTAGTAACTTTTTAGTGGAATACATACCATTATTATGCCATAATTCATTATCGAGGAATATATATATATATATATATATATATATATATATATATATATATAAGAATGTACTCATATTGTGTAATATAGAAAAGAAATAAACAAAAAATATATATTTACTATTTTTATTTAAAAAAAATGTACAAGCTTTAATGCATTACATAAGTATCGCACAGATCGTATACATTAGACAGAGCGCAGTGACATTATGATTTACAATGATAATAACAAACTGGTTCTGATGTAATCCGCTTTCTCTCTACCCTTGACGTAGACAGTATCTGTAGGTTGAATCAAGCAACTGAGAATTCTGCGAAATTGGTGTGGTGGTGTATGCCCCTCTTCCCATTTTATACAGTGTTGATTATAAATTAACCAAGTAGCTTGACGGCGACTCTCCGCATCTAACGTATGCCATGGATACGGTGATTTAAACATGTAGTGGGCCACTTGTGTTTCATTAAAAATTGCGAGTTCTTTCGGTATAAAAAGTTTTTTAAGTTTAAAGCCTTGTACGTCGACTATGACGGGCATCGTATTACAGCTATCTTACTGCTTTGGTTAACGCGTTATACGTAACTAAGCGATCGTGGAGTATAACGCAGTATGCTGTGGTATTCGCGGGTATGTTGACTGCTGTTTCGAATTCTACACGAAGTACTACTGCTTTAGAGTGTAATGTCTCCTTTGATCGAACAGTCTACCACTATCAATGGTGAGACTGTCGTAAATTGATTAGGTGTGAGTAATGGTTGACCATCTCTTTGATAATAGGACATTTGGAATTTAGCAAACATTTCATACAATGTAGCAAAGCAACTATTATCGTAATTCACGTTTAAATTGTCATATGGATAACGATCCGTGTTAAGGAATACCCTAATATTCTTTAGTGCACATTTATCGAATCTGCTCATATCTTGTGAAACATTATTTTCTCGCCCGGTTTGAAATCCGATAATAATGTATCTAGGTGTTTCTATACTAGTCGATGTTTTGATTGCCCATGTATGTTTATCTGTTGTGGCAACTGCTGGATATATGTGCGTTTCCGAACTTCTAAATGCTACTGGAGTATTCACATTTTTATCAATGTACTTCGTTAACGCCAACTCCTCCGTTAATGCTGGAATGATGTGCGGAACTTTCCAATATATTTTATCTATGTTAACTTTTAGTGCTTCATCTGCAAGAGTTGAAATTACCGCATCGGTATCACGCGAATTAAAACCAATTCTTGTCTGATGTTCAACATCACTTTATTGTAGTCCTCCGCAAAGCCAAGTAACATTCGCAAAGGGACACAAACATTAAGATACCCTAACGCATTTGTTAGTATGCTATTTGAGGTAGGAAACTAATCTGCGTTTTCATGACGAGCGAGGTCGTTGGGTGTCAATGATACCAATCCTTTCATTGTAGACGTTAATCCAACTTTCGTCACGGATTCTACCACTATTCCATTCATTTCGTATCTAATTTCACTGAATAAAAATGCAATGCCGTTATTAACAAACCGAGGGGTGTTGGAGACGGCACCATCCTCCCTCAGCAATCTTCCCTCTACGTAGACATAACTTTCTGATGGTAAAGTGCACATGTCTTCCTGCATAGGTATTCTGATTTCATCAGCTTGCAAAATACTGCTTGCATCGGTAAATGTACATGTGTACGACATTACGGTCAAGCACCGACTGCTGATAATCAAAACGAACCGTCATATAAAAATCGTAAGACTAAATGACCGCAAGTATATGTATTGAAGTTTTGAACCTTGGTATAGTTATAGTCAATCGTGTTTCTGCTACCATCACTTTTAAAATAGTGAATTAATTCTAATGATGGTTTAATATGTCCTATGCTATCAAAATATGTAATATGTCCATTACACTTGACGTAAGCCGTCCAGTACGTTCCCCTGTTGTTTTTATCGTCCAGATTCACGATACCACATTCATTCGTATGGATTCGTGTAGGTAATTTATCTCGCATGTATATCCCTCCAAAATAGGAGATTTTTAATGTCTCAACAAATTTTGATAGCTCAACGTTGTTTAAGGCGTGACGTGGTAGCTTCAGTGGGAGTTTTTTTAATACGGTTGTAGATATAGGCCTAAACCTCGCTTATATGGTTTTATATATAAGCCTTTTCCTAAGGTAGCTGCTTCCATTTATTGATCTTGTCGTTTGGTCTCTTCTAACGTTTTTGACGCAGTTTTTGCGTCACTGACCGCTTTTGCAACTGCAGCAGCACCTCCACCCAAATAACCTAAAGCTCCTAATGCTGCAAATAGGGGAATAAGAGGTATGAATCCCTCAGGTTTTAGTATTGGTAATATTCTTCTCTTGGGTGTCAAGATTTTTTTTTTAACGTTTAAGGCTTGTTGTACCGTAGATTTTATCGATGACCGAAGTTTACCACCAACACGACGTCGCGCTAGAAGCACTGCTTTGTTGAATGAAATTGGTCTGTTTCAGTGAGAACGCTTCCTACGTCGTGATTTGCTTCCCATTCCCATTGTTATTTTTTCTTTCATTATACCGGCTATGGTTAATGCAGCTGCTCTTTCTCCAAAGCTAGCGTTTGAGGAACGAAATCTATTCCAAGCTTTTTGTTGCAAAGCCTTTTCAGCTATGTGGCGATGCCTTAGATCGTTTGACTGCGAGTATGCAATATCGTGTTCTTTACACGCTTCGTCCAGTTCGTTAATACCTCTGTCACCGCGAGCTAATCGTTCTCGTAAACGTGTACCTGGACCGCAATATCTGTACCCAGGTATATGTAACTCCACGGGAAATTTATTTATTAAAGTGTTAATTAATCCAGAACCTTTTTATAGCTATTGTACGGAGAACTATGCTTCATGCCACACTGACTGACAATTCACTACTAACCTATTTAATGCATGACACACACACACACACACACACACACACACACACACAATATATATATATATATATATATATATATATATATATATATATATATATATATTAGCACTATACAAGTTATAGTTCAGTACTACAATGGTGACATCCGTTTCATTCCAAAAGATACTGTATTACCTATAAACAATTATGACATCACTTTTAACAATAATCACTACTCAAAACAAAAATAGTGGTCTACTAAAAGGAGGTTGTAAACGAGGTATAATCGTCGGTCCATCAGGTTGCGGAAAAACAAGTGTTATGATTGCCTTATTAGAACATCCAAATGGTTTACGTTTTGAAAATATTTATGTATACTGCAAATCATTATATCAACCCAAATATCAGTACCTACGAAATTTACTTACACCTTCAAAAAACATCGGGTATTTCGGATACAGTGATAACAGTGACGTTATATCCCCTAGTGATTAACGTAAAAATTCAATAATGATTTTTGATGATGTAGCATGCCATAAACAGAATGAAATAAGGGATTATTCCTGTTTTGGCAGACACCAAAATAATGACTGTTTCTATCCGTGCCAAACGTATTCTTCTATTCCAAAACAGCTTATACGTGATAATGCGAATCTACTAGTTCTGTTTCAACAAGATAGTACTAACCTTAAGCATGTGTATGATGATCACGTTAATGTAGATATAACATTTGATAGATTTAAGGACTTGTGTTTCTGTTGCTGGCGTGACAAATTTGGATTTCTTGTGATTGATAAAGAGAGTGATGTTAATGCAGGTCGTTTCCGTAAGGGATCTGACTGTTACATTGCATTATAAATACTACACTTGATATGTAAACATGCAGTAATAATGGAGGAGAGCTCAGTACTAGACATTTTGCGCGCTCGGAAGAGTGTGCAACAAAAATATGCTAGTTTAAAGGAAGATACTGCACTTACAGAGCGTGCAATGGAGGCGCACTTTAAACCTATAACACAACCATTGAAACAGTTGATTACTAAGCAAGATGGTTCTCTCGTCAAAGCGGAACCATTTTCATCAGAATTCGGAAAAAACTGAGCCTGTTGCACACTGCACTAACACAATCCACGGCCTTAGGCCCCTAATAACCGCACTTGTTTTGTTATTTTATTGACAAACACACTGCCAAATTTGGTTAGTCGAGCTTTAATAGTGTCAAAGTTGTACAAGTTAAAAGTAGTGATTGGACGAAGATTTTGGGAAATAGAAAAAAGTGAGCTTCATGCTGTCATCAAGTACCTACAAAATAAGGTTTAACACATAAAGAAATTCATACAGATATGATTGGTCTCCAGAGTTCAAATGTGGCAGAACAACCTGCGAACATGCAAAAGGTGCTGGTCGACCGCATTCTGCGTGTACCCAAGAAAACATTGATCTTGTGAATGACATGATCAGAGAAGATCGGATATAACAGGCCTTTTAAATGGTACAATTGGAACATAATAAATGAATGTTTAGGGCTTCATAAGGTGCCAGCAAGATCGGTACCCCGGATGTTGACCCCCAAACAAAAGAGTTTGAAAGTCACTTCTTCAATAGCCAATTTAGCCTTTTAACGGTAATCCTAAATGTCTCCTCTATCGCCATGTTACGGTTGATGAAAGTTGGGTTCATCACTTCGATCCCGAGTGGAGTGGCGTCATCCAGGATTTCCCCTCCACGCAAATTTCGTGTACAGGCTTCAGCGGGCAAGATAATGTCTACTGTTTTTTGGGATGCCGAAGGAATTTTACTGGTAGATTTTTTAAAACATGGCCACACAATCACTGGTCAATATTATGAAGCATCAGGTACAAAACGTCGTTATTGGATTAAAGAAAAAAGAAGAGGAAAACTGTCACGCGGAATTCGCTTTCATCAAGACAACGCCCCAGTTCATAAGAGCCTTATTTCTACGAATGCAATTCATGATGTTGAGTTTGAAGTTATGGACCATCCATCCTACTCTCCTGACTTAACTCCCAGTGATTTTGATTTATTTCCAAAGCTAAAAGAGAGTCTTTGGGGAACAAAATTTGCGAGAGATGACACAGCTATGCAGGACTTCTTCTGTAATCAAGACTCCGAGTTTTTCAAGAACGGTGTTACTATGCTTAAACATAGGTGGAATAAGTGTCTTCACGTTCAACAGGATTATGTTGAATAATAATGTTGTAATCTATGCTAGGGACATTACATACTGCACAACCCTCGTATGAATGATTCAATTTTGTACCTTATTTAATGTGGATAAAATCTCTTCATGCATGCAGTTATACAGAATGGGCATGATTGCTCTTAGTACATATTACAATTTTGTAGTGTATTGTATAGCATTTAAAAGGAATACATGGTTACGGGAACATGTCACCCCACTTTTATTAAACGTCTTGATTTTCTTTGGCAGATAAATCATAAGATTTTTTCATAAATTTGCTGTAACGCCCAACATAAAAGAATTTGTGCAGGGCTTTTACCTAACTTCAAAGCTACATTAATAACAATTCGTAATAATAAATTGTTACAATACCTTTAAAATGGTCAACTCTAACAATCTAAACTGAAACAAACAAAAGTGAAAATAACCAGCAATAATGGTAATGAAAGCAAATCAAGTTCCTTCGTCGATGCGCCAGTTTAAATAAAGTGGTCGAACTGGTAATCGTAATAATATAATAAATTGGTTGTAAATAAATGAATAAAGAAATAAGAGTAAAAAGTTCTCCAAAAACAAATCGTTAAACTAACTGGAGAACTAACCATTCACCACAAATAATGCCTTTGTCCCAGTCGGTAGTTTAAAGTGGGGAGGTTCATTCATTTGATTTGCTTAATTACCACAATTTAGGCTTGATTACTTCCACTGAACATAAATAGAAAAAAAAAACTGCAATTTAACAATAATAAAAATGATCTCCGACGCCAAGTTATTTTTTAATAATGCTCGGAATAACTAAACCGAGGTTGTTTACAATAAAAATTCTATCAAAATGTAAAAAATAAAATATATACAACTATGTTTATTAAATATTTAAAGTGATATTATATAAAATATATCTTAAACTAGTTATAGCCTTAAACTACTAATTAAATCATAAATACCTGTTACAAAACATAATACATCTTCTTGAGAACCCCTGGTATTATAAAAAACAATGCAGAAATGCAAACCAAGGTGATGTAATTCTTGTGTCAATGTTGCGCAATATACTGCAATAACAATTGCTTTTATGTTGTCAACCGCACCCAAACTAGAACTTTATTTCTTATAAATTTGTCTTCTTGAAATTGAATAATCCGTTTAATGCATGTTCTTGAAATTTTCAAATAAAAATTGCAATCATAAAATGAAAGCGTACGCAACAGTAAAATTAAATGCGTACTTAAAATGGAATTAAAGTTTAAATCAAAGTAAAAATAAAAGAAAAGAAAGTGAAAGTGCCTGAAAAGAGCAAATGTTTTCATTTTGTAGTATTACGAGTTAATTTATTCTTACCATCAAATCAATGGCACTTTGACAAAAGTTAGGTGGAAACCCCAAAAATATGGCTTCCTACTCAACATAAGGTTCATTAAGTACTAAAATGGACGCTTAGAATATCAGACGATGTCAGATGATGTAGCCGTGCGCGAAAAGATTTAAGTCAACGATGACGTATTGCGCGAAAATATTTGAGCAGAAAAATAATTTAAAGAAGTGGTATAAACCATTAAGAAGATATATGCACGATAAACCCCTAAAAAGATATGCAACTTAAGTTACACCGAAATGCAAATTAAGTTGCCTACCACATATTTACAAATCATTAATTAATAAAATTTTTCTTATATTTACTACTAAATGAACGAAGACATAAATTACGGTATATTTTAATACAACTCAAAATAGGTTGTTAATAGGGGCCGTACTTTGTGCGTACCATATCAATATTTGATAATTTTGTCAGAGTGTATTGAAAAATGGGTGTACTCCGCAAAGACGATCCGAAGACCTTACCTTTAGGGGGCCGTTGGACTAAAATTGGCGATTATTGATATAGGTGCTCCAGAGACTAAGTGCGTATACCTAATACCTATTTAGTTTTGAGTAGAGTATTAATTGCAAAAATTGTAATAATTCATAGTTGTTGAAAAGATTGGGTTATATCTATCTATGGTCTACGTAGAAATTTGCAGACATTGATTTATTGAACACAAAATTTATTTATTTATTTACGGATTGGAGGCAAAATACATAAATTCAAAATAATAACGCATAAAATATAAGTTATATGTACTTCTGTTTTACAAATTACAAAGAGGTTTCTTCAACTTACTCCACTTGCTAACTGATTCAGATAAGTCAAGATTCTCGCCTATTTCTTTTTCAGAAGAATAAGCGGATTTAATCGATCGTCGCTCATTCGCGTCCCTAAAAGGTTTTTTTTACTAATTTTAGCTTGCTGAAGCTTTTTTCACTGGAAACAGATGACAACGGTAATGATAAAATATAGTTGAATAGAATTTCAGTTAGCCTTAATTGTCTTTCAAGAGGTTTTAAACACTGTCCAATATTTTGAATGGTAGTGCATAGCTCAGCTCTTAGTTTTTCAGTGCATCTTTGTCCAAGTTTTTCTTTACTAAATTTACTACATCTGATATTACATTGTCATCCAGTTTTTCCTCTGGATTTACTGATTTTACAAGACAAGTAAATGGCTGAGTTTTCGTTAAGGTTGTACTTAAAAAGTTTTCTACAAAATATGTAAAGTTATCTACAATTGTTTTAAATTCTTTACGACAACAATTTTCAAAAGTAAAATCGACTTGTGCATCTCGTTTCTCATCAAGACTCTTCGTCTCAAATAACCGCATCTATGACGTTAACGTCCTCTTTTTCAAAATGCTCGGTTAAAATTTTCATTTTATGCATTAAGTTTTTCATAAAGAAAAGGAAAACGTATCAAGTCAGAACTCTTCATTTTTGTTTGGTACTGTTTTGTCATAGATTTGATCAAGCGAAATTAAAATAGCTGCAAAAGATATCCAAACTGATTTAACAGATTCAGTCTTTGCTGGCCATCTTGTTCTGGAAATGTTTCTAAGTGCTAAAGCACTTTCTACTTTAATAATTTGTTCTGTAAATACTTTATAGCGTTTTGTGCTGTCTGTAAAGAAAATGTATAATTCTTCTTAAATGTTAAAAAAGTTACTAGACATAGTAATTGCTTTGATACTATTTTCTACAAAAATATTGACTCTATGTGCCGAAGAAGGACAGTAACTAACTTCATAATTTGCTAAATCACTAATATGCTTTTGCACACCTTCATAAGCACCAAAAAGTGGCAGTGCAGTCATAGCTCTGTGAAATAAGAATTTTAATAGGCAATTCATTTTTGATTAAAAGTGAAAATATTTCTGTAGCAGTATTTCCTGTTTTATTAGGAGCTTCAACTATTTCAATTAATCGCTCATATGGCTTAAGGTTTTTGGTACACCGAACTACTAAAGACAGCATATCCTTCTTTATTTATTTTGATTTTCCAAAATCACATACAAAATTAAATTATAATACTATTATAAAGCCACTGTTAAACAAAATTGGCTTTCATACTAAATATACATATTCTATTTAAGGTTAGATCAGGATAACAAAATAAGATACGACAAAACTAAAATAAATACTTGGTACAATGAGATTTGAAAACAGATAAACTGTTATAAAATATATCTTATGCGATGCATCCGGGGTAGTAACAGCAATAATCGAAAAAAAATCGGAGTCCTTAATATCTAAATATATTTGAACGAACTAGCAAACCTAGTACGTCGATGAATTCGTTTTGACTCTTTTCACCAAGATAGTTCACATGATAAGGCCGGTATTTTATATTATCTGGCCACAGTTTCAAATATTTGCAGTGTCTAGCAACTAATTGCACAAATAGATAAAAGTTTCCCGAAGTGTTATCGTTACCTCTGAATGCAAGTGTTTGTCTAGATAATGTGCGAGCAATATCAAAGAAGATATTAATATAATTTTTTGGTTATACATTTCTCTTCACATCGAATAAGTTTTTCCCTATTCCCTTTATCAAAAAGTTCGTCAACATGTTGTTTTGGAGCCACAAAGTTACAATAATCTGTTCAGGCAGAATTATGAGCATGAGAAGAAAAATGTTATAGTAATTTTCCATTTTTAGAAGTACCCCGTCTTTTAAACAAATACCACTGCCGAAGTCCTTCATTGGTCCATCAATTAGCAGCATAACCTCTTCCAGGTTCATTTGGGAATAAAGATCAAACGAAACAAAACGCAGTGTCTTTAAAAATACTATACTCTAAATGGGGATATATTCTATATACCAACGACTTGAAAAACTGTTCTGCTTCTTTTCCACTATGCTTGGATTTTGGAAATCTGGATAGTTTTGGTTGACGTGCCACTAAGTCAATCAAAAATTGTCTCTGATTGAATGTCAATACTTCACCTCGCTGAACTAGATTATGTTCAAGTAATGTACTTAAGTCGTCAATCTGCGGTTGGTTAACGTGCTGTTCTGCTATTGAATTTAAAACTTCTTCGGCTCTAGACGTAAAAATTTTAATTTCTTTTGTAATATTAATGGCTTCGTGTCAAAAACCTTCCACATCAGGCATTTCAGAGTTTTTAAATGTTTCTAATAACATTTTTTTTTTACCCGTTTTCCTCCGTGTTTTTTATTTTCATGCTGCTTCCAGTAACCATCATCAAATTTGCTGCCACATTCTAAGCACTACATTTTCTTTCTTTTCTGCGCTATTGACTTCACTGTTATTCAGTAGTACATAAAATTACAATTAATTTTAATTAGCTATATGTACTAAACTATTTGAAATGGTGCAACACTAACACTGAGTCAGTTCCATAAATATTAGCCTTGTCAACAAACTTTATTAAATCTTACTTAAGCGACGTTCTTGTTCCAAATCACAATGCAAAATTAATCAAAGACGTAGTGAAATTAAAATTAACACATTTCTGTCTCAACAAAACTATACCTTTTCTGAGAAACTTGATAAAGTAAGTACAAGGTAAAGTATCAATAGTATCAGTATTAGACTTTTTGTAAAATCATTGTTTTCAAGGCGAGAATTGTTTACAAGTTTATTGTTTATGAGTGTAAAGCCGGACACAAACATTTCTTGATGTGTCACCGCATTATTTTTGTTGACGAAAAAATGATGTGCAAAAATTCGGAAACGTAATTTTTGATTATTAATAATAGACTTACTAAATATAATGCCGACTCAACCTTAACACCTAACCCGACGGCTCTATAAAGATTTGCCAACTAGAAAGCCTTTGGGGGGGGTTTTGCACCCACCTATCGGATCGTCCCTGGTACTCCGTACAAGAATAAAATGTATAATATATAAAAACAGAAATGCTAAGTAAATAGTTTATTCAAAAATTGTCAATACAAAATCGGAAGATGAACATTCTTTTTGTTTGGAATGTAAATCTGCGTTAATCCACCAGAGACTATATTTTAACTATCTAGAAGGCGCAGGTTTCTTACCTTCATGAGGTAGGTATACGTAAGAGTGAAAACTTACAATTACGAAATCTTCAACCTAAGACATTCAAAAATTCTCCACAATTGATTTAGGTTGAGCTCATAGTTAAAAAACACACAAATTAAATCAATAGACAAAAGCATATAAAAAGTATTTGTAATTATGCCTTGCGTTTATCTTTATTCAGTACATTGAAATCTCTACAACTTTAACGATACTTTTTATTTGCGATATAAAATCAAACTACAAAATTACTGGCATTTAAATGTGAATCTCATCTTCAACAAAACAATTACATTTCATTGACAATTTTATTGAGAAAAAATACGAGTCTTAAGAGTTACATACAGAATATATATAATATGTATATATATATTTATATGAATTAAAAAAAAACAATGCATTTATAGAAAGCTTAAACTAAAATCTTAGTTTTGTACTATATTACTTTAGATTGATAACATGAAGTATGGTGGTGTTATACAAACACCTCATGGAATTATGTACAGTGTAACAAAGATTGTATGAGTTATGATTAAAACTGAAGACAAAAATAAATAATTAATTTGTGGTTACTTTAATACAAATTATTTATTAAATAATCTCAAAATTATTACTACACGCTATACAAATTAAATTCATAAACAGAACAACACAAAATACATACTGTAAAATATTATGGTTAAACATACAAATTAATTAGTTATAAAATTTTGCAGACGGATGTATGCTTAACACTTTACTGGACTGGAACAATAAATCAACGAAAAAGACAATATTTTATGGTGTATTGCATAATGTCATTATGGAATGCAATACAAGTCATTTAATGTAAGAAACAAATTAAAATTCTAGATTTTTTTTTAAGTGTCAGTCAGCAAACATCCTACAATTTACTTACAGCATTTAATCCTGATTATTAAACTAGTTTCCTTATTAACTTATTGTTCTAAGTGTGAGCTTAAAAACACAAGAAAAAGCAACTAGTACAAAAAATAAGATTTAAATAAAATTTACTACAACATATAAACACTCAAAACTTTAAATACCTATAAAAAACTCTTTACACCATTAAACCTAAATTTATCACAAATCAAGTTATGTAAGTGTTTATATAGTCTACAATCTAAAATACTTTCAATATCCTTTAGGAAACAGTTAGGTCTTCAGGTTAACATAGTATCAAATACATGCCTAAGTTTTTACTGTACCTTCTTTTTGGGGTACTGAAGGCTGTGTGGTGTCAGGCGAAAGAGGATTATCTGAAGATTGACTTTCAGGAGATTGTTGTAAACTACCAAATGCAGAGCTTGATTGAGAGCATGCTATGCAAATATAATCCTCGTCTTCAGTAATTTCCTGTGCAGATAACCCTACACAAGCCATATGAAACCATTGTTCACAACCTCCATCACATTGCACCCAATCCACTTCTTGACCTGAAGGTAAAAGGCAACTAGTTGCAGCACACTTCTCTTCGACTTCTTCTTCGTCAGAACTACATTGAGCTCTTCGTGATCTACCTCTTCTACTAACACCATCACTTCTTTTTTTATTTATATCTTTGGCCTTTCTTTTGGTTTGTTTTCGTTCCTCAGTTTTTAGTTGTTTTACCTTCTTTATTTCACTCTCTTCTGAATGCCTTTTACGCCCCTTTTTTATTTCCGAATGTTTTGTTGGAGCCTAGAAAATAAGTTTAATTACTAAAGTAACAAGAGCGCATTATGGCTTGCATTACTTGGACAACATTTTTCACCATCTTTAAAATTATAGTTTATAAATAAAACAAATAGTTCAACGTTCAACAATTTGTTTCAATACAACACAATCAGTTTCAATGTGTAACTTATTTTCATAACTAACGTTAAATGTCACAAGTTTGATTCGTATTTAATAATAACGGGTTATATAGTAAAACCCATTAAGCTGGTCATATCGAATTTAGTTGAATTACCTTTACTTTATAAACTATAATTAACAAGTAGTTCCACAAAGTAAGCATACACATTATATTTTCAGTATAACATTGCTTCACGTGAAGTATTTTTAATCATTATAATTATTGTAAGAATTACATTTAAACGATCTCATTTCTGAACTTCAAATCCATTACCGAGATTACAAATGTTTTAAAATAACATAACCATGAAAATATAAACTTTATTTAAACTCATAATTACAAATACTAACTTTTTTTGGGCTTCCTAAACCGTGCATTTTAAAATAAATTATATAGAATGTATACATTTCGATAACTGTAACTGTTATAGAAAATTATAAATTATGCATAATTTATCTTCGAGCACACAATTTAAAAAACAAAAAAATAAGTCTTTATAATTAACAGAATAACCAAATAATAAAAAATATGGAACATTACACAATTGATTAAAAAATGGATTTTTTATCATTTTTCTAGCCATTAGGTACTTACCATCATTATAAATTTAATTATCAAAGGTTTGCACCAGAATTCAAATCAAAACGTTATAAAATATGGCGTCTCTTTGTTAAGAAACAAGTGATTTTTATATTAAAATTGTTGAGATGCAATATCCCTAGATAAATTTAGTAAGAGTAGCATAAAACAATAGCATCAAATTAAAAGTTAGTCAAAAACAGTTGGTATGGCTGTATAAAATAAAGCGTTATTTCCGCTAATCAATTTCCTTTTGGAGAATTGAGGTGTATTTGTTGCATTATATTGCTGCCCTAATCGTAATTAATTATTTCTTCAAGGTGCTCGGTACCCAATTTTTTTCTTTAATGTCAACTTTTTTTGTAAAGTATAGAAAGATGCCACATTTAAAAGTAAATTAAGAATGTTTAGTAGAAAAAATGATATAAGAAAAATTTGTTAGAGTTATTAACAACCAATTATTTATGAAAACTTCCCAAGTTTCTCAAAAAGTATATAATGTTGTTTAGAGATTTTATATGGAAGTATTTTATTATACTGCAGCTCGAAATAGTTTGTGTTAATTCAATAAATGGTTTCCGATCAATAATTTTTTTTTAAAAATATATATTTATGCGCTTTATATTCAAAATATTTAAATGAAAATTATTTCAATTCGTAGTTTGCGGTTTTTAATTATGTTTTTGTTAATGCTGCACAATTATTTTATGTTCTTTATCCTTCGCTCACTGAGATTTTTCCTACTAAACACCTAGTTGTTACAGTTAGTTTATTTATCAGACCAAACATTTTCATTTGTGTTAAAGTTTATGAAGTTGATTAAAATTCGTTATTTTATGGATTCCACTGTGCCGTACTAGGATTAATTAACAAAATTACGTTGATTGATTTGAGTATATCAGTGCAAGCTTCACTAAGATGTATAATTAAAAATAGGAAGAGCACCTAAACATGATAAATAGTTGCAAAAAACATCACAACAGTGTCAGTGAGTCATGATGGAGGACAATACACCTACAGAATGGAATAGATCATATACCGGGTGAATGTTTTAGAATGGAACATAGAACACGTTTTTCGAATTCCTAACCCCCCTCCCCCCGTTGCAGACACATCAATAAAAACGATACCAATCGATAAAAGGAAATGTATCAAAATTATACTATGAAATATCAATATAGCCCTGCATTACTTAGTTATTATTTATTTACGGCGTTTATCTTGAAACAAGAATTAAAAAAGTACTTACCTATCATACATTAATATTATTAAGTTCAAGGAAATAATGATTAATTTGAAATTAAACTTACTATAAACGAACATTTTATTCAAATTAACTAATAAATACATAATTCTTGTTATTGTTATTTACTTGAAAAGTAAAAAAAGAATTTAAAGTAAATATTCGAACAATCCTCCATTTCGTACTAAACCCTTGATCTAAGTAATATTACTATATGACGGGTAGGTATTTTTGTAATTATTGTTTCAAATTAAACGTCATAGATAAATAATAACAAACTTATGCATAAATTGATATTTCAAAAAGTCGATTTTTTCAAAAATTATTTCGGCACATAATATGATATATTTAGATTTAATTTTGCTGTAATCCAGTTCAGTAAATTCCCATTATCGATTGGTATGGTTTTTAGTGATCTGGAGGAAAGGGGAAGCACGAATTAAAAAAAATGTGATTTCCCATGTTAACATCCTATGATCCATTCTAAAACATTCACCCGGTATACAAGAGAAAGTATGTCAAGAAAGAGAGGTAATGAAGACAAAGTTGATTGGTTTTTTATAGACCTGCAAAATAAAAAGGATTAAGAGAAGGCATGCATTGTGGGCCCTTTGTTTTTGATATAGCACCCATCACAGTGACAGAAAGGGGTAGAAAAGATTAAGCAAGACAAACCTTTGATTTTAAATTCACAACCCGATCCTGCTGAAATCAAATTCCTCTGTTGATTTCGTTTGGATTTTGGGAAAAATGTTTGGTTAATGGAGAAACTAACACACTGTGTAAAAAATACAAATACTGAAATCTGTTAGGGTTTCATCGAAAAATATGGTTCAAATTAATAGTTCCTGTTCAAACATTAACTCTTTTGGAATAACTGTGAGTCATTCAATTAGGATTATCTTTACTCCCTTACCAACAATTGTATTTATGCACAGTTTCTTTTAAATGAAAAACTGATTTGTCAGAGAGAAATATCTTAGTTTGAAAGAAGCGATTCTATCTACACATAGCAGAATTCAAGTCTGCCATCAGCATTATCATTTAATTCTTGCACTGCATCTTGTACGAGTAATGTTCGTCTGCATTCAGAAAGCATATCAGTTTTATCCAGTTTATTAGTTTACTTCGCTTTTTTCAATTTACAGCTGTATACCCAAATGTTCGTCTTCTGTACCCGATTTAGCTATGAAACTGTTTAAAAAGACTCGACTATACTGCACATCAAAAGGAATTTGTCATTATCACAATTTTAAACTTTAAATTAAAATTTCTAAACTAATGAACCAATTAAAAAAACTCCAAATAGGGAAATGAAAATCTCAATGCTCAGTTGATAGGTAGTTCCATTTAGAGGAGGGCAGTGGGTGGGTAAGATTCAAAACGTTTATATCACACCGACTGTTCATCTTCAGCTACTCTGTCATCTCTTGCCGATTCTGGTATGAAACCTGCTTAACAAAATTCAATGATATCATACATTGAAAGGAATTATTGTTACGACCATTTCATACTTTGAATTAAAATTTCTAAACTAATGAACCAATTAAAAAATAAAGAATACGTAATCATTCTAATGAGGTATCACTTGATAGCACATCTCATGTAAAAATGGTGAGGGGCGGGGGAATAACGTAAGAAAATAAATTTATGTTAAACTTTGGTGCCTCATTTTATACTGAAAAAGATGTAACTAGAGGAGAGTAGAGTATTTACTTTGCAAAATGAAAAATTTGACGAGTTGGTATACCTGGGTAGAATGTTTACTGCAGATGGTACAATGGATGGCGAGATTGGATGAAAGGTCAATGCTGGAAGGAAAGTGATTGGAAGTATGTGGATAATAATGAGAAACGAAAGCATCAGCCTAGCTGCGAAACGAGCAATCTATAGTAGCGTGTTTGTCCCATCAGTACTGTATGGAAGTGAGACATGGATATGTCAAAAAAAAAGTACGAAAGAATAATAAATGCCGTATAATGAAGGCGTGTGGCGAGGAAAAGACGATGATGGATAGGTATAAAAGTAGTACACTACGTTAGTTTGGTCACATTGAGAGAATGGACAACGTAGCAAATACATGTAATGCAGCAAATACATGTGAATGAGATTAGAGGAAATAAAGATAAGGAGTTTTAAAAATAAAAGGACATGTCACAGACAACGTATGAAGCTTGCGGAAGCTAGGAAGGTATGCAGAGATAGGAAGGCATGGAGAAAGATTGTGAATGAAAAATAAATAGGAGGCAAGAATTGTTTTGCCTACCCCGCAAGGGAATGGCGGGAAGGTTATGTTATGCCTTATATAGTCTTTGGTAACGGTTTATGACACAAGTGAAAGTCACATATTGGCCATATCAGATGTTGTACATAAAGCATGTTTCATTGCTCTTTCTACATTAGTATTTGATCGTCATGTTAATACAAATTAACTCCAAATTTTTTCTAAAGTTCAACACCTTAAAAATTTCATAAATTTTATTTAAATTTCAATACGTCAATGTAAACAGGTTTGCCACCGCTGTTCTAGATTTTGTATGGGCATCAAGCACAGAGGAAGGGATATCACAAATTTTTACTTTTTGAAGCTTTCAGTTCCTTTAAACAAAAATTAAATGAATGGTTAGCTATTTCAGTGTTCTTATGTTGGATCAAAGTTGGTAATATAAATTTATTTGAAAATTTAAGATATTTAAGTATAATATTATAGTCACATACATATAAAAGAAATAGTATATAATTTGTTTCAATTTGGGTGTGTTACATTTGATTTTTTACCAAAAGTTAGATTAATAGATATTTCAATTTTCTTATGTTGGCTGCATGGTTAAGGTGGACAGTATCAATTAGAATTCAAAATTTACAATAGTGAAGTATAATTATGATTAAAAATGAATTTTCATTATCTTAAAATAATTTGAAAACAACTGCTGCACACCCCATTAAACATTAAACATTCAATACAACACAATCAGTTTTAATGTGTGACTTATTTTCATAACTAATGTTAAATGTCACGAGTTTGATTCGTATTTAATAATAACGAGTTATATAGTAAAACCCATTAAGCTGGTCATATCGAATTTAGTTGAATTACCTTTACTTTATAAACTATAATTAACAAGTAGTTTCACAAAGTAAGCATACACATTATATTTTCTGTATAACATTGCTTTACGTGAAGTATTTTTAATCATTATAATTATAACTATTGTAAGAATTACATTTAAGCGATCTCATTTCTGAACTTCAAATCCATTACCGAGATTACAAATGTTTTAAAATAACATAACCATGAAAATATAAACTTTATTTAAACTCATAATTACAAATACTAATTTTTTTTGGGCTTCCTAAACCGTGCATTTTAAAATAAATTATATAGAATGTATACATTTCGATAACTGTAACTGTTATAGAAAATTATAAATTATGCATAATTTATCTTCGAGCACACAATTTAAAAAACAAAAAAATAAGTCTTTATAATTAACAGAATAACCAAATAATAAAAAATATGGAACATTACACAATTGATTAAAAAATGGATTTTTTATCATTTTTCTAGCCATTAGGTACTTACCATCATTATAAATTTAATTATCAAAGGTTTACACCAGAATTCAAATCAAAACGTTATAAAATATGGCGTCTCTTTGTTAAGAAACAAGTGATTTTTATATTAAAATTGTTGAGATGCAATATCCCTAGATAAATTTAGTAAGAGTAGAATAAAACAATACAAAGTTCCATAAAATTAAAAGTTAGTCAAAAACAGTTGGTATAAAATAAAGCGTTATTTCCGCTAATCAATTTCCTTTTGGAGAATTGAGGTGTATTTGTTGCATTATATTGCTGCCCTAATCGTAAATAATTATTTCTTCAAGGTGTTCGGTACCCAATTTTTTTCTGTAATGTCAACTTTTTTTGTAAAGTATAGAAATATGCCACATTTAAAAGTAAATTAAGAATGTTTAGTAGAAAAAATGATATAAGAAAAATTTGTTAGTTATTAACAACCAATTATTTATGAAAACTCCCAAGTTTCTCAAAAATTATATAATGTTGTTTAGAGATTTTATATGGAAGTTATTTTATTATACTGCAGCTCGAAATAGTTTGTGTTAATTCAATAAATGGTTTCCGATCAATAATTATTTTTTAGAAATATATATTTAAGCGCTTTATATTCAAAATATTTAAATGAAAATTATTTCAATTCACAGTTTGCAGTTTTTAATTATGTTTTTGTTAATGCTGCACAATTATTTTATGTTCTTTATCCTTCGCTCACTGAGATTTTTCCTACTAAACACCTAGTTGTTACAGTTAGTTTATTTTTCAGACCAAACTTATTTTCATTTGTGTTAAAGTTTATAAAGTTGATTAAAATTCGTTATTTTATGGATTCCACTCTGCAGTACTAGGATTAATTAACAAAATTACTTTGATTGATTCGAGTTTATCAGTGCAAGCTTCACTAAGATGTATAATTAAAAGTAGGACGAGCACCTAAACATGATAAAGAGTTGCAAAAAACATCACAACAGTATCAGTGAGTCTGAGTCATGATGGAGGACAATACACCCACAGATTGGAATAGATCATATACCGAGTGAATGTTTTAGAATGGAACATAGGACGTTAACACGTTTTTTCGAATTCCTACCACCCCCCCACCCCCCGTTGCAGACACATCAATAAAAACGATACCAATCGATAAAAGGAAATGTATCAAATTATACTATGAAATATCATTGTAGCCCTGCATTACTTAGTTATTATTTATTTACGGCGTTTATCTTGAACCAAGAATTAAAAAAGTACTTACCTATCATACATTAATATTATTAAGTTCAAGGAAATAATGATTAATTTGAAATTAAACTTACTATAAACGAATATTTTATTCAAATTAACTAATAAATACATAATTCTTGTTATTGTTATTTACTTGAAAAGTGAAAAAAGAATTTAAAGTAAATATTCGAACAATCCTCCATTTCGTACTAAACCCTTGATCTAAATAACATTACTGTATCACAGGTAGGTATTTTTGTAATTATTGTTTCAAATTAAACGTCATAGATAAATAATAACAAACTAATGCATAAATTGATATTTCAAAAAGTCGATTTTTTCAAAAATTATTTTAGCACATAAAATGATGTATATAGATTTAATTTCGCTGTAGTCCAGTTCAATAAATTTCCATTATCGATTGGTATGGTTTTTAGTGATCTGGAGGAAAGGGAAAGCACGAATTAAAAAAAATGTGATTTCCCATGTTAACATCCTATGATCCATTCTAAAACATTCACCCGGTATACAAGAAAAAGTATGTCAAGAAAGAGAGGTAATGAAGGCAAAGTTGATTGGTTTTTTATAGACCTGCAAAATAAAAAGGATTAAGAGAAGGCATGCATTGTGAGCCCTTTGTTTTTGATGAAGCACCCATCACAGTGACAGAAAGGGGTAGAAAAGATTAAGCAAGACAAACCTTTGATTTTAAATTCACAACCCTATCCTGCTGAAATCAAATTAAATTAAATTAAAAAAAAATGGTATATAGGCTGCATAATGCGAAATGGAGATGACGCTTGCTTTTTGAATGTTGTATAACTAGAGCTCATAAGCTATCAAATAGTGACAAACCGAAATCGATAGATGTTCCACATCAAGGACATGTACACTTCCCACATTTTTTATGGGTCGTGCTAAACAAGTAAAACCTGGAAAAATGTCATATCTGAGGTATGTGCAGCTTAAAACAAGTTGTAAAAGAAATGTATCTAGAATTGACCCTTGTAACCATACAATTTCAGTTTTTTTTAGTCGTATTAAAAAATACATACAGACAACTAGATAAGTAGCAACAAAATGACTTAGCAAACGAACACGCCTTCACTAAATTTATAAAAGGGAAGTTTTCTGAGTAAGGTATGCAATCAAATGATTTGGTCAAATTGATGAAATTACAACTTAAATATGAGACGTCTTTAAAATTTATATAATTATTTTAAAGGCACGCATATAAATAGTGCAAAGAAAGGGAGAAAAATTTACCCAACTAAATTTTAACGATTAGTTTCTCAACGAAATTGGTGTACAAACAAATTTTTGGTAATCTTTGGTCCGAAATGATGACGACCACCACATCCTCAAATTTTGCTCTTACCCAATCTAGACAATATGTTTGGCCATTCTCCCCAAAAATTTTGAACATGACCGCTTCCAAATAATGACCAAATTATAAAATCCAAAATTGGTGTGTTGTCCGTACATCAATACTGGACGAAGAAACGGAAAAAAATGGCTCAAATAGTTTAGCGTTAGCTAGTTTCACAAATAAATTAATGTATAAAGGATGCCTTGATCTCAAATAACTAGACAATGTAGTATAAAGTAAAAAAAATTTGGACATGATTGGTCCCAACTGAATGACCAGCTCTGTAAAAAACATATAATGAAGTTTTTGCCTAATCAGGTAAAGTGTTTGGTCGTTTTTCCAACGAAATAAGCGTATGAAGTTATTTTGCCTCAAGTGGTACCCACACAGTATAAATATAAAATTTTGTTCTTGTCTTGTCTAGACAATAAGTTTGGCCATTCTCCCAACAGAATTAGTATCTAAACAAACACTTTTGACACCTCTTGTACCAAATGATGGTCAGCACTGCAAAACCATCTAATTTACATTTTGTCCACCCAGGTAAAGCGTCTGGCCGTTATCCTAACTAATGTGGTGTATAAATTAAATTTCGTTAGGCCCTTTTCCCAACCAAATTGATACATAGTCTATGGCCATATTAGTTTCAAATTATGTCAAAGCTAAAACTCAAATTGAAGTTTTTGCTACAAACCTAAAGGAATTTGGTGTATGAAGATTTTGGAAATCTTGACCAACACCTCAAAACCATGATTGATTAACAAAAATGTTTTATAGGGTACAAATAAACCCTAAAAAACTATATGAGGCTTTAGATATGTATATCTGGAATACAACTTTTCATTTAGATGAAAATGCACAAAGAACTTTTTATTTTATATATAATTTGTTTACTTAAGGTAATAAAATAAACCCGAAAACACAACAAATTTTTTGCAAGTTGTTAACTGAAATAAGCTCTAAAACAAGTGTGTTATAATAGGCTCGAGAGTAGCTTGTGTATAAGTCGAAAATTATAACTTTAGAGCAATAGGTATTGATACATTTCTTAAAGACAATTTAATTTTACGCGTTAAACAAGTAACCTTATGGTAGGAAAAATTAATTTAAAAATCTGAGGTGCCCAGCACATGACGCCTTGGAAACAAAACATTAAATTTGGGTAACCATGATTTGTATATTCAACAATTGCCATTTGGTAAATTCAGTTATATTGTATGTTTTAATATTTTAAAACAAAGAAAATTAACGTAAGTGAAGAAATGGGTTAACAAATCGTTACAGTAAGTACATTAAATTTAAATTGAATAAAACAACAGCCATACCCCAACATGAGGAACTCCCTTGCATCATAGTGTTATATATGTATTTACTCTTTTTGCCTTATATATCCACATGACAAAGAGGCGAATCTAAAAGTATGGTTGACTTGATAGTGTATGATGAACGACTTAGAACCCTGGCGAGAGACACAAAAATAATACGCGTATCGAAGTGTGGATCGGACCACTTTTTGGTTTTATCGAGAGTTTGTTTACAAAAGTTGCAAAAGTATGTCTGGAGAAGGAAAGCAAGCGAGGTGCGAACATCCAGAATTAGGGTAGACAAATTATTATATACTGGTGCGAGAATAAAATACGCAGATGCTGAGAGTAAAAAGTTGAAGGCGAATGAAACAGTGTGGAACGAACAAATAAAAGACACTGACGTTGAAAGTGCATGGATAAGCTTGACAAACTGTGTTGTCAATTGTGCCGAGCAGATATGTGGAAGAGAGACTGTAGGTAGATAGAAAAAATGTGTTTGGTGGAATGAATCGCTAAAAACGCAGTATGTAAGAAAAAAGATGCGTACATGGCAATGATTGTTGTAAAAAATGAGACTGAGAAAAGGCGATTGTATGAGGTGTGCAGAGTAAAAAAAAAGAAGCGAAGGAGGCAGTGAGAGAGGAAGTGATGACTGTGGAAAGATGCAGAATGATTTTGAGCGAAACAAAAAGGTCTTCTGGAAACAGGCCAAAAATACAAAATAAGGAGAATGTAGAAGGAATGGTGAATGAAACTGAGAAGGATATTGGGATAAATTAGGTAGAGAAAACGGAAGGATTGCTCAAAAACGATAAAGCAGCAGGCGTAAATGATATCACTGGTGAAATGCTGTAGTATGAAGGTGCAAAGCTTATATGAAGATTGTGTGAATTTTTCAATGTATGCCTTAAGTGTGGAAAAGTGCCGAGTGATTGGAAGAGCGCGATCATTGTACCACTGTATAAGGGTAAGGATAACAAGAGTGATGCAAGAACTACAGAGGAATAAGTTTGTACAGTGTACCTGGTAAAGTATTTGGAAGAATACTGGATTAATAGAGTACGAGAAACTACACAAACTAAGATTTGGGATGTGCAGGGTGGCGTCATGCCAGGGAGAGGATGTGTCGATCAGATGGTTGTTGCCCTCGAGCAGATGATAAAAAAATATTTCGTTAAGTGTAAAGAGGAAGCTGTACTGTGCGTTTGTAGATCTGGAGAAAGCATATGACAGAGTGAATGGGAAATATTAAATGACTACGGCGCATGTAAAGGTCTAATAAACGGAATAAGAGCAGTATACAACGGTAGCCGGGCATGTGTTAAGGTGATAGGAGGTGTGAGTGAATACTTTAATATTGAGCAAGGAGTGCGACAAGACTGTGTCATGTCACCGTGGTTGTTCAATGTATACATGGATAAATGTGTTAGGCAAGAATGTACAGATACAAATGGTGTGATGGTTGGTGACGTAAATGTATCAGTTCTGCAGATGACACAGTCTTATTAAGTGACAGTGTGGATGAGTTACAAACTGCTCTGAGAAAGTTTGATACAGTCTGAGAGAATGAACCTAAAGGTAAATGTGGTGTTCAATTGGGAAGGTGAAAACCAGAGTAGAGTATTTACTCTGCAAAATGAAAAATTGGACGTGTTGGTATACCTGGGTAGAATGTTTACTGCAGATGGTACAATGTATGGCGAGATTAGATGAAAGGTCAATGCTGGAACAAAAGTAATTGGAAGTATGTGGATGATAACGAAAGCATCAGCCTAGCTGCGAAACGAGCAATCTATAGTAGCGTGTTTGTCCCGTCAGTACTGTATGGAAGTGAGACATGGATGTCAAAAAAAAAGTACGAAAGAAAAATAAATGCCGTATAATGAAGGCGTCTGGCGAGGAAAAGACGATGATTGATAGGTATAAAAGTAGTACACTATGTTAGTTTGGTCACATTGAGAGAATGGACAACGTAGAAAATACATGTAACGAAGCAAATACATGTGGATGAGATTAGAGGAAATAAAGATAAGGAGTTTTAAAAATAAAAGGACATGTCACAAACAACGTATGAAGCTTGCGGAAGCTAGGGAGGTATGCAGAGATAGGAAGGCATGGAGAAATATTGTGAATGAAAAATAAATAGGAGGCAAGAATTGTTTTGCCTACCCGCAAGGGAATGGCGGGAAAGTTATGTTATGTTACGCCTTATATAGTCTTTGGTAACGGTTTATGACACAAGTGAAAGTCACATATTGCCCATATCAGATTTTGTATATAAAGCATGTTTCATTGCTCTTTCTACATTAGTATTTGATCGTCATGTTAATACAAATTAACTGCAAATTTTTTCTAAATTTCATAAATTTTATTTAAATTTCAATACGTCAATGTAAACAGGTTTGCCACCGCTGTTCTAGATTTTGTACCGGCATAAAGCACAGAGGAAGGAATATCAGAAATTTTTACTTTTTGAATCTTTCAGTTCCTTTAAACAAAAATTAAATGAATGGTTAGCTGTTTCAATGTTCTTATGTTGGATCAAAGTTGGTAATACAAATTTATTTGAAAATTTAAGATATTTTAAGTATAATATTATAGCCATATACATATAAAAGAAATAGTATATAATTTGTTTCAATTTGGGTGCGTTATATTTGATTTCTTACCAAAAGTTAGATTAATAGATATTTCAATTTTCTTATGTTGGCTGCATGGTTAAGGTGGACAGTGTCAATTAGAATTCAAAATTTACAATAGTGAAGTATATAATTTTCATTATCTTAAGATAATTTGAAAACAACTGCTGCACCACACCCCATTAAACATTATAATTTTTGGCATTGAAAATCATTCATTGTGATAACTGTTTTTAATTAAAACATTTTTAGAAAATAACAACTATAACATCGAAATAGAAAAAGTTTGATGTAAACTAAATTCAGAAGAAGTGCTACCAACTACAGTAAATTAATAGCAAATTTTTTCTCAAGTTCAGTACTAGAAATTTCACACTTCTAAAATTTAAATACGTCATTTTCTAGATTTTGAAACTGGGAACAATGTTGTAGCGCCATAAAGCACAGAGGAAGGGATATTAGAAATTTTTCCTATTTTGAATTCAGTTTTTTAGACAAATTCAATATTCTTATGTTGGTTGCATTGTCAAAGTTGATAATATACATTAGATTTGAAAATAGTATAATCACAATATATTAAAAAGAAAGTATTATAATACTGAATTTAATTTTTTTCAATTTGGGTGCGTTACATTTGATTTCTTTACCAAAAATTAGAATTCAAAATTCACAATAGTGTAGTTTAATCACAAATTTTAATAAAACGCAGTCGGATATTATAATTAAAAATGAACTTTGATAAACTTTAAAACTGATTTCAAAACAACTGCTGAAAGTTATGATTTTCAGTGTCTCAAATCGTATATTATGATACTGTTTCTAATTAAAAATAAAAGACTATTAGAACATCGGAATAGAAAAAATTTGATATGGTGAAAAACTTTTAAAATTAGGTTGGTAAAACTGAATTTTAGCCCGCCAAAAATAAAGTCCCGTGCAGAAATAGTAGTTTGTATATGTAATCAGTGGCGTTACGTTACCTAACGATCTTAATTAATAAATGTAAAGGTTGTTGAGACTGAATGTTAATTAAAATAATACGTATGATTGCGAAAATGTAGTAATTTCTAATTAAATAAGTTAATATTTTTAACAAAAACTAAAAAACTACAAATAAATTTTGATTACTGTTGAATTTATTTCTCGAAACAAACCTGTGCCATGAATTCTATATGTATATATTACGAAAGGATATATTGTTGTGACGATTTTTGCAGCTGTCTGATATCAAACGGCACCGAACAATATGACCGTTCCTCTGAAAATTTAATTTACGCAATTTCATGGCAAACCTTGAATTACTTATTTCACTTACGTACCGTTATTCTTGTCTGTGTTGGTTTATTGATTATAGATTTCGTTTAGTACTAACAAACAGAAAATAAACTATAATCATTTGAAGTTAATAGGTTACCTCTCGCTGTCGCTTACGCATGATTAAAAATTAATAGAAACAAAAAAATAAAATAAAAGCATTTTTGTTATGACTAAAATACAGTTTTAACTGGTTTTAACGGAGACAGTTGTTTGAGTACTAACAAATATAGAAATGAATTATTTTGTATTCATACAGAATCTGAGATCTAATAAGGAAAGTAAAACACATTTAGCACTTATAAAATTCACACGCAAAATAGCTAGAACATTCAAAGATAAATGCGCATTAACAGAGTTCAGTTTAAATGGAAAGCTCACTTAGTAACTCTTCTCACTATCTAATTATTTTTAACCATGAAGATTATAGCTGTTTTGCCTGTACTGAACCTTTACCAGAATTCATTAACGTGTTTACCAGACCATCGAGTGAATGAATAAAATTTAATCACAGATGATACACGAAAAACGCATTTTCCTACTGAGATATCCTCTTATCAATAAAATCACAACCATTAAAAGGACTACTTTTAATTGTTACTCATCAAATTTAGACTATAAATAACCATTTTGGACATTGCAGATCCAAAATGTATAATCTACTATGCAAGGTCATTGAATGCTTAAATATTTGACTTCACACTATTTATAAACTGTGGACATGTCACATACAAAACTAAACAGAGACCTTAAAGGTAAATCGAGTCCCAACTTAGTACTAAACCACCATATCAATGCAATAACCACTTGTGTGCAAAAGATGTGGTGTTCGTTATAAGGAACCTACCGTATTTTGGCTATAACTTTTTCACCAGGTCCTTAGTCTGAAATATTTAGAGATTGGTTCATAAGATAATAATTTAAAGAAATTCATGAGACCTCACTTAAATTTAAAATATGCATGTAAGTCTAGGTCCCACTAATTTTGTTAGGATGGTAGGTACACCAAGATAAGAGTAGTAAACGAACGGTTTCTTTTTTCACGACTTAATCACTACAACTCATCATAATACGAAAATGTAAAGTTTCAATTATCGATTATCACTTATAATTAAGATATTTACCTTTTGGGTATGAAATTGTGTGCATTTTTTACAAATTGCAATATTTCGATAAAAATTATAGTTATCTTTTTCAATAAATGATAATAGTTTTTGAAAATTGATTATGATGTCCAATAGATATATGAAATTCGAAAACATAAAATATAAACCTGCTATAATAAAGAAACGTATATAAAAAAAGCCAACTAAGGAATCTAATTTTATTTTAGTAAAGATTAGCTAGATCTTTAATAGAATAAATATTATTAAACCGCGTGTGGCAAAGAAGAATATAAACAGGCAGTAAATAAATATAAGAAAACATGCTAAAGGAAAAAGGAAGAAAATAAAAAGAAACAAGAAGAGCAGATCAAGGAAATAAGAACAGAAGAGGTATGGAAATATCTAAAAAAAGAAAAGAAGAGAAGAGGGACACAAACGGGAATACAAATAAAGGTATGGGAGAAATTCTTCAGGAAGGTGCTGGAGGGGGAACATAGAAAGAAAAAAGGAGAAAGACAAGGAAGAAGAGTACAAATAGTAGACGAAGAGGAAGGGATAAAAGAAGAAGAAAACGTAATATAAGCAATTGGGAAAGTGAAAAAAGGTAAAGCGACGGAAGAAGGCGAGATACAAGGGGAGCAATGGGATACGTAGGGGAAAAGGTAGCAAAAAGGATGACGGAAATAATTAATAAAATATGGAGAGGAGAAGGCTTACCGGGGAGATGGAGAGTATGAGTAATATGCCCGGTATACAAAAAAGGGAACAGAAAAGAAGAGGAAAATTATAGGGGAGTGACATTATTAAACACGGCATATAAAATATACGTGACGGTACTAGAAGACTACAGAACGAGATAGATAACTATATATATATATATATATATATATATATATATATATATATATATATATATATATATATATATATATATATATATATATATATATATATATATATATTGTGTGTGTGTGTGTGTGTGTGTGTGTATATATAGTATAATGAAGCACATCGCAAATAAAGAACTAGATAAGAAAAGTGGGAAAATGGTGGCATTATTCGTAGACTTGAAGGCGGCGTTCGACAGAGTGAACCGAAAAGGCTATGGGAGCACTTGAGAAAAAAAAGATATATGAAAGACTGATAGAAAGGATGGAGGAAATCTATGAGGAAACGAGTAGCAGAGTGAGAGTGAATGGGGAGATGAGCGAGGAATTCGTAACAAGGAAGGGCCTGAAACAGAGATGCCCACTAAGCCCAAGCCTCCTCGATATATACGGGGGATCTGGTGGAAACATTAAGAGGGCAGCAAACGGGAGGATTGATGGTAGAGAAATTGAAGGTATGGTGGCTGGCGTTCGCAGACGACATAGTGTTGGTGGCGAAGGAAGAAAAAGAAATGAAGGAGATGATGAAGACCATTGAAAAATATATGAAAAGAAACGAACTAGAAGGAAACACAAAAAAACAAAGATACCAATATTCAGAAAGGGAGGGGGGAGAAGAAAAAATGAAGAGTGGAAATGGGGAGAGGAGGAAGTTGAGGAGGTGAAAGAATTCACATACCTGGGATATACAATGAAGGACAACAAGGATGGGGAGAACATAAAGGAAATAATGAGAAAAGGGAATAAATTAATAGGGCAAGTGTGGAGTGTGGGGGCAAGTGTGGAGTGTGGGGGAAAGCTTGTTTGGAGTGGACCTAGGGAGTTGCTATTTGAAAAATTGATACAAAGTATGGTGCTATATGGGGCAGAAGTGTGGGGGTGAATGGAGAAAAAAGAGGTGGAAGGACTGCAAGAAAAATATTGGAAATGGGTACTGGGGTTGGAGAAGGAAACACCGGGGTATATTATAAGGGAGGAAGTGAAGGTAGAAAAAATAAGAGTGGAGGCCGGAAGAAGGGCAATGAAATATGAGGAAGAAATGAGAGAAAGAAAGGAATGTAAAATATTACAGGCATGCTGGAAAGAGATCAAGGAATGGAGAATGGATACGAACAAGAGGGGAGGGAGGAATATTATAAAAGGAACGGGTATTAGACGGAGGAAGTAGAGAGGCTAAGGGTAGAGGGAGTAAGAGTAAGAGAAGACATAATAAGAAGGGACAGGGATGTTCAAAAGCCAGAAAGATGGGTAAAATAAAAGAAGCAAAATACAATGAGTTACAAAAAGATTAAAGGAGAGAGGATACCAGAATATCTGAAAGGAAAAGGGAATGGAAAGAAAAAAATGACAGCGAGGTTCAGATGCAGTAATGAAGACTGGGGAAACAAGTATTGGAGAAAAGAGGAAGAAAAAAGATGTAGAATATGCGGGGAAGGAATGGAGAATATAAGGCATATGACAAAAGAGTATAGGGAGTTAAGGGAGGAGGATAGGAGTGAAGAAGAATTACCCGAAGAAAAGGAAGGGGGGCGGAATGGATGGAAGAAACATGGAAAAGTTGAAAACAACTAAGGGGAGAGGTATCAATGAAAGGACATGTAAATAGTAGTAAATAGCAAATAAAGATAAACTTATATATTATTAAACCGCATGAAATGACATCCTTTAACCCTAACAATAAAAAATGTCCCAATCAAAAAACAAATTTATCAAGTCCAAAGCTGTAAAAATAATTTTAAAGTGGTAAAAGTATTCACAACTGAAAACTTAACATACCAATTTGTGATTTAACTAAATATTTAATTGCTACGTTAAATTTTTAATTATGAATACTTTTACCAGCTTAAAATTTAAGTTTTTTACAGCTTTGAACTTACATTACGATTTGATTAAACATTAAATTTGTTCTTCGGTTGTGACATTTTTCATTGTTAGTCAATTAGAGGGTGTTCTGATTTGTCATTTTCAAGGCGGTTTAATAATATTTAATCTATTAAACATCTAGCTAACCTTTACTAAAATAAAATTAGATTCCATAATTGAATTTTTCATATACGTTTGTAGCAGGCTTACATTTATGATTGCAGATTTCATATATTTAATCTTCAAAATCTATTATCGTTTATTGAAGAAGATAACTTTAATTGTTATCAAAACGTTTATATTTGTAAAAAAAAAAAATAAAAAACACACGATTTCATACCCAAAAGAAAAGTATCTTAACCCATTGTAATGTTTATAATGACCACCATAATCACTACTACCATAAAGTATGACCATTAATATCGATCACAACAGCCATTCTCTCTTTTGAAAAAAAGGACCAATTTGACCTAACGCATTATGGGTAAATTAATAATGAACACTTGCTTTTTTTACAGATCTACCATTATTACATTACCTTGCGCTCATGCAAGAAAGATGAGTAGAAAGTTTGTGTTTGAATAGAAGGTTATAACTAAAATCATTTTTATAAATTAAAAGTGGAGTTTTGGTGTTAGTTGCGTATATTAAAAGGAAACGCTGTCAGGTTGATTTGATATTAAAATTAAAACAGCATACAGGGAAAACAAGAAACTACTTTGCCGTCTAGTTGTTTTCCCAACGAATTTGGTGTATAAAGTTTTGAGCATATATGACACCAAATGATGAACAATGCCATACATTCATAGAATTTCTCTGCCCATAGAGGCCGTTTTAAAGGAAATTGGTGAATAAAAAGTTTGGTCATCTGTGGCTCCAATCGAGACAAAGCAGTTAAGCTTTATCTGAACTAAAATTGAACAATTCCCATATCTTCCTTTATTTTCAGTTGTACCATAATGCGGGACTACGTGCAACAGTGGCATAATTGCAACAATATGTAACGGGTCCACTTCTGTCTTTCCTATTACCCTAGATTATGTCGCACCTTAACCCCTCAGATGCTTACGCTTAGTAAGCATCAGTACATTGGTCTGCGCGTAAGTGTGTCGCTACAAAATATTAAATACGTTAAATTTGGTGGGATTTTGCGTAGTCTCCGGTAAGTATCCTATGTTGTTGCCATACAATTTCTCCTGCCTAAAGTTTATTTATAATAGTAGGATTTGTATCAAATTTGATTATGATGCACTTTAGATGGTTAGTTAAGTATCCAGTTTTGAGTTAAGTTGAAAAGTTTTTGTACAAGATTTTTTTTATTGCATATCCAAAGTGGGTCACTTGCAACATGCCACGAAAATACAAGAAACAGTTAGGAAATAGCCATTATATAAATTATTCCGTCAAAAATTTAGAAAATGCATTGAGCGTTATTACAAATGGATCAAGAGTTCGGAAAGCATTCCGAAGATGCAGGATTGAGTCGTCAACTTTTTTGAGAAAAGACGAAATTTGTTTCCCTAAATCCTGGGAGGCAGTCTTTATTTCCTAACGATGAGGAGGAAGCATTTATTAACAATAGTCTTTTGGCTGCACAGTAGAGGTTTCCATTAACCACATATATAATTAAAAGTAAAACTTTACTTGGATCGGAAACGTGTTGGGTAGAATAGTTTTGGAAGATATAATATGCCAGGTTTGGATTGAACGAGAAATTTTTTAAACAGGCACAACCTCTAAGGTAGGTTTTATCTAGCAAATAATTAAGAGTTCTAATTAACTTTAATTCAAAAATATATTTTATCTTTCTACAAGATTATATGAAGACATAAAGAGAGCCAGAGCTCAAGTTTCCAGGGAAATGATTAATGAATATTTTATTGAGTTGGAGAACAGTCTTGAAAATGTGCTTCCTCAAATAATTATTAATTACCACGAGACGAATTTTTGTGATGATCCTGATTGTCAAAAAGTCTCTGTTAAGAGGTGCTTGTCATAGTGAAAGGAATATGGATTCGTCCAAGACATCAGTGTCTTATGATGGCCAAATCAGCTGCAGGGCATATATTATATCACCATATGTTGTGTATAAGTCACTACATTTATATAAGACATAGACTGAAAGTGGCGTAGAGGGTGCGAGATATAATCAGTCTAAGTTGGGGTGGTTCGGCATTACAATATTTGAAGACTGGTTTTTTCAAATTGCTTTGCAATATTTCCGTCAAAAAGAGGCACCAAAAGTCATGATGGGAGACACTTTGTTGAGTGTCCTTTAATATCGAATGACGCGTGCCTGTAGAGAATATAATATTAGATTTATACTATTTACACTACAGTTAAATCTGCTTGGAGAGATGTTCTACTTGATTGGGACAAAAAAACTAAGGTTGTATTCCAAAGGATCAAGATTATTAAGACAAACTCTTGAAAAAGTAAAACCTGAAAATTAGGTGGTAGCATTTAGGGTCACAGGAATTATATCCTCTCAATAGAGAAAAAGTGCTAAAGCGACTGCTAGATTGGTACCAAGCATCTTTGAATCAAAATGTTTTAAACAATACTTTCGCCGACTTGTTACAACACTCACTTTCCAGGTGGAAATAAGCAGATTAAACGCAAAAAGAGATTAGATGTCATTGCAGAAAGAAGTATATCTTTTTCACTAAAAAAGTCGAAGCAACAAATGTAAAAGAATCTGAAAATAATGGTCACACAAAAACATTTCGGAGAGCAACCACTTCACAAGTGAATGATAACTCGCTCTCGGATAGTCACATGTCTGTCCATAATTTAGATTCCGCCAATTGGTACGAATTTAATTTAGAACCAAATTAATACAATGAAGATTATACGGTGTGTTCGTAAAGTAGCGGATAAATTCAATTAAAATTCGAATGAGAGTTTAGAAGAAAATTAATTTTTTATTCCAATTTAGAATTTCTTTACGTAAAATTGAAATATACAGGGCGTGTCAACAAAAAGATATGAAGTCATCCACATATTTTTTAAATATCAACCCCCATCTTTGTTACACATTTAGAAAGGGTACATCTTTTTACATATGACAAGGTACATCCCTCCCTTATTTGATAAAAAAGAAGAACAAAAGTGAAGTGTAGTAAAAAGAACTGACGCGCATATTTTAGAATTATTTTAGGTTATACAGGATGTTTCATTTATACAGGGTAAACCAATCAGATTTTAGGGATTTTTGGAACACCCTGTATGTTATTTCAAATTTGGATTCAGCTCACTTCGGCCATTCTTGCAATATAAGATTTGCTTATGTTATACAGGGCAGTTTAGAAGATGTGGTCATTTTGAAGAAATTACATCTAAATGGATACCATGTATCATTTCTAATAAGAAATATTCAAATGATTTTTTTAATAAAATATATTTTGAAACAGACAATTTTTTGGGGTTAGACCTAATTTAGTTGTAAAATAGTTCCACTAATTCAAATTAAATGTTCGAATTGAGCATCGTTAATAATCTGACAATAGGCAAGGCGATTAACAAATGATTTTTGAACGTTGTCCATGACATTTGCGGTAATATTCCTAATTTTTTGGGGAATTCGTACTTTTAAATCTTCTAAATTGGCCGGTTGCGTCGCGTATATTTTACTCCCTACAAGAAGTAATCTAGAGGATTTAAATCTGGCGATCTCGCTGGTCACTCAATTGTTCCTTTTCTACATATCCAACGATTTGGAAAAACTTCATCTAAATAAGCGCGAATAGGTAAAGCGTAGTGTGGCGGCGCTCCATCTTGTTGAAAAAAGAGGTCACAGTGGTGCATATCGGGCTCTTCTAAATCCGGATACAACGTTATTAGAACGGGGAGCAGGTCATTTTGAAGAAAGTCTAAATATATCGCAATCGTGAGAGTATCCTCGAAGAAGTAAGGACCTATAACTCTTCCGTCAAGTATACCGCACCAAACGTTCAATTTTTGAGGGTTTTGGGCGTAATATTCCGTGAACTAATGAGCATTTTCGGTTGGCCAATAACGACAATTTTGTCTGTTCACATGGCCGTTTAAAGCAAATGTTGCTTCGTCGAAATAAATTATTCTTTTTACAAAATTAGCGTTACCATAATATAATTGTTGCATTTGTTCACAAAATTCATTTCGCCCATCAAAATCATCTTCAGACAGCTCGTGAAGTAAGCATATCTTGTAAGGATGGAACTTCTCTCTTTTCAACACTTTATGCACGGTAGATCGCGCCACACTAATATTATTAGCAGTGTACGTAATGGTGGTATTAGAATTATCTTGCACTGCTAACACATTGTTCAACTGATCTTCACTTTTACAAGTAAACGTATATTGCGCTCCACTATGGAATTTGTAACTGAAATATACGCATATTACAGTTATTGTTATTTTATAATTTTTATATATTTATGTTAACAATATATTTAGTTTCCCTCAGTGTATATTTCATATTATTATAATAAGCAATACGTTCGCTATGACATTTGTAAGTGATGCGGTTTGTAAATGCACCATTGGTAATAATCATGTACAATTGCCTGAATAGATGCAAGTTTCTGATGATGCTCAATATGACCGTTTTCGTCAGATGAATATTGTCGGCACATTTGGGCTACACTTGACAAATTCCAACAATGTTGTGGACCATGATGATGAATACGATCTGTCAGACGAGGAACCCCTAACAGCAAAAAAAAAACACATCGTGCTCTTCTTCTACGAGTTTTACACAAACTGTTAAATGAAAAAAAGGCCAGATTGAGTATACCCATACACCTATATCAAACGAATTTTTTGACCATCAGACTTTAAGTGCACTACTAGTTGGTTAAACCACTTTAGAACTATTTCTTCTACTTTTTGACAAATCATTAACACATATGATAGTTGCATCTTCTTTGAAATACGCCAAAGACAGTAATTGTCATAATTTTGAGTTTGACCGAGTGGAACTATAAAAATTTTTAGGAATATTTTCTGGATATCACACCCTGCCTCAAATACCTATGTATTGGTCCAACGAAGAAGAGGTGTAGCTATTGTTAAAAATTGCATGAGTCATAATCGGTTCCAAACAATTAAGCAATACGTTTACTAGATATGTGATGAATGTTCGAAGGTGCGACTCTTTTTGAATAAATTAAATGACAGAAATTTACAGTGGGGTATATTTGCATTTAATTTATCTATAGACGAGCAAATGATACCATATTTTGGAAGACATTCTTGCAAAATGTTTATAAGGGGTAAACCTTCGTGGTTTGGTTTTGTCTGTGTTCCTCTGATGGATATTTATTTTATTCATTGCCATATGGAGGAGCACGGACCCAAAAAAAAAGCCTTTTGGACTTGGAGATCAAGTGGTCTTAGATTTGCTTGAAGCAGTCCAGCATCGAATATTCTTCGATAACATTTTTCATCACACAATTCATATGTGTAACAAGTGCATTTTCATATTCCATGTTTTAAATTATACCATCAACAATAACCAATTTTCTAACATTTTACCAATGGTTCATTTTAGCACCATAGTGAAATGGTGTCATTTTTGAACTTTTTTCTTAATACTGTTTTTATTTTGCAACAAAAATCTTTTATGCTTGGTTTAAAATATATAATATATGCAATAACTTAGAAGTATGGATAATTAAAAAAAAAAAGAGTCCTTGCTCATATTTTACCAGTGGAGCCTTTACACACCATCCTCTTTTTGTATGTTTAATTAACTTTTTGTAATTTTTTTTGTAAAGTTTGTTGTACTAATAAAATTGATTAATAAATATAAATTTAGACCCTTTTCTTTATTATACAGTAGCGTGGGATGATATGGGTTAAGGCACTACTTTCATCGTGCAACAGATAGTAATTTATACAATGTGCACTCCACCCTTTGAATAACAATTATACATTTCAATTTTTATTTCTTTTAATTTGTAGTAGCTCTACAAATGCACTATTATTATTATATCTTCATAACACTAACTCCAGTCTAGTGCACCCTCATTAAATGTAATCAATAATTAAATTTAAGACATACCTGTTTTTATCCACGTGTTTATTGTGTGATATAGTTCCTCTGTAATTAATGATTACTAAGGGTAGATCAGAAAAATAATCATATCGTCAGTTTGGTGCATATTTTGTCATTGCAGATTTGAATGAGATATTTATGGAAAATGATACTTCAGTCTATTTGTATGTAACTGCAAAATGATCCTAAGTCCTTATTTTAAGTTTTGCAGCTTTAAAATTTATGAACATGAAAGTATCCTAAGATCCGCCCCATCTTTTTCAACAAAGATAAATTATACTGAAGACATAGGATTGTATGTATCTAAATGATCTTTCGGAATATGAACTTTGGTTAGTTTGCTTAGAAGTGGCATTGATTCAATGAACTTATACACAACATACCGTCATTAAGGGATCTTATTTGTTTCTTTAAATGGTGCTATGGTTGTAAGTCAATACTTCTCCCGGTGCATGTCTGTCGAGAAATTGTGATGTGACTTTTTACAATGCTCATTCTTTATCGTTTGTTTAAGTAAGCACATGTTCTTGTTAAGTATCTGTTTTTGTTTCGATTATAAAAAATCTGTATGTGAAAATGAATAGTGGTAAAGTAAAAATATACTACATATGTTAAGACTGTCCACAGTTTGCTCTCCAAAAGCAGGTAGGAATTAGTCTTTATTATTGTAATTGTCATTTAATTTAAATGAGTGCTTGGTTTTAAACATTGCTGTGAATGGAATAAGCAGTTGCTAGTAAAGACTCTGTTGAAGGTATTGATGCTCGTCATGAATGAACGCGTTTAAGTAGTACTTCTATCTTAAAAATTGATATCGTTAGTGCTATGACAGCAACAGATAGCAGTGAGTTGCCAAGTAATTACCAACATTATAAATTTCAATCAAAACGGATGCTGTTAAAAAGTTCCTAATAATCTATTGCTAATTTTACTGAAATGAAAATTTCTTATGATTATTTAGATACAGAGATTTATGCGTCTTTGTCACATAATAATAAAGCACATTCCAGCTCTTATTTACCTGAGACTATAGAGGTTTTCCTCAACAAAGATGCAGTAACAGGTGCCACTAACATTGACACTACATGTGACAGAGCTGACAAACGTCCCACTTAATATTACTGATGTATTTTAAGTGAACAAGGTTTGTCTTCGTAGTATAAAAGAAATATTCACAATACCAACGTACCTTTAAAAAAATTGTTATGCACTTTTTTCGTTTCCATAGGCGATGGTTCATCCCCGAGTTCCTCTCAAGTTAGTGACCTCTACGGCACCAATTCAGAATATATATTTGAAACAATAGAGCATATTTTCCAGACAAACACAGAAACCAATGATGAAAGTGACGGTAGTAATGACAATCCATCGACTAGGGACAAAAATGAACAAATAGAAAATGATTTTGTATAAAAGTCAAGAAAGAGGAAAGCAAACCATGTGCATGGCAACGAAACATTATGAAAGAGCAGAGAAACCTAGGACAGTCTCATACCAATACCCAAAATGAAGTTTTTCCTGGGACAAAGTGGAAAGAAGCATGTAAAAATACCTGTAGACTAAAATGCGCACTTAAAATTTCGAAAGGCATGCACCTTGAAATTTTTTCAGAGTATTCGGCTTTACGAGAGAAACATCGATCGTATGCTAGATTTTATTCTACGTTTTGTTGATTTCAAAACTAAGAGATGTCAACGTCTTTGTCATCAGCAAAACGAACAAGAACTACAAACAGTTTCCGAAAGCGATGAGAACATAAGATCAAGAAAGTAGCAGAAAAATGGCTTACTTCCATTACCTTATTTTCGAAGAAAACACGAGAGACACAAAGAGGGTGGAGAAGGAAGAGAGGGGGACAGAGAGAGTGTCAGACATTCTTTTTCACTACACTTGGTGTTAACCATCAGGTTATAGACTGTTTCAAAAAACAAAACCGAATGGTCTAATGTAATAGTAGATAAATACAATTGGAGTAGACAGACTGTGAAAACCCACATTTAGTAATAAACAAAAACAATCTGTGAAAGATAACATCAACTCCTTTGACATGGTAGAAAGCCACTACACTAGAATAGATTTTTCAAAAGCATCTGTTTTTTTACCTAAATATATCTAATATGTATAGAATGTACAGTCATTTTTGACCTTCAAAAAATTACAAAGTGCCCAATAATAAAAATAAAAGCCTTATTATAAATCAAAAGTGGCCACTCATAATATAACGGTATATAGTGTTGCAAGGCTATTGTTATATGTGCCATGAAGCGATAGAATCTCGTGGAACATGTGAAATTGGAAGTTGTGTTCTGTGAAACTTATAGAAACTAAAGCTGAGGGAGGTTTCAAAGAAATATCATTTTATTCTGATAATTGTGAGGGACAGAATAATAACAAATTTATGTATGTCTTTTTGCTCTATGGTGCTCAAGGTTTCTTAGAAGTAGGACATACCCAAAATGACAGCGATTCAGTGCATAGCGCCATTGAACGGTGTGCCATAAAAATTCCCGTTTATACCCCCAGGTAAAGAAACCGTACCTAATCAAGGAAATGAATCAAAGTGACTGTATTGACCTAAAAGATTTGCTGCAACACACCACAAAGAAAATCACAGAAATATCGTAAAGTGGTCCGAAGTAAGTTGCGGTTCATTATTAGGAACCAGACCTTTTAAAAATCAGTTATAAACTCCAAAAAGAATTCATAGAAATTAACGTGACGGAGCGTTCAAGAAACCAGCCAGTTAGTTTTTTGAAATACCATCTAAAACAGCATAGAAATAAATTAATACTTATTACCAAAAGTACAACTCTACTGTTGACTATTGTAAAAAGAATGCAGTTTCGCAAGACCATTAAGATTTTTTTTTAATTTGACCCATGAATAATGAAACTAAAAAATTAGGGTCTTCTCTTGCGTTTTTTTACAAAAAATTTTTTGGCAAAAACATTGTAATAAAATATATACCTTATGACATTTTTTTACTATTTACTTAACCTAAAAACTACCCTACCTTGCCTTTATCTTATGTCCAGTTATTAAACTTTACAAGATCCTAAGTACATGAAATTCAGAATAGTTTGATTTTTAATCCATAATATCCTATGTCCCTAAAAACATAGTTTTCCTTTTTTTATCCGTTTGAAACTTTTTACTGACATTTAGTTCCTACAGACATACAAAACGCAAAACGTAAACTATTTAAAATAAATTGTGAAAAGATTTATGCATTTAAGAATGAAATAAAGAACCTAAGCCTAACTCATAAAGAAAATGTTTTGCAGACTGGTTTTCCCAGATGCTGTAGAGGAGAATACTCTGAAAAATTATATTTGTCATCAATAAATTGTTTTACTTTACTAGGCTCACTGGAAAAAACAGCCTTCGTAATAAATATTTAATTAAGATTTAAATTGTTTTTAATGACCAATTTAAGTTGGTGGTGCCAGAACCATCATTGATTCACTGTTGTGATCTAAAATACGAGTGGCCAATCAATGGTTGGTACAGTATGCAGGGCGTCAGTTTCAGTCGTGATCATGTGGTGAGCATTGCTGGCCATAACTGTTAACAACTGTTGTTGGACAATGTGAGCCTGGTAATGTTGAGCGCAGTGGTCATAGCATGATGTAGCCATAATAATCATTAGCTATAATGAAATGAATTACAGGACCACTTTTCCATAAATCTAACTTTTATATTTTATTAAAGAGTATACAATGTAAAGAGGAAAAACCCCAGCCTTATTCGTTAGTTAATCAAACGGGGAACGGCTAGTCAAGAAATACGTACCATTAAACGAGTTGCAAAAAACGTATATTGCTTGCACACTCTCAAACAACAGTAACTTCAGAATTTAAATTAGTTTCTTCACTACGTTTGATGCCATGAACAGAAGTGCTGTTTAAATAGGTGACCAACTTACTTACATACATTAACTACTATAACAGAATAGACATTTACTGCAAAGGCCAACTGGTCAACATACGATTTTAATATGATGTTAATATATGCCATTATACATTTTGTATTGCCTGAAATCTCTTATTTGTCATGTTACAGCTATATAAATCTTCAGATAACCACTTTAAAGTTTTGACATTTTCACGTGGATTAAATGTTCGAGAAAAAATGTGCGATGATTCATACAGCATCTTTACAGTCACAAAAGTGGTTATATTTGCACTTAATCCTAACTACACATTTTTACATTATCAATTTCTTCACATTCTTTACATGTTTAATTCTGTCAAAAACATCGTCGAATATTGTTAGGGATTGGTCGGCTACAGCTAATAAATTGTTCGATTGGTAGAAAAAGTTATTTCTTCACTGACACCGTAATCACGGTTAAGAATTAAGAGCTTGTAGCAATCATTTAAGATTTGATGAGAGATCATCATATAACCTCTGGATTAATTGCAATTGCTTTTTTTTTCAATTTTGAAACCACGTATCCGGACAAATATTCTATAGCACAAGTTCCTAATATGGCTGGATTTCTGGTTTTCTGGTGCACTATCCCGTGGTTCGTAGCGCCGCACTTCTTCCGCCAAAGAGGTGGTAGATTCATCTTCATCGTGTTCATCATCATCTTCGGGAACATCACAATTAGGATTTTCGGTAGGCTTTTCTTCTAAACTGGTGATTATACAGTGTTATAGAGACGTTCTAAATAATCGTATCTTTGGATTACTATTTTTCTACCACATTATCTAACTTTGGCAAACAAATTTTTCAGCAGATTTTGACTTATGCTTCGTTTTTCTCCAGTACAGACGCACGTTAAAATTGCACTGGACACTTTGTTAGAAAATATTTGGGTTGCTTACTTTACACGCAATCTTTCAAACTTATATGGTAAGATGTGTTTTCTGAAAAGTTTTACATAGGCACAAGTTTTTTTTTTAATTTCGAAACTGTAAAGCATTATTTAGCAAACTATTTCATATATATTTTTAATAATGTGAGGTACACCATATACTAATTAAATGTTTCTTTCTTCCGCGGTTTTCTAAATATTTTTAAATAGTAACCAATTGTTACTACCTTGATAATACACAAGAGCACATACTTTCACTCCAATATTATTTAAAGCTATCTTCAATATCTTGGACTCCTTCAATGATATCCATTTTCTGATTGTAATACTCCTTTTTTGAAATTAATTTAATCAAAAATTAATACTGCATCTTTTGAATATCCAAACAACATTAATCCACTTCGAATACTTTTACTTTGCACTGCCGGAAAATGGAACATTACATTATTCCTTAGATGTTGATACAATGCAGGGGGTTTACAATATATACTTAATGCTAACTGCTTTTCTCTATTTTTCCAAGCTAATCTTTTAGAGCGTATTTGCCTGAAAAAATTAAACCCTGTCAACCTTAAAGTTGTTGACTTCAGTTTAGCAGTGTTTCTGTTCAACCTTCGTATTTTCTCTAGCGTTCTTTTATACTTTTTACGTTGTTGTGAGATATTGTATCTCAACTTTTCATTTGTAAGAGAATCTTTGAGGTGTCGTGAAGGCATATGAAATTTGGGTTTAAATGGTCTAGTTTTATATTTATATAAGTCTATACCTTTCAATAACAATTACAGTTATCGTCCTCAGTAATGGTAAATAAAACCGTTTAGATTCGCTTAAGATTTTACCACTACTGAGGACGGTAACTGTAATTGTAATCAATATTTACATACATATAAATATAAAAATACACCATTTAAACCCAAAAGCTAAGTATTTAAATTATGCATTTCAATGAGATTTTGAATTTCATCAACATCCTTTTTACTAGGTTTTGGACTGTTGTGGAAACTGTCATCTTTCTTTTCGGAAGAAGCGTTAATGTGAAAAAAGATAACCGTCTTTTAACACATTTGTTAACATATATTGTTGGCACATTTTGATTATCCTTATAATGAATTGGGACCGCAGTTATTTTTAATGTCTTTATAAATGTTTGTAAACAGGTCTTTAAAATATTGGCCGCAAATTAACTTACTGTTGTTTTTTGGAAATTCAAAGAATCCATAACCACAATTTGCTTTATTATTCTGGCAACCGAAATATTCACATTTCTCTTGATGCGGCATAATAAATTTCAAGAGCATAATTTTAAACTCTGAAATAAATTTTATTTCAATAAACTAGATAGACAAAGTTCAATAAAATGTTTTTGCACAATAGAAATATTACCTAGTACATAGATATTGTCACAATTACGAGTATAGACAAAGAACGAATACAAAAATAACAGTAATAATACAATAACGGTGTACGTAGACAAAAATAAATTTAAATACATTGGTGTCCAATTGCAACAGATAAGGAATGATGATTCGCAAATGCAAGGAAAGCCACTCTTATATAACCTCTCGATTGGAGGATTAGTAGCCTCTAGCAGGGAATGAATTTGTACAAAATATCAGGAATTGCTATTAGGCAATTACCATTACGCTGGTATGTTAACACTCATAAGATTTTAGCTCTTTACATTATACACTCTTTGGTTTGATGTACTCCTGGTTCCTTACATAAATCTCTTGAATCATTTTACACATTAATTTAACACATCTCACACTTAACTTTATTGTAAAACAAAACACCTTAAAAATACATTAATTTATACAATTACAAATTTACTACATTTTTACAAATATAACACAGCATTTATAACATGAAGGTCACAGAATTTCCAGTATTTTATAATTGTAAACTGGTTAAACAACAATTTATACATGTTTTTAACTTTTAGTAAACAAATAAAAACTAATTTTACAAAATACAGTATGGAAAAGTTTTGAAACATTGAAAATAAAATGTTGAAATTAAAATACGAATACGATATCTGGAGAAGACTCGATGTTGAAAGCATTTGTCGTTATATACATAGTGCATGTTATGCAACAAAAACAAAGTTAAAAACTGTGGCTTTACCCAACAAATGACTTGACAGTTACATTCATTTGTGTAGTTTAGAATTCGAAAAATTTCTATAAATGTTTGACCCCAATATAGGTTTGAATTTTTTTTTTTGAAAAATTGAAAACTGAATTTTCCTTTAAAAAGGCCACCTATACAACATTCCTGGTATCGGCAAACCACAACTCACATTAATCTGCTTAAATTGACACTCTCTTACTCGATTTGTTGGTAATTTGCTTTGAATTTAAACAAACTTACCTATCTCAATACCAATCTTATTGAAATCAATTTATTAATAATAAAACAGGTTTTATTATTAATACTATATTTTATTTCGCTTTAAGTAAATCAAATGCTACATGAAAAATGATATTTTTGTAATAATTGCCTACATTTTCATTTACCAGCTGACAACGCATTATCATTAAAAATTACACATTTCTCAAATATTTTGACTAATTAGATTTTTTTTATACAATATACAAATGTTTAAATAAATAAATGCTTTAGTGTGATAATTATTATCACGGGAAAAGTGGCGATTTTTTCTATATTCTTGTATCGATATTACACCTCTCATTAAAAATTAAACATTTCTCAAATATTTTGACTAATTAGATTTTTTTTATACAATATACAAATGTTTAAATAAATAAATGCTTTAGTGTGATAATTATTATCACTGGAAGAGTGGCGATTTTTTCTATATTCTTATATCGATATTACACCTCTCATTAATTTTTACCTAAATTTGTCACTTAACAGTATATATTTGTCATTTAGTTAATTTCATCTTTTAATGTAACCGATTTTGGTATGGTCATCTACGTTTCATAATATCACATGGCTATACATACCCTGTTGAAGCTTTAGACTGTAAAAGTCTATAACGACATAAATCACTATTCTGTTTCCCTTTTTTTTTGTCATTAAAAAATGTTTTAAACACAATAGTAATTCATGTAAAAGAATGTAATTCAGATTTTGGTCAACAAACATTTTGCTAAATACCAAGCTTAAAATAGATCAATTTATATATAAACACAACACAGTCTCGGCTATTGTAAGCTCGGTTGAATTATATTAACAGCAATTACTTACGTCAAAGTCAATCAAAATGATTTCCTTATCAGGATCTCGAGATGCTTGAAGAAGTTTCCATAAATGTAATGTTTCATCTAAAGAAATTTCGAGCAGATCTCCCTCCATCAATATTTCTTCTAATTGTTGCCTCGCTTCATCACTAAATCTCACAGTTGTCTCACTATTATTATAGGAATTTGGAAAATGAAGAGAATAGGCATGTTCATCAACAGCATCATCTGTAAGACTAGCAGACAATTTTGAGGAATCAGCACTGTCATTTAAACTATAATTTAGACTCGAACTTTCCGAATGATCTTCAGAACTAAGTCCACTACACGAAGCTAATTCTTGCAAATGTAACTGTAAATCAGGATTATTAGAAGCTTTTTTCAATTCGGCACTAATTATTTTTTCGGTTTTTTGTCTAGCAGCAGCTTCAGAAGATTTTTGTGTAGCAAGAGAGAGTTTTGCAATTTCCGTTTCAAATTCTTGCGTTTGAAGTAATTGTTTTACTCGATCTTGCCATGTCATTGCACGTTCCGTTAAACACTGAAGCGCTTCACCTTCTGGAATTCGGACGGATAGTTTTTGTAATGACACTAATAAAGTTAAAATTGTCTCTAACCGAGGACGTTTTGTACGATAGCACAAAGGACACAAAAATTTACAATCTTTAAAACCCATACGCAATGCTATGTCAGTAAAATTACCGTTAAACTTAATATTAGATATTTTTGGTAAAACTACACAACTTGAATGAAACCAGTCCCTACATAATTCACACCTCATCATCAACCCAAATGCACCCCGTTGACAAACACAAAATTTCGAATCCTCCCCAGGTATACACTGTTTTGTAGAATTCAAGGATCGTAAATTTTTAAATGCTTCTAATTCAACTTCTTCTGCATCCTTAAATCTATTCACAATATCAGTAGGTTCCATGTCACTTGTGATCATGAATTGTTGTACTGCATCCTCGACGTTTTTTCTGCGACTCTTTGTAGGTGACATAACTGATGGGGAACGAGGAGATAGTGCTTCCATTAAAGATAATGTACTAGTTTTCTTTAAAAATGTACGACTTGTTTTCTCCTTCCAATCATAAGCTGCCATTATATATTGTTCTAAATCTAGCACATCAGGTAAACGAATTGGAATTAATTGACCTTTGCGAAATAAATCTTCTAAAACATCTATATAGGGATAATATTCTGCTGCATTAATCTCCTCTAGTTTCTTAATCCATTGTTTAATACTACATTCGATTTCCTTTAAAAATTCTTCGTTTGGTAAATATGGTTCGATATCTTCAGCTTCTCCTAATAATTTCTCTATTTCCAATAGAACATTCGTAGGTGGTGGATTATTTAATAATGCCTTGGCACGCTCCTCCCAACTCTCCCCTTCTTGCAAAAGCATTCTCAATGTCACTAACTCACTTTCTATATGTGTATCAGGTTTGACAGTTTCACTAGTCTCTATCAAACGTTGAATATCACTTAGCGTAATTACTTCTACTTTATTATTACGAACAGACTTAACTTCTGTTAACCATTTAACTTGATTTAATTTTTCACGTATACACATTAAAGAAGGCAATTCAATACAAATTGTTTCTCCATGCTCTAAACATTTTTCTATGGCAGATATACTACAATCTTTTAATGGAAGTTCTAGTATTTCTTTGCTACTTTCCTCAAACTTATTGGATTCATTTAATAACTCTCGAACTATTTTTGATTCCTCTAAAATACAAGCTAAATTTTCTATTTCGCCAATAAACAAATTAAGTTCCTCTAAATTTAAGTGGTATTTTCTATCATTACAATTACGTGTGCGTGTTCTTGCCATTGTGGAATCTAACTGACGAATAACACTTGCGCACTTTTCAGCGTCTTCAATAGCATTTGCTAAAGTTGTGAGTAATTCACACTTTGGAAATTTCTTTTCTTCTGCTTCAGTTAACAGTCCTTTTAATTCTCCTAAAGTTAAAGTAGACGGAACACTGGGATCCAAAGAATCCCTCACTTTATTTAACCAGACATCAAACGCTTCTGCTTTAATTTTGAGCTTTTGTAACATACGTGGTAGTTCATCTAATGTGTATCGATAACGTAATGTGTGACTACTTGGAGGACAATGACATAAGTCAGCATAATGGCGAAGACAAACAAGTGTATCTGAATTACAGTTGCAAGTTATAGCAGACAGGAAGCATGTCGTTTTACAAATCTCACATTGACGTTCATCATCTGGAAGTAATTCAAAGGCCTCTCGTTCAGCATTTGTTACACCCTGAAATACAGAAAACTTACACGATGTTGTCAATATTTGGTGAAGGTACTAATTACCCAATCCAGAAGTGCTTTTCTTAATTTCTTTTCAGTATCCACCATTTGTAGCATGTCTTGGTATGTAGTTGCCGCGATTAACGGACTTAATTTATCTGGTTCACAAGCCATTTTACATACTAATTCATCATGTGAAAATACACAGAAACGTCGAAGATGAGAATAATGTAAAATACACTCACGACCCATTTTCAACCAATCTGCTGGAGCAAAGTTAACAGCTTCCGCAAAATTGTACCTGTAATGGTTAAATGACAAATAAATAATTTAGAAGGTATCATAGACATTAAAATTATAACTTAGTAGACATTTATATTTCATAATTTTCTCAACCAATTTAATAATTCCCTGCAAAAGTACAGATTAAAGTAGCAATCGTAGTGACATACTGTTATCTTAATCAAACACTCATTAAGTTTCTCCACAATAAGGAATTATTAACTCTCATTTACCAAGTGAATGAAACGTGAATTTTCAACCACAATTTGGGAACAATGACAGAGTAACATGTTAAAATATCCAACTCGATATAAAAAATTCGGTTGCCAAATGAATGAGTTGCGAAAAAATAAAAAAGATGAAACCAAAGAGCAAAAGAATTATATAAAAAGAATAACTAACACCAAGATTGCAGACTATTTATCTTTTTGCAGTACAATACCGTCTTCGACAACCTATTTCATTAAAAATTGTTTCTGAAAAGAGATATGAGTGGGAAGATCATTGATAAATATCAAAAAAAGAAAGGGCCCAAAGGTTGAATCTTGAGGAACTCACGATGTACGACTAACTTAGAGTCATGGCCATTATGACCATTATAATGACCATATTCAGATAATTTTGTTAAGATCAATTTGACGTTTGTTTACTTCTTTCTAAAATTTCATTAATTACTTGTTTGTTAGCACCGGAGGATAACGAATCAAACATAATAGAATTAATTTTAAGTTTTAATTCCAAAACTTCTTATTGTAGATTGATAATATCTAATTGCAAAGGAACTCAGATAAGTAGCGTCTATTTCCTGTGCTTTACTAATGAACCCGGCCCAACCTTCAGGCAACTAAACAGAGTAAAAAAATGGAAATTAAATCTACGGTAACCTAGGTTACTGTAGATTTATTACCATTTTTTTATTTGATCATATAAATCTACGGTAACTTAGGTTACCGTGGATTTAATTTCCATTTTTTACCTTGATCATGCGCAATGCATAAAGTTCATTTGTGGAGTACAGAAAATAGATGCTAGTACTCAGATACCTGCTTAGAATCATTGATATGCAGAACATAGCTTTTCGATGTTAGTTAGCATTTGTACATCCGTTCAAGAAAGACCTAAGCAGGCGACATAGTAAACAATGCGAGACTTATCAAAGTGTATACACTTATCGCAACCGCCGCAATTCTTTAATATAGGCAAAACACTAATTTTTAATTTACAAATTACTTTAATTGCTTCAAAAGTATTAATTTCTTCAAATGTGGTTAGATGCAAGGTGTGTGCTAATTTTTCAGTGTGCGGATGAATTTTCTGCAATGAACCTATTACAGTCAATCATTTTTGAAAAAGATACATTCAGTGAATTATGGAGTAAAATCATTTTGTTAGAAGAAGAAATTAATCTCTTTTCTGAGGTGAATGCTGACTGCTAACATAAATATTTTGTCAACAATTTCAAAACCCATTAACGGTATCAGTAACAAAAATGCAGAGAGTAAAATTGTAATCACACCACAGCATTTGGCCAAAGCGATTAATAACGTACATAATCCAGAGATTACTTCATCTGCACCGCCGTTCACGTTTGCCCCCTTCAAGATGGGAACTAAAAATCTCAACAAAATTTCAATTTAGATTATTCCAATGCCAATCCAACCTTCGAACCCAATGAATACAAGTCAGAAAATTTTGAAGACAATATCTACAATAGCAGACATTGTTTTGGAGCGCAATGAGCAAAAGATCAGCATAAATGTAGGAAAAGACAAGCGACATAGAGAAAGAAGATGAGAGCATGAAAACTGAAAGTAAAGAATCAAAAACAGGATAACAGCTTGAAGTACAGGTCTCGCGGTATACGGTAGCGAGAGCTCTGGTTGCGCACTGGCATATTGAAGCCACAATGAAGCGCCAACTTTAAATTTAAGCAGTGGGGGAGCAGACTGTATTGTACCAAGGCGTTCTTCAAAATGAGAAATAAATGGCGCGCACTGAAACCTTGTTACACATATTTTCATAATAACATTTTCTAATACAATTAGAAGTTTTTAAAATTTTCAAATATGTATAATTTGCGAAATGAGTTAACTACTTTATGAAGAAATGTAATATTAGTCACTCTGTGTAATTATCGTAAAACTAGCATTATAATTGAAGTTCAAGGATCTACATAAAAATAAATTTACTTGTGCATTAGTTATGACTAACAAATTTGGTATTAATCATTAGTATGCTTTCCATTTAGGTAAATTTAAGTGATAAGATAACATTATTGTTTATTATTTATGTAATTTGACTTGACAATATAATTTATTCATGATTTCATGATAAAATTTAAATTTTGTTTTCCTTCTAAGATACATAGTATATGACTCATGTACAATCTTTAAACCATTACCTATCTAATGAAAATGACAAATAATTGTTTGGTAAAACTACTACAAGTAGGTCGATGAAATGGTGGCGTCAGTGTAATTAATTAAATTATGATTTTATTTTATGAGAATATTTACTTTGAAATTTGACATTCCAACAACAAATATTTTGTCCAAAATATAGCAAGCAAAGAAGGTGCTTTACGCGCCTACGCCACTGAATGTTGGAGTTGCGATAGCCGATATTTGAAAACACACGGAGGACGCCCGATCGTACTTTCGGCTCTCGCCACCATATAACGCGAGACCTGTATGTGATAACGGAAAAACTTCATTTACTTAGATATCTTGTAAACATCAATCAGCAATGTGAATGTAGAAAATAGACGATGGTAAATCTCAAATTTTTAAAAAGTTTTGGGATTTGGGAGGCAATAGCTTCCTGATGTGATACACCTTTTTGTGATTATTGTGTCGGTCAGAACAGAGACGCTGTAGCAGCAAACTGCAATAAAATCACAATTCTAAAATTTTTTAACCAGGACATACGCACATGGATGCAACAATAGGAACTGCATAAGTAAATGCCAAAAAATTTGTACCGAATAATTGGTACATTATTAAATTAACAAAGAGGAATGAACAGAATTTTACGATGCAGATTCTCAAATCATACATATGTCAACGCAACATGTCCTTGCCTACTATCGGTTTCAAAAAGCAAGATAGGTCAGTTTGAAAGCTTATAACTTTTTTATTGATGCGAAACTTGGCAGAGATCTTCCCTGTAGACACATAATAACACTCAGAAAATATAAATTTTTTAGTTAAATTATCATAAAAAATGTAGTTTTGCGGCCCGTGTTTTACATACAGTCCGTTTCAGTGCTCATAGCTTCCTTATTTTTGTCTTAAAATGTGCGAAATTTTAACCAGTGACATATCAAAGTAATATAAAGGTAACTGCAACTTAAAATTTTGAAAAAATATTTAAATTATGAAAAAAAAAAAGATGTGTTCTCGATATGTGCAAGAAAACTACTAAATTTTTTTCAAATCTATTTTCTCCAATCGATAGCATAGCTATTAAAGATGTGCACTTCCTAATTTTAAACTTGATGGCACGACACCTAGTGTGTCAAAGGTCAAATTTAATTACTTAGGGAATTGACAAAAAGTGCAAACTTTTTCTATAAATAGCTTACATCATGAAGCTGTCATATACACTAAAATTATTTATCAACCGCCCCCCACCCCCGATCATTTCCTGAAAACCTCTTATTAACTGCTATGTGCGATGTTCAATTTGAGTAAAACTCTACATATATATGATGGTAATGATGCCAAATAATTCATTGTTACATTTTGACATTGAGAAATGTCGGCTATATTTTGTATTTGTATTTATATCAAATTCTTTGGAAAAACGATAGAAAGGATTGCCTCGACGAGCAATATCTAAATTTTACGGTTTTATCATGTTGGTTTCTGCCCGACCTCGTGGGGAAATGGCGTGATGGGTATGTATTATTATGTTGGTCATCGTTTAGAACTAGCAAAGCCCAATGTGTGTGTATATATATATATATATATATATACATATATATATATATATATATATATATATATAAAATTCATCGTAAAAGATATCAACGATTCAATGTTTCTTGATGTCCACGTATCTGTTGTGACGATATATATATATATATATATATATATATATATATATATATATATATATATATTGTGCTTGTGGATGAGATGCACTCCATGTGTTCGGAAGTTCAGTTTGCTTTGTTTTGTAACTGTTGTAGATTTTAGACTTGAAATAGGATTTTCTTTGTAGTCTACATAATGTTGTTTCACATTTTTATGATTTTTTGTATCTAAATGTCTCTGTAACGTCGTTGTTGTACCAGTTGGCGTTTTTATACGTTTATTACAGTTTAAACACTCAGCCTCGAATTTACTAATTTTTTTAAAATAACGCCAAACACCCACGGATTTGGAATCATAATTTATAAGTCCATGTTTACAATCGTTGGAACTGTTTATAGTGTCTTAAATTGTAGATAATGTGTATCGCAAAATAACGTAAATAAAATCAAAAACGTGTTCACCTAACCTCACTTTACAGTTCAAAAATCTTTTTCGAACCGAACCCGAACTCAAAGTTCGAGTTCAGTTCGGTTCGAAAAATTTGAAGCTTCGCACACGACTAGAAAACAGTCAAAACTATTTGCTCAACGAATAGAACAAATTTTATGGTGTTACCATGTTACACTTCAATGCAATTCTGGAATAGATCATCGAAAATATCCGTTTATCTAAGTGTAATTTTATTTAATATCCAATTGTTACATTTTGCATTTACAATATTGTTACCATTACTACAAATAATTTTAGGTATTGCTTCATCCAAAAGTAATACAAAAGATTAAGAGAATTGTTTGAGAAAATCAAATTGGAAATAATTTAGCCTTTTAAAAAAGTTTATAATATATATTTTACTAACCAAAAGAAATTTTAATTATGAATAGTCATAAATAAATTACACTTTAGGTATCTGCTCTTTTGCTTAGGTAAATAATTCTATTAAAACACAATCCATAATTTAAAAACAAATGTTGAATGTGACAAAAGAATCAAATTTACATCAAAAGGGTTCTAGACTATGATGGCCGAGCATCACTACCAAATGTCGTAATTTTCCCAAAATATACGAAATATTAAAAAATCATTATCTCCGCTTTGAGTGGGTCCAGGGGGGAGGGCAAAACTTTTAATATTATTATTTATTAACGGGCCTTGCCCACTTTTAGTACAAATCACAAGATTACAATAAAGTATCAAAACCTCAAATCGTTAAGTACTAAAATTGCAAAATATAACAACTAACAATTTAGAAATGAATAAAAATTAGATGAAACCACAACCAAACTAATAGATACGGAATCATGACGTACACATTTATCACAATACTACAATATCATTATACAATGCCAAATACTAAAATCAAGTCATAATTTGCTTCAACAGACTCACAAATTTGAAAAAATCCAAGCTATCAGCATAAGAATTAGCCAATCGTAACACTCTTGAAATATAGATATTGATCTAGTGCTTCTAACTGTAACTGTCAAAGACATTCGGAAATCAATGAAGACAATCGATCATATGGTTAATGAGTTTAAAAAAAATTTGAGATACATCTGATCCCTCTTACTTATGGTATGTAACACTATGTACAAGCATGGCAGGCAGCTGGGGAAGACGCTGCAACTTCCTTCTACCCTCTAATTAATATGGGTATTTTAATTCACCAGCCGTAAGAACAATTGTCTCTGCCACATCCGGCTAGCATATATGATGGTGCTCATTAGGTGTGCCAAGTTTCAGCTTTTTACCTCGAATGGTTTCGAATAAATTAATCTTTTTGGTTCTCGCCTCCGATGATTTAGATTAAAATTCACGACTCATAGTAGGTGATGACAATTAACTTCTCCGGAACCGCCAGAGATCAAAAGCTAGCTGAAACTTAAACAAACCTTGTGAACACCACCATACATACTCGCCATATGCGGCAGTGCCTAGTATTACACACCATACAAGTTTTTACCCCCTAAAACCCTCTCAAGATTTTTTTTAATATTTCCCTTATTTTATGAAAATCAAGACATTTGGTGGCGATGTTCAGTCACCGTAGCCTGGAACCAACCCCTTTAGTGTAGGGCTACATGAACGATTTTAACGCGCGCTTTAATGGTGGCGGTTAAAACGTTGCATCTTTTCTACAAATTAAGGCAACGTTATTCTCGCTTTGGTTAGTCAATGCAGTAACTTCATATAATTATACCTTGTATGACGTTTTTTCATGGGGTTTTCCTCATACACATGTAGCGGTATGGTCACTGCGCATATGCACACTATGAGCGGCTACTTAGGCGAATGCTGGGGTAGTATTTTCCCGCTCAGAAACCTAACTTCGTTCCTTCCGATTCTATGCTGGCCACCCCCATCATTAATCCCTCCATGCATATATACGATATGTAGTATGCATGCTGGGAATCCATGATGGTGGCTGAAGGAGCTTGAAAAGCTCACAACAGCCCGACCTCCCGCTTGGGGAGGAAATTAAACACGTGACCTTTCCTTTCCTTTTCATATAATTAAGTTGCAATGTGGAATTAGTACAGGTTGGGTGTGTTTGTGTATTTATTACATAAAAGAAGAAGAAACAATCCTCAACGCCGGTTTTGGGTACATTCTATCCTAAGAAACAGATTATTATCCATGGGGCAATTCCACTAACGTTTTAATGAGTATAGGCAACACCCGCAGAATTTCTTTATGTATTATAGAATGAGTGTACTAGCTTTGATGAGCTGTTGGGTGTGGTGTGTGAACGTCTAAAAAAGAAAGAAACTAACATACGAAAACGGATTGAACCAGCTGAAAGGCTCATAATTACTATCAGGTAAGTAAATAATATGAATAATTGCTCACATAAACTTGTAATGAACTAAATTTTACAAACTAATTTTAATATCTAACACTTAAAACTTTAACTTAAAGAAAAATTTAATATGATCTTAATTCAAGTTATAACATTCTGATTTGGGGGAGAGCTGGGTATTCTGGTCATGTTGACGTGAAAAGTCGAATGTAGGCGTTGCCGGTGAATACAAATTTCAAGATGTGTTGCTCCTCAAAGTACTGGTAGATGGCACTGATAAACTTGGACAAGACTGATATAAAATGATTGACCCGATGATTGATGAACTTGTTTAACAAGTTTCGGTCCTAGCATAGTTCACCACTTGCATAATACACATTTTTGTTTCCAGAAGTACATCTTCTGTTATCAAATCCAATATGGGTACGAACGACATTAGAAACGGCTTACTACCGAAAACATCTTTTGCTACACCCACTCTTTGAAGAGGTGCACTTTCATATAAAAGTTTAGTAATTAAATCTCCACTTGTCGTACCAAACGGGCGCAGTCCACATTTTTCTACACGACTTCTAAACTCTGGAATGATCTCCCTAGTTCCTGTTTTCCTCTCATTTATATGAGAAAATTTAAGGTAGCTGTTCATAGGCATCTATTGGCAATTCATTATCCCTCTATCCATCCTCCTAAGTGGTCCTGAGTGCTTTAGCACGATAGGCCTAATTTAGCCGGTTCAGCTCCACAATCATAAAAAAAAAAAAAAAATTCCTTTATCTCATTTATTTCCATTGATTTCTCTCCAGCTGTGTTTTCCTCTTTTTTTGGCTCTTGCTATTCCATGTGATGGTGGATCTTTGACTGTCTCTTCATTACTTTCTGCAACAAATGTCTCTTCAATTATCTGCTGGTTATCATCGCTCATATTTGTTTCAGTCACCCTCAGTTCGAGGGAGTCAAAAATAAGGGGACGGGAAAATATGGCCATTTCTTTTTTTTGTTCCGACCACTCTTCAAGTGCTTTCTGAATTGGTCCCTCGGTGATTTCTTCCATTTTGTTTGGAGCTCTTTCCCTAAAACAATATACAAATAAAAAATTAAAATAGAAATTGATGTTAAAACAACTTTTTGCAAAAAATTGCCGTTTAACAGATATCTGGCCACTGGATCCAAACGGAAAGAAGCACAATTGTGTGCATTGTGAAAGAAACAAGTTTGGCAATCTGGGATGTACTGCAACTATTAGAAATCCAACTCCGACAGAACAAAAATTCAAAGAAGTGGCTGAGGTGTACTTAAACAGCAACTTTCCCAACAGCTTAGGTGCTATTGACGGGAAGCACATTAGAATCTTACGGCCCAAAACTAGTGGAACAGAACATTTTAACTATAAACATTTTATTAGGTGCAAGTGACGCAGATTATTGGCTCACCGCAATAGATGTGGGTGTATATGGTCGCGATTCAAATTTAAAATTTTTATGCCAATATACCAAAAAATTTGAAAGAGTACCTTTTTGAGCGGAACTGTACATTCATAATCCGTTCTAAGTAAAAAATGGTAGGTAGTTTCTAAAGTTTTGTATCAAGCTTTATAGTCTAATCGGCGTGCCAATATTTTTATTATTAGGGCAAATGAATTTATGTAAATAAATTATCAGTAGACATGTGTTGTTTAACATTAGAATTTTTTGTTCGCTAAAACTTATGTACTTACCTAGTTTAAGTTTATCTTCTCCTTATACATCTCACATTTAACTTCTTCCCATAATTTTATTTTGAAATCTGTTACTCCCTCCGTTTTGTATTGTATATAGAAGGGCGCTTTTCAATTTCACCAATAAATTTATCTACATCAAATGTCATCTTGCCTCTGTATCACCACATCAATTACCTCTTTACTAACTAATGAACCAAAAATGACCATAATATAAAATGGATGTGACTGTACCACGATAAAAACGCCGTCGTGTAGTTTCAGATCATTCGAAACAACGTAATACAACCTGTCGGCGATTTCATCGTTTGCTTCGTTTATGCGTTTGTTGCGTGGTATTTGAACCGAAATGTTACGTTTCAACTAGACAACGGCAGCGCGTTAAAATAGTCTGTGTAGTCCCACACTTAGAGATTTTGTACTGCCAACTAGGAAGCGACTCTTTTTTAACTGAAACGGTGATGTCAGTTAAGCTAAACATTGGCATTGATATCACCCCTTCAGAAACAATCTCCCTTCATTGTGAACGCGATAATCTTGATATTCCAAATTATTAAATTGACAATTAAAATTGACACTTGCACAACCTCTTTCTCAAATTATATCATATTAGTGAATGTAAATCATTTAATAGTAAATAATGACCTTATGACTTTACAAAACAATATTAAATTTTTACATTTTTAGCATAAAAACGCCAAATTAGATGTTTTGGAAGCATTCTAAACTTATAGACATAAACACAAAGTACCTTTAATGAATGAACAGGTTGATCTTACCTTCACCTTTAACAAACATTTTAAATACAGAACTATAATTTACAAGTTTGCTGTACTTGATGATTTGTTACCATAACTACTTGTTTGTTATTTTATTTATACATTTTCTCCTGATAATGATTCACGTTGTATTGAAACACGTAGAGAAATAAATAAAAATATAAAAGAAATTGTGGAATTATAATGTATTTAAAACATTAGTGCTTTTAAATATGGAATTCCACGAACTAAGGTTAAAGAATATGAATGTAATACATAACAATCATTTTACAATAAATTAACATATTATCTTCAACAACCCCCTATTTTATCATTTTATTTAAATAGTAGATTAACTATTAATTAAAAGATTGAGTATTTATGTTAAATGCATTCAAATTTATAAGTCAAAAAATTTCATTTCAACTAGAACAGGTAAACACCCATGTTTTCAGTCATGGACTTAAGTCTTTTTTTTTTCGTTTGTAATACAGTATCTACTTACCTGAATAATATAACATATCTGTCTATTTGATTAATCAAATTCAAAATTTTAAAAGTTGAAATATAAGAAAGTTTTTTGATAATTTAATGAGAGGAAAAGAAAATGTTTTGGATAATTTTCGCTTATTACCCTTGATTAAATCCAGCATGATATGCTCTTGGGAATGTAACCACAAATTCTCCTGCATGTTGATCAGTTCTAAATACAGGCACTCCAGCATTCATTAAAATGTTGGGATTCATAATTGTTACTAATTGATGAAGTAGATCTGGTTGTGATTGAAATAATTCTGGAGCAGCAAGTTTCATAGTTTCCTCAAAAGAAATTGCTTTACTCCCAGGTACACCATACCTAAAAAAAATTGATGTTATAATGCTCAAAACTTGTTTTCAAAGCTTTTACCAAGTTTTAGGTTCACCCCAATGCAAGTAATTAATTGAATAACTCCAATGATCTTCATTATGCCAACAAAATGTAGCAAAACACATTCCGACATACATCCAAGGTACCTAAATAATTTTAATGACCAAAAATTTAGAATTCAACCAGCTAATCATACCTTCATTCCTGATATATCAGCGTGAATATATCCTAAAACAGATCCATCCAGAACAGGTAAATTATTTAAATTCCATCCGGAATATGCATATTCTACATCCCCAGGATGTAAATTAATTGATGTTGATGTCGGAAATCCAGAGCCATGATCCATAGTATGCAAATCTGCCCCGTATTCAACAGTCACATCTTCATCAATGGAAGACACAATTCTCCAAAATTCTTTTTCAACAACACTAGTTGGAACAAGCTGCATAACATTTTAGTATTAAGTTTAAACAATGAAGTAATAGGGCTTACATGTACAGGCATGTTGAAGTATTCAGACTTAAATTGATCGGCCATTTCGCCAAACTGTTGTAAACTATATTCTCGCTGTGCTTGTTCAAAACCAAAAGCTTCGGTCGGTTTTGAAACTTCAACTGCAACACATTTAGGACAACGCCAATCACCTTTTGGAATTTCGGTTAATGGTGGGAGTAGACAAAATGTGTGATAACTATCATCACAACCGTCACATAGCAACATACATTCTTCGACATCACCTCGCCCACAATTATGGCAAACATATTTTGCCAGCTATTAAACAATAATAATTAAAAATTATTAAAACACGATAAAAACTTACAGGATCAAAATCGAAAGTGAGTGATTTTAAATTAACTTTATCCTCAACTTTATTAGTGTTGAAACCTGCCATTTTTGGGCCTGGCCCGTAAAATTGTAAACGTTTTAATTCTTTATTTGGTTCAGTATCCACATTACCGGAAAGCTCATCCTTAGCTTTTGTAGAACACTGAAGCAAGCATTATAAAACTTAATATCCACTTATACTATTATTTAATTACAAAGTGTCAGTACACACTTGAACCAAACATTCAACCATTTAGTAAGTTTAAGGTGCACATATTGTCAATTTACACATTTAAATCAAGCAGAAAGTAATCATTGCATAATTTGTATTTTCTAATTAAAGTTTTACATGTGAAAAGATATGAATGTATGTGTTCTGATTCAGGCAACTGGCTTAACGTCCAAACTCACCTTCTCCATTATTGAAGCAATCTTAAATTAGTAAATTGAAGATGTAATAAACAAATTACAAAGGGCATTATTCGTTAACCACCTCTAATTTCTTAATCCCCTAAACAATGATAATGATTTCACCACAATTACAATATGAATTCTAGAAAACTTGATTACATTTCGCATTACTCCCCCTACTATTGCTTTGAACAGTACCTTCTGAATTTTTAACCTTGAAGAAAATACAAATTTTTCATAGATTAAGTTTGCTATAAAGAAATATTTCCAGGCTTAGACTTAGTTTTAATGAAGACTATTTAACCTAAATTGATAAAATTTTAACATTACAGTACTTCTTCATTATTTACGATAAATAATCCACAAAAAACATTCATCTTTAATTAACGAATAAATAACAAAGAAGCCACAAAAAACAAATAACTTTAATTAATGAAGAACAAACAAATAAAAACTTACAAAAAAACCAATTACTACAAAAAACTAAAGCAATTGTTCAAAATGACCACCACCTTGTTCAAGGCAAAGTCTTGCTTTTCTTATAATATGTCTGACTGACTTCCTAATCTCGTATGGGTTATTGTCCATTTATTGAAAGGCTCTTTGAATCCATTCAAGAGATTCTTCCCTGCTATTTACTTCCTCGTCATAAACTTTGGATTTTAAAAATCCCCAAACATAATAATCGACAGGATTAAAATCACACGACCTTGAAGGCCAGACATGAGGACCACCTCTACCATCCATCTATTAGGAAAATTGTCGGATAAAAAATTTCTTAACTATGCGCCTGTAATGTGGCGGAGCACCATCATGCTGAAAGAATATTCCATCTGTATCGATATTTTCATCATCTAGCACTACTGGTAAAATATTTTTCAGAACATCTAAATACACTTCACCAGTTAGGCTAGGAGGTAAAATATGTGGTCCTATTAACTTATTATCAAATGTGCCGCTCCATATATTAACAGAGAACTCGTGCTGCGAGTGAGCCGGCCTTGTGGCATATGGATTTTGCTCATCCAACTGTGCGAGTTCGTCAGATTGTTGTTGAATTTACGCTAACATATTAATGTAATAAAAGAAAAGTGGCAACAATATTTTCTTTTTAAGTCTTCGCTAGACAGTAGAGTATGTGGAATTTGCAAAGCAAATTCGTTGAGTACTCACTTTTGGATTATTCTCAATTAAATTGAGAATATTATTTTCCATATTTATGTATCGTCTTTCATTACGTTCCTTTAGTGTTACTCTTGAAAATCGACCGTGTCGCCTGGAATAATCATATACTTTTACCACTTGGCGTTCTTCGTTGGAAAAACGGCATTTCTTACTCTCTTCTGACAGCTCTACGATTACCATCACAAAAACCGTAAACATAAACCATATTCGCATATTATTCATTACTGAATTTATGAGGCATATTATTAGTTTTTAATGCAGAAATAATGTATGACAACTCACATAAATGAATCAGTTGATGCAGACCCAAAATGAAAGAACATTGTATTTTTGACAGTAGTGTAGTTAATAGTTTAAAACTAATGGCAATCACCGAATAATGTACAACAAAGAGATCCAGTCATTGCCATAGCCTCCTATGTTAATAATTGCATGTAGAAACAATAAAATTGTGTTATGTATGTGAAAAATGTTAATCCGTATTGATTTTACTTTGCTTTCATTAATTTTTCGGTGTTGCTTACAATTTCTGGTGTTCTTCATTAATTAAAATTATTTGTTTTTTGTGGCTTCTTTGTTATTTATTCGTTAATTAAAGATGAATGTTTTTTGCAAATAATGAAAAAATACTTGAATGTTAAATTTTTAACAATTTAGGTTAAACAGTGTTCATTAAAACTAAATCACAAAAAAAATTTTTTTTTTCCATTTTGGGCCCTCACAATTCACAAGAAGAAACATTTTGCCGAAAATGTACAAATGTAAAAAGGTACATCACTAAATTAATTCTTTTGTGCTCTTTTCAAATACAGAATCCATTTTACAAAAATATGATATACGGGGTGTTGTTTTTGGGTGGAAATATTTTGTAATTTTTTTAAATTTTGGACTGCTATGAATCTAAAGTAATAGAAGTAACGTCTGGTGTTCCTTAGAGGTCTCATTTAGAACCCATCTTCTTTACATTATTTATCAACGACCTTTCTGATATTTTTAATTACGGCTCCTGCTTAATATATGCTGATAACGTTTTTTTCAACGGTAAGCAATATAAGTAATACATGTAAGCTTCAGGACGATCTGTATAGCTTAAAACAATGGTGCAGTAATAATCAACTGTGTCTTAGTTTAGATAAATGCAAAATTATATACTTTTCAAAATCGTTACATACTATTAACTTCGATTATACTATTCACAACAAATTATTAGAGAGTGCATGAAAAAGAGATTTGGGAATCATTTTTATGAAAACCCTTAATTTTAAGATACACGTTACCAACATTGTCCTTCGTACATTAAAGATGCTAGATTTCATATGCAGAATTGGGAAAGATTTTGGCGTTCAGGCTGTAACTATCTTAAATAATTCACAAATATTATGAAATATGCTTCTATTATTTGGTACCCACATCATAATTACCAAATATAAATGATTGAACGGGTTCAATCTAAACTTATTAAAGTGATTTCATTTAAAATGGGGGTAAACACATCTTATCAACTGTACCAGGGTATAAAAGCTAAATTTGGTCTAGAGTCACTTTTAACAGACACTGAGGTAGAAATAGATACATATAACAAATATGGAGAATTGATTCAATAAGTAGAGCAACAGGAGATGTACAGATGAATATTCGAAATGATATAATACAGCAACTACTGGGAAGATATGCATTACAGATGAGCTATTGGCTGTTGGAGATTAGTGTTAAAATTAGGAACGAAGCATATGTAGTTGTGGGTGTTTATCACTAACCAAACTGCTCACATTCACTATTTATGGACGTTTTTAAAGAATGGTGTGAAAACTTGGTGCTTAGTGTTGAAAGTAACATAATTATAATGGGGAATTTCAATATAAATATGGATAAGGACGATGTTTGAATGATCTTGGATTAAAACAGTTGGTAGATACATTTACTCACATCTCCAAATGGAGGTACTTCTCTAATTGATCTAGTGCAGTTAACGTTGAGGTATTAAGAAGCCAGTGTTTAATAATCACTGTTTAATTATGTTGGATTTATACAGAGAAATTAAAAATGAAAAAATTAATATTGGGAAAAAACTAGATGAAATTGATTACTTCAGGCTGTAAGTGCAATTAACTGTAATTATAGAAATAGTGGTATAAATCTTCGATACAATCAATTCAATTATAATTTTATTGGAGTGATCAATATTGTAATGCATAAAAAAAAACCTAAAAAAAAAAAGGAAACGCCATGGTTTGCCGCAGAAATATTAGATACAATTAAGTATGGAGGTATACTGTACAAAAGCTTTATCATAACAAAAAGATATGATGATTGGTGTGCGTATAAAAATGTTAAAACAAACTAATCAAAAGCGAAAAAATTAAATACTTTGAAAAAAAAACATGAAGCCGACAAGAAGTGTCCAAAAGAAATGTGGAACACTTTGAAAAGTACTTTTTCAGGTGTTAAAAAAGAAAAATTTGATGAGGTACATTTTAGTGGAAAGATACATTGTAGATATGTTTAACGAATACTTTATAAATAGCATTAATGAAATCATCAGTACAATACCGAAAATTGATGACGATATTAAAATCGATACCAATTCACATCAAAAATTAGAAAGTTTTAAATTATTGAGCAAACAAGAATTACAAGAAGTAATATATTCCATGCCAAACAAGACTACAAATTATTAAAGTTACTATACAGAAATAGAAAATATTTTTATTCATCTGATAAACAGTTCACGTGAAACAGGGATTATTCCAGACAGATTAAAAATATGAACAATAATACCCATTAGGAAAATTAATAAGACCAGAAAAGCTAAAGAATTTAGAACCATTCATATTTTACCCGGTTTAATGTTAATGTTTTGGAGAGTGTATATGTGTTCCATCTAAAACAGCAGAAATTTCTACCTTAGAGAGCGAAAAATTATTAAAAATAGTTCCAAATAAGAAATATTAGAGGAAAAGACAAAAGAATCTCAGAAATTGCAGCAGAAAGCCAATCGAAAATCATTTATAAAAGCAAACAAGTAGGGTTAGATTTAGATAAAAATAAAACATTACAGTGTGGCCAACATTAGTAAAGGAGGGAATTTCAAAATTTTCATAGCGGTGTTGCCAGATTGTGAAAAAATCACAGTAATCACATGCTCTCAAATCAACAATCAAGAGATAGGGCAAACAGTATTGCATCACTGGAAGAAACTAAAAAACGAAAAAAGAAAATGCAAAGTGCTGAAGAATTTGAAAAGTGGGAGACCCAACTTTTAGCCTTCAAAGGAAGTAGAAGAACACTAAGATCCCCACAAAGAAAAGAAAAAAAGGAAGAAGAAAGTGACCACCAAACCCAAGAAATTGAAGAAGCAGGAAGCTATCAGACCCAAGAAAATAACAGTACAGAAATATCAGACAACACAGAAGAAATGGACGAAATTAAGAAGTTTTTAGAGAAAATTAAGCAAGAAATAATAGAAGAAAATAAGAAATCAACTGGGAATCTTCGAAGAGGTCAAGAAGATTTGAACAAACAAATACAAAAAGCAAGAAGACATGAAAAACATAGTCCAAGAATGGAAACGAAGAGAGACAAAATGGCATGAAGAGAAGAAAATCTCAGAAGAAAAAGTTGATAATCTAGAGAAAAGATTAGAAGAACAGGATAGACAGCAACGAAGAAACAATATCATAATAAAAAGAATTCAACTAAAAGAACGAGATACAAGAGAAGAATAGGAAAATTTATTGAACAAACATTGGAAATAAAACCAGATATAAAAGAGGTCTTTAAGACAAATAAAACTGCAGGAAATGGAATAGTGATGGTAAGGCTCAGTTCATGGGAAGATAAGAAAGCAATAGTGGAAAATAAGAAGAAATTAAGGGGAACTGAATTATAATAGAAAATGATCTTACAATAAAGGAAAGAGAAATACAGATAAAAATTGGAGAAAAAGCAAAGGAAGAAAAAATAAGGGAAAGAAAGTTACCAAAAGATAATCATAGATAATATAAACCATGAATGGAACCACAAGGAGGGAACACTGAAACAAAAACCTCCAAAAAACTAAGAATAAAATACTCAGGACGGGAAACACAGAAAACGACCAAGGCAAAAGAAAAGGAAAACGTGCAAAAAAATAAACAGAAGTAGGAAAGAAAAGTATAAATAACAAATCAAAAAACACTAATGACTCGAAAACAAAATTAAGAGTGGCAACATGGAATATAAACACCTTGTTGGGAGCTGGGAATACGAATGTAGTGGCAGAAAAGCTGGAAAAGGATAGAATTAACATTGCAGTGCTGCAAGAAATTAGGTGGATAGGCAAAGGAGAAATTAGTAATGAAAAGTTCAGTATCTTCTACAGTGAACAAGAAAAGCAAGGGTACAGGGGAGTAGCATTTTATGTAGCAACAAGTTGCAAAAACAGAATAATTAATTTCCAACCAATAAACGAAAGACTTGCAATTTTAAGAATAAAGGGAAAATACAATAATATATCATTGGAGAGAAAAATTTTATGAAGAACAATGGAAAGCTTATCTTATCTGGTAAAGATATAACGATTATATTAGCAGACTGTAATGCACAAATAGGCAAAGAAAAGTACTTAGACGGAATATGTGGTAGAAACACCATTCACGACGATATTAACGACAATGGGCATAGATTGTGTGCCTTCGCAGCAGCCACGAATCTGTTTGTAGCAACAACAAAGTTCAAACATTCAAGGCAACATAAAAGCAACAGGGAAACACCCCAATGGTAATACGAAAAATCAAATCGACCATACATTAATAACAAAAAAATATCTAAAACTGAGACATGATGCAAGAGCATACCGTGGAGCAAATGCTGATACTGATTATTACCTGGTGGTGATTATGACAATGTTAGAAGGAAGAATAAAGTTACACAAAACCGCTCAGAAGGAAAAAAAACGGGCAGTGGAAAAATTACAGGCGGAAGAAATAAGAAAGAAGTACTCCAACATGCTATCACAAACAACAGAAGACAGTTGGGAAGAAGATATTAATGTAAAATGGGAAAGAATAAAATTAAAAATACTATATGCTGCAAGAGACCATAGATCAAAAAGAAGCACCAAACAAAGAAGATGATACAGAGTGCAGGAAAATGACGACCAAGAAAAATAAAGCAAGAATGAAATTGATTTGTACAGAAATGGAGCAAGACAAAGAAAGGTACAAAGAACAAAGAAATATAACAAGAAATTTTCTCAAACAAAAAAAGAACGAATAGTTTTAACATGAAATTAGATGACATTGAACATGAAAATGCAAATAATAACACAAGGAGGTTCTATCAAAAATTAAAAAACATTTCAAACCAATAATAAAAGTAAGAGGCTTTAAGAACAAAAAGGGTAAATTTGTGCACGATGAGAATGGAATAAAGAAGATCTGGGAAGATTATTTTAAAGACATTTTCAACGAAACAACTCTAATGAACTATTTGCACAGATACATGATCTAATATGTGAGATATGGAAGGAAGAAAAAATGCCTCGCGAGTGAATAATTGGAACTATAATTCCCATTCCAAAAAAAGGAGAAAACGAGAATTGTAAAAAGTACCGAGGGATAACGCTATTATATACAGCATATAAAGTGTTTCCGTACACGCTCAAGAATACACAAAGAAAATAGTGGGTGATTATCAACAGGGTTTTAGACGCGGCAGGAGTATCACAGAAGCGATACACATTCTTGAACAAACAGTGGAAAAAGCAGAGGTACACAATATAGAGCTACATTTACTTTTTATTGATTTTAAAGGGGCATTCGACTCCATAATAAGGCATACGCGAATTAGAGCATCTGGATGTCCACGCTAAAAAGACTAGTGGGATTGACCCTCAAAGAAACAGAAGCAATTATACAAATAAATACAGTTAGTACAAACAATGTAAAAGTAAATAAAGGTGTCAAACAGGGCGACACATTGTCCGCCCTTCTATTTAACATAGTATTAATGTGTAATAAAAAAACTAAACGTACAAGGCACAATCTCAAACAAAGAATCACGAGTCGTGGCTTATGCAGATGATGTGGTGTCAATCTGCAGAAGCAAAAAAAGCCTGGTTGAAAAAACACAACAGCTAGAAAATGAGGCAAAATACTATGGACTACAGATCAATGAAAAAAAAAAACAAAATACTTGAAATACAGCAAAAATCAGGAACAAATGACAAATTCAAGGGTTGGAATCTACAGTTTCGAAGAAGTAAGCCTATTTAACTATCTAGGATCAGTTATAACAAGTCCAAATATACAATATAAACAAATACACGAGAGAATACAAAAAGGGAGCAGATGTGTCTAAAGCTATAAATATTTCTTTAACAACATACAACTTAGAAAAACAAAAATAAGAGTGTAAAAAAACGTTAATTCGTCCAATAGTAACATATGCTATGCAAACTTGGTCATTCCGAAAAGTATATGAGGAAGAAATACGCCGTTTTGAAAGAAGAATTATGAGAAAGATCCTAGGCCTGGTAAAAATGGAGAATGGACAATATACACGAAGAATGAATCTTGAAATAGTGAATGCATTGAAGGGAGAAGATAACATGAAACATGTGAAAACACAAAGACTGAAGTGGTTTGGGCACATTATGAGAAGTGAGGATACGAGAGTAATTCAAAAAGTGACAGAATGGAAACCCGACATGAAAAGACACCAAGGAAGACCTAAAACTAGTTGGAAAGAGAATATAATAGAAGACATACAGGCAATGCAAATAGTAAATTGGATAATATTGTGTAAGGAAGGAAAAGAATGGAAGAAAGTGATAGAAACAGTCAAGACACATAGACGACTATAATAATAAGTGAGTTCGTGAGTGCAGTCATGTGTTTCAAAGGTAATTAAAACAAAATACGTCCCACATATAACATTCTTTTGCAACATGTTATGTAGTTAGGGAATAAGCACCCATGGGGTGAAATGACCCTTGCTGGGTTGCATACTATATATATATATATATATATATATATATATATATATATATATATATATATCAGGGTCTGGCAACAAGAGCGCCTTCTTCTATATCTTCCGTTTTATATAAGCTAGATTAATAAAATTTGGAATGCAGTTATAGTTTATTTGTGTGCATATTTTAAAATTATTCACGCGAATACAGGTTGTTTATTTAAAGAGGATCAAATTATTATAAAAAAATTTAAATGGAACACCCTGTATATTATTACTTTTTTTAATTCTACACATTGTTCCTAACAAATTCGCAAGATATTTCCCTATCCCTAAATATAGCCGTTTTTGTTATTTCGATTTTTCTAAAAAAAAATTGAAATTACAGAGTTTGCTCTGAAAATGTACCTCCTTTAAACTGTTGAAAAATAAAAGTTATCTAATTTATATGAGAATAAGTACACAGATAGAGCTTCCTTTTAATGTGAAGAAAATGACATAATTGCATACAGGGTGCTTATAATTGACTTGCCAATCAACCATTATTCGAAGTAGTAAAAGTGTACTTTTTCAAATAAAACACCATGTATATTATTACATTTTTGGTTTCTACATATTAACCCTTATCAGTTCGCCATACAACTCCCTATCCCTAAATATAGCCGTTTCCGAATTATTTTCAATTTTTCAAAATGTATCAGATTATTGAGATATTTTTAAATCTATGGCCGTGTATAGATAAAAAAGAACATCATAAAACAATTGTATTATACATTAAAAAACGCAACAGAAACTAATATATTATGATAGAAGATTAATTACAATTTTTGTACTGGAGGCATTGCAAGTTAACAAGAATTTGACAAATATTTACTTCAATTTCAAGTAAAATTCAAAAATCAAGTGTGCTTCTTATAAAAATTGAATGTTTGACGTAAATAAATAAAACTGTAGTTAACCATTTACGAGTGTTATTGTTAGTAATCAAGATTTTTATAAAATGAATTTTACACAAAATGAGTTAGTTCATATGATATTCGTGTTGGGTGCTGCAGAAAGAAACTGTTTATTGGCCAGCAGAATTTATGCTGAAAGATATGCAGATAGAAGACATCCAAACGCAAGATCGTTTCAGAAAGTTATGAGTAGATTTATTGCAACTTCATGTGCCAATTACTCCAAACATGAATGTGTTAAACCTTCTACAAATGAAGATAGTGAATAGAGGGTTCTTCTCGCCATCGAAGAGGATCATCACAGAAGCCAAAAGGACATAAGTAAAATAGTTGGTATAAGTGAGAGATCAGTAGGCCGTCTTTTAAAGAAGAATCGCTTACATCCCTATCATATTCAGTTACACCAAGAATTGAGCGATGCAGACTTCGATCATCGAGTAAGATTTTGTACTGGGCCAGAGAAAAAATTACTCAAAACCCAAATTTTGTTTATAATATTTTATGGACAGACGAATCAACATTTCATAAGAATGGATTTGTTAATACACATAATTTTCATTATTATTCCTCAGAAAATCCACATTTATTAAGACAAGTTGATAATCAACATAAGTGGTCTTTAAGTGTCTGGGGTGCCATGGTTGGGGATTATGTCATCGGTCTATTCTTTTTTGATGGACACTTGAATGGTGAGAAGTACCTTAACTTTTTGCGTAACGATTTACCGGGCTTACTAGAAAATATTGCTCTTGATATTAGAGTCACAATGTGGTATCAACATGATGGGCCTCCTGCTCACTACTCTGCAGATGTAACCTATAAATTCTGGGCGATATTTAAACTATTTATCTCATCACTCTTTCAATATAAAAATAAATTTTATTTTAGGCTTTAAAAACAGAATAAAATTACTTTCACATCGTTCATTGTACAATAAAAATTTAAAGAAACTAAAACAAATATTAGAAAACACAATTATCCAACAAAACTTGTTAAAAAACTTTTATACAATAACAACAATGATTTTAAAGAAAAAAGAAATTTAGACAACACAAAATTTTTATATTCGTTGTTACCTTACATTCAACCTGTAACCTCAAAATTAATAAAACTATTTAAAAATATTAATGTAAACATAGCAAAAAAGAGCCTAGTTAAGATAAACAACTTGTATTCCAAAGTTAAAGATCAAATACCAACCTTATTATAAAGGAATTTAGTTTATCAACTTAACTGTGATAATACGTACATAGGACAAACATCACAGTACCTTAAACAAAGAATTGCCATTGAAACATTGAGAATCTAAGTGTTTATATACTCATATTTATTAAATATAAAAAAAAGATAATTCATAAATTCTATATTTTTTTGATAGTATAAAAAAAAATTTCCAATATTATAACCCATCTTAATAATTTAATAATAAAAAAAATCTAGCCATTGTATAATATAAAATTAATAAACAAAACAAAAATAAAGTTTTTTAAAATAAGAAACGTTTTTTGTATTTTGAAGCTAATATTTTATTATTATTATTATATAATAAAAAAATATAAAAAATGTAAAAACGCAACAATTTGTAAACCTCATAGTAAGTAAGATCTGTATGTTACAATATTTTTTGTTCAACGTTTTCTAGTTGTAGCCTTTGAAAAAGCAAAGAATAAATTTGCGAAAATTCAGGCCATAATAAAGAGCATTCATTAAACATCCAGCTGATCTAATAAAACCAAAAAGATAAATAAAATTATATATATATATATATATATATATATAAGGTGAGTCAATAATCGCTTCCAGCTCTCGGATATGTGTTCTACAATTAAAAATAAGACAAAAATGAAGAATACTAAAATCCCGAAAGCGAAGCCATTTTCGCGTAAAATTGGAATGAAGAATTAACATTTATTAATTTTTCATTTAATTTCTATACATTCAAATTAAAAAAGTAGCTCAAAAACTTATTTTCTTTTTTATTTAAAGAACTTGTGAATTGAAAACGTAGAACCGTCTGGGTCGAGTAACCGAAACGATAACAGAATTTTACTATTTCCGTAATAAACGCTCAAAAACTTATCATTTTCTTTTTTATTTAAAGAAATTGTGTTTGAGTAATTTGGTGCCAAGCAAAAAATGTAATTGCCATGGATTTACTTGACTGACGTTTTTATGTTTATTTGACTTGCACCATTTAGTGAATATTGGAAGCTTCAAAAGTATTTTTAAATTCAAGATGCCAGAGTATACTAATCGAGAATACGTCGATATGATAAAAGCTTTAGGCGCTTGCAATGATAACGCCCGTGCTGCCGAGCGTTTGTATAGAGAACGATTTCCGAACCGACGTTATCCAGATCACAAAACAATCCAAAATGTAGAAACACGTGATAGAGCAACATAAATGAGACTCAAATACGCAATTTAAAAAAATCCATTTCACACACCCACTTAAAGAAAAATTATTTTGATGTTATTCAAAGAAAAACTGTAAATTTACCCAAAAATTCAGAAATTCTTGGATATTTTGATACATTCTTCGAACTTTAACACTACTATTGTATTCTACATTAAATTTTAAGTAAGAATGGATAGCTTATGATGAGCCTGAAGCTACCCAACCACTAATTAAATTGATTAGAACTGTGAAGTTATTATTATAGCTATAACATAAGGCTACAGCTTACTCCAAAATTTTTGAGTATTCATACTTGAATAGACTAAAGGGATTTTTGCAAGATCGTTTCTCCAAATCAACATGGATTTTGTCATGGTAAATCTACTTCCACAGCTCTATTCGTTTATAGAAACATGTATAAATTACATAGAAAAGAGTGGAACACCTGTTGGAATTTTTCTAATCGGTGTCTTCAACACTGGCAATACTGTGGAAACATGCAAGTCAGATCTTCTAGGAATTGATGTAGGTGTATCACAAGGCTCTGTACTTGGTCCAGTTCTGTTTATTCTTTATATTAACTTGCTTGATACTCTAACCACTAAAGCCAACTTTACAATATATGGACCTGACACATCAATTTTAATAGGAGGTAAAGACAAAGACTATTTGGAAGATGTCAGTAATGAAACAATGTGAGATTTAATAATCTGGTTTAATAGGAAAGGCATTTACTTAAACTTAAAAAAGCCTATTTTTCTTCAGTTTACTTCTTATTCTTCTGTCATCCTTATACCCCTCAGGGTGCCAGATTTGAGGTCTAGCCCTTCCATTCTTTCCAGTTCTGGGTCTTCCCTGCTTCCTCTTTTGTCTTCCTGTTGTCTCTGTGATCTTTTTTAGCAGTAATTGTTCATCTTTCCTTACTATATGGCCAAACCATCTTAGTTGTTTTCTTTCTATATAGTGCATTATTCCTTTTGTCTTAAAGTATGTCTAATTTTTTCGTTTGTCTCTCGATCCCATTTGGTCTTCCCCTCAATTCTTCTTAAGAACTTTATTTCTACTGCATTGATCTTGCTTTCGTGTTTTTTATTTATTGTCTATGCCTCACTCCCATATGTTAATGTTGGTCTCGCTATACTATTGGATACTTTCAATTTCACTTTCTTGTTTATTTTGTGTTTTTCTATATTGGTTTGTTTATTGCATATTATGTTCCTCGTTTTTTCATTCTTTGTGCTATGTCAACTTCTATTCTTCTGTCTTCTGTTATTACTGAGCCCAGATATTCTACTGCTGCAACTACTTCTATCCTCTTCCCCATGTTTCTATTTTCCTTTCTATCTCCTTTTTATTGTTATTTATTATAATCATTTTTGTTTTGTTTGTATTTATCATTTATCTCCATTCCTAAGTTCTCTATTTCTTCATTACATATTTTATCCAGTATTATATCATCTGCATACGTTAGACTGTCTACTTGATGCATTAGTTGATAATGTCCTATTTGTGATTGCAGTTGTTGTTTTTGCTCTTGTGTTTGTTAAGATTTTGTCCATCACTGTTATAAATAGAATCGGGCTAAGACTATCTCCTTATGTTATTCCTTGTTCCTCTCCTCTTTCTATTGTGCTTTCCGTTATATTTCTTATTATTTGTATATTGTTTATCGTTTGTTTTCCTTGTAAGTACGCTGCTTGTTCATCGGCAAGTTTATGTCTTATGTAGTGTATAAGTTTCTTTTGTATAATCTTCGTATAAATTTTAAACACTCTAGACGAAAGGCAGATTTTATCATCTCTGTCTCGACGCGATCTGCTCCTCCTGCCTTTCCTAGTTAACCTGTACTAATTGCCTCTTCTAAATCTTTCATTACAATCTTTATTACGTTTTCCTGTTGTTCTTCATCTGTATCTTCGCACTCCCCTTACACTTCCTGTTGGTATCGGTTTTCTTCGAATTTTTCCTCATAGCATTCTTTCCATACTTGTAGGATTTCCATTGTTTCCGTTTTTAATTCTTATTCCTCTTACTTCTTTTCCTTTATTTCCCCTTAATTTCTTTACTATTCCCCAGAAATGTTTGTTGTTTTTTGTGTACAATTCGTCTAATTCTCGTCTGAACGCTTCCCAGCATCAGGTTTTTGCTTTTCTTACATCTATTTTGACTTTGTTTCTTTTTCTTATATAATCTTCTTTGTCCGCCTGGTTTTTGGTGTTTATTAAATTTTATCTATGCTTTCTTCTTTGCTCTTTATACCTCTTCGTTCCACCATTTGGTCCTTTAGTGTCTGGTTTAATTTTCTTTGTTCCACAAATCTGTTTGGCATTTCTTATTAGTGTTTCCTTGAATATTTTCCACATTTCTTTTACTGTCCCTTCCTTTCTTTCTAATTCTAATTTTTGAATTCGGCATCTGTGTTTTTAGTTTATGAATTGGTATTCTTTCATATTCTTTTTTCTCTTCTACTGTAATCTTTATGTCGTTTATTACTGCTCTTAAAAATCTGTGTTCTGTGTGAGAGTTATGCGCCTCCTATTGTTTTCACTTCATCTATTTTTTGTTCTAATATACAACATAATCTATCATGCTTCTTGCCCCTCGTTAGTCTGGCTACATAGGTGTACTTTTCCTCTAGTGGTTGATACCAAAACGTATTACCATCTATTAAGTCGTTTGCTATGCAGAAATCAGTCATAATTCTTCCATATCTATTCTGTATCTTTTCACCAAATTGTCCCAGACTGCCTAATCCTGTATTTATATTGTTACCTACACCTAAAATCATTATTTTGTTACTTTTTTCTTTTGCTCTATCTATAGCCCATTGTAGTTGTTCGTAGAAATTCTCCCTCTTATTTACTGCTGCACCCTCTACAAGAACGTATATTTGTATTATGTGAAACATTTAACCTAGGTCCATTTCTATTGCTATTATTCGCGAATTGATAGATTCTACTTTTATTACTCTTCTATTTTAATCTATCAGCGACAATAATTTCTACCCCTTCTTTTCTACTTTGTCATGAGTATTATAACGTATAAACATTTGTTAACTTCATGTTTACTTTTCCTTGTTTCTTCTTTTCGCTTATTCCTAAAATATCTAGTTTGAATCTGCTTATTTTTTCCGTTATTTCTATTTCCTTTCCCGTTAACGATCTTATATGTCTTATATGTCCCTATTATTACTTTGTTTACGTCTTTTTTCTCAGCTGTTGTTCTATTTTCGTGTTTACTTTCTGCTTCTGTTATTCTTGTATTGGACTTCTTTGATATCTTGTATCCTGAAATGTTTTTATTTTTTCTGTATAATTACATTCTTTCTTTCATCTAAATCTTTATCCTTTTTCGTGGCCATTTTTCTTCCGGTCGTCATCGTTGCTTTCTGGAGTCTCTTTTTCCTCCTTCTTCTGATTTTCTCTAATCTTTTCTTCTTCCGCCTCTGTAACCTGCTCTTCTGCCCCCCTTCTATCCTAATTGTCCAGTTGCTTTAATCTATCCAGTGACACTATCTCTCCATTTATTACAAGTTTACTGTATCTTTAGATGGTATGATGTCCATTTTCCCTATATTGTTTCATATATGTTATCAATTCCCTTCGTTGTTGCTGAATTTGTTTTCTTCCTCGGCATGGATTTTGGCGACTTTCGATTTTTTTGTTCATTTTCGTCTCTCTAGCTTGTTCCAGTTTCTAAACTCTATACCTATTGGTCTTTTTCTCCCTACCTGTTCATTTCCCATTCTTTTTATCTCTGATAACTCTTCTTCCATATTTATGGCTATGTCTATACCTCGTAAAATTGTTCTTACTTCTTCCTTTAATGGCAAATTTTTCTGTTTTGTATGTTCTTGCACTCCGTATATAATAATTTTATTTTTCCTAATTTCCCTCTTTAATATTTCGATTCATTTTTCTTGTAATATGAGTCCTTGTTTCAGTAACTTATTTTCTGGTCCAACTGCCTTATTATCTTTGGAGTCCTTAACAGCATACTCAATTTCTTCAGTAGTAATTCTTTAACTAGGTGATAATGGTTGTATTTTTGAGTGTCATCTCTTTCATCTGACAATAGTTCACTGATATATTCTTATGAAATATCTATGAGTATGTTTCCTTGTTTATCCTTTATAAATTGTTGATGAATTTTCTTGTTGGTTCCGGTGAATGCCCTAATCTTCTTATGCATGTTGATGTGTCATACTTCTGATCTATTTCTTCTATTTCCGTGCACTGTTATTCAATGTGTTTTTCTTTTCTTTATTTATCTCGTTTCTAATGATTGTGTTGATAGCTCTGTATTTAACCTCATCTTTCCCTTTTGTTTTCTTCTCTTTTCCATGAGATTAAGGATTTTCTCAGTCATCCATTCTTTTTTGGTATTTCGTCTTTCATATTTGTATTCTGTTCTTCCATTTCTCATTGATATCTACTTTTGTTTAGTAATCTCTATCACGTCTTCTATATTTTCTTTAATACTCTTCTTATCTTCATTTCTAATATTATCAATTTTTTCAGAATTCTGGTATCAATTCTTGGTTTTAGGAGTGTTCCATATGATCCTTTCAACCTTAAATAAATATTTGCTACCAACGGGTTATCGTCTGAGCCTATATCGGTCCCAGGACATGTCTTTACAGATATTACGGAGTTTCTGTACCTGTTGTTTATAACTCGATAGATTACATTTTCTTTAGTGTCTCTGAGGGATGTCCATGTAAACCAACCAAGTTACCAAATGCATTTTCTACAATTTTCGTCGTCCTTGTCAGATGTCAGAGCATAAATCTGGATCATATTAATGTCGTGCGTGTGGCCTTTGAGTTTTAGCATCATAATTCTTTCTGAGAGTTGTATAAAACACTTAGAATTGACCTTTTGATGTTTCTTACTACAACGAGAATAAACTGCTATTTCTGCGTCACCCGTCCATTGAACATAATTTATACCCAAGATATTTATATTTTCTTTTCTTGTCTTGCGCATCTTTCCCACTTGGTATAAACTCTGGACGTTCCATGTTGCAATTTTTGCTCGTGTTAAGTGACGTGTTGTTTTATTTTGTTTCCTGTTTTGGTCATCGTCCTTCACTGCGGGATTTTGGCAGTCGAACTCCATGATCAGTAAAGGTTTGGTTTTTGCTATTCCATGGTGATTTAAACTATGGATGCTCAAGTGAGCCTTTAATGTAATGGTTTCCCGTTGCCTTTTAAACCTTCATGACGTTGACCTGTTGGTTGAACCGCCTTTTGGACCAATTTCGTAATCCAAGGACAAGTTACTTTCTATTGGCTCATTCACCTGAGGCTGACAGAAAATAGATTGCTTATACCGTCAATCATTAAGTTTGATTTGCTGTTTAGTCGGGGACCGCTTATTCGTCTAGACTAGGTGCTCTAACTTATATCACATCTGTTGAAATGACAATTGTTAGGTTGCTGCTACAACTGATTGTTCTTGTAGTTACTATACTCAAATCCCAGTTTTCTACAGGTTATGGTCCCAGTAATATATGCAATTTGAATTTGAACGTCGGAAATAAGTTTGACGGGAATAATTACTCGAAATGGGAATTTAGAATAAAATTATTAAGGACCAAAGATCCCCCTACGGATGCAGCAGAATTAGCTAGTTTCAAGAAGAAAGATGGCATGGCCTGAAACTTAATAGTACAGTGTTTATCAAATAACTTACTGGAAATGATAAAATGTAAAAGTACTGCCAGGGAAATTATGCAAACTCTAATGAAAACCTACGAGAAGAAAGGAATCTCTACTTAAGTACAACTTTAAAGAAGTTTAGCGTTCAATGGTAAACAAACAAGTATGAACTCACTTTTAACAGAGTTTGAACAAACGGTATTTGAACTTAAGAATGCAGCAGGAACAATCCAGGATGGAGAAATAATAACTCAGCTTATATCGGTAATGTCAGATAAACATCTACCAGTTACCATAGCCATCGACGTAATGTTTTGTCAAGATGAGTCAACGTCGGATTTTGTAAAAAGCAAATTAATCATGGGAGAGACAAGACAGAAAAATAATTTGGACATATGAATTTCTCGAGCTCTCCGAGGCCAATTGTGAGCTAAATTGACTTTCAATACCACAATTTATTATATATATATATATATATATATATATATATATATATATATATATATATATATATATATATATATATCACATGTGTCGAGATTCAGGATGCATGTATTGCTATATTCGTTAATATTGAAGATAGAATGTCGGTTAAATGGGGAAAGTTTTAAAATTTTATGGCTATCATCATGGTAAAGTCAGATTTGAAGTAACCTTTTTGTTTTGAAATAATTGAAGAAAACAAAATTGTGCATTTTCTACTACCCCTGTAGCTCTTTTATTTGAAGTATGACAACATTTTGATTTGTACATTATTAGACACTTTTAAAGACAATTTTAAAAAAGTACCAAAATTTACTACAGTCATTTGTTTTTGAAATACATACACTAACTATTGTTTTTCATATGGACGCCATCTTGGATTTTACATTATCGAATAGTATTTTTTATCACCTTTTCAGCGATGTATCACATGATACGAGAATTTACTTCAACTATCAAAATTTAAAAATATAAAATTGAAATAGTAGGCCTTGAGAAGGCATGGATTAATAAATGAAAATTTATACAATTAGATTCCTAATTATTCTAATTTCTAGTAACTAAAATAAAAACAAAACCGATAATAGTAACTATCATAAAACATGCTCGATATGTCCCCCTCTACACTCCACACATTTTCTACATTTTCAAATCATGTAATACATTGTAAAAGAGGTGTTAAAATCCACTATTCGATAATGTAAAAATCCAAATAGCGTCCAAAAACAAAAGTTAGAAATGTATTAAAATTTTGTAAGTAAAAACAGATAAATTAGCAAGGGTTTAAATTTTGATAGTTGGAAGTAAATTCTCGTATCATGTGATACATCGCTGAAAAGGTGATAAAAATACTATTCGATAATGTAAAAATCCAAGATGGCGTCCATATGAAAACAATAGTTAGTGTATGTATTTCAAAACAAATGACTGTAGATAAATTTTGGTACTTTTTAAAATTGTCTTTTAAAAGTGTCATAATAATGTACAAATCAAAATGTTGTCAGACTTCAAATAAAAGAGCTACAGGGGTAGTAGAAAATGCACAATTTTGTTTTCTTCAATTATTTCAAAAACAAAAAGTTACTTCAAATCTGACTTTACCATGATGATAGCCATAAAATTATCTAAAATTTCCCCATTTTACGACATTCTATCTTCAATATTAACGAATATAGCAATACATGCATGCTGAATCTCGGACACTGTATATATATTATATATATATATATATATATATATATATATATATATATATATATATATATATATACAGGGTGACTTAACGGATTGCTCCATAACTCCCTTACTATTACAAATACGAAAAAATGTCTTATATAAAAGTTGTCCACAGTCATAAACTACACATTTTAAAATTATTTTCAGAAATGGCAGACTTCCGGTTATACCGGAAACTCATGCCAACTTGGTTATTTTAAATAGGACAACCTATATATTATTACATTTTTGAATTCCTCGTTGAATTTAAAGGTCACTTTAATAACCATAATATGGGTCTACGTCGCATTGCTTCTGAGTTATTTGACATTTTGTAGAAAAAATGACGTTTGCAGTGCCTCCGAAAACTTTCAATATCTCGAAGACGGATACAGGTAGAGAGATGTGGCTTTCGTTTTTTAATTCCGAAAAGGGTACCGCATCATTCTCATTCGTTGCCAAAAATCTTACTTTTAGAATTCAATAATTTCTATCGCTCCGAAAATATTTTTTTTCAAACATGGATAACTTGATTTTTTTAAATGGAACCACCCATATTTTCTTACATCAGCGGATAGGAAATTAAATTTCCTTTCCATTGATGTAACATTATCGCTATTTTGGAGTGATAGTTTTCCAGATATTCACATTTTTATCTAATTTCAGTTTTTATTGCGCATTGACGCGGTGCTTTGGAAAACGTTTGTCAATTGTTTTAAACAACTGACAAGAAACGTCAATTTCTCGAGCTTCTGTTGTGCTTTGCTGTCTTGTGTATCAGTTTAAGTGTTTCTACAAGACATTTCCATTAAAATGTTGTTGTCCGACGCACAGTTGATCGACATGACCTTCATTCTCGGAGAATGCCAAAGAAATGTGTTACTGGCGTCAAGGATTTATGCGGTACGGTATCATGAACGAAGACTTCCCCGAGAAACGGCCTTTCAAAAGTTGTTACAACGTTTTACAAACACCGGACGCGTGCAGTATCAAACGAGGGAACGTGTCAACAGGATAACCTGTATTTCTTGTGCATTCCTTTTGTATATCTTCTGTAATCGTTAAGTAATTGTCCTTAAGTATTAATTGTGTATTTCTTGTGCATTTCTTCTCTATTTCTTAAGTAATTATTTTGTATTGTTTGTGCAATCCTTATGTATTTACTGTTAATTTCTTATGTATTTCTTGTGTATTTCTTTTGAGTTTTGTGTTCTTAATTCTTGAGTATTTATTGTTCATTTCTTGTGCCTTAAAAAAACCAAGTTATCCATGTTTGAAAAAAGTTATTTTCGGAGCGATAGAAATGATTTAATTCTAAAAGCAAGACTTCTTATCAGTTGTTTAAAACAATATTCTAAAAAAGTATAAGTTTGTGCCATATAAGTTCCGACCTACACAGACACTAGTACCAGGAGATCAAGAAAGACGCATTCAGTTTTGTCACTGGTTTATTAATCAAATGAGAACCAATAATGATTTTTGGAGCTCAATTCTATGGAGTGACGAATCAACTTTTTCTAATAGGGGCATGTTCAACAGGAAAAACAGCCATTTTTGGAGTCGAGAAAATCAGATGCTCTACCGATCTTGTAACCCGCAGAGACGCTTCAGTGTTAATGTTTGGTGCGGTTTAATTGGCTCGATAATTGTTGGTCCAGTATTTTATCAGGGTGCGTTAACTGGTGAGCGGTACGCCGAAATGTTGACTGCCACACTCCAAGACTTCTTGGATTATGTAAATTTAATGGATAGGCAGAACATTTATTTCCAACAAGACGGAGCTCCTCCCCATAACGTTCGTCAGATAGATACAATATTAAACAATTTTTTTGATGAGAGATATTTATCAACTAATGAGCCTATTCGCATGCCTCCTCGATCACCTGACATTACTCCAATGGATTTTTTCTTTTGGGGATATGTGAAGAGTGTGGTGTACAACAGGCGATATGATAACCTTGAGGATCTCCAGCAAAGGATCGTTCACGCCATCAATAATATTGATGGTAGATCCATTGCTAAGGCTACTAAAAGTGTCTACAAGCGGGCCCAGAAATGCTTGGAGCAAGAGGGTGATGTTTTCGAACATCTAATTTGAGTTTTGTTTTGTTTTGTTGTTCCTTATTATTATTATCACTTAGAATAAAGAATCCTGTTTCAATTGTCTGATATTCTTTTCATTTTCTGCTCTATGGTAATACAGAAAAATAGTTGACACAGCCACCTTGATGAATTTGGTAAATGATCAATAACTTTGTCATTTTTGACTTTAGGGTGAAATGTCATAGGAACTTATTCGTTCAGAATTTAACTTTCTATCGATTAAGGATATTGCATATTGGGTGTGCCATTTAAAAAAATGGAAATTTTTGACATAACTCGCAAACACGATGTTCAATTTTCATTTTGATTTCACCATCGTAACGAGCGGAAAAAATGCTACTTCTTTGCCCATTTAACCGACTTCGTAGCACCAATAATAACGAAGATAGCAAAAAAGTGCCGACTTAACTTTGAAAACCCTATATAGATATATATATATATATATATATATATATATATTATTGCAGTATAATAATTGCACACGCTTATTTTCGTATAGAACCTGTACGCAATGGACGTCACTGAAGCTAACCGTAACATTTTGTTAAATGTGTATGATTATTTTGAAAAGCAGATGAATCACGGTGGACCACTTGCTTCAGTAATGGCTGTTCAGCAAAGAACGGCGGATGAGGTACAAGTATGCAGACAAACAATGGCGGGGCATGTGCTATGCAAGAGAATGGACGTGATTTAAAGGAAATTATAAATCGCCGGTCTAAAAAATGTAACGACGGACCTACCAGAAACCAAAACTCAAACCATCCGATCGCTGAATTATAAGATGTATGCAAAGGTATAGAGGTAAACTTTTTAATTATGTATTTAATAAAATTAATAATAATTTTTAATTACATATTTACCTTTGAACTTATTCGTTCACAACAAAAACTTATAATAACTTAATATTAGTCAACTTGCTTTGGTATGTGTAAATCCTTGCGATATTGCAGGCTCATATTCCATTAATATAAGTAATTTGATTGTAATCTCATTATATTTACAATTTACATCAGTTCTACATACATAACGACAAAATTTACATCGATTGGGTGTTGAACCTTGATGGCGCAGTTGGTTAGCACGGTACTCTAGCAAAGTACAGGTCATAGGTTCATATCCTACTCGAGGTAAACTTTTTATTTATGTATTTAATAAAATTAATAACAATTTTTAATTATGTAAATGTAACATTCGTATTTCAAATTCCCAGATAAAATGTTCGCTAGCCAGGGACAAAGAAAAAATACGACAGAAATGGCAGACGGGCGTCAATATTAATCAGAAGAAATCTCTTTTAAGAAAGGAAAATGTTCAAATTGATCAGAAATGCTTTGAGTGGTTTTCACGTGCAAGAAGTCAAAAGATACCCATATCAAGTCCATTGGTAAAAGCGAAGACTAAAGAATTAGATGAAAAACTGAACTATGGCAACTTTAGTGCATCAACAGGATGGCTTGAGAAATGGGGGAAACGGCATAACATCAGTTTGTGTATTGCGGGTGAATCAGTTGACGTAAATTACTTGGATACCGTCCAGAAGATATCTACAACGTCGATGAAAGTAGTTTATTTTTTCGTGTTTTGCCCAGTCACAGATGTATTGGATCACTTGCGGATAATATTTTATAATCGCCAAAAATAAATGTACTATTACTTGCAGATTAATAAATATTTTTTATTATAAACTCTAATACATACTTATCTATTCTACAACAGACATGACTAATTCCCAAGCAGTGCTTCTACTTCCTTCTACTCATTCTACTGTATGCGTATGCACTTATTATTTTTACTTCCCCGCTATACACCTTGTCTTAATACTGAGATGCAACTAGCTGTCGCTACTCAGAGAGCATACGGCTTATAGTTGCTTACCGTACTATGTTTTGTGATGTGCTAACAGCGACAAAGATATGAATAAAAATATAACTCGACAACTAGAAGATGACACACACTTGCAGTTTCTTTTTGTGGCAGTGTGACGAAAAACAAATTTGCCTTTGCATAAATTGGTTGCTATGTCTACCTTCAATGATTGGACGAAATCATGGATTTTTAAACTGAACAGTTTCCTGATTTCATATAATTTCATTGCATAATTCATAATAATGCCTGATGTGCAAAAATGTCGTTTTTTAATAATATTATGAATGTGGCAGTGAAAATTGCTAATTCGATAAGAGCACGAAGTTTAAGTAGGCGTGTATTCTGTAGTCAACTTGAAGACAATGACTCGGAATATGAAGATTTACTTCTTTTTTGTCATGTTAGGTGGCTCAGCCGAGGAAGCTTTTTTGAAAGATTTCTAATTCTATTGCCTGAAATTAGTGCATCTTTGGACACATTGGGAGAAAAACGTGAACAATTGGAAGATCCAGATGGGTAAAAAAATTAGCATTTTTTATGGATTTTATGGGCCATTAAAACTCGCTTAATTTACAATTACAAGGAAAAAATATTATTGAGTTGTTCAGTTGGGTATATGCTTTTACAGTAAAATTACAACTTTTTGCTTCACAATTAAAAAATCTGATGTGTGCAACACATAACCTCACAATACAATCTAATTGATAATTTAAACAAGCACAAGTAAAATTGAAAGAATTTGATGTGTTTTATAACTAGTGTATAACTAGTGAACTGTGTTTTTTTTTGCTACTAAAAATTTTATACAGGTTTTTCATATCATTAAATTGTTTTATTAAAAAAAATCTTAATACTTTGACAGAAACAATTAAATATGACGACCAAGACACATTATCTTAAATTTAAGAACAATTTCCAATTTATTATTAATTTTAATTTTTTTATAAAATTGTGTATGTTTTCTATAATCATTTTTTGAATATTTATTGTTTCACAGATGGGTTCAAAATAAACGATTTATATTTCCTTCTTCAAGTATTTAAATATATTTATTGTAAGTATAAATTTTGAGATATATAATAAAATACTTATCTTTTTTGGGTTCTTTTTTTATTTTTTTAATGGTGTATTTTAAATTATACACGCTAAACGTTTCGATAACACTTACAGTTATCTTCGTCAGTAGTAATATTTGTTAAAAATTGTTAAAGATGTTGTAAACAATTTTGTCAAATTTGAAAAATTTTTTTAATTTTTTAATTTTTCAATTGAATTTATTGGATCTAGAGTTAGAAATTTTAACAATACAATCAGATATAATTCTTAAAGCACATGCAAATGAGAATTATTTTTGGAATTTATTACCAGAAGAAAAATATCCATTATTGAGATCGGTGGCAATGAGGATATTTGCATATTTGGTTTCACATATCAATGTGAAGCTGCGTTTTCTCAAATGAAAAACATCAAATCGCAATTTAGGAGTTCTCTGACTGATGACCACTTAATGGCATCTATTCGATTGTGCATCAGCGATTACAAACCTAACTTTATTATTATTGATGAAATGGAGTATCACACATCTACCTAAAAAAATTAATCCAAAATATTTTATCAATAAAGTACATTGCACAAAATAGTAAATACAATGTATTTAATATATTATTATCAAAAAGACCATAATTAAATTTTTATTTGTTTTTAATTTAAGCCATTTTTCGAAGTCGATCATGCATAAATAAGAAAAAATTAATGTCGATCATACCACTATTAAGTTTGCCTTAACTTAAATACAATTTTTTTGGCGCATAAATATTGGATCACTTTTTGTCTATATTTATCAAAGTTACTTGGTGAAACAAAAAATTGCATAGTTGCTATGGAAACGAAACATATGTTTATATAAATGTTTTGTGTACAGTTCGTTTGCAATTATGACATCGCGGAAAGCCTTTATCAGCAGATTTGAGAAAATCAATTATTTGATGTTACAGAAGTGGTGATTCAGGCCGAAAAATTTCCAAAATTTTGAATTTACCAGTAGTAACAGTCAGAAATATTACAAAGAAGTATAAACTACTGGTGGAATTAGTATTGGAGTTTAAACTGGTCGAATTTCTAAAATGACTGACCGGGATAAACGCGCCTTACAATCATTAATTAAAGAAGACAGGCGTAAATCATCAAGGGAACTGGCAATAGCCTGGGGCAATGCCATTGGAAAATCAGTGTCTAAAAAACATCAAAAAGCTCGACGATGGCTTTTTTCCGCAAAACAGAAGAAAGTGCGGTTACAATGGGCCAAAGATCGTCTAAACTGGACGCAGGAAGACTAATAAAATTATCTGGAGTGATGAATCCAAATTTGAAATATGTGTGGGCGACAGTCGTAGTTGAATTCTGCGTAAAAAGGGAGAAGCTTATCATAAAGATTGTCTATGACGAAAAGTCAAATTTCCTTAATCTATTATGGTCTGGGGTTGTATATCCTCGCAAGGAGTAGGTAATTTACACTTTGTTGAGGGCACAATTAATGCAGAAAAGTATATAGATATATGCGAAACAAACTTATGCCATTGATCAAAGCATTGAAAGCTGCTAATGGAGAATACATTTTTCAACAGCATACTATAAAAAAAGTTCAAAATTTCTTCAATACTAATAATATTCCAACAATGAAGTGGCCTTCCAGCAGTCCAGATCTGTCTTCAATTGTGACACTTTGGCATTGTATGACAAAAGAGATAAGAACTTCACCTGTTCGCACAAAGTAACAATTAAAAAAAAAGTTACAAAATATTTGCGGAAACTTTAAGCCAGGATTTTGTAAAAATCTTACTTCTACAATGCCCCATCGAATTCATGCTGTGATTCAACAAAAAGGCGATTGTACTCAGTGGTAAAAGTAGATATATTTAACGTTCCAATCTATATGCAACAGTTAATAAATATATTTTTTCAATGAATTATTTATGTTTTATTTTACTTAAGGTTGTATCAAGGAGTATATAATAAGAAGAGGCGCAACGGTATAGGATTTTGTGTAATAGGCGTATTGTGGGTTGCCTAATCAGATTTTCTCTAATAAATTATAAACGGGTGGTTACAGAAAATAGTTTGCTTTAGCAGGTAGTTGAAAAACAAGATTTGGTTTACCTGCTGGGTGCTTCATTGTTGCTATGTTGCCGAATATGCTTTCTGCGATACTTGTGATTTATTTCAGTCAGCTGACTAATCAAACATTTTGACGTATTTGTGCATATTAGCACCTCGTGTTTACTTACAGGTATTAAAAATATAATTGTGATTTTCCTGCTTACTGTAAAATCAATAAAAATACTTATCTATATACATTACGATTATATAATAATAAAAATAATTTATTTCCCACAGGAATACGGAATTACACATTATAATTACTACAAGTATACAAGCACACCACTAATGAAAAATACAAATAACAAATAATTGCTGCACTATTTATTAAAACAAATGAAAGTAACTCTGGAAATTAGCAAAATATATAAAGACAATACGAATATAATTATAACCTTTGTAAAAGTTTAATTTAAAACAGTTCAGGTAAAAGGTAATTCCATACAAATGCATACACAAGGAAAGTGTTTAAAATGAACAACATATATAGAAAAACCAGTATATGCAGAATTGTTAAGTATTTGAAAATTCGTCTGATAACATGTAGTTATGTTTGTACGAGCAGGTTAATTCGCGAGTTTGTCAGATTCTAATTATCTCTTTTTCAGCCAAAATTAATTTTTAAACATATTGAATATAAAAAAAAATGAATTTCCCTTTTATTGCAGTACACATATACATAATTGGCCATTAATTAAAATCGTTCAATAAAAAAGTATGTAATGTAACAAGCAAACTGCGTATCGAAATCAACTACAAACTTAGTGCATACCTTCATTGTATTTTTGGATTATATATTATATGTAAAAACATTTAACTTTTTATTAGAGTATATTATGTATTTTTTAAATAAATATGAATATTTTCAATTCTAAGGAAAAAAGAAAACTTAAAGGTATTCATTGTTGTAATACAACTTTTGTTGTATCTGCAGGCAAGGAGTGGTGCAGGTAATAATATTCAGGTACTATGAGTCATTTAAAAATTTATAATAAAAGTACAGCTGACAACAATTGAAAGAAATCGTTGATGTTATCTGTAAATGGTTCTTTACTTAGATTAAGGTTCGTTCAATTCCCTGATGTGTAGGGGGATCGATGAAAACATCCTAACTGGCGAGAAACATTCTTGCTTACGCTTAACATCGAAGGATTGCGCCCTTCTTTATTATATACTCCTTGGTTGTATTATGAATTTTTTGAGTATTCTTACAAGGAGCATTAAATGATACGACGCAATGAACATGCTATTATTACTTTTAAAATCATAACAAAACTTAAAGTGATCCAATACATCTGCGAGTGGGCTCGTACATCACATATCGCTAAATTTGGAATTTTTTCATTATATCATCTACGTATACTATATAATTTGCATATACCTAAGTTAGGAAAAAAAGTGCCAAACAATTTTTTACCTAAATTTTTCTATTTATGGCATAATGGAGGTGCAATTGAAAACAATAACCAAACGAGTCAGTTTTGAAATTATTTTAACGTCTACATACAATATAAATCACACATTCCCATAGCTAAAATGCTTACCTTTTGGGTAAAAGTGGTGTATTTACAAACAGCTTAAAACATGTCAATAGCAATTGCAGTTACCGTCCTCAGCAAAAAGTGTTAAATGTTAATGCCAACAAATTTATAAAATATACGTCGCGTTTAATTACAAACTTAAGTCGTGAAAGTTTTCATTTATATACAGGGTGAATCACGACCGACGCCACGGATTTCTACGGGAAGCGGCATATAATCGTTAATTTCTAATACAGTGACATTATCTAAGTCAATATGACCAATATTTTAAAAATATTTTTAAATATACTGGGTACTCCAAAGTTATGTTTTTTTAAATGACATACCCCGTATATTATTGCATTTACGAATTCTACATAAAAAATAAGTAGCACTTTCATAAGGGTTCCCTATACCTACATATAGAGTGTTTAAAATTATATAATTTTTTCTGAAAATGTAGGGTTTTAGGATAAATTAAATATCTCTTAATAAAATTAACTCCAACAAATTTACTCTTAGGTTTAAGTAAAATACTGTTCCCTTAGTCTATTTATTTACTGAATAGTAAACACCTCTTTACAGGGTGTTAATTTTTTTCAGTTAAATTAGTAGAACATTCATATTGAAATATTCGGCTTATTTTAAATGGAACACCCTGTATTTTATACGCTTATCGTTTAGCTTACTTAATTACCTTTCAACATCTATAAGGGTTTCCCATACCTAAACCTTCAAATTTTCCACTGATTTTTGGAATTTGTCTGTTCCTGTATCATTTGTGGATCGAAATATCCTTCCAAAATGCCTACCTAATGTATTTTTGCTAATGTAGTAGTATTTTTCTTTACCAATAAGTAGTAAGCTTGGCACCAATCTTATGTGTACATGATAGATTTGTAATTTACATATTAACAAATAATGTCAACGTGACTAATCTTGTAACTTTTGTAGTGTGCTGTGGAATTGCCGGTAACGCATTTGTTAATGTTAAATTCTGACATTGGGCGTGACTTTTGTCATTGTGTATTGTTATTTTTTCAGAGTCTGTTGAAAGTTGTTGAAATATTTTCAATTTAATAATGGTTTATTCACAACAAGAAAGAATTGATATGATTTTAACCATTGGTGAATGCTATGAAAATTGTTTACTTACTTCAAGAGTGTCCTCAGAAAATACCCTGAGCGGGTGCACCCGATAAAAAGGTTTTTGAAAGGTTACTTCAAACATTTCGTGCTACAGGAAGTGTAGCTTACCCAAAACAATTCAAAGTGAAGCCTGTTACAAATGATGATGATAATGAGTTTTTGGTATTGGTTCCTTTGTTGACAACCAAAATACTAGTACAAGAGTTATTGCAATAGAAATAGAAATTAGTCAGCCTAGTGTGTGGAGGATCTTAAAGAAACATAAATTCCATCCTTTTCATATACAAATACATCAAAGGTTATATGGCACAGACTTTAAAAAACGTATTGATTATTCCTTATGGGTCCTTAATCAAGTTAGTGACAATGAACATTTTTTTGAAAATGTATTATTTACGGAAGAGTCAACATTCCGTAATAATGGATTAGTGAATCGGCACAATTTCCATTATTACGACACCGGAAATAAACATTTACTTAATACTGTTGATCGTCAAAATCGGTTGAGTGTTAATGTGTATGATGGAATTGTTAGCAATCATGTTATTGGCCCGTATTTTTTCGATGGCAATTTAAATGGTCAAAAATTCCTTAGGTTTTTAAAGAGAGCGTTTGGGAATTTTTAGAAAGTATTCCTTTAAATATTAGACAAAATATGTGGTTGCAATTAGATGGAGCAGCACCTGCACATTTCTCACGTGCTGTTAGAGAATATTTAGATAGGAAGTTTCCTGATAAGTGGATTGGGTGAGCTGGACCAATTGCCTGGCCACCTAGATCTCCTGAACTAACATCCATGAATTTCTTCTTTTGGGGTTATATCAAAAATTTAGTTTACAGCACACCTCCCACCATTGCAGATGATATGAAAAGAAGACTTAGAAATGCTTTTGAGACAGTCATCCCTGATATGTTGCAAAACGTAAGATGTTCGTTGGAAAAAGGAATAACACTGTATTCAAGAAGATGAAAATCACATCGAACATTTATTGTAATTTTTTTTAATTTTTTGAGCAAATTATCACACCACATAAATAAAATTATAGTTTCCATTGTGTACATGCTCTCTATCCTTACTCTGTGAAACTGTTGCATTATGTAGATTAAACTAAAAATCAAAATAGATTTTTTCAAGTTTCACTCTATTTTTTAAAATTGAAGCTGATCGTTTTCGCTTGGATGAGCCAAGCATCGTGAGAGCTTTGAAAGGTGACAATTTGTTGTTACGGTTATCGAGAGTAAAGATAAGTGTATAAAAAAATCTATTGTGATTTTTAGTTTAATCCACATAGTGTAGAAATAACTTTATAAACGTTTAAATTAAACTTACTATGATTTGAATTTGAAAATGTGTTACATTAGCCAAAAATCATTAAGAGGATATTTCAATCTATAAATGATGCAGGAACAGACAAATTCCAAAAATTATTAAATAAGTTGAACATTTTAAGGTTTGGGTATAGAGAACCCTTACAGAAGTTGAAAGGTAATTAAGTAAGCTAAACGATAAGTGTATAAAATACAGGGTGTTCCATTTAAAATAAGCTGAATATTTCAGTATGAATGTTCTACTAATTTAACTGAAAAAAATGAACACTCTGTAAAGAGGTGTTTACTATTCAGTCAATAAATAGACTAAGAGAACAGTATTTCACTTAAACCGAAGAGTTAATTTTATTAGGACACATTTAATTTTTCCTAAAACCCTACATTTTCAGAAAAATTGATATCACTTGAAACACTCTGTATGTAGGTATAGGGAACCCTTATCAAAGCGTTACTTATTTTTTATGTAAAATTCGAAAATGCAATAATATACGGGGTGTGTCATTTAATAACTTTGATATGCCATTTTTTTTGGAGCACCCAGTATATTTAAAAATATTGCTCATATTGACTTACATATTACCACTGTATCAGAAATTAACGATTATATGCCGCTTCGGCGTAGAACTCCGTGGCATCGGTCGTGACTCGCCCTGTATACATGATATTACGAAAATTGGAAAAACGTATATTTTGAAACCTCGAAACCAACGTAAGTGGTTCAAGTGTGTAATAATCACCGATTATTTCAATACAAACCTGTGCTGTTGTTTCACATTTTACATCTTTAGTCTCTGGATCAGTTTCGTATCTTTTCGAACGTCGAAAATGTTTATCAGGCGGAGGTTTGACGGTCATTCGTCCAACAATACCATGTGGTTTATAGTCTTTATCTTTTTCATTTTTTTCAAGATTTTCAGGTACATCAGATTCCACTTTCTAAAAAGAAGAAAGGTACAACTTTCATAAAATCTAGCTGTGGTAACGTACAATACTAACGGCTTTTCCCTCTCTAAATACATCGTAAGGGTATAAAAGTCTATCAAAGTGAGTTTTTAGAATAGTTCCGATTCCTTTTCCAGAAGGATATCCCATAAGTGCAGCTATCTTAGACCATTTTCGTTCTTTTGTAATTACATCTGAACCACCTAAAATACAATTATTAATATATCAATCAACAAAATAAATTTAGTCACCTTCTCTTTGTACTAATCTGTGAAGTGTATATAGATCTAAAGCACGTTTTTCAACCATAGGAATTCGTAGAGCCGATCCCTGTAGTTCCCAAAACTTTGCTATTTGATCTAAAAAATTCAATTTTACCCTAGTTTTGGCCTCTAACTCATTAAGTCTTTGTATTCGGGGGGTAAAACGGAGTTTATCCACATCCACAGCAAACGGTGGTTGCCAATTCTGAAAATTCAAGTTTGATAAGTCAATATAGTTACATTTGGATGATATAACCCATCAAAATAAACGTATTTAGTGCAAACTTTAAAAAAATGCAAACGTGATCAAAATGCACACGGAATTTAACATTTCTGCACTTTTTAATAGTGTTTCAGCTGTATCAAATTTTCAATAATTACGCAGTATTTAACGCAACATTTACTTACACTAATTTAAATTTAAATATGATTATGTGTAGTTGACCTAGGAATGTAAACTTAAAAAAATGCAAAAGTTGTAAAAATTATACATAAAATTTCTTCCTATTGGTAATAGTATTTAAGCTGTACCAAATTTCCTACAATTACGCCGTATATGATGCAATATTTCCATTAATTTAATTGTGACTATAATCATATGTCCAGAAACGAAGGGAAGGAATAAATCAACAAGTTTGGCAGATTCCAGTGGCGTTTCGTTGTTTTATGATAAAGAAAGATAAAACTGAAATAATATTGATTAGATGTATCATAATAAAATTAATTAATAAAAATTAAACGTTAGGAAGGAACGAAGATATTTATTTGTAATATATTTCTGTTTTCAGAGTAGATTATATAATAATTGTTGCCTTACCTTAAATTTAAAAAACTATAAAATTATTTCTAACAAACGAAGTGTTTTATACTTAAATGATATATTACAATGATATCTTTAAAATCACTTTTTATAGTTAAGTTTTCAATAAAACATTACAATCGTCATTTGTTTGTCTACGAAACCCATGTACAAGTCTACGATCTTTACTTTAGAACTCAACAACAGGTACGTCCCATTGTTTAAAGGATTAGCAGCTATTGATAAATAACTTACGTTGTAACGCTATAGTATGGAAGCGGTATATCTTAAAACTAGTTTTATGAAATCTATAGTACTTAATACAAACTTGCGTACCGCTTAAACGTAAAAAAAATTAACTATTTTAATTTATTCCTTCGCTTCGTTTCTGTACATACTTTAGGTGTAAATGGCGCTGAACTAGAGAGAAATATTTTGATTTCAAGAATTATACCACTTCGTGTACTTTAATGGGCTTTTACCAGTGGTAAGTTTATAGAATTTTTTATCCATTTTCCTAGAAACTTAAATTTGTACATGGATACCCTTTACATACCTATTTAGCATTTTTTCAGGAGACTATTCCTAAAACCAGTTTGAATGTTTGGAAATCTGCTTTATTTTTAAAAATTATTATTAATTTTATGAAATACATAAATAAAAAGTTTACCTCGAGTAGGATTTGAACCTACGACCAGTCTGCTTTATTTTTGTTAAGCAATTTGATCATTCGATGTAGAGAGCAATAATAAGGTAGAACATTTCGAAAAATTAAACAATTTTCAGTTTTTTAAACCGACTTTAAGGCATGTAAAAAAAAATCGCTCCGCGGTTCATCAAATATTAACGTACATTTAACACATTTCCTGCAGCGTAATAAACTTTAATCTTTTTTCCACTTAAGTGTAATTATACAGAGTTTCAACATAAAATTCATTGTAGTTAATTATGCACTATTTACGATTTGTCACTTCTGATTTTTTTTGAAACTATCACAAACTTGAAATTTTAAATGGGACCATTTTTAGCACTTAAGTCCTAATACAAATACGTTTTGAAGCCTGATTTATTTTTATTAACCAATTTTATAGTTGCATCTACACGGGGTTGATCGGAAACTACTTACCGATAAGGTACGTTTCGAGAAAATAATAACTCTCATCTTTTATCGTATTTAAGCTATATTAATTTTTCCTTGAACTTTTCCAAAATTACGCCATATTTCACGCAAAATTTACTTTAATTTAATCGACGCAGAACCGGAAAGAAATATTTTGAACGCTTCGTGTATCGCAAACTTGAATAATACAGGGTATTAATAGTATCGCTCCAGCTTCTTCTAGAGTTCTTTTTCAGGAATGCTACCAGTTCGCATTCTGAAAATTCCATGACATTTCCAGGTCTTCCAGGCAGATACATTCTTACATTTGCAATGAACAATATATTCTGCACAAAATGAATTTGTGGACGTCCGACTTCCTCACATTACAAATTCGAAAAACTCTAAGTAAAGGAAATTAGTAGGCAATCATATTGAGAACAATGGTGTCTTGCAACCGCTAGAATATCAAAATTAGAACAGTGAACATTGAAATATTCTTCACTCAACAGCAGTTTACACAAAACACAAAGTAAAAATAATAACGTACTGATGAAATATTTCATATACAGAGTGGACCAAAAGTTTGGAAACGCCCAATTATCTCGTAAATTGTTAGTCCAAATTCTACAAAATTTGGGATAACCTATTTTGGGATACGGAGATTCCAGATTTGACATTTGCAATGTTGCCAGATTTCCCGTTTCTCTAAAAGTCACGTTGGTTTTTTAAATACATCACCCTGTATGTGCAGTCGTTATTGGAATCTCCTCTTCAATGCGAGCTCAACCATATGTAACACTCATGATTTTATAATTGTCTAATTGTCTTAATAAATTTTTAATGCAAACTATTTTCAACTACATTAAAATGTAACAACTGAAAGATTACAACATTTTTAACATAAAGATTGCATAACCAAGTGTTCAAAATGTGCTCCATTTGTGAGTTGACAAAACCCTAATCGATGGTAGAATGCGTCTACCACATTTATCCATGGTTGTCTAGAAATTAATCGAGATTCATCGATAATTCGTTGCCTTAGCTTTGCAAGACTTGCTGGTTTAGTTTTGTAAACTGAATTTTCAAGTATCCCCAATAAAAATAATCTTTAAGATTGAAATCAGATGAACATGGAGGCCATTCAATACTACCTCGTCTACCAATCCATCGCCCGGGAAATATCTCATCTAAATAACGCCGAACATTTACACCAAAATGAGCTGGAGCTCCATCTTGCTGAAACCATCTCTGATTAAAATTGGCTCCAAACAAGTTTCTCAGTGTAGGTACAATTTTATTTCTATGTAGTATTTCGTACTTATCTGATGTTAAATTTCATTTGATAAAGAACGGCCCAACTAACTGAGTACCCACTATACCTGAACATACATTTAATTTTTGTGGTTTTTGAGTAAATCCAGTGTGGATTTGCGTCACTCCAGTATCTTAAATTATGTCGATTTACACCCCACACAGTGTAAAGGTTGCTTTGTCGAAAAAATATATGTCGTTAACGAAATTTCCGCCATTTTAAATGTTATCCATCATTACATCAGTAAACTCTAACCTACGGGAGAAGTCATCTTCACTTAATTCTTGCAATAAATGAATTTTGTATGGTTAAAATTTATTCTTATGTAATACACGTAAGACTGAAGAATGATCTATATCATGTAATTGTGCAACCCTGCGTGAGGATGTATGTGGATCTTCAACGGAACTGCATTATATCTAAAGTTTTGTTGTCGTTTATAACTGTTTTTGGTCTACCTGATCGGTATCTATCTTTTACTCCTCCAGAGTCCTGAAAGCGCTTTACAGTTTTTTATAGCGTCGCCTTATGGATAGGGGAACGGTTTGGGAAAGTATCGTTGGCTACTTCACTCTAAGATCTTTTTCTGTCGCCGTACCCTCTCGTCATTAGAATAGTAGTTCGTTCTTTTTCATTAACAACCATTTTAGAGAAACAATTTACTTTGCGGAACTTTTCAAACCTACTGTCAAGTTTCATTTAATAATGTAAATGGTGAAGAAATGTCAAAATCACAGCATTCTATATATATTTAAACATTTAAATTTCTTCAAATCTGCATATTTTGCACAGTTTTATGTATTTAAGACCTTCTAGGCTACGTAAAATCCCAAGTGTTACAGATGGTTGAACTCGTATTGAAGAGGAGATTGCAATAATGACTGCATATGAAGGGTGGTGTATTTAAAACACCAAAGTGATTAATAATATCAGAGAAACGGCAAATTTGGCAACATTGCAAATATCAAAACTGGAATCTCCGTATCCCAAAATAGGCTTATCTCAAATTTTGTACAATTCAGACTAGCAATTTACGAGATAATTGGGCGTTTCCAGGCTTTTGGTCCACTCTGTATACAATAGATGATGATAAAGTAATTAAAATTCAAAGTTTTATAGTAGAAACTTAAATTTGGAACTATATAAAAATACACATTTCTATCCACTTACTGGAGTGCCTGCAATTGATGATGTGAATTGATTGAAATGTTCTTTTCAAAATAATGAATTAATCAATTGCGGCTGTTATTATTTCAGCCTCGATTTTTTCTGCTTCTTCAAGGATCCCTCTTTTCTATTCGACTCTGTATTTATCTTTGATAACCACTTGTGTTCCGCTAGCGCATCGAAATAAGCCGATTGAGCCTGTCGCACCTTACAAATTAATTTTTTGGTAATTTAGAACTTATCTAACCCTCCGGCTGCCTGAACACCATCATAGACCTGTCTCTACGCAATGAGAGACCTACCCAGTTGATTTTTTTGACCAATTCTTTATTAATTGAGAAGCCACGCTCAACAAAAGCATTGGCGTGGCTCAGAATCAGTATTTTTTGAAGAATGACAGTAGTAACCCGGACGCAGAATACGCTCGTTTCAGAATAGCCTATGTAGTAGACCTGTCTCTACGCAATGAGAGACCTACCCAGTTGATTTTTTTGACCAATTCTTTATTAATTGAGAAGCCACGCTCAACAAAAGCATTGGCGTGGCTCAGAATCAGTATTTTTTGAAGAATGACAGTAGTAACCCGGACGCAGAATACGCTCGTTTCAGAATAGCCTATGTAGTCGCTTCTTCTAGCTGGAACGACCTTAAAAGTATTATAGCAGGCTCTCATGAATGAAACTATTACTCATACTATCATAAAATATGAACTTTTCATTTCAGCATTGCAGCCACTCTACTCAATAAATACAAACAGATTGAACAGAACGCCTACCTATCAGTTTATACGAGACAGTAAAGCCGTAAAAAACTTTCTAATTCCTAGAACTCACTAAATTCGTCTACATTCTGCCTCCGCCACTCCAACACCATATCCAAGATGTTTTCGAATCAGCAATGAAAGTTATCGATTATCGACGGCGACAGCCGACAAACGTGAAAGATACAAGTTTAAAATGAGAAGAAGAGAGACAGAATAATATTTATACAATTATCCGCGGTGGGTGGAAATATACACCGAATGGTGATCTACTTTTGCAGTGGCGTAGTGCCGCGAAAATATGTAGCTGCCGCCACATGAAGAATACGGAAATATCCCGAATTATCTGCTTTTTCCCTCACTTTTCCCGGTTCTCCATACATTTTTCAAATTTCCTGCCTTTTCCCGGTTTTCATGGTTTTCTATACCTGTAGAAACCCTGTTTTTGCTTTCCAACACACGGTATGAGAAAGTGACTTCAAGATGGCTGACTGACAACGGCATAACCTCACTTTTCAAAGGACGTGTTCATGTGTTCAGTTATACTTACAAAGGATGTTCCAAGGGATGGTTGCAAAGAGTAGGAATTAGAGAACATATCTCTAGCAGTTATTATAGCGTATTGGCTGTCTTCATCTGCATTATGTCCATGTCGAAATAAAATCCCACATAATGGATATTCTTCCCAAGCATGCCATTCTCGTTGATTTGTTTAATTCGTGCAACGGATCTGAACGTTTTTCTACTAATTGCAGAAACCTTATTGGAACCACTAATTCTTGCGAAGACTCATGAAAACACACTCTCTTAATGATTTTTCCATCCTCGAAAATACAACTTTGTTCCTGGATGTTCCAAGGCACAGTTCGCGAACCTATTCTACAGAGCGTTCAGTCGATTATCTCCTAGAATTTTACAAATCTGTAGCTGTTGAATATGTCCAGACTTAAAGCTTAGGCGTTTGGTACAACAAGATGTGATATTTACATGTATGTATCAAAAAACTGAAATGATTCCTTAAAAATTTCCCCGAGAAATGTAGATTTGTCCCCGTCGACACCTAGTGTGCTAAGGCCCAGCTTCTCTTCTACACATGACTTTGGAAGAAACATAATGCACCAAAGTTCTCTGATCTGGCGCCTGCATATCCCAAACAAAATCATTCTGTCGGCACACTTCACCTCAAAAGATGCGTACCAAATAATCTCATCTGATTTCATATGAATCATAACCCAAAACTCGCGTTGTCCGTTTTGCTTTCTCTTTCGGTATGTCTTACTGTGTCGGTGTTCTCTTTTATTAACAAGCGAAGTGTCCAACATCTAGCACACGTAAACTCGCTAGATATTTTTACCTGATTGAAGTACAAGAAATAACGCACTTTCTCAAAGGACATGAATGACTTATTCTTAATCTACCGAAGTCAAAAGCAGATATTTTGATTTCTGGCTAAAATAGTACAATTGAGTGATCGAAACTAAGAGGAGGAAGCGGCACAAAACGTTTATGCTCCCGAAAAGACTTGGTGCCAATAAAACATTGTTTGAAGAGATATAAATACAATATGAGCCAAATAAATGTCGCCTGTTCATACATGCTTCCTCCAACAGCTCAAAATCGTTTGGAAACTAGTACCCTTCAGTACCTATTTGAGTAATTACTCTACCACAAAATAACGTTTGTGTTGGAAATACTAAGTGTGAAGATCACAAGTAAAAGGTCAATGTTAATTTTGAGAAATCGCTTCTCACTAGTGTGCAAGGAGATGCGATCTTTGTGTATTGAATAGCAGCGTTAACTACCAGCACTACAAGAAAAATTAGTTTCAAAAACTTGGGTTGATTGTCAGCAACAAGAATATTAAGTAGCAGTCAGGGTCGTTGGAAACAAAATTTTAATGGGTCGCTTCTGAAAGTACTCCAAATTCAATTCTGTTTGTAGCGATTTTTCTTGGTACGTTAATGATCGTTTCACTGTATAAAAGGAATTTAAATACCTAGCTTCGTGTAGTTTCAAGATAAACTAACTTGAAATGAATGTACGCTAATCAATGTCAACTCTAAAAAAGAACAAGGTTGAAATGAACAGGTAATAACCTAGAGGGGGTTAAAATGGACGTTCAAATACTCCCAGAAATGAGGTGTGAGAATACGTACCTGTATATACTATAGTGAATTTATATTAACAGTGCGGATATAATGGTAGTAGCATTTGCTATTGATTGATCAAAATTCCGTCATTTTTTGAAGAATTCTTGAAACAACAAACCAAAATTGACTACACACAGATCAAGAATATCTCCTTTAAAAAAATTGTACTCAACTTTTAATAAAAACAATATAGTAACTATCAAAGAAACCTACTACGGTCCCATAAATAATGAGACGTGTTGTGCTGAAATTAATCTGTGTTATAGTAAATGGAAACGATACTCTTTATATGGCGCATAATGACATTAAGTAATTTCATCACTGACATCTTCCCAGTATGTTCTTCCTCATTAAAGAATTACGAGTCATTAAGTGTGACGGGACTATACCAGAGCGACTTTTTTCAACAATAAGAAGCAACGGTGCAGCCAGCGGGAGAGGAGGAAGCAAGAGTCGACAACTCTTCCCTAACTATGACAACCTCCATACGGTTGACGTTAAAAGCAAAGAATAGAAGCATGAAAACATTGCAGACATTCCGAAACGCCTGTGTGTGTGATATGTGAGTGTAGCTATGATAACGTGAGACACCCAAGCGACTCTAAATATACACTAAAGTATTGCTGTTATCTATATACATGGTGGTCCAAGTTTATCGCCGTTAATTTTGATAGGTGATAGAACAACAAGAAAAAAGTAGACTCATAAGAAAACTTTATTCAAAAATGTTTCCTAACAAAGATACAGGGTGTCAAACTTGATCGTAACTTCGAAACCCCCCGATCAATTTCCATCAAATTTCTCACACAGACTAATGTAGTACATCTCTAAGAAATGATTAAAACCATTTAAACAAATTCTCCAGTGGCGTAAATACTGGGGGTCGGCACCCCTTCTCCTCGCCCAATTTTCGACCCCACTGGATATTTTACAAAGAAGATTCAATTTTTTGAATCCCTGTTTAAAGTGTTGCAAGCAGGCCAAACTTATGACTGAACTACCAAGAAAATACTATATGAGAGGCCAATTACAAGCTAGACATAATGTATATCAGATACAAAAAGCAAATAAACAAATAATTACACTAATAAGTTCTCAAAATGGAATCCACCGATCTCAATGCATTTTTGAACTCTTTTTGCCACGGAATTAATTGATTAATTAATTAATTGCAGCTCTTCTCGTGTTTCCAGTGTCGTCTCGTAAACAATGTCTTTTAAGTATCCCCACACATGAAAATCCAAAGGCGTAACATCTGGTAATCTTGAAGGCCATACCACAAGCCCCCTTCCAAGTTATTCAATTTCGGGGTGATCAATTTGTGGCAACCCCTCTATCCATCTCTCTCGATAGTTCACATTCATCCATGTCCTCACCAGTCTCCCAAAATGCACGGGAGCACCGTCCATTCATTCGTGTAGCGATGGGTACCTCATCGAAAAGAAAACTGATCAAGAAGTTCAAAAAAAGTTTAACATTAAGCCGTGGAGATAAAAAGAATGGACCAATAACATAACCGTTTATAAGGCCCAGCCATACATTAACGCTAAACTCATGTTTACCTAACATGGGTTTCTCTTGGATTGTATTGAGCCTAGACCTGACAATTGTGTTGGTAGTAAATCTCTGTTCGAGTGAAGGTAGCTTCATCTGTCCAAAGAACTGTTTGTAAAAATTCTGGATTCTCTCCAATTGAATCAAGTAGCTAAGTATCCAATCAATTTTCAAATAAAAGTATTTTTAAAAAGGCACAAAAATACCTCTTGTTAGTATATCAAAAACTATTAAATTTATATGAAAATGTGTAGAGACCTTTTTGAAAAATTATTAAATCTTAGACCTAAAAGGTTACTTTAAACAAGTCCTTTATGAAAAGTGACTAAATGAATATCTGGAAAACGAATTACTTCAACTAAATACGTCTTACAAATTAATTCAATTAAAAAATCTGATGTGCGTATTAAGTTAATCCTAAAAGTATATACATTACATTGAATAAAGAGAGAAAATTGCTAACACATTTTTTGCTAGGTGTTGGGTGTAAGTAAGAAATAAGGTTAAAGACCAAAGTTGCGTGCTGATCACTTCCCATTTTTTTGTTTAGTACAATAAATGCAGCAATACTAGATGGTGTATTAATGAACATTATGTCAAATATTACTGTATTAAACATTACAAGTGAACGCTAAAAAACTAATTTATTACAAATGCACCAAACTATTAGGTTGATGTCAGTTATACAAACGTTTTTATAACAGTCGATGATATTCTCCATAATGTTTTATATGGATTTAATGATCATTCCATAGGTACGTTCTACTACTTCAGGAGTGTCTCAAGCGTCTAATCTTGGGCCACTTTCTGTTTTGGTCAAATACTTTTTTAAAAATGAGAAAAAAAAATCATGCTCATTCCACCAGCAAGAATGAGTTACTCTCCCAGCTTGTCACTAAAATGAACTACCTAATTCTTTATTGACACAATATCAAGATTTCCCGCGTTCGTATTAAGTACTTTTAAAATTTAGAAAAAGTTATATAGTTGTTTTCAACCGTGTAATCCACTAAAGAAAGGTTAAAAAATTTGGTACTTTTACAGATTGATATTAAAATAATTTCTCTATTTACGCATTAACAACAAATGCGCAGTTTCCGAATTAATTACTCATACCATTTCGAAATAGAATTGGAAGTTCTGTTACTCAAAGTAAATGTTTAAAAAATTAGGTGCTCTTTCCGTTTGCCATTAAAATGATTCTATTACTTACACTTTATCTAACATCCTGCTCCCGAATAAAGTGCTCTTTTTATTTAGAAAAACCTTGCAAGAGTAAACTATGTTCCCAAAATTAAGTGCTTTTTCGGTTTGTCATTGAAATAATTACTTTATTTATACTTGTCTATTTTCCAAATTAAGTGCGCTCATCGTTTGGAATATTTTACAACATACAGTCAGTAGAGGAGCGTACCTCTTAAGGCTCAATTCTCTTCGAAAAATTAAGTGCCTTTTCAGTTTGTCTTTAAAATGAAATTTATACTTCATTTAAATATCTGGTTTTGGATTTTAAAAAGTTGAACATTGTCTTTAGCGGAGAAGAGTAAACTATGCGTTTTCCGGTTTCTTATTAAAATTTTAATTTTAAATATGCTTTACCGAAATATCCAGTTCCCTAATTAATAATTTACTCTGTTCGATATATTATAAATAGTACACTTTTCAAACATTCATGCATTAACCAGTCTTCAACGCTTTAACAAGTATTATGCAAACATGATTGATTACAGTTTTAATCTGCGACTAAACATCGTTTCTGTAGACATTTGTCAGCACATTTCAAGACATAATAATTGTAGCTTAACTAACAGTAACAATGAAATTAACACCCAAAGGTTTCGGTAATATAAACAGTGCTACGTTCAAATTATTATTCATGCTTCCTCTAGTATTGTATGTACAAAAACAGTAAGCTGTTTTTTACAACTAAGCAATTAAAAAATATAAACATGTACGTGTGAAAATTTTCTGTATATTTTTGCATTTTTGGATTCACAGTTACATTTAGAATAAAAGTATAGAAATTTGTATCTGTATCACTAACCGTTCTGCAGATATCGTCACTTCAGTACCAAAATAGAGTTAACTTTGGAACGACGATGCGAGCGTTGTCACCACGATTTTGCAAATCTGTTATACCACCAGTCTACTAACAAACTGGGAAATTTTTCGAAAACATGTAAAACTACAGATTGATTAACTTACGCGAAATGTAATTTTTTTCAATTTTTTCAAATACCCTAGGTTTATTTTTTCACATTCGATTCCCCGTGAAAAGTAGATACTAATTGATAATAGGCTTCATAGCCATAAGACGGACCCTTCTTGAGATATTGACGCTTCATTTGAAAATATTGACATACAGAAGAACAAATAAAACAAAATCCAGAGCAAATAAGAAAATACGAATGGCAAGTAAATTCTTTAACTGATAGGAAAACTTAATTAATAACTAAACAATAAAATAATTATCTACACCTAAAAATAAGTTGAGCAATTCGCTCGGTAACTAAAGATTCACTCGCAACAACATTAGAAATGAAGTGAATAGAAACGCAGCTCTAATTCTATTTTTCATATGTTCGCATGTGGTGGGAGGATGTTGGTAAACTTTTTATTTAACGTAGCCCCAAAGGAAGAAATCAAAGGGCGTAAGATCAGGTGATCTGGTTTGTCAATTTTGCTCACTACCTCGTCTTATCCACCTCATCGGATAATTTCTATCGAGATATTGCCTAATGTTGATTGCATACTGCATAGTGTGGAGGGGTGCCATCCAGTTGAAACCACATCGTACGAATATTATCTACCTCTATATGTTCCAAAAGCTCGTGTAAATTATTTTCCAAAAACTGTAAATATCTTTCTCCAGTAAGACTCTCATAAAAAAAAAAGGACCAACAACATTAAAATTGATTATACCACTCCACACATTAACTGGCCACCGATGCTGGTGATCAAAAAACTCTTAAGATGTGTGGATTAGTATCTGAATAGTGATGATAGTTATGTGTATTAATAATGTCATTATTGTGAAAAGTTGCCTCATCCGTAAATAAAATGTTATTAACAAAATTGGGTTCTTCATTGACTTTAGTAGTTACCCATTGTCAGAAAGATTCACGATTTTGAAAATCTATTTCACTTAAAGCTTGGTGTTGCTCGATATGATAAGGATGCAATTTGTTTTTTTTTAATAAAGCTGCGAACTGTATTTCTATTTAGGTCTAGGTGTGTACTTAGCTCTCTGGTACTAATTTGCAGATTTTCTATAAGAGATGCCACAACTTGAAACTCAATATCTTCATTTGAGCGTGTTTTTGCGCGCTTGGGATAACACACTTACAGAACTAATAAATCTTTCAGCTACATTCATAAACGATTCTTTCCGAGTCTGTCTCCTCTCTGAGTATCGTTCACAGTACAAACGGGTATCCAGAAAGCATTTCTTTGGGCTTCAACGTAAATACAGATAATATCGACCATTTCTTCTTTGGAAAAATTCCTTTTATACAAAAATTGACAAAACGACAATCCAAAAACACACAAAGTAATGGAACAATATTTTAATGACGAAGAATAGATGCAATTGTTCCTCTTTATTACGAGCGGCTAGCCTACCTGATTTGTTTTGTTGAATTCCATTGTCCTAGTAAATTTGTATTTTAGAATATTTTTGCGTAAAAGCGTCAATATCACAAGAAGGGTCCGTCTTATGGCTATGAAACCTATTATCAATTAGTATCTACTTTTCACGGGGAATCGAAATGGGAAAAAATATACAGGGTGTTGGATTTGAAAGTTAATCATTCTGTACAGTTTTACACGTTTTCGAAAAATTTCCCAGTTTGTTAGTAGACTATTATCAATAGTCGGTGGTATAAACAGGTTTACAAAATCGTGGTGACAACGCTCGCATCGTGGTTCCAAAGTTAACTCTATTTTGGTACTAAAGCGACGATATCTGCAGAACGGTTAGTGATACAGATACAAATTTCTCGCATCTCCCTACGGAGATGTGAGCCCCTAAAGGACGCCGCTGGAAATAAGTTTTTCTTGAATAACTTTTAAAGTACTTGACATAATTTAATAAAAATTTAGTATGATGGCCACTAGTAAGGGCCTCTTAAATAGTATCCTTGAAACATATTTAGCTTGTTTAGTTTACCAGGGATGGACTAAGTTGTACACCTTAACGCCTTAACACACTGTATGATAAAGATCTAAAAACAAATATTTTTGGGTAGTTTGAACCTTTCTCTAAAAAAAGGGTATACTTGTTTAATATCGATAAAAAATAACCATTTTCGAGAAAAAAATAATAAACGAATTTATGTTTCATTTCACTTCATAAGTGGGTCAACATGGGCTTCGTGAAGTCTGATACACTCGCGAGCACGACGAATTGAGGACTGCCGTACCCGCCAAAATAACCCCACATTGTTCTTTAGCACATCACAGTGAAACGTGATTCTCTGTAGAAGCTCGTTCTTAGTTTCAACCGGCCTGGAATACACCAAGGTTTTGAGGTGCCCTCACAGGCAAAAATCCAAAGGCGTCAGTTCGGGAGATCTAGGAGGCCAGGCGATAGGTCCACCTCTACCTATCCAACGGTTTGGATAGACGTTATTTAAGTGTTTCCGCACAGCAACGCTAAAATGAGGTGGTGCCCCATCGTGCATAAAGGACATGTTTCGGCGGGTTTTCAAGAGGTAAATGCTCTATTAAATCTTGAAACGCGTTCTGGAGGAACTCCAAATAAAGTTGTCCATTCAATCGCGCCGGTAATATAAATGGTCCAATCAAAAAATTGCCAATGACTCCTGCCCAGATATTAATTGATTGAAACTGATGTTGAAGCAAAAAGCAGTAAATTTAAAGTAAATTAAATTAATGTCGATCAATGTATCAGCGATGTGAAAAATGTCAAGTTCTAAAATCCAGGTTATTTATTTATTTCGTGTCATGGGAATGTTTGACATATGTTTTTTTGAGTGAAGATAAATAAAATGAACAAGAAATAAAATTATACCTCGTGGGTCAATAAACTCACTTAAGTTTGCAACATTTTTTAAATAATTAATATGTTTAATTTGGTTTTTCTAATTTATTATTAAAAGAGTGTTTTCTCGTAAAAATTCGAAAAAACACTAGCTTAATTTTTTTTAATAATTTATTAATTATATAACAATTCGTTTATTATTTTTTTCTCGGTAAAGGTTCAAGCTACACAAAAATATTTTTTTTTAGATCTTTATCATACAGGGTGTTAAAAATGTAGGCGTTAAGGTGTACAACTTAGTCCATCCCTGGTAAACTAAACAAGCTAAATATGTTTCAAGGATACTATTTTAAGAGGCCCTTACTGGTGGCCATCATACTGAATTTTTATTAAATTATTTCAAGTACTTTAAAAAAGTTATTCAAGAAAAACTTATTTCCAGCGGCGTCCTTTAGGGGCTCACATCTCCGTAGGGAGGGTCTGGAGGAAACAAATTTATAGGAACTGTTATTTTTCGTCTTCTATCTGAATCCGAGAGATTTCCACATTTTTCCGGACACCTTGTATATATATATATATATATATATATATATATATATATATATATATATATATATATATATATATATATATATATATATATATATATATTATGTGACGTAAAGTAGAATAGGTTTAAATATTTTACGCATATTCTAATTAAATTTGACCATTAATGCATAATTTCTCCTCCTGAAGTTGATATTTTAATTTATTTATATCGAAACTATATATATATATATATATATATATATATATATATATATATATATATATATATATATATATTGCAGGAGCTATTCAGTTATTAAACTTATTTTAGGATAATTGGTTTTGAGCTACTTGAGAATCTTATAGTATTTGTATTTACATTAGTAATAAGCAAATAAATAATAAAAAACTGAATTGTTGAATTTAATTTAAAATTCACTGCCATTGCGTACCCTCAAGAAGTACTCATATTGAAACCAGTATTTGCACACTTCATAACGAAGCAAGAAGGTATGTATTTCTTGCAATGAGAACTCTATTTTCAAAAAAACAATTTTTTTGTATTATATTCGGCCCACCCTAGCGCTTAGGGCTGACCCCGACAGTGACACAATGAGTAAAATAAACAATGAAATAATAAAACAAAGGGATTTTTAGACGTAGAAAAATTGCTAAATAAATCAAACAAATTGTTGACTAATAATAAATAATTAGCTACCTGACAATTGTTAATTGAAAATGTAGTTATTTTAAATGTTTCAATTAATAATGAACATATCTTACTAATAAATACTCATTTCTTTTTTCTAAATATGTTGTAAAAATTTTCAATTAAAAATCCATTTAGATTTGTGCTTGAAATAATTTAATTACTAATATTTTTTTATTAGTATAACAATAGGAAAGCTAATACATGTAATTAAGCATTAGGGTGGAACATTTCAAAAAAAATTCAAATTGGAAAGCCTTGGCCGTAGAAAGTTGCCATCTAGGCTAAGAGTAACGTAAAAAAAATTTGAGGTAAAAAAAATTGCTTCCTCTTGCGCAAGGTAAATGACGTCACAACAACACAAATAAGAGCTTTGCGCAACATGAAAACGTAGGTTTTTCAAAGCTATTTTTTTTTCATAATAGTTTTAATTTAACCCATTCATGCCCAAAGTTGCGTTTTTGCAACAAATGTAACTAGTGTACGTTCTTCCATCTGTTGAGCAGAAACCAAACAACAATCAATATAAATTCCAGAATTCGGCATGTTTATAGTTATCTTTAAACTGGTCATAATAGTACGTGACTTAAGAAAGCACATGGATATTTATAATTTGAGAACGAAATTGTTGTTGTGATTTGGCTGCAAGTAGCTACGTGCTTTTGTGTATATAAATATAAAAATATTGAAAGTGTTCAAAGAAACATAGTGGTTTTTTATGCTATAGGGATCGAAAAGGACTTGTTGAGATCTGTACATTAGGTGAGTGTTAACATTATTTTTTTTATGATCGTGGTGTTTGTTTATTTATTAGTGTTGCGTTATCGCAACACGTGGCAACTATGGGACATATAGAGAATAAAGTAAATTCAAGTGTTTTATTATAGTTTTTTCGAAAAAATAGCCTATAAAAATTGCTTTTTTGCTGAAGGTTTCTCGTTTCTTTCTTATAGGGTTCGATATGTCCCAACTTCCTTCGTGTTCAAATTCCATTAGGACATCAAATCAAAATGTAGCGCACTCAAAAGTCCCATATAAAGCCAGGACACACAAAATAATGACAATTCTTGAGGAAACAACAATGTTGCAGTCAGCTAGCAGTGCCCCTCCTGAGCCACACGAATTGACAGACGAAGATAGTGGTGACGAAGATTTTGGTGGAACTTTTGATAATTTGAGTAGGGCCCAGTTAGAGTCAGAGGGAGAAGCAGTTGTTGAATTATTTCAAGAAGATGCAATAAGGATTAACGAAGACAATATAAACTCTATTGAAGAAAATCATCAAGAAATATTGGAAGATTAACTGAAGAAGAAATAAGTAATGACTCCCATTCAATTATTGAAGCCAATACACAAGAAATTCCTCAGAGATTACCTTCAGCAAAAAAATCAGCTAAAATTACACGCACATGGATTCAAAGCGATTTACCTGTCGGTAACTTACTAAGTTCTCGCCTAATAGAAAAAAGAGCAGAATGGGATAGTTTTCGGCCTTCATTTTACTCACGTCCGTTTACCCCCCCCTTCAAATATTTCAATTTTTTTTAGCGATGAACTTATAACCCACATTGTTAAAGAAACAGTGCTCTATGCATTCCAAAAAGGACACAAAATGGAACTAGGAGTGGATGAGCTGAAAGCCTTTATAGGCATATTATTAGTTAGTGGATATAACGTAAACCCAAGGAGACGTATGTATTGGGAGGAATCAGAGGACGTAAAAAAATCTGATGGTGTCAAATAGTATGAGACGTAACAGGTTACCATAATGAGGTTCCTTCATTGCAATGACAAGCAAAAAATTGATCTCACAGACAAAACGTACAAACTTCTTCCATACATAGAAATGCTAAAGAAGAATTTCTTTGAATATACTATTTGGGATACAGAATCTAGTATAGATGAGGCCATGATCCCATATTATGGACGACATGGAATGAAGCAGCATATAAAGGAAAAGCCAATACGTTTCGGCTACAAGAGCTGGTGCTGGAACCTAAAATCTGGATACCTTATTGACTTTCAAATTTATCAAGGTGCAAAAGGGAAAGAGAATAAATATAAAGCAAAGTTTGGTCTAGGTGTTAGTATAATTTTGCAGTTTGCTGATCTTATTCCTAAAATTTCGGACAAAGAATATATGCCTCATATTATATACGCAGACAATTATTTTACGGGTTTGAGAATAGTTGATCAGTTGACAGCCAACGGTATAGGTTATGTTGAGACACTACGCTCAAATAGGGTTGAAAAATGCCCACTATCCGAAGTAACAACAAAATCAGTGAGGGGCCAGCATGAAATATACTATGACACAAAAAATGAAGCCGTAGTATGTAAGTGGAATGACAATAATTTAGTAACTATTGCTTCTAATTGTCAAGGAGTAACTCCAACCCATCAAGCAACTAGATATTCATTTGCAGAAAATAAAAAAATTAAAGTTGTTCAACGAAACATGATTAAAAACTATAACGAAAATATGGGTGGAACAGATAGAATGGACCAAAATGTGGCTTACTATCGAACAAGCTTTAGATCAAAAAAGTGGTACTGGCCTCTTTTTATTTGGGGCCTCGATGTTGCCGTGCAAAATTCTTGGCTGATATACCGGAAAATGAGAAGCGAAGTCGCCGATCAACCGGATATGGATTTATTAGAATTTAGAAGAAACATTGCTAAGGCATTACCTGACTCGCTTTGGCACTCCACCATGTAGACCAGGACCGGTGCAGTCGGTTCGCAGAAGAACCACAATAGATGCTCGTTATGATAACGTGGGTCATCTGATTGGTTCCCAGGAGAAAAGGACACGTTGTGCTTTGTGCCGTTCCACGACAATTAAAAAATGTATGAAATGTAACGTCTCTCTTCACGAAAAATGTTTTGTTCAATTTCATACAGCATAATTTGTACTACAGGATTAGTTGAATAAATAACAAGTTATTCGATTTTGTATCAACTTATTTGCCCGGTGTTGCGTTTTTGCAAGTCATTTTTTCAAAAAAAAATCCAATAGAATATTCAAAAAAGTCACATATTTCTTTATTTTATAACACCTCCAATATTTTGCAAAAATTCATAACTATTTACAAAAAAATAATTCTGGGCACTAATGGGTTAAATGGAAGCATTTGACACCACACGCATATTAAAATAATTTTTTTGAAAAAATTATTTAATATGAGCCTATTAAGTTTTCGGACTATATTGATATTTGAGCTTTGCAATTTGCATGCAGCAGAAGTAAATAATATTTTAGGCGGTAGCATAATTTTACAAAACTGTGGAGGGGAGAATCACGCCACTGACGTTGCTGCAGACTAATGGGTTTATACTCTCTTCTTAGTTTCACGTCGTGCTTTGCGTTAAGTATTTCTGTTCGTGTGCATCGACAATTTTAACCTCACATAGGTTGCAATTTTTATTTAGTGTCAAGTACAGTGTTATAGTGTATTGACAATTAGGTACCTGCTTTGATTAGTACAGTTATTTCCTGTTCTGCTTGCAAACGTGAGTTAATAAATTCTAATTCCCTTGTAAACATGATAAATGTTTTACCAACTCATGAAGATGTGATGAAAGAGTATTTATGGACGAAATATCAATTAATGACGACAAGGAAGATGGAGCCAAACATTTCTGAAATATGCGAAATTGTATCTTCAACAATGGAAGCAATTTGGCAAAAGACATATTTATTCCTGCAATTAGTTCGTTCGTCTCAGACGAGCTTACTACGATAAGTACAGAAAGTCGTTCAAGTTTTCCGAGGCGCGTAAAAAAACGCCAAAGCATATTAGTGAAATAAAAGACATTTCAATAAGAGTCAAAACAACTCTTCGATATTTCAGCTTGTAAATGTTCCGACTACATTCATTGCAAATGTGTGATCTTCAGAAAGGAAGGGTCCAAAGGAAATTCGATCATTTTCAAGCTTCACATTATACTGATCTCATTTCAAGGAACTTAGAAGAAACAACCTTAACCGAGCCGCCTCTGCCTTTTCATATTGACAATTTAGAAGAACTAGTAAAAGCGGAAATCCCTCCTAAGGTAGAGTTTGCTTCTTACCCTTGCCACACTCAGGCGGTAGAAAAGAGTGTCAAATTGGTTACAGAAGCATCGGCTGCCGTTTGCGGAGAAGGCTCTAGGGGTTGGTTTTGTGGTGCCACTATAGTATGTGCACTACCAAATAAAATGCACTACCGGGTAAATTTCTATTTTAAGGTGCGCACTACCTGAACATTACCGATAATCATTTCGTCGCCGTGAACCATCAGCAGCATTATGTGGATCTCCAATCAGGAGCACACACACAGAGGATAGAGAGGAAATGGCTGGATGCCAAAGTGCGGATCATGAAGAAAATGCGAGGTGTGCCGTTACAACATTTACAAAGTCATTTGGACTTTGTTTCCTGGAAAAGTCTAAGAAAAGGTGAAGAGTGTGAATTCAGGGTGTTTTTAAGAGATATTCAAACTGTGTATATGTAATTGTTGAGTTATATATTATAATTTGTTATGATTTATGATTTACTTACCTACTACCTATACTTACTTACCTAATATTTAATAAAAATTTGCTAATTCTGGATTTTGTTTAAATACCTACATGATTTTATTTTCAATAAACAATAAAAATTTGCTAATTGTGTATTTTCTTTTTAATTCAGTATTTATTCTCAATAAACAATAAATTACATTAGGTAGTGCACGCGTCAACTTTGCACTGTCGGTAGTGCACATACTATAGTGATGGTAGCGCAGGTAGTGCACATACTATAGTGGCACCGGTTTTGTTCGGGTCACCTTAAAATCTAGATCTATAATGCCATTTTTAGAAACCACATCTCACTATCGCACACAATAACTTTTTTCACTTTTCTACATATAGGATAGGTACACAAATTGGTTTCCTTGTTTGAAATAAAAAAAAATTGTGCATTTTTTTTCTAATAATAATTAAGATTACCTGAAGCTCTAAAAGTTGCCATTTGTTATAAGATTGGGTTAGAAAAAAAATTAGCCATATCAAGCCACATTTTCATGCTGCGCATGGCAAATTTTTGGGTTTTGGCATTATATGACTTGCGCAAGATCATTGAATTTTTATTTTCGGATTGACCTTTGCCTATCTCTTAATAAATAGGTGTAGGTTTATATATAAACGTACTATTGATGGATTTTAAAGAGGATTTTTGAAATATTTTTATTGTAAGTCCTTCAATGCACTTGTAAAATTTTTTTGCCAATGTGACAAAAGATTTACGTTCTAATGAGAGATATTACGTTCACGGAGAGTCTTTAGCAAATCTCTGATTAGGAAGTGGGAAGGGTTAGAGCGGTACAATCATTCGTATCATTAAAAACGTGTGAATTTCCTCACATAACGAAGTAGATTTTTTCTTAAGACGATTCTCGACAAACGTAGGTTAGCTGCTTCCCACAATCTGCCAAAGTGAGATGCCATTTCGTTACGCATTCCAATAGAACCTTGATGAAGTTTCTTTATACCTAGACATTAAAAAAACATGAAATGCGTTCGATTTCATTATTGGCACCTACGCCTACCCAAAATTTGCGACCAACGTGACGTAAATCCCTTGAACGTATTGATGCGTGCTTCCGTTGTTAGGTCTGAAGCCACCTCCAAGTGGGTTACTCACACACAAGCAAAACTGAGTATCATTGTTATGAGTATATGGCTTCCGCCCACACGAATTAAACCGTCAGTGTGCATGACGGGGGTTTAAGGATTTCAACATGCTTACGATGCTGATTAGCTTTCCCTTTAACAGCAATGCCCCGTCTCGAAAGGCTTTTTCTGGCACAGTCAAATAATAATTCTTTCCCCGTCTTGCACTTCTTCAGTTTGTAAATTTGTAATTACATTGCTTGGATTTACAATTACAAATGAATCGTAGACAGTACGCTGTAATTAGTTTTAGTTTGTAATGACGAATATTTTTAAAATTCATGTGCTTCCATACTCAGTCGTGGAATTGTGGTCGGTTGTTTGATTTCAAGCTCGCAACTTGGAATGTCTTAGTCGGGCTGAGTCAAGGAATGACGCTTTAAGAAGTGAGTTAGGGCCATTCCACATCAATCCTAAGGTCTTCCGTGCGCCCTCGCTGTATGTGGGTTCTTCGTGAGGAGTAACCGATTTCTTCAAAAATTGGTCGTTAGTTCGCCAATTAATTAATATAATTAATAATCCGAATTATTTAAAAAACCAGAAGAAGAATCAGCATACAAATCTCCAGTTAAAACTTATTCCGAAAATTCTACTGATACACCTCTTAAAAATGCTATCAAAGAAAAATATGAACAAGTCCCATACGTGATCACCTCCCACGAATGAAAAAGTGTTAAAAAAAAAGAAATTAATAAAATTCAGAAACAAGAAGAAGTTCGTGAAATGAAGAAACTTGAAAGAGAAGAAAACTTGTTAAAAAAATATCTGTCGAAAAAAATGCAAGAAGGAGAGTGAGAGCGATACCGATTCTCAAGATTATACACCAATTAATTATCAGGAAAGTGACGAAAGTTTTTCAGATGTAGAGAGTCAGAAAAGAAAGATGAAGACGAAGGCCGAGATGAAAATGGAATACCTTTGTAAACCGAAAAATATTTCGCAATTTATTACATACAGTAGCGGTAAGAAAGAAATGTACTTTCGGTTTTTCAGAGATTTCTCCACAATGACTGAACCGATTTCTTTCAAATTATGAACACAGCTGCCTTTTAGCATTTTATATGAGGGACAAAGAGGAAATGCCATATTTTAAAAAAAATACACATGTTAGAAAAAATCATTTTTATTGAAAATGTCAAAACTGACAAGTAACAGATCGTAACATATAAAATCAAAACTCAAAGTCAAATTACAAACATTATTACTACAAACCTAATACTTAGTTGGGAAGCCTTTAGAATCGATGACAGCGACGAGGCAGACTCCACCAACTTGTGGATGACAGCAGATGGGATAGGCTTCCACATAGCCTCAAGTTGCTTGAACTTCTCGATAGCATTCTTCGCTATGTTCTCAAAGATGTTCTATCGGATTGAGATCCGGGGATTGACTTGGTCAAACGCAAATACATCGTCTTGTCCATAACTCCTTCGATACGAACGAGTGGGCCGACACCAAATCCCGTGAATGCACCCCACACCATCAGCGATCCACCGCCGTGCTTTACCGTCGGGAGCTGTACTTTACGTCGTTACGACAGCCTACCGGACGCCTTACATATGTTATTCCATCACTACTAAACAACATAAACTTCGATGCATCGCTCCATAAAACGTTTTTCCACTGATGCTGGGTCCAGTGTAGATGATCCGAGCGAATTTCAGACGATCTCCGCGATTCTTGCAGATATCAGCGGTTTCTTCATCGACTTCCTTCTGAATAGACCACATCACGTAGACGACGTCTAATTGTTTCCACAGAAGCATCAGAAACATTATTTTCGACGAGATCTTTTCTTATATTGACGGCGGTAAGACGGGGATCCATTTTGCCCATGCCAACAATCGAACGGTCCTGAACCTTGTTCGTCACCCTGGGTCTTCCTGGACTCTTATAAAGTTTCACCTCGTTTACGCGATCCTTGTAGCGTCTATTGATACGCTTTATTCCACTAAGTGACATTCCAAACTGAACTGCCAGCTGACTTTGAGAAGTTACTGCGAAGAATCCGGACACAGTTGTTGCACATCCAATAGTACGACCCATTGGTAAAACAATGAAGAATATATCATATTAAGAAAATAACTGTAAACGAACATGAAATAATCAGAAATAACAAAAAAAATGAAGCCGGAAAGCTGAAAATGAAAAATCGGGATGATATATTTTCGAAAATCCAAATCACAATCATATGCTGCTGAAAATATCGATTATAAACCTCATTACCTGTCTTGTGCCAAAATTTCAGCTCAATCGGGTTAATTTGAGAGAAGTTATCCCTAAAACAGTAAAAGTACATTTCTTTTTGACCACTACTGTATTTATATTTAATACATACGTCTATAGGAAGAATTTTAAATATTGACGAAACTAAGGCGGAAATGAAATTTTTAAAATCACCGAAAATTCTTTTTTATGGCCATGTACTCTAGACATGGTTGCAGTTCCCATAAATTTCATATATTTTGGACTAAGAGAAATATATTTTAGGTAGCGGACAGCGAAAATTTTATTATTGCAGCAAACATTTTTTAAATCGAAATTGTTACCGCGATAGGAAAGGTAATTAATGGGGGTTTAACATATTTTATTAAATATTAAGTCGTTATTGAGCATGGTTTTCGGAATATTTCATTTTTGCACCAATGTTTAGAAGAGGGTTGAAAATCATGTGTTTTGAGGTTTGACTACCAGGTGTACGCTTAAAAGCTGATTTACTGAAGGAGCGTAACAAATCATTGGAAATTCTTATATGCACATTCTTGATGTAAAAATGTCACTAGTTAGTAATTAATTACGTCGGTACACGCTGCAATCAAAGACGTCTTTGTTTGGTACGTGGAAACTTGAGACTTAAATATAGCGCTTGTTACGGACGAACGCATATTTTTAAAATTAAGATGTCGTTCAATAATTATTAATTAATATGAACCTGTTCCAACATAATAATTGTTTGTTTTTTATGACGGAAAATGGGGGTTGATTCAGGAGTAAATGTAGTTAGTTTAAAATCGGGGGAAAAGTAGTTACAGTTAGAGTGTCAATTAAGCCAGAACGGGGTGGTTAATTAAATACCTTCATTGTAAACAGCTTGCCTTGACGATATTTCTTGCGTGTACATTTTCTTTTGAATTAGCCAACGCTAATTTGTCTTTTCTTTCGGGTGTTAAGTTTTAATGTGTTTTTCAAATATTAATCTATAAAGTCACGCTTTTTGAAGTTAAACCGCGTATGTTAACGATTTGTGTCTGTTATCAATTAAGGGAATTCAAGTGTAAGTAGGTATTTTTATATAAATTAAGGCTGGCAGCACATAATTCTACAAGCCTATATAACCTATTAAAAATCGAGTATTGATTGCCTTGCAAAGGTATCTTATTCGCACGCGGGCTCATTAAGCTGAAATCTGCTAAAATAAAGACAGTACACGGCTCCCTCACTCTTGTATGTGTGAATTAGCATTGTTGTTTGTTGTTTATATTTATATTTGTGTAGAGGTGGGCTGGCGAACAGGTACATAATACCGCTTTGGCTATTAATTGTCAAAGGCAATTGCCAAGTGGGTACACACTCCCGGGTCCAGATAACCATTAAACACCTCGAATTTTATTTTTATTGTTGTATAGATGAATGTGTAACCTGAGAAAGGGGCGCTGTATTTTTCTAACGCACTCAAACGTATATACCGGTCACGATGTTATGATCTATTTATAACTTACCCTTGTAAGGCTTTGTTTTAATGAGTTTTTTGTCGGTTTGTTAAGTAGAATCATTTGCCTGCGAACTAATTTCTCTTTATATGTAATTTCTTGTAACTATACCTATGTATTTTATGCTTTAATAGTCACTAAACAATTGTGTACGTGCAAATTCCTTATCTATTTTCTTTTGTCCTTGCCTTTACCTTATTATCACCTGTCCAAATTATTACTGTTGTATTTTATATGTACCATAATTTGCCGTATTGTTTTATGTGCTTATTTACTTAAACAACGGCATGATTGGTTTTAAAGGGCCACATGTTTGGTATTACGATTTTATTCTGATTATTTACAACACGATTGTGGGTGTGACTAAATGGGTTTTTTTTTTAAAATTGTGTTTATGTGTAACTAAACTGCTTTTTATTTATTTTTCTCTTAATGTTATAATTCACATACAGTCCCTTGAGCATAGAAGGATGGTTTCAGTTCTTTCTTTGTATTATCGTTATTACAACGGGTATTGTGCTGCTGAATTATATTCTTTGATACCATCTCGGGCTATCTTTGCGAGAAACACTCGGTTTGCTCATTCACATCATCAGTATGCAGTACAAATCTCCACTTGTCGTACCAAACGGGCGCAATCCACATTTTTCTACACGGCTTCTAAACTCTGGAATGATCTCCCTAGTTCCTGCTTTCCTCTCACTTATGATATGATAAAATTCAAGGTAGCTATTCATAGGCATCTATTGGCAATTCATTATCCCTCTATCCATCCTCCTAAGTGTTCCTGAGTGCTTTAGCATGATAGGCCAATTTTAGCCTGTTCAGGTCCACAATCATAAAAAAAAAAAATAATTTTGTACCCACTTTAACCTGATTTAATGGTGTTTTGTCGTGTATTTAACCCTTTCGTCGTTTTTTTTTTGTTATTTGATTTATTAATGTACTTGTGCAATTACTTATTTATGAAAAAAGTGGGTTTTATTGGTGGTTCTTTCCCACAATAGTACATTACCGGGCTGAACCACGATTGCGCAAAGCTCGTTAATTTTAATTTGAGTAGTTTCATTGTTTACCTGCCCCTCATGATGCGACACTTACCTCATCCAGCCTATCTAATTCAAATAGCACGGCGTACCTACCACTTCGTTTGATCAGATTTGAGGTTTGCGAGTAATTAAATATCAGACTTGCAAATACATTCTAATCTTTTAATTATTGTCAGGAAAGTCCATGTAAGGCAGGCAATTAATTTGAGTAATAGTAACATTATTGTCAGTAAAGTCAAGATAAATAACTTGGCGATTGTTTTGTTCTTGAATTTGCATTCTTGCAAATAAGTTCAAATTACACTTTTCAAGATAGGGAACCTGGGGGACGCTACAATATATGGCAATGATCCATTTCATGTTGATAACACACTTTATAAGAAAATAAAATCTTACGACATTTTTAAAAATAAAAACAGAAATGTTTAATTTTTAAAGGTTTTTACTAGCATTTTGTTTTAATGTACCGTGTGTCCCGATTTCGTTGTTTTGGTTGTATTTTTAAAGATATCGTTATAATCAAATATAGAAGTTCGCAGTTTCACATCAACGTACTACTTTGTTGGCCCAGATTTCATAGCAAAATCGAAGTACATTCTTTTGTTTTCGACTTATAGCCAAACGTCGATATTTACACACTTTTTTCAAGGCCTTAGACCTGGCTTAATCATATTATACTGATATATTTCGTTAACGGTAGCTTATTTTTTCCTCCTTCCAAAAATATTGGTAATGTACCACTTGACTACGATCTTATAAAATATCAGTTTTATTAATCTAAATTAAATTGTACTCTAATAATAATTTGCCCCTGGTAGATTTTCAAAATTAAACAAAAACCACTAGCAGGTATTAAAAACGTCAAACACATCACTACTTGTGTACAAATGGTCAAAATTGATACTCATTTCAAATAGATTAGCAATGAGTTTAAAAATAAATAAAGAATAATGACACATTTATCAGAAAAACAACGCATCCAAATACTAAAGTCAATGGGATATGGTGATCGGAAACGTACCCATGACGAAGTAACTCCTCTTTTTAACGATTTAAATCCTGAATGCCCTCCTATAAGCAGTTCTACAATTCCAAGGTCTGGCAGACCGGAAAGGTCAACTAATGAAGATAAAACTTTAGATGTTCAAAACCAGCAAGAATTGGTTGAAGATGATTTTGATCAACGATTAGAATTTTATGAAACAGTTACAGAGAAAATTAAGATGCCGAACAATTTCTTAGATTTTGTTGTATTCTGTGATCAATAATTCTCGGTACTGGCCAGATTGTAATCCGCACTGGATTGAGGAGGTTCATACACAGCATCAACATAAAGTTTTTATTGACGGTACTACGCTTACAGGTGGTAAATATCTTGATCTTCTCCAAAATGAAATTATACCTGAAATAAACCGTTTATTCCCAAATATGAATGTACACTTTCAACAAGGTGGCGCACCTCCACATTGTTAGAGACGTTGGACATATTTAAATACAATCTTCCCAGCTGTGTGAAGCTGGCTTCCCAAGTAGCATATTTTGTAATTAATTAATGACATTCGATTGACCACTTATTGACCTCAAATGACCACCAACAACTTTCATTGACCACCCTCTGTTAAAAAGTTATTGCAAATATAAGATTGGGGGACAACTTCAGACTTGTCCCTCAAAATCGAAAATCGGCAATTTTTATTACTCTATCTGATTGACCATCGTTTGACCATGAATTCGATTTGTTTGACCACCGTTCAAAAAAAAAAAAAGCTAAAATATACTTTTATATTCATTATAAAGGGATGGTCAATCCTCGAATGTGTTTTTTGAGGATTGGCCACCCTTCATTTCCTATGAATAATCATCCAGATGAACAATTAGTGTATTTTGTTAATAATGTACTATTTCGAATATGCATTTTGAGACATGGTCAATGCTTGTATATGCATTTTGAGGATGGACCATCTTTTTTTAATTGAATATTATTTCATTAAACTTTGTTCATGTTATTTATAATCATCCAGAAGAACGTAGTACATTTGGAATAATAATGTATTATTTCGAATTTTAAGACATGGTCAATCCTAGAATATGCTTTTTGAGGATTGACCATGTTTTATTTCTTATGAATAATCATCCAGAAGAACAAGTCGTGCACTTTGATTAATAATGTATTATTTCCTATTTTAAGACATGGTCAATATCCGAATATGCTTTTTGTGACATGGTCAATCCTCGTATATGCTTTTGAGATTGACCATCCTTTACTTTTAATTCCTTATTCCGTATAGTCATCAAAGAATAAAATTGCATTTTGTTATAATGTACTATTTCGAATATTGAGACTTGGTCAATCCTCGAATATCGTTTTTCAGAAGACGGTCAATCCTCGAATATTGCTTTTGAGACATTGGTCAATCCTCGAAATAAGCGTTTTAATGACCTATCCTCGTTTGCTTTTGAAGATCATCCTTTATTTCCTAATGATAGTCATCTAGAAGAATAAAAATTGCATTTTGTTATAATGTACTATCTCGAATATTGAGACATGGTCAATCCTCGAGATTACCAATCTTTTGTATGAAGATGAGTAAGTAATGTAAAGAAATTGATTGTTATCGTCCCAGTTCCCAAGAGCAAAATAACCAAGTTTCTCAAAATATGAGCATTGCCCGTTAAATTCGAGTCTGTGCATTAACCAAACTACGTGTTCTTCTGAATGAATATTCATAGGAAATAAAAGATGGTCAATTCTCATGTCTGAAAAATTATATTCGAGGATTGACCATCTCTGAAAAAGCATAATTGAGGATTGACCATATCTCTATATTCGAAATAGTACATTATTAAACGAAATGCAATTTTTATTCTTCTGGATGACTATACGTAGAAAATACCATGTCTCAAAAGCATATTCGAGGATTGACCGTATCTTAAAATTCGAAATAATACATTATTAATCAAAATGCATTACGTGTTCTTCTAAATAAATATTCATAGGAAATAAAAGATGGTCAATTCTCAAAAAGCATATGAGAGGATTCACCATGTCTCAAAAATCATATTTGAGGATTGACCATCTCTGAAAAAGCATATTCGAGGATTGACCATGTCTCCATATTCAAGATAGTACATTATTATTAAACAAAATTCAATTTTTGATTCTTTCTAGATGACTATACATAGGAAATAAAGGATGGTCAATCTTCAAAAGCATTATATCGCGGATAGGTCATAGTCTCAAAACGCTTATTCGAGGATTGACGCATGTCTCAAAAAGCATATTCGAGGATTGACCATCTCTGAAAAACCATATTCGAGGATTGACCAAGTCTTAATATTCGAAATGGTACATTATTTCATTAAACAAAATGCAATTTATTCTTCTGGATGACTATACATAGGAAATATAGATGGTCAATCCTCAAACAAGCATATATCGAGAGAATTAGACCTGTGTCTCAAAATTCAGACAAATAATACATTATTAATCAAAATGCACCTGTTCTTCTGGATGAACTATTTCACAGAAATAAATCATGAAATTCTAAAAGCATATTCGAAGATTGACCATGTCTAAAAATCATACTCGAGGATTTACCATCTCTGAAAACGCATATTCGAGGATTGACCATGTTCAATATTCGAAATAGTACATTATTAAACAAATGCAATTAATATTTTCTGGATGACTATACTAACCAGTCAAACATATGGATAATTAAAATGATGGTCATATCTATCAAAAAGTCTAATAAATATCGAGGAATAAGGGTCAATGTCTCAAAAGCTTATTCGAGGATTGACCATGTCTCAAAAGCATATTCGAGGATTGACCATCTCTGAAAAACCATATTCGAGGATTGACCAAGTCTTAATATTCGAAATGGTACATTATTATTAAACAAAATGCAATTTTTATTCTTCTGGATGACTATACATAGGAAATAAAGGATGGTCAATCTTTAAAAAGCATATACGAGGATAGGCCATGTCTCAAAACGCTTATTCGAGGATTGACCATGTCTCAAAAAGCATATTCGAGGATTGACCATCTCTGAAAAACCATATTCGAGGATTGACCAAGTCTTAATATTCGAAATGGTACATTATTATTAAACAAAATGCAATTTTTATTCTTCTGGATGACTATACATAGGAAATAAAAGATGGTCAATCCTCAAAAAGCATATTCGAGGATTGACCGTGTCTCAAAATTCGAAATAATACATTATTAATCAAAATGCACTACCTGTTCTGGATGAATATTCACAGAAATAAAACATGAATAATTCTCAAAAAGCATATTCGAAGATTGACCATGTCTCAAAAATCATACTCGAGGATTTACCATCTCTGAAAACGCATATTCGAGGATTGACCATGTGTCAATATTCGAAATAGTACATTATTACACAAAATGCAATTAATATTTTCTGGATGACTATACTCGTACATAGGAAATAAAAGATGGTCAATCTTCAAAAAGCATATACGAGGATAGGTCATGTCTCAAAACGCTTATTCGAGGATTGACCATGTCTCAAAAAGCATATTCGAGGATTGACCATCTCTGAAAAACCATATTCGAGGATTGACCAAGTCTTAATATTCGAAATGGTACATTATTATTAAACAAAATGCAATTTTTATTCTTCTAGATGACTATACATAGGAAATAAAGGATGGTCAATCTTCAAAAAGCATATACGAGGATAGGTCATGTCTCAAAACGCTTATTCGAGGATTGACCATGTCTCAAAAAGCATATTCGAGGATTGACCATCTCTGAAAAACCATATTCGAGGATTGACCAAGTCTTAATATTCGAAATGGTACATTATTATTAAACAAAATGCAATTTTTATTCTTCTGGATGACTATACATAGGAAATAAAAGATGGTCAATCCTCAAAAAGCATATTCGAGGATTGACCGTGTCTCAAAATTCGAAATAATACATTATTAATCAAAATGCACTACCTGTTCTTCTGGATGAATATTCACAGAAATAAAACATGAATAATTCTCAAAAAGCATATTCGAAGATTGACCATGTCTCAAAAATCATACTCGAGGATTTACCATCTCTGAAAACGCATATTCGAGGATTGACCATGTGTCAATATTCGAAATAGTACATTATTATTACACAAAATGCAATTAATATTTTTCTGGATGACTATACTCGTACATAGGAAATAAAAGATGGTCAATCTTCAAAAAGCATATACGAGGATAGGTCATGTCTCAAAACGCTTATTCGAGGATTGACCATGTCTCAAAAAGCATATTCGAGGATTGACCATCTCTGAAAAACCATATTCGAGGATTGACCATGTGTCAATATTCGAAATAGTACATTATTATTACACAAAATGCAATTAATATTTTTCTGGATGACTATACTCGTACATAGGAAATAAAAGATGGTCAATCTTCAAAAAGCATATACGAGGATTGGCAATGTCTCAAAAAGCATATTCCGGTATTGACCATGTCTTAAAATAGGATATAATACATTATTAATCAAAATGCACTACTTCTATTTATTCATAGGAAATGAAAGGTGGTCAATCCTCAAAAAGCATATTCGAGGATTGACCGTGCCTTATGATGAATATATATATATATATATATATATATATATATATATATATAGTGTACAAAGCGTCACGTGACAGAGGATTGTGGCTTCGCCGTTGATTTTCATTAAAATCATTTATACAAAAGCTATATGGTTGCAATACGTGCACAACTTAAAAATATTTTAGCACTTTCAGGGCGATTCGTAAAAGTATGGGAGGTATCAACTTTTTTATTTTAAACCGAACACCCTGTACAACATCACATTTTTGGATAGCCTAATGAATAAGCTTTTCAACGATGTATACATAGGTACATATAAAATGCACCGTTGCCAAATTATTTAACAAAAATGTATTTTTTTCCCGAATGTAAGGTTAGCAATAAAAATTAATTCTTGGTTTATTATCTAAGTTGTGACAAATTAGTTCAGGGATATAATTAAGCTAAGTATAGGCTTTGAAAAGATGTAAACGTTTTATTGATATATTGAATAGGGGAGAGAAGGCTCCGTGTGAAACTTTAGCATGTTCAACGTAATCAATTCTATTATTTCAAATGAAACACCCTGTATATTTTCATATGGGCGAATAGTATTCTTAAAGACCTAACTTTGATCTAAATACATTCATACCGCTAAAATTTATAGTTTTTAAAATATTTCCATTTTTTAAATTTTTCTATAATTATTTTATAACGTAACGATTTAATAGAGTGCCATGGTTTAAAAACAATAAAACAAAATTTTAATATGTCAATTAGGTGTATTTTAACTTGATTTCTTTCAAAACTACTTTTTCACTACATCTGTATTTAGAAGAAAACTTGAATTAAGAGAAGTTAACTCTAAATTTTAAAATGAAATATACGAAGAAAAGGAAAGGTCACGCATTTCATTCCCTCCCCAAGGGGGAGGGCAGGCTGTTTGAGCTTTCCAAGCCCCTCCAGCCACAATCATGGATTCCCAGCATACATACATTACGTATATATGCATGGTGGTATTAAGGATGAATGTGGTCAGGATAAATTCGGAAGGTACGGAGTTAGGGTTCTGAGGGGGAAAATACTACCCCAGCATTTGCCTAAGACACCGCACATGGTGTGCATATACGCGGTGACCATGCCGCTATAAGTGTATGAGTAAAATCCCCTGAAAAAACCTCATACAAGGTAGACGGTAACGAGAATCGAACCCATTACCTCCCGAATGCTAAGCAGATCGTGTCACCACTAGTCTACCAGCTCGGTCCACACGAAGAACGAATTAATTCAAATGATTTACATAATAGGAGAAGCCCTAGGTAATTGTTTGCTTGCTTCTAGAATTTATAAACAAAAATTTTCCGAAGCCCGTTGTCCAGATGAACGAGTTCTTGAAAATTTAAAAAGTAGATTTGAGGAAACAGGATCAATTGCATATAAAAAGAACAATTGTCCAAAACCTGTAAACAACGAGGAAACTCAACTAGTGGTGCTTCAAGCTATACAAGAAAACCCTCAAATAAGTATTAGAAAAGTTGCAGTGGAACATGATTTACAGAAATCAACAATACACAATATAATGAATGAATATCCATACAAGATCCAACTCCATCAGGCATTGGATGAACATGATTTTGAAAGTAGATTAAATTACTGTCGTTGGGGATTGCAACAACCACATAATTTTTTTAATACAGTTATGATGACAGACGAATCTACTTTTCATAACAATTATATTGTAAATAGACATAATTGTCATTATTACACCATGGAAAATCCACATATAATTAGATACAGAAACAATCAGGATCGATGGGGTCTCAATGTTTGGGCTGGTATTATTGGCAACAGATTATTAAAACCCTATTTTTTGGAAAACAATTTAAATGCAGTAAATTATTTAAATTTATTGCGAACCAGCGTGCTACCATGGATTGAAGAGAACATCCCATTCGCTAATGAGGAAATATGGTTCCAACAAGATGGCGCTCCTGCATATTCGGCTCGTGATGTCGGAGTTTTTAAATTTAAAATTTATATTTCCTGATCGTTGGATAGGTCGTTATGGGTCTATCAGGTGGCCAGCTAGATCACCCGATCTGACTTTCATGGACTATTTTTTATGGGGCTACATTAAAAATGAAGTTTATAGAACATCGTCGACTACTGAAGAAAATATGAGGAAAAGAATTCAACAAGCGTTTCGTAATGTAACCCAACAAATGTTGCACAATTTACAACGTTTCTACTATAGACAACGGTTGAATCAGTGCATTGAGAAAAGAGGAGGCTTGTTTGAACCTTATTTATAATTTTTTTTAAGTGCACATTTGCATATGTTTGACTTACCTACTTCTTGTTCTTGTTAATTGTTTTGTTTATAGTTACTTGAAAGCATGGCACTCTATTAAATCGTTATAAAATAATTATAGAAAAATAAAAAAATGGAAATATTTTAAAAACTATAAATTTTAGCGGTATCAATGTATTAAGATAAAAGTTAGGTCTTTAAGAGTACTATTCGCCCATATCAAAACATACAGGGTGCTCCATTTGAAATAAGAGAATTGATGTACGTTGAACATGCTAAAAGTTTCACACGGAGCCTTCTCTCCCCTATTCATTATACCAATAAAACCTTTACATATTTTCAAAGCCTACACCTAGCTTAATTATATCCCTGAACTAATTTGTCTCAACTTAGATAATAAACCAAGAATTAATGTTTATTGCTAACCTTACATTCAGGAAAAAAATACATTTTTGTTAAATAACTTGGCAACGTTGCATTTTATATGTACAAATGTGCACATCGTTGAATATAATTTTTTTTTGAAGGGTGGTCAAACAAATCGAATGCATGGTCAAACAATGGTCAATCAGATAGAGTAATAAAAATTGGCGATTTTCGATTTCGGGGGGCAAGTGTGAAGTTGGCCCCACAAACTTATTTTTGCTATAACTTTTAACTTGTTCGCTGCCGCCGCCGCTAGAGCGCGTCCAACTTATACTAACGCATGTGCCATGGACGCGCCGGCGCGTCCAGAGATCCTGGTGTTGTTATGCATCGCATTTCTGTCTGGCGCTGCAACTAGTTGTTGTTAGATGCGTAGGCACTCCGGTAACGTATTGTTTTCGATTTTCACGGGTACGGTTCGCGTTTTTTCCTACCGTTTTTCTCTGTTGTGATACTGAAAATGGAAGACAGTGATGACGTGGTGGGTCCTTAGGAACTAAAGAAAAGTAAGCTACGGAAGGAAATAAACACAAAAGCACTACCAGACGGGGAATTATTACAAATATTGGAAGAAAGTGATTTGGATACGGAAATTTCAGTGCACGGGTGGGAATCCAGTGAAGAGTCTGACGGAGGTGATATTGTTTTCGATGGAACCGTAGAAATAGCAGAAGATTCCGTGAATTCAAGCGATGGGGAAAATGCAGAAGAACAAATGTCACACGCGGCTGATACAATTGTTGATTGCGATAGTGTTTCAATTGGCATGGTGAATCACCCGTTTACGAAAAAGAAGGGACTAATTCAACCAACTGCAAACAATCCTATAGATTATTTTCGCCTTTTGGTGACGGACGAATTTCTGTTGAAAGTTGTTGAAGAAACAAATCGTAACGCAACTGAAATACTCCTTTCTGTGGGAATCAAGGAACAATCACGAATAACTTGTTGGAAAGATGCGACATTAGCTGAATTGTCAGTTTTCTTGGGTGTTTTCCTGCACATGGGAAATGTAAAAATGAGCAAGTTGCAGGACTATTGGAGAAAGGATCCTTTATTTCACCTGAAAGGAATTGCCGATAGTATTTCTCACAATCGTTTTCTTCTAATACTGCGTGTACTGCATTTTGCAGAAAATCTAAAACCGGACGAACCAAAACCAGCCAACAGGTTGTATAAAATACGTTCAGTTATAAACTTTTTCAATGAAAGAATGTGTCAAGTATACTACCCTGACCAAGAACTGTCGTTGGACGAATCGGTGGTCGTTTGGCATAGAAGATTAATTTTTCGACAATATATCAAAAATAAAGCGCACCCATATGGCATAAAGCTTTATATTTTGACTACCCCCACTGGAAAACTCCTAAAAATCTTGGTTTACACTGGCATGCTGGAGGATTTAGGAGTAAGAGGTCATTCGCAAAAAGTTGTTCTTCGTTTATTAGATGAAAAGTTGAATGCCGGTCACCATGTGAACATGGACAACTACTATAATAGCTTCGATTTGGCCAAGTTGTTACTGGATAAGAAGACTCACTGTACGGGAACTCTGAGGGCAAATAGGAAGCATACTCCCAAGGACGTACAAAAGGCAAAATTGAAAAAAGGTGAAACGATTGCCAGACTTGCGGAAGGAGTTATGATAGGTAAATTGCGTGATAAGAGGGAAGTTCATTACATTTCTAATAAATTTGAAAATGACATGGTTGAGGTCGAAAACAAAAGAAAAGGGGTGAAATGTAAGCCCTTAGCCATCGCAAACTACAATAAATTTATGTCGGGAGAACAGAACAGACACGATTTACGAGTGCCAAGATTGCCCCGATAAAGCAGGATATTGTTTGAATTGTTGTTATTCACCACCAGTAATGCGGATAGCAGTTTTATGTTCTGTTTACTGAATTTTGTTTAGTTTCATTATTACATTTTTCTACAGTTTATATATATATATATATATATATATATATATATATATATATATATATATAAAAGAGAGAGAGAGAGAGAGAGAGAGAGAGAAAGAGAACTTATTGCAATGAATTACATTTTTTATATTTTTGTTAAAATTCTCTCATAATTTCATAGTAAAGTGGTGGTACATTCCCAATATTTTTGGAAAGAGGAGAAAATATGCTTTACTGTGATATATCACTCGGCCTAGGTTGCCATTTAAAACAATTCAAGTTGGCGGCGGTACGTTAAACGCCAACGTCAAAAAAATTTGACATTTACTCTAAAAAATGCAAAATACAATCCCATTCATCGTCCTAGACTTTCATAACTATCCCTTTATACGTTTCAAAGATAACACCTTGGTGCGAGACCTTTTCGCAACCCGGTATATTGCGAAGTGGTGAATTCAGTGGTGTGTCTAGAATTTTTCTAGGGGTGCGGTTTTTTAGTAATAATATAAACTTGCATTTTTTGTTTAATGGGAATCATAGTCGGCTTGGCAACCATCAGCTGCAGTTCTTTCTTAGCTTTTCAAAAATATAAATAGACATTCCTGAAAAACATCATCCAAATACTTTTTTTCAAGGCGGTGCCCCAGCCCATAATGCTTTGGCAGTGAGGAATTACGGTTCCCAAATTGTTGGATTGCAACATTCGGTTCGGTGTTATGGCGGCCACGATCTCCAGATTTATCAATACTGGAGTTTTTCTTATGGAGTTTGCTGAAAAACATAATTTATCAAAACTGTCATAATACCAAACCGAATGGTGCAATTCAGCGATTTGAGAAACGGTTTTCTAAGTATTGCATTTTTTTCAAAAAAGCTACCTTTTTAAAAACTTGCAAAAAATGTATGTCTAATGCAAAATTTCAACTTAGCGTTCCAAGTAGTTGTTTAATTACAATTAAATTAGTATAAGTATGTCGTCTGGATTTTTCACATTTTCACAGAAGAATGAAGGTTATGGCAATCCGAACTAAATTAATATGTCGAGTACTTCAATAATAAATGAATTAACTAGTTTAGTGGAATGGTAACAACAATCTACAGTAAAACATACCTTATTTACACTAATATGACAATATCGTCATACATTAGTTCAGTTCTCCCAGTGGCAGTTGCTAGGGCATCATATATGGGAACCAACAAAATATTAGCAGTGCGGGGCAAAATTATTTTAGTGTTTTAAACTAGATTAGTTGGTGAAAATGTCCTGATAATTTCAAGTTAATAGTATGTACCGTTCCCAAGACATAATGAGGGGGTTGGTATTGCCAACCCTTAAGAATGCAGCGCGGGGAAAAATTCTTTTAGTGTTTAAATCTAAATTTATTGGGGAAATTATCCTGATAAATTCAACTTGACAGTATGTACCGTTTCCGAGATAAAATACAGGGGTAGGTATTATCAAGCCTTTGGACGGAAGTGCGGGAGAAAATTCTTTCAGTTTTTGAAACCAGAATTATTGAGAAAATTATCGTGAAAATTCCATCTTGGTAGTGTTTACCGTTTCCGAGATATAATGGGGTTGGTATTACCAACCCTTCAGACGGCAGTGCGAGGAAAAATTCTTATAGTGTTTACAACTAAATTTATTGGGGAAATTATGCTGATAGTATGTACCGTTTCGGAGATAAAATGCAGGGTGAGTATTATCAACCCTTCAGATGGCAGTGCGGGGAAAAGTCTTGTAGTTTTTGAAACTAGAATTATTGATAAAATTAACATGAAAATTCCAACTTGATAGTATGTACCGTTTCCGAGATATAATATGGGGGTTTGGAGCTACCAAGATGCACGCCACTGATACTTCGTGCATCTTCGGAGATTTCAGCCGCTGTAACTGGCCGCTATTTTCACACCGGTCAAATTTTACACTTTTCAATTTAACCCATAACACACAATTTATGAATTTGATTCAAAGCAATCCAAAAAAATTTGCATAAATTTTGTTATTAAATAACACTTTTTTGTAAAGGAGGTGTATAAACAATTATTAGATAAGGCAAATGTCCCAATAGCAGACATGTTAAGCAACACAATTTTCCTAAAATACCCTAATAAAGTTGAGTAAACCATGAATTGTAGTATATTAGCTGATTCAGTATCTTTTACTCTGTATGTTGGTATATTTTGTTCGAGAAATGTTGAACATGTTAACAAAAAAAAATTTAATAATGTGCGCCAATTATCTAATAGTCGACACCAAGAAAAATGATTGCCCATAAGTCGACAAGGTCTAGGCTCCATTAGTCAACAAGGATATTACGGTTAAAAAATGTGTATTTACTAAAAAACTTGTAATACTTAATATTATGCATAAACAGAAAGATTTGTATTAAACTTGTAGCTTAACCTTTCCCCCCTTGCTGTCAAAACTGGTTGATCCAACACTTTTAAGGATTTGATTAAAATCAATCGCTGAAATGTCTTTTTCGTCGGTCGTAAACTCATTTTTATTACCATCTGTACTTTTAAACTCCATTACTTTTATATTGGTCTTAGACTTCACATCTTGGATTACACATAAGGATGTGAACAGAGTTGTATTTCTCTTGCCACCTTTGAATTGTGCAATAATGAAGTCGGCTTCATTTATGTCTTCAAAAACCAGTATTGAATCTGATAGATTTTCAACCTCATTTTCATTCCACTCTGAGTTGCTTGAATTTTGTTCAGAATAATAATCTTCAGAATCTGATGAACTGTAAGATGTGCTAAGTTTCCTTTTTTGTTTTTGAAATTGGGTCTGTTTACTCTTAATTTCAGCTTTCTTCTTTTCCGTATTTCTAGCTTTCTCTTGTCTGGCTTATTTTCTTTCTTCTTTTTGTTTCTGTAGTTCTTCCTTTGGTTTACTTTTTTTTGTTAAGTACTCCATCATTTGGGGGGGATGAAACAACAGCAGGCAACTTTTCCTTTCCCCTTTTTTTTGTAACATTAGTATCTTGCGAAACCCCCAATATAGAGCTCGTTTTAAAGGTGATGGAATCAATTTTTTAGATGTTGAAGGTTGACTGTTGTCGCTAATGCATGCTTAATTATTGGTGTTGTAGCTTTGTCAATCTCCGTCACAACTTGCTCTTCATCGCTTCTTTGTTGTTCCGCATTTACTTCTTGCAAAACTTGCTGCGTTTCAGAGTTCTCCTGAGTTTGTTTCGAATTTTCATCATCACTATTTACATTAGCTATTTATTGTAAAATATCTTGTTCCGTTTCAAAATCTTCTGCAGTTTGGTGATTGTTTGCTATGTTTTCTGTTTGTATTGATTCCTGAAAAAGTAAGCATTAAGCACGGAAATAAATATTACACTGCATAAATGATTACCTTTCTAACATCTGCCACCATTTTAAATTTACCATTCCAAAACTTCCACATCTTAAATAGTGAAGTATCTGCTGCATCGCCTTGTATCTTCGGTATTTGTGGCGAAAGAAAACCAACTTTTCTTTTCCAATTTCTCTCTCAAGCATTGTAAAGAAAATTTTCTCATCATTACTAACAGTTCCATTTTTTAGATTCAGTATTAATTTTACCTGTTTCTGGGTTCCAAGGGACCAAGCCACACTTTTTAAACCCATTTATTATGGTAGTTTCTTTAATGGCAGGAAGTACTTTTTGAAGTAAAGGAGCAAACTGATGTTTTTTTAGTTTTTCTCAATTCTCCACTCAGCAACCTTCTGTTTCCACACTGATTTTAAAATATGAAATACAGAAACGTCCATAGGCTGGAATTAGGATATAATGCCACTAAGTGTATTTTATTTGCAATGCAAAATTCACTAAGTTACAATGAAATGTGGGAACTATGTCCATTCAAAAAAAATATAATAGGTGTTGGAATTTTCTCTTTGTTTAACCATGGTATATGCCATATACTCAAAAAAAAATTCTTGCGTCATCCAGCCATTCTGCGACTTTCCCATGGACCAATCCTGTGGAAAATATTCGGCAATATGTTGTGGTATTCTTGAATATCTATATACAACAAGAGGTGGGGCAAGCGTGCCACTGGCATTTGCAGTTATTAACGTTGTTAAATTAAATTTCTCGTCGTTACCGGCTGCAGTGTACACAGTCTTGCAGCCTTTAGGGGCAAGAACTTTTCCAGCTTTCTAATTTAAAAAAAACGCAGTTTCATCTGCGTTAAAAACCCTTGCAGGAGTATTAAAGATATCGCTGAGTTCATGCTCCTCAAAGAATTGTTTTACTTCTCGAAACCATTCATGCAGATTTTCTTGAGTTACTGCCCTTCTTTGTGTCGTTAAATGCTGGCTTACTCCAAAACTAATATTAGGGTGTCTTCTTAAAAATAGTTCCAACCATTTACGACCAGGAGTAGGATTGCCTTTGAAAGTAACTCTCAATTCTTTTGCAAGTTCAAACACACTCTCCATAAAACTTTCTTTCGTCAAAGGAAAGCCTGAACGAGCCATAGATTTAACCCAATTCACCAACATAGATTCATGATCAGAGCTGAATATACATGCAGGTCCCATTTTTCTGCTTAAACGAACTCGACCTTTATATTTATCCATAAGGGTTACTCTTGGAACTCCATGTTTTTTTGAAGCAGCGTTAAAAGACATTCTTTTTCTAACGTCGTTTATAGCGTCCATTAAATTTTGTTCAGAGCATTATAAAATCTTTCTGGACTCCATCTGAAATTAAAATTATAATTTTGTTCTAGTGCTCGACATGTCAAGTTCTAGAAGTCGACATGGGGTGTCGACTTTTGGAGATACACTTCCTATTAGACTAAATCAAATGGCAGATTAAAAATAAACGAATGTATCCTCTAAATAAAGTAACGGTTTGGTTTAACAAGAAATTCTAAAAGTCGTCATCTCTGACGATTATTAGACCTATCATGAAACTAAGGTACCAATATCCGACACCCGGTAATTCCTTAGTAAATCTGAATAAAAGAATGCTTTCCTGTGAGGAACTAATGATACACTAGATCATTAACAGGCTTTTAGATATAATTAACAATAAAAAAATAAACTCAAATAATTTAATATTTTTTACTTACTCTTAACATAAACCTCTAGAACCTAGAATAAAACACACAAAATTATCAAGTCTTGCAAACAAACGTCACCACGTGCTAAATGCGAAACAACTGGTGGTTCATATTTGACGGGGTGCTACCCACATACTTTACAACGTTGCCAGCGTGTGAAATTTTTCCGAATATTCCATATTTGTCTTAATTTTGAAATTTTAATTTACACTTGTCGACTATTGGATCATTGTTGATTACTGGAGCACTTACCTTAAGCATAACTTAATTTATTAACACATCAAGTAGAAAAGTTGATGGGAGAGAGTGGTCTATAGTGGGACGTGGTTTATACTGGGACAAAACACCTGGCAACTTTGTAAAAGTCAGCCGTTAGTAACAAGTAATCTTATTATGTGCTAATGTTTATGTTGATTTTGTGTAGTGACTTTTTTCTTAATTTTTGTAAACAGTGTGTCTATAAGTGGTATTTTTAAGAAAAAACGGTAAGTTTCAGTTTCTGATTTTGATTATACACTACTATTTTGGTTGACATATGTTTTAAACCTTGGTTATGCCGGTTTGAGGTTATAGTATAAAGGTATAATTATACAAACAACTTGGCGTATTGTGTATTGTCTAGTGTAAGAAATTGACAATAATGTAATTTTTGTGAACCTGGTTCATAGTGGGAAATATTGGTATGGTTTATAAGTAGTGGGACAATGCAATAAAGTGGTCTTTAGTGGGACACACGTAAATTCTAATACATCCAAGGGATCTTTGGAAATACGTAATTTGTATTCAACGTCTGAAAGAAGAGTAAGAATTTGTAGTCGAATCACCGTCTAGATTAATTCACAAAAGTAAACAAAACCTGTACATAACCTAACTAATTTTAAAGTTGTACAAACAACAAAAATAATTTAAGTAGGTCGACTTTTGATAATAGACATTATGAATTGAATATAAAAATTGATGTTTAAAGCATAATACTGGATGAAATTTAATTATGCTTCGTTAAGGTATTGGTGCCGCCTTAGTTTGTAAATCTGTATTAAACCAGAGAAACAAATTAGTAATTAAGGGCATAGGATCCACATAAGTATTCTAATAGAAATTAGCTTTCTTATAGACATCTTGTTAGTTAAAATAAATCTCGCTAGTTGAAATTCACTATTTTAGCAAGCTTTATCAGGCCCTTCAAAAAAATTAATGATATTGTACGCGTGTGAAGTTAGCACCCCGACAAAGAGTTCTAATAACTCTGATTAGAGTTCCGCTCAAATTTTAATTTGAAAAATGGGGTGCTAAATTCACATAGAAAATCAAGATCCAATACTTCTGACTAGCTAAATTACTATATTTTGCAAAGTTCTAGAGTTCCTGAAAATTAAAAAAAATTACAATTTATTAAAAATTAAATTTTTTCGTGCTATAGTTCAACAAAAACAATAATCTATATCGGAATAACGTTTAAAACTTCATGTCATGTAGAGATTAATAGACATAAATGCATATTCACTTGAAAAAAAATTCCAAAGCCGCCCACTTCTATATCACTAATCCAGTTTAAACATTTTTGTTCACATTTAATTAATGTTTAGACTTACCTTACATTATAATAAGAAACTTTATAAAGAAAAGCTATGTAAAATTAAATTTTCTTTAAAAATTATGTCTACATTATTTCTTATAAAATTAATCGTTATTCATATATTGTAAAAATTTTAACTAACATTTAAATTCTACCTTAGGAATTTTTTTGCCGCTAAATTACACGTCGCGTCGTATCAAAAAATTGCATAGAACATAATGAATCGATATGTGTAAGGTCTATATTTAGGTATGTTTATATTTTTGAAATATGCAGCAGTTTTAGAAATATTAAAAAAAAACTGACCCTAATAACACCCCCCCCCCTGCCGCTGGATTTCTCCCAAAATGTAATCAGCGCCAAGCTAAATGAAAACAAGCTTAAATGCAAAATTTTAAGTACGTAGGTATTTTCGTTCTGGAGTTATCGTGGATAGGGACTAACATACATTCACACAGACATCCATACATCATGGCCCTTGGCGAAACTTGGCCAAAAGTTGTAAAATGAGCTAATAGGTCGATTTAGGGTTAGTGAAAAAAAGTCGATTGCATAACCTGCTATACCTACATATGTATAATGTAGGTTGGAAGGTAAAAAAAATAATTAAAATTATTTAATTTCTTTTAATATTTTAAGTTAGCATCTAGATGTCTATTAACATCTGTTTGGCATCAAGTTTTAAACGTCTGTTTGATAGATTGTTTTTACAATGTTGCCTATTTTCGTAATGAACTTATAAAAGAGATTGCATAATTATCCTAAGAAGAACGTTATTAAAATTATTTCAATTTATATATATATATATATATATATATATATATATATATATATATATATATATATATATAGTGTCCTAATAGTGCATATTCGGTCGATAGCCATTAAACTTAAGATAAGTTTAAATACGAAAGTTGTCTATTTTTATAAGCTGCATAATCTAAAAATAGTTTGGTTTCTACAGGGTGTAATATAAAAGCGGTACAATACAGAACTTTTGATTTATAAATAGACACCTATATATTATTTTATTTTTCGATTTTCCTTATAATTTTACATCTTTCTTATAAGAATTACTTATAGCTAAATCTTACAGTTTTTGAGATATTTGCAAGTTAACTAAAACTGACATTTTATGTAGTAATTCAAGTAGGCGTATCTCAGTTATTTTAAAGATAAAAAATAATCTTTGGTATAGAATTTATTCATACATGAGCTTACTTTAATCTATTGTCAAAATTGGATTTCAATATACACGGTGATCACAAAAATTAATTCAATAACATAAATTTGAAAATGCTATATCTTCATTTTTTAAATAGCACACCCTATATTTTTTAATCCCTTGTCTTCGTCTATTAGTCGGCTTTCATTTCTGTTAAATATGTTCTATACCTATATCTAATAGTTTCGGAGATATTTAAGTTTGTTCAATTCTTTTCGTTGATAACACTGATGAAGAGTAACATTAGTCGATCAAAGCAAGCTATGAATACATAAGAAACTAAAAAACATATTTACTGAAATACAAACACTTAAAATTATAATAAATGTTCAATGTGACCACCATTTTGTTGCTGGCAAACATGAAGCCTTTGAATAAACGACAAATTTACTTTTCCTAACGTGGAAACATTTATATTTTGAATGACGTCTCTAATTCTTGCCTTCATATCATCTACAGTCGTTGGAGGAGTTTCATAGACTTTTTCTTTAATCCAACCCCAAAGAAAAAAGTCCAACTTTGTCAAGTCAGGCGATCTTGTAGGCCAGGAGATCGGCCCTCCTCTTCCAATCCATTTGTTTTGAAACTGGATATTTAAATAATTTCTAACGTTTCTGCTAAAATGCGGAGGAGCGCCATCTAATTGCAGCCACATTTCTTTAAGGGTTTGTAAAGGTAAATCTTCAATAAAAGTTTCAAATTCGTTGCGAAAGCAGTTTAAAAATGAATCTCCATTGACCGTGTTTTCAAAAAAATATGGTCCTATAATTCTTTCCCCAATAATTCCGGCCCAAACATTAAGTGACCAGCGGTGTTGATGATCAACAGGAATTATAAATCTGGGATTCTCAGTATCGTAATAATGGAAATTATGTCTATTAACTATTAATTTTGTGGAAAGTAGCTTCACCAGTAAATAAGGTCGTGCTAAAATAGTTGGGTTTTTCTACATTTTTATTTATGGCCCAATTGCAAAAGTTTAATCTATTAACGAAGTCATCCTCGTCTAATTCTTGTGCAAGTTGGACATGGAATGGATGATACTTATATTTTTTTTATAATTCTATTAACTGATGTTTTTGAAACGCCAACTTCTAATTCCAATTGTCGGCAGGAAACGTGAGGATTTTCAATCACGGATTGAAGAACGAAATGTTCATTACCTTCGTTAATTGCGGTTCTTTCTCGTTCTGCATTGTCTTCGTAATGAATACTGAATGTTTGCTCGAAACGCTCTTTCAATCTTGCAAACGCTGAAACTTGCGAGAGTCGTGCATTTGGAAATTTTTGCTTATAAATTCGATGAGCTAAAAGACAATTTTTATCGCTTTCACCAAGGACGTAAATCGTATTAACAAGTTCTTCCTTCGAAAAATTCATTTTGTAATTTAGGAAGTAAGTATACAATACCACACAAATATTAGCACTGTTTGGCAAGTTTGATTTCTTCATTTGTTTTCGTTCATCTTTTGTTTTACGCTCTTTTGATTAAATTGTTTAATTTTACGATGAATCGTTTAAAAACATCTCAAATATCTCTTAAAAATGGTGGTTTCATACAATATTTATTACAATTACAATTTATGTATTTCAGTTAATATTTTTTAGTTTCTTATATATCCACAGCTTGCTTTGCTTTGACTAATGTTACTCTTCATCAGCGTTATCAACGAAAAAAATTGAACTTACATATCTCCGAAACTGTTAGAGATAGGTATAGAACATATTTAATAAAAATTAAAGCCGACTAATAGACGAAGACAAGGCGTTAAAAAAATAAAGCGTGTGCCATTTAAAAAAATGGCAAATTTATGTTATTGAATTAATTTTTGTGATCACCGTGTATATTGAAATCCAATTTTGACAATAGATTAAAGTAAGCTCATGTATGAATAAATTCTATACTAAAGATTATTTTTTTATCTTTAAAAATAACTGAGATACGCCTACTTGAATTACTACATGAAAATGTCAGTTTTTAGTTAACTTGGCAAATATCTCAAAAACTGTAAGATTTAGCCTATAAGTAATTCTTATAAGAAAGATGTAAAATTATAAGGAAAATCGAAAAATAAAATAATATATAGGGTGCTCTATTTAAAAATCAATAGTTCTACATTATACCGCTTTTATATTACACCCTGTAGAAACCAAACTATTTTTAGATTATGCAGCTTATAAAAATAGACCACTTTCGTATTTAAACTTATCTTCTAAGTTTAATGGTTAAGGAGCTATCGACCGAATACGCACTATTGGGACACCCTGTATATATATATATATATATATATATATATACATACACTGAAACAGCTCAAAACTTCTATGAAAAAAAAATATTCAAAATACTGTTCATCGATACTTTAAAAATTTACGAGGATATAGATGAGACGCTGATAGATTTTCAAGAGTTTTGATTATTCTAAAACAATGCATTTCCAAAGAGTTCCGATGACAAAAATTAAATAGATAATTTTTTAAACAACTAGTAAAAAATAGCCTATTTTTCAGGTCTATTAACCTGGCACCCCACCATGTCAAAAATTTTTGGGCTTTGTATAGAAATTACAGGCTTTTATGGGCTTTCAAACTTTGTCAATTAAATTTTTGGGCTCTTTTCATTAGAAATCGATATTTAAGTGTGTTGATTTGCCGTTAAGCTAGCGCCAACTTTTTCCTGGGATACTTAAAATTTCTCGTTTGTCTCAGATTTATGGGCTTTTCGAATATGCAATCGATTTACTTGGATCAACCCTAACAAAGATATCAACCCTTAAAATTAAAAGAACATAAAATATTTTTTAAAATAAATATTCTTACAGGCTTTTAATGTGCTTTCAAATTTTGTCAATGAAATTTTTGGGCTCTTTTCATTCGAGAAATCGATATTTAAGTGTTGTGATTTGCCGTTAAGCTAGCGCCAACTTTTTCCTGGGATACTTAAAATTTCTGTTTGTCTCAGATTTATGGGCTTTGAATATGCAACTCCGATTTACTTGGATCAACCCTAACAAAGATATCAACCCTTAAAAATTAAAAGAACAAAATATTTTTAAAATTCTTATCAGATAATTACGGGCTATTTATGGCTCTTCGAGAATGCAACTCTTGATTGACCGGATTAACCTCAATAACAGTATCAAACCCTTAAAGAAAGAAAAGATTGAAATATTTTAAAAATAAAAATTCTTTTCATATAAATATGTTTATTGGCTCTTCGAATATGTAACTCGATTTTCCTGGATCAATCCTTACAAAGGTATCAACTTAAAGATAAACAAAAATTTATATTTAAAAAATTCTATCAGATAATCATGGTTATTTATGAGCTCTTCAAATATGTAACTCCTGATTATATACCAGTTTAAGCTAATAAAAATATCAACACTTAAAGGTTGATAAAAATAAAAATATGTTCAAAAATAAAAGTTCGCGTGGGTATTTATGGGTTATTTGCGGGCTCTCCGTATATATTATCGCCGATGTGTCTGGATCAAATCTATCCAAGATATCACCACTTAAAAACAATGTTTTGATAGCAACTCAGAACTGGTAGACTATAGAAAGATTGAGTTCATAAATAAATAATAAATTTATTAGTTTATGTGATCGTTGGGTGTTGCTTCCTCAGGTATTGATATATAATGGATTTGGGAGTAGATTTTTTCGTCCAGGACTGCAGCGCAAAAATCACGGGCCACAGACACACGGGTTAGATCTATAAAGAAATAAAGATTTTATCATATTTTTTATAATAATACGTTGTACTTTCGTTTACTTGGTTGAAACTTCATTCAGTGGTAGTTTTTTTTAACCTGGAGGGCAGTCCAAAACTCATGAGTAACAGAAGTGTTAAGCCCATAAATGAATATTAATTTTAAGACAGTTTACATGACTGTGAGACGTTGATCATCCCAGATATCGCTTATAACCAATATACGGGTAATTTTTTTGACGGGGGAGGGCAGCCCAAAAATCATTAACGGCAGAAATGTTGAGCCCATAAATAAATAATAATTTTCTGATAACATTTGCGATTTTAAAGCGCTGCTATGCTTCGCTACTTGAAATACTTTTATCAGTTTTTATTTTTATAATAGTAACTAATTAATACGTACACACGGTAATCACTTTTATAGGACACACTCAAACGGATATAGGCGGCAGTAGGCTGCTAAAATATAACTACAAATTTCAAATTTGTATACACTCGCAAAAATTATTGCGACACGGATTACCTACTCAACGATAGTCGGCTACGAACTAAAAGTTATTAAAGTGTAGTATAATATTTTACAAAATACAGATCAGTTTAAAGTTAAAACAATAAATAAAAGTAGTCGACTAGTCTAAACAAAATATAAAGATACTATATTACTGATTACTTTCGAATTCAACGCCACGCATTATGCGTACGTATGATGCGTCTTGCCAATATTTTATTAGCAAGATTAGGGACCGATGCTTCCTGTAACGCAAAGATCAGCAGGATAGCAATAATACATCATTTTATCAAATTATTTGACACTTTTACGACCTTTTTCTGCAGTTTGAATAATTGATGCGATATGAAAAGAATTTTTATTTTTAAAATATTTCAATCTTTTCTTTCTTTAAGTTGATACTGTTATGAGGTTAATCCGGGAAAATCGAGAGTTGCATTCTCGAAGAGCCCATAAATAGCCCGTAATTATCTGACAAGAATATTTATTTTGAAAAATATTTTTGTTCTTTAATTTTAAGGGTTGATATCTTTGTTAGGGTTGATTCAAGTAAATCGGAGTTGGATATTCGAAAAGCCCATAAAAGCCCATATATCTGAGACAAACGAAATTTTAAGTATCCCAGGAAAAAGTTGGCGCTAGAGCTTAACGGCAAATCAGCAACACTTAAATATCTTTTTCCTCGAATGAAAAAGAGCCCAAAAATTTAATTGGTAAAATTTGAAAGCCCATAAAAAGCCTGTAATTTCTATACAGCCCAAAAATTTTTGACATGGTGGGGGTGCCAGGTTAATAGACCTCTATTTTTCGGATAAATTCATTTTAAAAAAAATTATATAATTAATTTTAACATCGAAACTCTTTGGAACGGCATTGTACATATCGAGAACTACACGAGAACTATTTTGGAACTATTGGAACTCTTAAAAATATTTATCGTCGATACTTAGAAAATTGAAGCTAAGCAATTTTTTAAAGTCGAATAATTCTATAAATATTAATCGGATCGCTTTCGGTCATTAGAATTTCTTTCAGAACTTTTCGAATACTATCCAAATCTGCTGCGAGAACTATTAGAACTCTTTAAAATATTTTTTGTTAACATTTTCTTTTTCTAAGTTAAAGGGCTGTAACTTTTTCATAGTTGATTATATATTTTTTTTAATTAGCGGGAACTCTTAGGAATGAATAAAAGAACATCAAAAGTTGATTGGAACTATTGCATGTCAAAATTGAATTTTCAAAAAATTTTTTTTTCATATCGGGAACTCTAGAACTTTGCAAAATATAGTAATTTAGCTGATCAAAACTACTGGACCTTGATTTTCGATGTGAAGCTAGCACCCCATTTTTCAAATTAAATTTGGAACCGTTAATGAGCGAAACTCCTTAATTTTTTATAAAGTACTTCTAAACTATTTAAACGGAAGCTAGAACTCTAATCAGAACTGTTGGAACTCTTTGTCGGGGTGCTAACTTCATACGCACGAGGATATAGATGAGACGCTGGTCGATTTTCAAGAGTTCTGATTATTCCAAAACAATTCTCCTATAGTTCTGAGCATACACAATGCCTTGCCAAGGAGTTCGCATGACAAAATTAATGACAATTTTTTAAACAATTAGTAAAAAATTTCGGATAAATTCATTTTTTAAAAAATTATGTAATTAATTTTAGTAGCGAAACTCTTTGGAAAGGCATTATGCATGTCGAAAACTACACGAGAACTAATTTGGAACTATTGGAACTCTTCAAAATATTTATCGTCGATACTAGAAAATTTAAGCTACGTAATTTTTTCATGTCGAATAATTCTATAAATATTAATCGGATCACCTTCGACCATTAGAATTTTTTTCACTATCCAAATCTACTGCGAGAACTATTAGAACTCTTTAAAATATTTTTTGTTAACATCTTTTTATAAGTAAAACGGCTGTAACTTTTTCATTGTTGATTATAATTTTTTTTTAATTAGCGAGAACTCTTAGGAATGAATAAAATAATATCAAAAGTTGATTGGAACTATTGCATGTCAAAATTGAATTTTCAAAAAAAGTTTTTAATTTTCAAAACAATTTTTTTCATATCAGGAACTCTAAAACTTTGCAAAATATAGTAATTTAGCTAATCAGAACTACTGGTTCTCGATTTTCGATGTGAAGTTAGCTCTTTGTCGGGGTGCTAACTTCAAACGCCCGAGGGTATAGATGAGACGTCGGTCGGTTTTCAAGAGTTCTGATTATTCTAAAACAATTCTCCTATAGTTCTGAGCATACACAATGCCTTGCCAAGGAGTTCCGATGACAAAATTAATGACAATTTTTTAAACAATTAGTAAAACATTTCGGGTAAATTCATTTTTAAACAAATTATATAATTAATTTTAGCAGCGAAACACTTTGGAAAGGCATTATACATGACGAGAACTACACGAGAACTATTTTGGAACTATTGGAACTCTTCAAAATATTTATCGTCGATACTTAGAAAATGTAAGCTACTTTTTCATTTTTGATTATCACTTTTTTTAAATTAGCGAGAACTCTTAGGAATGAATAAAATAACGTCAAAAGTTGATTGGAACTATTGCATGTCAAAATTGAATTTTCAAAAATTTTAATTTTTTTTTTATATCAGAAACACTAGAACTTTGCAAAATATAGTAATTTAGCTAATCAGAACTACAGGATCTCGATTTTCGATGTGAACTTAGCACCCCATTTTTCAAATTAACATTTGGAACCGTTAATGAGCGGAACTCTTTTTATTTTTTACAAAGTACTTCTAAACTCTTTAAAAGTTATTGGTCTACAATTTTGCTGTAATAAATTCAATATCAATGCCAGACTCATGGAGCGAGAATGGAATGGCAGGGAGTAAATAGATGAAAAACTTTCGGCATCGCAATTCCCAATTGAAACTGAAAATCCCCGAAGCTACAAGCTTGTCTCGAGCCACGAGTTTTAATGAGCACAATGTTATAGCATTTTTTAAAAATCTAACTGAGGTTTTAGAAAAACACAAGTTTACTCCAAGTGATATTTATAATCTAGATGAGACTGGGGTAACAACCATACACAAATCCCCGAAAATATTAGCTCAAAACGGATGTAAATAAGTTGGAAAAATCACTTCTGGGGAACGGAGCACCTTCGTAACTTTATGTTACATGATTTCCGGAAATGGAACTTTTATACCTCCATTTATGGTTTTTCCTAGAAAAAGTTTCAAGAGATAATAATTGATCTTACTCCTCCTGGTACTTCTGGATCAGCTAATCCATCAGGTTGAATGACTTGTAACACTTTTGTGGATTGGTTGGATCATATTGTTAGACATACAAAATGCTCAGCTGAGAGAAAAATATTAATAATTCTCGATAATCACGAGAGCCATTATGCTGTTGATGTTTTAAATAAGGCTAAAGATGATGGTACAGTTTTGGTCACGTTACCCCCACACTGCAGTCACCGCATGCAGCCCTTGGACGTATCATGCTTTGAACCCTTCAACCCGTATTATAACAAGGCTGCTGATGAATAGATGCTTGACCATCCAGGCACACCGTTGAGAACTTCCAACATAAGCGAAATTGTCAGGAAAGCGTTTCCTCTCGCCTTCACGTCTACAAATATCCCAAAGGGCTTTATTAAAACTGGTATTTGTCCATTAAACTCAAGCATTATGATGTCCTATGTCACAGATCAACCTGAAGATATTGCCTCGATCTTGCCTAATGAAGAGCCTCAGACGATGCCCCATTACTACGCGAACGCGAAACAATATAACTCCTGATCCATCTAATCAGTCAATAGAGGCAGGGGTAAGTATCCAAACAGACAAGGCTTCAGGTAGAGAATTAGTTGAAACCAAGAATGTTGCTACACATTTTATTCCACCTGATTTGCTAGTGGCCGGACCTTCCTGTGCAAGGTCTGCAACATCGTCGTTGGTAACCCCGGAAGCTATCCGTCCGCCTGCGTCCCGAAAAAACAACACAAGAAGAAAGAAGGGAAAGTCTCTAGTACTAACAAACACACCTATAAAACAGTACAAAGAGGAACATAAAAAAACAAGAAAGATAATAAAAAACAAAAAGTGTTTGGAAATAAAAAAGAGAGACCACAAGGTATAAAAAAAGGTAAACAAAGAAAACCAACTCATGGTGAAACCTCAGGTGAGGAAACTGATGCGAGCGCGGATTTAAGTGAAGTAAGCTATTGTGATGAAGACGATGATGATGTGGACCGAGAAGTCAATATGGGACACTTTGTAATAGTCCGGTATGCTACTAAGAAAAGTTCCCGCCATTATGCTGGTTGCGTAGAGGCGTACGAACAATGTGAATACACTATTTCATTCCTTCAAAAAGCTGTGGGCAACAGCTTTGCATATCCAGCAGAAAAGGATGTTGATACAATCGCACCAGAAAATATTGTAAAAATATTACCAAAGCAATCCGCAATAGGAGCTACCGAACGGCCCGCTTGCCAACCACAATTTCAATTCGATTTTTCGGAATATAGGTAATATGTATTAATTAGTTAGTAATTTGTTCATTTTCTTGTGTTGTAGCTTATCTTTTTTGGGTTTTTTAATGGTGTATTTTAAATTATACAATCTAAACGTTTCGATAACACTTACAATTATCTTCATCAGTAGTAATATCTGTTAAAAATTGTTAAAGATGTTGTAAACAATTTTGTCAAAGTTGAAAAAAAACCAAAAAAAATAAGTACGAGGGGGTAACCACTGCCCGCAATACTGGTACAAATTGACGCAAGTAAATCCTTGTGAATCTAATCATCCGAAATCCGAAATCTCCACGAAATCGCTTTAATCCCTGCGAAATCCCAGAAATCCTCGCGTAATCGCTGCAATCCATGCGAAATCATTTGCATTCAGCGAAATTATCTCAGCTAAATATGTTATTTCCATGGTATAGTATAAACAAAAAAATCCATTAAGGTCAACATGTTTTAATTTTAACGTTGGATTTTATCTAATATGCCTCACATACAGGGTTAATCACGAATATTTCTATGTCTGCGTCACTTAATTATTTAAAGAGGTACAAAGATAATTAAATCAAAGAAAAACTACCAAATTTCTAGAACAAAATAATGGCATTTAGAAAATGTTGAAAAAGTTGGTTTCCGAAATATTTATAAAAAAAAGAAAAAAGTGAAAAACCGATGAAAAACATTAATTGTATTTATTAACAAAGCATAAGCTACTTGTTTTTTGCCAGTTTTACTTTTACAGAACCTTATACAGCCCTAAATAATTTGTAGATGTGTACTCATTTCATTAGTTTTTATGGCATTTAAATTTGAAATTACAGTTATTATTTTTCGCGGCCACTGAGCTTAATTACAATCTACTTATTTTAAATTTTGCCGCCCAACAAATTTGATCTACTTTCTCTTGCATCGGTTCCATTCGGTCGCAATCGTTCCCGATTTTAATCTAACGTGTTTTACCCTCGGTTTTATCGTCTTCCGGAGTATTCGCATAACGCATGTATATGTTGGGCGCAAAGCGCGAAAACGGCCAATGGTCGATTTTTTTGCTCAATCTTAGGTTTGTACGTTCTAAAGTAGCCAAAGCCCGAATTTGAATTTAGTTTCGGCTTTGGCTCTGTAAAATCGGCCAAACCTAGGATTGTCAATTAAGCGACCAAAGCTGGAAATAACGGTCAATTGTTTTTTCTCGTCGCGCGTAATTTGGCGCTTGCGTATAGCAGTGTGGTGCTAGTCTGAGATTGTTCTTGACGGAGTTTACACGTGTTGTTGCGTTTATGCGTTTACGATGTCTGCTGTAAGTGAACATGAATTTAAGTTGAAATTGGATGCTTATATCCACAAAAGTGAATCGAATAATAAATTCTCTTAATTCCGTGTAAGTACAATGAACTAATATCCGAGGTAAAGCTTCTCTATGTAAAACAAGAAAAAGAGCCGCTTACGTCATTGGATTATCGACGAGTTAGGAGGTACGACGTTCTAACCATTGGTAATGTCGAAAAACTTATAAAAAAGCGATCGAAAAATGAGGATGAATTAAAATATTTTTGCCATACAGATGAGTTGTATGAAATTATTCACAAAGCCCATGTAGATACAGGACACAAACGAACACGGTGTATGGACAAAGAACTTAAAGAAGATACTGCAATATCACGCGTGATGTGATTGGTATTTATTTAAGCCTATGTAGACAATGTCAGTTAAAAAAACATAAAGGAAAGGGACTAGTGGTAAGGCCAATCTTGAGTAAGAACATGAACTCTAGAGGGCAGGTGGATCTGATTGACATAAAACCGAAGCAGACAGAGATTATAAATTTATTTTAAATTACCAGGACCACTTGACAAAATTTGTGTTTTTGAAACCTTTGAAATCCAAAAGAGCTTGAAGTAGCATATAATCTGTTAGACATTTTCTGTATAATAGGTGACAATGGAGAATTTACAGCAGCTGTAATAAGGAAGTTGCTGATATGTTTGAAGCTAAAATAGTCCACGGAAAGACAAGGCATTCTCAGAGCCAGAAGTGTCGAAAGAGCGAATCAGGATGTTAGGGACATGTTGGTTTTTGGATGGCAGGAACAAAAGTACTAACTGGGCTGACGGACTGCGATTCGTTCAGTTGAAGAAAAATAGATCGTTCCATAGAGGATAAACAGAAGTCCATATGAGGCAATGTTTGGGGTTCCTATACGAAATGGCCTGTTGGATTCAGATATACCTCGGGAAACTCTGCAAACTATTACCAGACTTGAATACACAATGCAATACGTCTCTCAAATTCGCTGCTTAAATTTCTACACATTTCAACACTAATGTTTTGAAAACAGTTTCTAATCCTAATCTTCTGTGTTCCTTCGTGTGCGGTATTTTATAAACCTACTCTTTGACGTACCCCCATATGCTAAAGTCCATGTTAGTAAGATCTGGAGATCTAGCAGACCAAGCAACAGGCCCTCCCTCCCCTCCCAATCCAACATTCTGGATATCTAGCATTTAAAAAAGTTATTATCGGACTTGTATGATGTATTGGGGCCCCATCATGAAGAAACCACATTTCTTGTTGCGTATCCTGTGGCACTTGACGCAACAAATTAGGTAGATGGTTTTGCAGAAAGTCTAAGTATACTTCCTCTGTTACTCGTTGATCAAAAAAATATGGTCCAATTACATGATTACCGACAACACCTCCCCAAACATTTAAAGACCATCTAGTTTGAGAAGTATATCTTACAAAATGTGGATTTTCGGTAGAATAGTAATGAAAATTGTGTCTGTTTACACTTCCGTTTCTGTGAAATGTGGCCTCACCTGTAAATAAAATCAAATCAACAAAATTTCTTTGTTGATTTATTTTGTTTTGAGCCCACTGACAAAATTCCAGTCGTCTTTGATAATCTTCAGGAACCAACTCTTGAAGTAGTTGAATGTGATAGGGTGCATTTTTGAGACTTCAATATCCGCTGTACCGTACGTCGTTCAACACCAACCTGCTGAGAAATGGGCCGTTGTCCAATATATGGATTTTCGGTAACTGTTAATAGTACATTTAATTGATTTTCCTCAGTCTGTGCACGTTTTTCCCTAGTATTTTTTTCATATGACACATTGCCAGTTCTTTCAAAACGCTCCAAAAGCTTTTCAAATACCCTTCTTTCAGGTTGCCGTCTCCCTGGAAACCGTTGTTGATACAAAATGAAAACAAAAATCATATCAACCATCTCGGCTTGCGAAAAATTCATTATTTACAATTTTAATTCAAGTTTTAAATCAATTTGCTATAAAACACTAATGCATCACAAAAATTATCAACTGACAATAAATAATGACGTTTCTGATGATCTCTATTATTTTTATATGCCACTCCTCGCCGTCACGGCCAACTAACAACAAAACTTGAAAGCCGTATAGCCTTTTTACTATAAATGACTATAGGTTTTTTTTAATCTACTTTTTATTGTCCATTTTTGATCACCATGTATGAATGTATTACAAAAATATCAATACAGTCCATTAGAGTAAGTCCTCATTGCCAAGGAAACCAACCATAACTAATTGATAAAGGCTTCGTTTAAAAAAGATTTCCACCTATGTTTTGGCCTGCAAATATCATTTTTGACAAAAAATTTGAAATTTGTCAAAAACGGTTAGACTTAGGTATAGGACATTATACATAAAATGTGTCTAAAATTGTATGTAGAATCTAAATATATAATAATATATAGGGTTTTCTATTAAAAAAAAATTAAAAATTACTTCTAAGTTTTTATGATCTACCCTGTATAATTAAAAATATTTTTGGAATATGCACCAGAACATATCTTACAACTTTTGTATTAAATTTTTTTTTGTATCTCTTTAAATAAAGGAGATATGGGACTTTGTCACACTAATGCGCCATCCTGTATATTGATTTTTTGTTCATGGCGACTTGATTATTTTTTTACTGCAAATTTTATTGGAATTAACCGTGTATGGAAAATAAAATTTTGATAAGCATTAGCATTGTTATTATTAAAGTGAAATGCCATTTTGTTCTTTTTTATTTTATAAACCATTAATAGATTTAAAATTCTATCATATCCCCAACTCTCGTGGAAGTGTTTAAATTTAAAATTATGATGACCCTAATTTTATGCGCATAAGGTATTTATACTCTAAAAATGTATGCAATACGTAAATAATAGGCAGAATTATAATATTTTTTCTTCACAGACAAATTTTTCTACCGATGGTCCAGTGGCCATTCAGGACACTAATCATATAGTAACCAAAATTAAAACAAGAATATTAAACCCCAAAATTCCCTTAAAAATGGAAAGTATGTTGTCGACAAGCAGCACTTAATTGACCTTATTACTAATGTACCCAAAGATCAACATTTCCTATGTAACAGTTACCTGGATGGTAAGAATCATTTTGAATATGATTTTTTTTTTGTACAAGCACAGAATTATAAACATAAAATAATTTCGACCTTTGTACAGTACATGCCATTTTTTAACAATTCACTACCAAATGGACTCTTTTTTCTTCCAGAAACAGACGAGATGAATTTCGAGGCTATTGATAAACTATCATCTACTCGCGTATCAAACCAGTTAATGCAACAAGATCAACCAAAAGCTACTGGCCAACTGTTAATAGTAACGAGATATATTTTGGATTCATTTTTAGACAAGTCCTTAACAATAACAAGTGTATCTAATTTGTTATGCTACATTTTTTATAAGACTTTGGCGAGCTTGGCTAAAGACGGAAATGAAGTTCAATCTTTCAAAAAATTGGTTAACTCTTAATATTTACACACGCGTTGAGTTAAGTGCACATGGGTTAATAACGCTCATTGAAAAAATAGAGCGAATCCCAACCTTATTGTTCCATAGCTTTATGGTAGTCAACAATGTGAAAAATTTTTTAGACAGACAAGATCAATGACATCTACTCAATCTACTGTCGCTAACTTTGACATGCTAGATCTGCTACAAAGAAGACATAGAAGTCAGGCAATTAATACTATTATTAGTGATTCAGGTTTGTAATCAAAAGAAGGTACTTGTAATGTTTTAAAGCAAATATGACAAAATTTCGTCTTTCTAATGATTTTCTGTTTTCGTTTGTGAAAAAATGTTATTTTTGCCATTTTTAGAGAGTGATATATTTTTAATGATTTTTTGACCCAACCTTTATAAGGCAGACTTCAGTTAATTTTCAATAAGAAATCACCCATTAAAATGTGTCGCATTTGTTTTGGAACCACTTGTACAGTTTTTCGCATTATTTCTTTAAAATGCTGTTTATTTTTAGGAAATAAATTTATATTTCCACGGGAACAAAATAAACGCCTTGGAAAAAATCTTAAAAGTTTTGAAATGGACTTGCCTACCATGGAAGAACTGACAGTTGTTATGCTCAACGCCAAAAATGACGCAATAGAAGTTTCTAAAATGTTAGGTATGACTCTTTCTTCATACGAAGAAGCACTTTCAAACATATCAATACCCCACATCGAATACTCTGATGAAGTCGAAGAAACCCATACACAGGCAGAATCAAATACAGAACTTGAGTTAAATGAAGAAGATCGAAACGACATGGAAGGGAAAAGGGGTTTATTTGAGGATTTGAACATGGATTTCACAAAAAGATCCAAGAAAAGCATTGGAAAAGAAAAAAGAGCTCTCTGCTTTAATAAAAAAGAAACGAAAGAAAAGATGAGTAATCCAGCAGAGACAAGCAACTCACAGTTAGAGACTTCTGTAAGCGATGCATGTTCCACTGCAAGTGAATTTGAAAATGAAACATTTTCGGATAACGACGTAGACGAATTGCCTTCTCCTACTTGTTCCAAAAACATATGTATATGTAAAGAATCATACTATGCAGTTTGCTATTATAATAGTTGGTATATTGGAAGACTGCTTGAAATTGTTGACGAAGAAACTAGTAAAATTAAATTTCTTAAGTTAGAACTAGACCAATATATATGGCCAAAAGCTGAAGATGTACAATTGGTGAAAAATGATTTTATTTTTTATTGGCCAATTTCCTTAGTGGGAAATGAACCTTTTCGTTTAAAAGTAAGTGATAAGGTACAAATTGAAAGACAATTTAAGGTTGCCAAAAAAACGTTAAAAAACTATATGTATACAGGGTCCGCCTTTGGGAGCTGATCGTATGAGTATCTGCTAAACCAAACTTACTATAATTTTGAAAATTTGGTGACAGGGTAATGATGTTAGGGCTAACTCATCTAAAATATATTCACGTTCGTACCACTTCCGGTTATTCCGGAAGTCGGTACTTAGTCGCTTATTTTAAATGGAACACCGAGTATATTAAGACATTTTTGGATTCTATGTCGAATTTTAAGGTAAGTTTGTTAAATAAACTAGATACGAAATTTCAGTCGTTTTAAAAAAACATTTTCTAAAAAATTGACAGATGCGGTCTTAGTAATAACTCGTTAATTGTTCTGTTCCTGTCAAACAATTTGAATAAAACTTTGAGGTGTTGTAGGAAAGGTTTATTGCAACAGTCTGCAAAAATGACATTTGTATTTTTCATAAAAATAAAATTATGAATGTCTAAACTTGACTATCAAAAATGTAAGTTACTCAAAACAAATCAAATGGAAACCCCTATTTTTTATTACTCAGATCGATTTAACGTCAAAAATTAAGGTAAGTTTGTTTAAAACTTTATTTGCCTAAACGTAACAGTTTCATACTTATTATCAAAAAAGTCCTAATTTTAAAATTTGTGATAAAAATGAGCTACATACTTAAATCTAGTATTCCTTGTTCGTGGTCACCATGGAAACCAAATAATTGAGAATTGAAATAAAGAAAAATAATTTTTTCAAATTTGATATACAATAAAAATTTAATACTTTATGAGCAAATCGAAAAAAACTACTTTTTACTGCGGAGGTAGTAACTACATACTTATCAGTGCATTCTTACACGATAAAGTCGCTTATTTAGTATTTCTTGCTCGTGATCAAATGTAAATTAATTTACAATAAATTTTCAAAATGTTGCCCGTTGGACGCAAGACATTGTTGAATCCGTCTTATAACGGGTTCATTTGTAGCCCTTTGAATTTCTTGTGGAGAAAGAGAATTGAAGGCATTTTGCACTCTTGCAATGCAATTTTCTTTAGTCGTTAGTGGTGTAGCATAAACAATATTGTTAATTCGACCCCAAAGATAAAAATCCATTGGCGTAAGATCAGGTGACCTAAGTGGCCATGGAAAAGGACCATTATTGGCAAACCAACGATCTTCAAAAATTTCATAAAGTTTCATGGAAACAGCGTTGGTGTTGTGAGGGGACGCACCGTCTTGTTGGTAACATAAATTTTCCCTTTCTAGATTTAATCGGGGTTGAATTCGAGTGTTTAATATATCAAGATAATTTTCTCCTAGAAATTAGATTTGTAATCATAAATCGCAACAATCAACTATTTTAAACCTCTCAAATTTTCGTTGTAAAAATACACGTCAAAGATTTCATTATTCCGAAATACGTTAAAATTCCAAATTTCCTGAAAATGGCATTCGTGAATTGGATTGCTATTTTCGTTATTCCAGTAATGCGAGTTGCGGCGATTAAATATGCCATTTTTCGTAAATTTAGATTCGTCCGTCCATATATTAGTCAAAAAATTAGGAATTTCTTGTATTTTGAGCAAAATTGTTTCACAAAATTCGATACGTTTCAAGAAATCCGCTTGTTTCAAATGTTGAACTAATTGTAAACAGTATGGTCTAAACTTATGTTTCTTAAGAATTCTTCTGATAGTTGTTCATGTTAAGCCAATATCTGTTTTCGCGTCGTTTATGGAATTACAAGGATAGGAACGGAAATATCCTAAAGTTATAACTTCATTCTGTTCGTTATCAATAGCAGTTTTTTTGCGAGGCGCAGAGTGTTTAAATGTGCCAAACTGTTTCAAATTTTGAACCACACGTCTTATTGTATCTGCTGATGGTCGGGGGCGCTCAGGATAGCGTTCGATAAATGTTCTTACTGTTCGTTTTACAACTGTATGACATTCTCCGTGAATTAAAATTAAATTCAAATAATCTGTATTAGAATATTCAAGTCGAGCCATTTCATCAAGAAAAACACAAACTGTCAACAATTTTATTAAATTATTGACTACAAAGAAAAACAAAATAATTAAGCATCTTATCGTGTAATGATGCGCTGATAAGTATGTATTACCTCCGCAGTAAAAGTAGTTTTTTCGATTTACTCATAAAGTATTAAATTTTTACACTTATGTTGTATATCGAATTTGAAAAAATGACTAGAAAATTTCTATTTGGCAAAATGACTTTTGAATCACAAAATTATCAATTTTTATAATTTTTGCAGTAACTTATTCAAATATTTTTCTTTATTTCAATTCTCAATTATTTGGTTTCCATGGTGACCACGAACAAGGAATACTAGATTTAAGTATGTAGCTCATTTTATCACAAATTTTAAAATTGGGACTTTTTGATAATAAGTATGAAACTGTTACGTTTAGGCAAATAAAGTTTTAAACAAACTTACCTTAATTTTTGACGTTAAATCGATCTGAGTAATAAAAATAGGGGTTTCCATTTGATTTTTTGAGTAACTTGCATTTTTGATAGTCAAGTTTAGACATTCATAATTTTATTTTTATGAAAAATACAAATGTATTTTTTGCAGACTGTTGCAATAAACCTTTGCCTACAACACCTCAAAGTTTTATTCAAATTGTTTGACAGGAACAGGACAATTAACGAGTTATTACTAAGACCGCATCTGCCAATTTTTTTAGAAAAATGTTTTTTTTTAAAACGACTGAAATTTCGTATCTAGTTTATTTAACAAACTTACCTTAAAATTCGTCATAGAATCCAAAAATTTATTTAAAATAAGCGCCTAAGTACCGACTTCCGGTATAACCGAAGTGATACGAACGTGAAAATATTTTAGATGAGTTAGCCCTAACATCATTACCCTGTTACCAAATTTTCAAAATTATAGTAAGTTTGGTTTAGCAGATACTCATAGGATCAGCTCCCAAAGGCGGAGCCGGTATTGACTTGTTTTGATATTGTAAAAAGTTTTGTTTTCTGACTAAAACTAAATATATAGGTTGTACATGATTTGCATTACCAGTGAAATAAAAATATTTTAAATCAAATCCTTATTATGAAAATGTAAACTTTCACCATTAACACTCATAATAAAATACTTATCTTTTTTGGGGTTTTTTAATGGTGTACTTTAAATTATAGAATCTCAACGTTTCGATAACACTTACAGTTATCTTCGTCAGTAGTAATGTTTGTTAAAAATTGTTCAAGATGTAGTAAACAATTTTGTCAAATTTGAAAAATTAAAACATAAACATAAGCCTGCTATTAATATAACAGTTTGAGAAACGTGTAAAGCCAACTATAAATTTTTTTAGTAAAGAATAACTAGGTCAATAAAATTAAATACTGTTAAACTGCCTCAAAGATGACAAACCAGAACACTCTCTACGACGAAAGCTAACAATGAAATTTGTCAGCCAAAAAACACATTTAACAAAATTTAATCGAGTTATAATGTAAGTGTAAAGTTGTGAAAAACTTCAATTTGAAAATGATAGAAGCATTCACAAATCCAAACATTACATCAATAAATTAACCCAGTTAAATCTAACAAAGAGATATCTTTATCAATAATTGGAAGTGTTATTAACAATGAAAAGCACAATGCAGAACGTTCTTTGTAATTTTTAATTTTAATTTAATTTCAACTACTTATGTTAAATTAACATATAATTGGTAAAGCATTTACTTCAAGGTCTAGGAAAAACACAGCAAAAAACCTAGACATACCAAAAGTTAAAATCAAAATCAAAATTAAGACGTATCATTATGCTTTTTTTAATTATAAGATGCCAAAACCTATTTAAACGGAGATTTTCTTCTTGTCTATTAAAATTATTCGGTGTTTATATATTTAATAGCTTCACGTTGCAAACGAACATAATAGTGAGTTTGTCTTGACAATATTTCCATATTGTCAAATTGAATGTCATGATTTAGATTATTCAGGCATGGTCAGCCACAGCAGACCTCTCTGATTGAATCTACAAAATCTCATATGTTCTTTGCGTCTTGTATCAAAGCTACGTTTTGTGGTCCGATGTATACTTTTCACATGAACAAGATAACTTTATAATCGAAGATGACAAAGTTTGACACATCTTTAGGTGATCTTAAATGTTCTTTAATTTTTCTTGTAGGTTTGAAAATAGTCCTTTTTTCAATTCTATTTGTAACATTAGATATAAAAGGAAGAAAAGCAGTACCAACATTAAGAACTGGTTTTTCTTTAAGGTAACGCCTGGAAGGTGTAATAACATTATTAATATCAGTAAGTGAATATCCATTATCTTGTAAGGATTTTCTTAAATATTTGTATTCATCATTCAAAAATTCAGGGTCACAAATTCGTTTTGCTCGATCTACTAAAGATTTAATTACACTAATTTTTTGACGTGGGTGGTGGTTGGATAATTTATGAAGGTATCTATCAGTGTGTGTCGGCTTTCTTATTATTTGTAACTAAATCTTTAAAAAATCAAAGAAATTAATAAAAGGAATTTGACACTAGTACACCATGCAAATGTTAAAATCAGCTAGTTTTTAAATCATAATCATTGAAATCTCAATCATTAAATCGCGTGCAATCTTTCGAAATGCGTGCGATCTTAAATCGCGTAATTATTCAACAGTATGCGAATCTCTGAAATCGTGCAATCACTAAATCTGTATTTGTCAATACTGGTACATTTTTAGAAGTGGTTAACGGATAAAGTATTTTATTATGTGATAAATGGTGAAAGTTTACATTTTCATACCCTAATAAAAGTTTGAGATTCAAATATCTTTTGCAACCGATAGTTCGTGTATAAAACTCAAAATAAAACTGCATGTCCAGCATAGATATATGCGTACTTGAACCAATATGGCGTACCACTAAGGACCACCAATGGTCTATGCTGGGACAAACGGTTCATACCGGGTCAAAGGGCGAATACCCGATGGTCTGTCAACTTATCACGTAATCCACCTGTACCCAATTAATTAACCTGGACTGATTAAATGAGACTTTGAATCATTAAAAACAAAAAATAATAAAACACTATGGAACAAAAAAGTGAAAACTGTCCCACTATAGAGCACTCTCCTCTATATGTTCGAAGTTTTGTAAACAATTGTTGGTTAATGATTGAATAATTATTTAAGATAATATTCATAAGATCGATGCTAACTAAACTTCTATATTAAAACGTTTTATAGGGTCAATCGTAAAGTTTACTGTGACAAATCATTTTAAATTGTATAATAATGCACCGTGATTCAGCCCAAGCGGTTATCTGTTCTTGTCTATCAATGCGACGCTCACAAGTGTTGAGCAAATCTCTATCTTTATTATACATCCATGGTGTGTACTTTATGCTGCTGTTAAAATTAACTTTCAGAACTCCAGTTAAATTGATATAGATTTCTAACATACTTCATGATACTACTTCCACAAAACTGATAATGCACTTCCATAAAATTGGAAATACACTTCCAATGCACTTCCATGAAGTTGGAAGTGCACTTCTATAAAATTGGAAGTGGCTCTTCCACTAGCGGTGTACAAAACACTTCCATTGATTATTTACACCTCGAGTCTGTCCACTAGACCTTGCAATTCTTTACCACACTTTTTATACACAGCTCTGCAACCTAGTTTGCCAATCACTTTCTTTTTTACAAAATGTTGCCAAATACTAAATTCGTTTCTGCCCCGGCTTGTCATGACACCAAATGTCTTGGTAGATTACCCACAGAACCAAAAATATTACTAATAACTAGAATAAGTGCGTGTCATTTATATAGCTGAGCGTTTTCTGCCAGTTTTTACAAGTTTCAACAATTCCCCAAACTCGTAAACTGCGCCAACAAAATTTTCACGTTAATACTTGTCGAGTGTTGCTTCCTATCTGTACTATTCCTGCCTGATAGCCTTGCAAAAACGAATAGAAACTTATATTAAACATGTTACCCGAATTTAAACGCCCATCAAATAAAAATTTGTGAGATTCTTAACTATTTGCTAATAAGACTAGGAGAAGCATAAAATCTACAAAAATCGTGATGTATAAAGGTATTTAGTTACGTAAACGATAATTTTTATTACAAGTGAAACTATCCTAAACTACTAGTTGTTTCAAAATAAAAACACATTTTCATTGTTGTATATTCAATAGAAATAAGATTCATGATCCCACATGCAGTATGCAGTAAATTAAAAAGCTGACCTAAATTTGTAAGGTGGGTATAGAAAAAGACTTCTGCTAAATTAAACATAATATAACTATTTGAATCATCACAATTTCCAGAGTAAAGAATAAAGATTATTTTAATTTAATAATTTATATTCTGAATACAAATACATCAGCACAATGAATGAATGCTGTTTGTTTACCTTATCTTGGTTGTTGCAGTTCTAGTAGTTTTATAGTGGGTTTAATACTCCCATTGTATGGCTTGAAAAATTGCTGACATTAAAAGGTTTTGACGATTAAACGCGAACTTACAACATTTTACCTATGCAAGGACGTTTAAACGTGTAACTGTAAACGTGTAATCGCTGCAACCCTCCTGCCTGCAAATATTTGTTTGTGTAACAAAACAAAACATAAACAGAATTAGTTGAAAATAATATATTAATAAAAACTAGTCAAATTTTAAAAAATCATCATAAATATGGCTTTTATTAACCCTGAATCCAAGCCCCAATATTTGAATCACAAATATTTGAAAAACTTTTCTGTACTAAAGTACCACACTTCCATTCGTCCTGGATATAAAACAGGAAATCCTACGGTTAATGATTTCTGTGCCATACAGCACAACCCGAATGGACAGCTATACTACAAACTGAATTTTGACAATGATTGGATGCTATTAGAAAAGAGAACCAAGCAGGAAAAGTCAAGAGGTTAGTAATATAATTCCTCTTTATCAAAATCCACTACCAATTACAAAAAGTAAATATGACCACTTACAACAATTAAAGGACTATCATATTTTTTCTGATACCCTAGGGTTTGAAGCAGATTAATTTCTGAATTTTTATATTCGTTATGTTATTTCTTAAATTAGAATACTTTTCATTGTTTTTTTCAGTTTCTTTTGGAATTCAGGCAGAGTTTGGAATAAACACAACTTACTAGGTCTCCAAAATTACCTGTTTTTTTATTTTAAAACCTTCTATGACCTGTTAAATTATATAATGGTAATTTACAATAAAAACTAGTATCAACAAGTCGAAATTGAGCAGAATACCAATTTACGTGAATGGTGTACGACACTTTAAACATATTTTTTTGTCCCTTCTGGATAATAAGAATGTAAAATGTCTTAGGTTTTGAAAGGAAGCCGATGAAATATAAAAATCTCAATAATTATTGGGGTTATACTGACATCTATTGGTACATTTACCCTACTATTATTGTTACTCTAACCTTCCTACAGATATAAAGTTGATAAATGCAGGACCTATATATACTATGCTACATATTCTCACTCTTCACTCACAATTAACTATTAGCAAGTACTCTAGTGTACAATAAATATCTCTTATTGGATAGACTTATTACACCAAAATATAGTTATAGTTATTAGTAATAATTAGTCTTGCAACTGCATCTATAGGCTGTGATACCTGCATAATCCTCGGCAAAGCTACGTATAGAATTATTAATAACACTGCTTAGTTATTACTGTTGAAATCAGTATCAATACCAAAACCTTACAATCTCAAAGACATTTAACGGAGTCCTCATGTTAGAACCAACCATTTTAAATTATTCTTATCTGAATGAAATACAAATAATTCTGGAAATCGTTCATGTTGACTATTTTATAAAAGTGGAAATCTATATAAAAAAATGTTCTCTTATCAATTGTGCATTTTGATTCAGCTATTAAAAACTGAATGTTTTCCAATTTTACTCAAATACAAAAAACATCAAAGCATAAAATATAATTGTTGGTCAATAATATCGTAAAGTAGAAAAGTTAGTACAGCTTACGTACCAAAAATAATACAAAAAAGATACTGCTTTAGGTGATTGATACATATATACTGTAAAGTGAGTGAGTCACTATTTGTTTTACCAAAAAGAACAATTTTAATTGGCATATGTTGGTAATAGCACATGGCAATACGTTAGAATGTATAAGATCAGTTTTAGTATCAATGCAAGCTATATGCACCAACCACAAAATCGAGTAATTAGATGGGATGCCCAAGTTGTAAATTTCACATTCTTCTTTATTTTTTACAAACATAAACATAAACATGGCATGATTTAAAAATACATTCTCACACATTACATTAAGGAAATATAAACTTACCGCTGGTGGTTTGATTTTACATATTCCTGTGTTTTCTGCGATTGGTCGTATTTTATTAATATAACCTAAAGGATCTTTAAATTCTTCATCGGATGGATGAAAAACAGGAGCTTCGGGTGGTATTTCAAATTCAAAACTTTCTACTTTAACATGTGATGGTAATGCTGAGGTGATTTGATGTTTACCATTTACACTAACATTATTTAAATTTTCATTACTTCCATTAACACTAACACTTTCGACTGGTGGTATTTTTAATCCATTTAATGTTTCCACTTTTGAAGTCATGGTTTGTACCTGATGAAAGAAAACGAAAAACTTACACAAGGATTTATACTAAAAGTATTAGTGATGCTTATGTAAACACTTAGTAAGAGATTTATCAGTTGATACATAAATTGCACCAACACACTAAAAGTTTTAAGAAAACCATTAACCATAAAAGCAAAATATTAGTTTTATAAATAAACAAAGTGCGTTTTTTTTTAAATTAGATTATTATGAAAATTAATGATTTTTAGGTCACGTTAATAACTTGCCTTTAAATATTAATCGCGTTTATCATTAGAAATGGTGTCCTTTTACGGTGCACACAAAATATTCACAACTTAATTCCGTTTCCCCCACTTCTCATTGATTGCAGCCATGAATGCGACAAAACAAACATGGTTTTCTTTTATAATAATTATAAACAATAATCACTATCACTAATACTGTTTATTTAAAATATAAACATTACTATCTTCCATGTTATTTAACACCTATTGTACGCCATTACATTACAAAAAATATTTACCATCTTCAAACTTGTATTGGGATAGGTTAGAATTCTAGGACCTCTACGTGACGCACAATTGAGCAGTTGTTTTTAATACCTTGTATTATTCGATTTTATTTCCAAAACTTATATGTTCAACTAGAAAAGACTGCTTTACAATAGCCCAACAATCGTTTCACACTATGACATAAACTATCTTAAATATCAAAATATACAAAGTGAATCAACATTAAATAGATTACACAAAAATAGAATTATGATTGATGAATAAATATTTAGTTCAATAGGAACATTTAGATGCAAAAAATTAATGAAACGCGCAGATTATCAATCAAGACATTTATTTAATTTGAACATGAAAGTTATTTAAAAATATTAAAACGGTCTTCATGGGTTTGAATAAAATTTTTGTCGACTGTAGTAATTATACTATAATCTTTATGATTACGTGACTAAATGCAAGCACTGATGAATTAAATTGTTGCAGAGTTGTTGATAATATGTAGAACTAACAATGCGGCTCTTTATTCGTATGGCGTTGTACACAAATTTTAACAAAACCTTTTTTTTTGTTTACATATGCACTATTAAGTATCAAATTATCGTCAAAAGTGTTATACACGTAAGCATCAAGATATAATGTTTTATTTATTGTATTGACCGTATTTTCACACGAACATTTCAAATTTGTCACCATCTAAACTTTAAAAAATCTTGGATTTTGAAAAAAATCTGTCCGTGCGTAGCGACGTGGACGTGCCAACACTGTTTCTGTCACCACTTTCGTAAGGTTTTCATAGAACAACTCAATAGACTAATTATAAAACCTAAATTTGTAGAAACTTCTAAATTACGAAACACAAACATTAATTGCAATATAGACAACCGTAAATACCAGAATAACGCTAATGCTTAAAATAGGTACAATATAATTCCACAATTTCTTTTATATAATTATTTATTTATCTACCCGTTTCAATACATCTATCATTATCAAGAGAAAATATATAAGTAAAATAACAAACAAGTATTTATAGTAACAAATCATTAAAGTAAAACAGCAAACTTGATGTAAATCATAATTCTATATTTAAAATAGTTTTTCAACGTGTCTCTTATAAGATCATTCGTTCATTAAAGTTACTTTCCGTTTATGTTTATAAATTTCGAATGCTTCCAAAGCATCTAATTTGTTTTTTTATTACAAAAATGTAAAAAGTTAATGCTGTTTTGTGAAGTCTTATGGTGATTATTTACTATTAAATGTTTGGCATAATTTGATGGTTCGTAAGTGTTTGTCCAATATAAACAGAATGACAGCATATGCAGTTCAATTCATAAATACCCGACTCCAGCTGAATCTTTAGCATTAAATAAACATTTAACAACATTGGTATTTGTTTTGAAAACTACTCTGCACTTTTTGTTCTGTTGTAATATGTGAGGTACTTTTTCAAATATTTTTTCAAAATTCAAAGTTACCCCCGTTGGGGGTAACTTTGCTCCAAACACGAAAAAAGTTGGTAGCACTGTCTGGTGGATTGTGAAGGAACTACAACAGAGTAGTTGCCAGTTTTTCTGATAAATAGCACCATTAGTCATATGAAACAGGAGTTTTAGATCATTCTACCATATTGAAGAAGTGAATTGTCTTCTAGGAAATTTGTGTTTCTTTACAGCTGAAAAAGTGTTTTTTACACCCATTGGCAGCATTTGAAAGGCGAGTGATGTCAATTATTTACATTTAACATGCTTTTCTCAACAAAACGATAACAAAAACATAGCATAGCAAGTGTTTTATGTAAATGAACAATTTTCTCGTTTCATAGGTTATGTTTCTTGCAAAAAACGGGGCAACTTTGCACCAGCGGCTTTGTGAATTTTTGTATACCGTAACTACTTATTTATAAGTGTATGTAAGTGTAATATATGTTAAAAACGTAAGCACACATTAATCAGTTTTCTTTTTTTTTTCAGATGGTTCGAGTATATAAATGAAAGCTTGACTCTCGGCGCTACCAAAACTACACACCTGAGATGTTGCAGGACTGTTTAGAAGGCATCAGAAATGGTACCTACAGCCACCGTCGAGCAGCAGGGCTCATTGTTATACCACGGTGAACTATTTTGAACAAACTTAAAAATAAACACGACAACCAAGTACAAAAACAACCGATGTTTTCTAGAGCTAAAGATGAATCTATTGTGCCCTACATAGAAGCAATAAGTAACTTTGGTTTACCGTTAGGTACGGAAGACCTTAGGCATGTTATTAAAACATACTTGGATAGAATTAGTCGAAATGTAAGAGAGTTTGAAGGAAGTAAACCAGGTATTGACTGGATGATGTATTTTTTGAGACGATACCCAAGGCTTAAAGATCGTATTGCAGCCAAACTAAATAGAGGCAAAGCTGCAGTTAGCGAAAATGTCTTAAAGGAATACATAAATAACTTTGAAGAAGTTGTCAAAGAAGAAAATATGTGGAATCTTGATGAGTTTGATAAACGTATAAAGCCAACTATGGAACACAATTAAACACCCTCTAACGGTCAATACCTAACAATGAAAAATGTCATAAACAAAGAGCAAATTTAACAAAATTTAATCAAATTATGATGTAAGTGTAAAGTTGTGAAAAACTTTAACCGAAAAGCATTCACAAATAAAAACTTGACATCAATTAAAAATCCAGTAAAATCGAACAAAAAAATAGTTTTGTTAATAAATTTAAGTGTTATTTTACAGTGAAAACACAATGTAGTACGTCTAACATAATTTTTAATTTTAATTTTAATTTCAACTACATATGTTAAATTATATTGATGTGGTAATTTAACACATAATTGGTAAAGCATTTACTTCGTCTAGGAAAAAACACAGCAAAAAACCTAGACATACCAAAAGTTAAAATTAATATTAAGACGTACGATTTGTCTTTTTTTGAATTGTATGATGCGAAAAACTATTTAAACGGAGATTTTCTTCTTGTCTATTGAAGTTATTAGGGTATTTATATACTTCAATAGCTTCACGTTGTAAATGAACATAATAATGAGTTTGTCTTGACAATATTTCCATATTATCAAATTAAATGTCATGCTTTAAATTATTTAAAGCATGCTCAGCTACCGCAGACTCCTCTCGTTCACGTAATCTACAAAATCTCATATGTTCTTTACGTCTTGTATCAAAGCTACGTTTTCTGGTTCCAACGTATAGTTTTCTACATGAACAAGATAATTTATACATTACGGAAGATGTTAATGGGTTTGAAACATCTTCAGGTGATATTGAATGTTCTTTAATTTTTCTTGTAGGTTTAATTTTTATACATTCTAGTATTCAGTTTACCATTGGAAAAGGTAAATAATGGGGGTTTACCATTTCTGGACATACTAATATTTAAAACTAATCATTCACTATGTTTTCAGGTTTACAGAAAGCCAAAAAACCGCACCAGCACAAGATGAAATCTCAAATGATGTGTTGAATAACCTAAGATTTGAAAGCAAAAACGCATTGCTTACACTTTTCAATAAACTCTGGAATGAAGGTACCTACCCAGAGGAATAGAAAGTTGTATCGATCCTAAAACCTAGCAAAAATCCATTATTAGCAACAAGCTACCACCCATTTTTGAAAAAAAAGGTAAACAACATATTTCAGTTTTTGAAAGAAGCATAACTTCTTAGGATCATACCAAGCAGGCTATCGAAAATATCGACCAACTACAGATCACCTAGTTCTTCTTGAAAATCCAATCTCTCTCGGAAAAGAGAAATATTTGTAGCGGTTTTTTTGACATAAAGGGGGCTTTTGACATGACATGAAGGCACTACATCTTAAATAAGCTATTTAATTTTAATTTACGAGGCAATTTACCAATGCAATTAGTAGAACCAGGGCACCTTGGCCGCCATCTTAGATTTTTTGACGTGGGGCACCTTGGCCGCCATTTTTTATATGCCCACGTAGGGATCGTATTTGTTACCCCTATTTTTATGGCTTCTTTTTGGATGCCCTTTTCAACCCTTGATGGAATTTTCACCCTAATTAGAGCCCTTTTGGTTGTGTTAAGAACCTTTTTGGCAGTTCACCTCCTTGTTATGGCTTCTTTTAGGAGGCCATTTTCAACCCTTGATGGAATGTTCACTCCAATTAGAACCCTTTTGGTTGTGTTAAGAACCTTTTTGTCAGTTCACTCCTTTTTTATGGCTTCTTTTCGGGGCCCATTTTCAGCCCCTTGATGGAATTTTCACCCTAATTAGGACACTTTTAGATTTATTAAGAGTCTTTTTGGTAGTTCAGCTCCTGAAAGGTAGGCAAATGCATGCGCATACAATGTTCTGATTGGTGGTCCTAAGGATAGCCTGATTTATCTGATTAGTTTCTGATTGGTTCTTGGCCCCACCCAGCTTCTGAGCTCTTATTGGAGGCTTAAGGCTCTGCAATGACTACGGTGGGAAACTGTAAAATGTTCTAATAAGGGGCTGTAATGCTATCTCATAAGACAGATATAAGAACTTGTGTTAGGTCTGCGCTCTCTTGTCGTGGCCCCCTTGGCTGGAAATAGTATTATAATAAGGGGGCTCTAATGCTATCTCATAAGACAGCTAGAAGAACCTGTGTTAGGTCTGCGCCCTCTTGTCGTGGCCGCTTGTTGCGAAACTTGAATTTGTCTGTAGGGCCATCTAGTGGTGTATGGACTAATGCATATTTTTTCTGTAATAAAGGTAGAATCACCTAGCGGTAGGCCTAATTAGGGATTGTTGTGGAGCCATCTAGTGGTGTATAGACTAATGAACATGTTCTGCAATAGAAGTTGATCATGCACGCCTCTCTCTCGGCTCTTCCTCAAACAAACAAACAAATCAATCAATCAGACCAAATTAATTAAGCATATCAATCTCAATTAAACAAATCGGGACTTCGACACCTTGTCCTGACACCTAGGTGTAAAATCTGAACTCGTATTTAAGTATCTGTAGGTAAAGACGGTAAATTTGAATCTGTATTCTAATAAGGTGGACCCCTTGACGGAAAATCTAAATCTGTATTTAAGTCTCTGCATTCTGTTTGGTTATGGCAGAGAATTTTTATTCTAATAAGGGGCTCTTATGCTAACTTGTAAGACAGGTGTAGGGCTTCGGAACTTGCTTTCGAATCTTCGCCCCTGGAGGAAAATCTGAAATTGTATTTGTCTTTGCAGGTTATGGCGGGAAATTTAAATTCGTCTTCTGATAAGTGGGGCCCTAATGCTAAGTTATAAGACAAGAATAGGTTTTCGGAACTTGCTTTTGGTGCTTTTCCCCCGTTGTCGTGGCCCCCTTGGCCGTAAATTTGAACTTGTATTTAATTCTCTACATACAACGCTTATCATTATCATTAGACCGCCATAATAATAATAATAGCACCCAAATTTGTAAACACCTCTGACAAAAAGGTCTTAGATTTATAAACAAGCTTGAATGCACTGTTTAGTTTCTGAAAATGGACAAATGCCCTGGGGTCAAATACGGATTTCGTTTCGTAAGGCAGCTATAGGACGTTGTGTTTTATTTTAGACAGTGTTTACCACTATCATTACACAGCCATAATATTAATAATATATAAGTAAAGTTTTGCTACGTGAGGCTTTCAGCGTAGGCTGTTTCTTCGGCGACCCCCACTCCAACCCTCCCCGAACATAACCGAGATTGTAAGACAGGTGTAGGGCGTCGCAACTTGATCTCGGGTCTTTTCCCCTTGTCGCGATCGGAACTTGTTCGTGGGCCTTCGTGTATTGTCATGGTATCCTTAGCGCAAAGTTTAAATTTGTATTATAATAAGGGGCTTAATGCTAACTTAGTGTAGGTCTGCGCAACTTGCTCTCGGGGCTCTGCCCCTTTGTCGAGGCCCCATTGGTGGAAAATTTGAATTTGCATTTAAGTATCTGCAGGTTATGGCTGGAAATATGAATTTGTATTGTAATAAGGGGCATAATGCTAACTTGTAAGCTTAGCAACTAACTCTCAGGCCTTCGCCCCTTGGCCAAAAATTATAATTTGTTTGTGGCGCCATCTATGCGGGGGAAATATGAACTTGTATTCTAACAAGTGGGCCTAATGCTAACTTGTAAAACAGGTGTATGGCTTCGCAACTTGCTTTCGGGACTTCACACCCTTGGCTGCAAATTTGAGTTTGTATTGTAATAATTCTAACTTGTAAGACACGTATAGGGTCTCGCAACTTGCTCTCGGACCTTTGTCCCTTTTCGTGCCCCTCGAGCTCAAATTTTGAATTTGTTAATAACGCCATCTACATGTGTATAGATTAACGACTGTTTTCTGTAATATAGCTGGCGCCACCTAGCGGTATATTTTAAAAGTACATACAGGTCCCTGTAATGGTTATGGTGGGAAATTTGAAATAAGGTGTCTAGCACTAGCTTATAAGGTAAGACGTATGCATCTGGGCCTCAACCAACCGACCAATCTCGATCAAATCAAACAACGGTGGGCTTCGCCCCTTGTCCTAGCCCCTTGGCTGTAAATTTGAATTTGTATTCTAATACGGGTTTCTAATGCTAACTTGTAACACAACATAAATAAAGCTTGCCGCGAGTAGCATTTGAACCAACAACTATTCCAATAAGTTGGCCTAATGCTAACTTATAAGACAGTTATAGGGCTTCACAACTTGCTTTCGGCGAACATTAGGCTATATTACAGAAAACATTAGTTAGTCTATACACAGGTAGATGGAGCTATTAACAAATTCAAAATTTGAGCTCGTGGGTCACAAGGGACAAATGTCCGAGAGCAAGTTGCAATACGTGTCTTACAAGTTAGCATTAGGGCCCCGTATTAGAATACAAATTCAAATGTACAGCCAATGGTGTGAAGCCCCGGTGAGCAAGTTGCGAAGCCATACATCTGTCTTACAAATTAGGATTAGGTCCGCTTATTAGAATACAAGTTAAGATTTCCCGTCAAGGACTCAGGGGCTAAACCCCGAGAGCAAGTTGCGCGGCCTTTTACCTGTCTTATAAGTTAGCATTAGGCCCCCTTATTAAGCCTTCGCCGTTCAAAGCCTCGCGTTGCGACATTTTATTTATTTGAGATTGATTTAGTTGATTGGTTGATTGAAATTGATCTGATTGATTGATTTGATTGAGCTTGATTTGTTTGGTTGAGATTGATATGCTTAATTAATTTGATCTGATTGATTGATCGATTTGTTTGTTTGTTTGTTTGAGAAAGAGCCGAGGGAGACGCGTGCATGATCAACTTCTAATGCAGAAAATGTTCATTAGTCTATACAGCACTAGATGGCGCCAGAACAATCCCTAATTAGGCCTACCACTAGGTGACGCTATCTTTATTACAGAAAAAATATTCATTAGTCCATACACCACTAAATGGCCCAACAAACAAATTCAAGTTTCGCAACAAGGGGCCACGACAAGAGGACGCAGAGCTAACACAAGTTCTTATAGCTGGCTTATCAGATAGCATTAGGGCCCCTTATTAGAACATTTTAAAATTTCCCACCTTAACATTGCAGAGCCTTAAGCCTTCAATCCGAGCTCAGAAGCTGGGTGGAGCTAAGAACCAATCAGACACTAATCAGGTAAAAGAGGCTGTCCTTAGGACCACCAATCAGAACATTGCATGCGCACGCATTTGCCTACCTTTCAGGGGCTGAACTACCAGAAAGGCTCTTAATACATCTAAAAGGGCTCCAATTAGGGTGAAAATTCCATCAAGAATACCACAAGAATCTATGTTAAGTTTCACACTGTTTGCAATGGCAATAAATGGCAGAGTCCTGAATGTGTCAGATTCCATTATAAAATGTTTATATGTAGATAACATCGAAATTTATTGTTCAGCTAATACAGTCGGAGACATATCGCAAAACCTTCAACCTGTAATTAACCAAATTCCAAAAAATGGGAACAGAATTGGTCTTCGACTTTCATAAGAGAAAACACAGTGCATGAATTTAGCAGATTCATAACTCCAGGTTATGGCCCACTTTTGTACATTGAAGATAGGCCTACCAGATATCCCGAAAACGTACAATTTTTGGGTCTTACTTCTGACAGATCCTTAACCTGAAAACCACACATTGAGCGCCTCTAAAATTATTGTTTACGAAGCTTAAATATTAAGTGTTAGCGCATACCGAGTGGGGATCAGATCATAAATTCCATAGAATGGGGAGAGTTTGGTTCCTGACGTCATCAGTTGTGGGGTAGGTCACGCCCACGTGGCCGTGCCTATTTCCAACCCCAATGACTTATTTTCGGGGTCGGAATCTTCAACCCTTTCACTCCCTTGAAGACGTTTTTACCCCTTATGATAGACCTTTTGGGTGGTGTCGACTTCTTTTCGGGGGCGATTTTAAACCCCTTGATTGAATTTTCAGCCCTTGACGGTATTTTTACCTCTAATTATGTCCTTTTTGGCAGAGTAGGCAAATGCGTGCGCAGGGTGCCGGGTAGGGGTAGCCACTAAGACTAGATAAGGCCCTTATGGCTTTATTAAGGTGGGGCCACACTCACTCCTTTTACCTGATTGGCTGTACGTAGGCGTGGCTAAGACTAGACCAACCCATCCTTACACCTGATTGGCTCGTGTAACGTCCACCACTCTGTCTTATGATTGGTCCTTAGCCCCACTACACAGCAGCTGTGCTCTGATTGTAGGATTAATGACAACGGGGTCGAAGCCCCAAAAGCAAGTTCCGAAGACCTATACTATGACTTATAAGTTAGCATTAGGGCCCTACTTATCAGAAGACAAATTTAAATTTTCCGCCATAACCTGCAAAGACTTAAATACAATTTCAGATTTTCCTCCAGGGGCGAAGACTCGAAAGCAAGTTGCGAAGCCATATACCGGTCTTATAAGTTACTATTAGGCCCCCTTATTAGAATACAAGTTCAGATTTCTCGCAATAAACAATCAGAATGTAGAGACTGAAAGATTTAATAAAACATTGAAAACAAAGATGTGACAAGGGGCTAAACCCCGAGAGCAAGTTGTGAAGCCTTACACCTGTCTTACAAGTTAGCATTACGGCCCCTTATTAGAATACAAATTCCCCGCCATAACCAAACAGAATGCAGAGACTTAAATACAGATTTTGATTTTCCGTCAAGTGGACCACCTTATTAGAATACAGATTCAAATTTAGCGCATTAACTTAGAGAGACTTAAAAAAGTTCAGATTTTACACCTAGGGGCTAGGACAAGGTGTCGAAGTCCCGAGAGTACTTACAAAGCCCTACACTTGTCTTACAGGTTACCATTAGGCCCCTTATTATAATGCGGTGCCTTGGTGCGTTTTCGTAAACCCATTGGCGAGAAATTTAAAATTGTATTTTAATAAGGGGGTCTAATGCTAACTTGTAAGACAGGTGTAGGGCTGCGCAACTTGCTCTCGGAGCTTTGCCCCCTTGTCGAGTTCCTATTGGCGGCAAATTTGAATGTGTATTTAAGTCTCTGCAGGTTATGGCTGGAAATATGAATTTGTATTGTAATAAGGACCTAATTCTAACTTCTAAGACAGGTGTAGGGCTGCACAACTTACTCTCAGGTCTTCGTCCCTTGATCAAAAATTTGAATTTGTGGCGCCATCTCACAGTATATTTTTAAAAGTACATACAGGGACCTGTATTTGTTATGGAGGAAAATTTGAAGTAAGAGGTTTAACACTAAGTTTTTAAGGTATGACGTATGTATCTGGGTCTAAACCCTCTGTTACGCATAATACATTTTGGTATTAATTATGAGTCACAAAGTATCTCAATCGTTTCGTCTTAATTATGAGTCCTAATTAAATCTCGCTGTCGTTCAAGTCAATCACTATCAAAATTAATCTCATGCACAACTGAACAAGAAATTTATTAAACCAATAACACGTAACAAAATGATTTTATAATACCGTTTACTACTTGATTAAATTTGTTCTTTTTCTTGCGGCCCCTAAGAGATTAATGAAATGTCTTTAATTTTGAGCTGCTAATTAAATTGGTTTATGCGCTGGTCCTCGGCCTTGAAAAATTTATAGAAACCCTCAGGTAGTATGCATTAAAACTCGGCCAGTTCCACAGTAACCCTTTCACCATATTTTGTTGATACGACTCCAAGAGCGAGTATTTTGTGTTCAACATTAATCTTCAGGTCCTTAATATTTTTAAAAGGTTTGAACCAAGTTGTAGCGTTTAGGTTAGCTAAATACATATCTGTAATTATAGCACAATATTAAAAAACTGTACGAGTGAATAAAATAAATAAAGTAAAAGTTAAGGCAAAAAATAATAACTCACCTGTGTTGTATTGAAAAAACAGAAAGTTGACAAACGAACGATAAAGTTGCAACCGAAGCTAAAGAATAACTCATTCGTTTTTTACACACACACACAATCTAATTATTCCACGGTCTTTTACACAACAGGAAAAAACAAGTCTCAAAGACAATGTTTTCCTAATCAGCTAACGTTCTAAAAATAAATACAGAATTTATAGATAATAAAATATTGTAAAGTCCGCCAAGTTAGCATTCAAAATTCAATATCAATATCAAACTTTCACTATACAACTACGATTCTAGAGGCAGTGTAAAATCAGTAGTTAATTAAAGGTTTACAATTCGACATTATCTCCAAATTTTGTTAAAGTAACGGCAAACTTTTGCTAGGTTATTAAAACTGTTAATTAGTTAGTTACTTAAAGAAAAATAATTATAGTTAACAATACATTGTAAAAGACATCCAATTCGTCATTCACAATTCAGAAGAATCAATAACAAACTTATACTATACAATTACTTCTATAACGTCTGGGTAAAACCCCCTTATGTAAAAACGTGTAAGTCGACGTTTACACTCAATATCAATAAAGCAATAACAACATTTCACGCTGTAATTAAAAATCTGATAATTAACTAGTTACGTAATGGTTAATAATTTTTATGATTATATTCTAGAAAATAAAATAATCCATTTTTTATATTAAAAGATAAGAATGATAAAAGTAAATTATACCGGTGCCCACAGATTCTCGGGTATTTAAGAAAGGCTGCTGACAGAATACCCTTAGTACCGTTTTGCCTTTTAAGATGGAGGGCCAGTTTAAGCATCCTGTTTCAGCAATAGTTGCAGGCCCCACGGGTTGCAGAAAATCGTATTTTATCGTGGAATTTCTAATAAATATCAAAACTGTTTGCGATACATTTGAAAAAATTATCCAGTTCTACAGCGAATGGCAGCCTTTATTCAATGACATCGCAGTGGAATTTCAGAAGGGTCTACCTGATATGGAACAGTTTGATGGTGAAAAACAGGTCTTAATAATAATTGACTATCTAATGCGCGAAACTAACGTGTCGGTGGTGGATATTTTTATAAAGAGTTCTCATCATAGAAACCTAAGCGTGTTTTTCTTAACACAAAGCACATTTCACTAAGGGCGCAGTCAGGGAGATATTTTGCTTAATGCCCATTACATAATCTTGCTTAAGAATCCACGTGATAGAGCTCAGATGCAGCATTTAGCAAGGCAGATTTCACCTGACAATCCGAAATTTTTAGAGGCTGCATACCAGGATGCCACTTCAGATCCACACGGATATTTATTGTTCGATTTAAAACAGAATACACCAGACATATTACGATATAGAACAAATATATTCGGGCCTCAAGGCATTTGTCAGGTATATATAGCTAAAAAGGGTTTAAACCGCACAGTCATAAAGATTACATCATATATGATGGCTGACATTTTAACTAAAAACACCGATATCCTCCACGCACTAGCCAGATTAAATAAAACTCAACGTGACGCTTTATTGAAATGTTTGGATAGTAAGCAGGTAATGTATTTCGAGTGTGCACATAACATTTTAAATGGTCGCGTACCGCTGTCAGCTGATCAGAAGCATCGACTCTCTCAACATAAGCAAACTTGAAGACGCTTGGTACAGAGAAGTGAATTTATAAAAACGAAGAAACAGTTTCTTGTACAGGGGCGTTACGTTTCTACCACTCTTGCTAGGACCATCACTTGGAGGTATTCTGGGTAATATGTTTCAATAACAACTATGGACCACAATCCGAAGAAGACAGTTATTCTACCATTGTACTTTATACGCTTGCAGGCTCCAGATGTACACAAAACAACATTTTAACACAGCTGGGCAACGATATGGATAACGTTTTAAAAACCAAAATGACTGAACACGACAAATGGAAGCAGTAAAACCAAGTTATTCAAAGATATCTACACTTTTCCAATCAACTACGTCAACCTGCATAACCATCAGCGACGATGATGATGTTTATGATTCACCGAAACGTAAGGGCATTGCAGACGATGAAATAGTATCAACACTGCCGACTTCATACAGGAAAAATGGTGCGGCCTTCTTACGTATACTGAATACGAACGGTGATGTATTTTGGGATAAAAGGGGTACTGTCACAATAAACGACGAGATCATCCCTCATTCCAACATTATCGATCTGGTTCACAAAATGCTAAGATAACGAAAAACTACAAACCCACACGGTTGGCGCCAGTTTGCGACGTACATTAAAGAAATAAATATACCACGAGAGTTTATCGGAAATACGCGAAGACGCGATTCTGATGTAACACCTAACCTTGAACGGACCCTTACGACTATAGGTGTGCTGATAGTGAATCGCGGGAAACACCGAGAAGATCCTCTCGAAAAAGAAGACTTTCACTAGATTGGGATAGTTGGCGAACATAACATGGATGCTGTATACTATGATCCCACGCATCCGGCGGGTATAACACTTTAACTAAAGCAGTAAAAGGTAAATATGGCGAAGTGAAAAATTGGCTGCAGTCACAAGAAGCATATACGATACATAAACCAGTCAGAAAAAGTTTCACGCAATAAATATATTGTGAGCAACATTTACGAGCTGTGGCAAGCGGATCTTTGTGATATGCGAACTTTAAGTAAACACAATAGTGATACAACTACATACTAACGGTTAGTAATTGTGTTTAGCAAGAGGGCATGGGCGAGCTCTTAAAACGAAGGCAGCAACATCTGTAATTGAAGCATTCGCCGATATTTTTAAGGAATGTGACAATACACCGGCAAATCTGCAGACGGATAAAGGTAAAGAGTTTGTGGCGAGCAGTGTACAAAACTTTTAAAGAAACAAAATATCAATTTCTATGTAGCAAACAACCCTGATGTAAAAGCATCTGTACTTGAAAGATTTACTAAAACATTGAAAACAAAGTTGTGGCGTTATTTCACCTACAAAAATTCCTACCGGCATATTGACGTTCTCCAAAAATTTGTGACTGCTTACAACAATAGCTCTCATTCAAGTATAAAGATGGCCTCCGCGACTGTAAACGATAAAAACATTTTGGAAGTATGGCGTAACCTGTATGTGAAAGGCTTAGGCCCAGCACGTCTACCTAAATGTAAAGCCGGAGAGCATGTCAGAACCGCCAGAACCAAGTACATTTTTGAGAAGGGATATGAAACGAATTGGAGCGAGGAAGTTTTTATAATTAGTGCAGTGATAAAAAGACCACCAGTTTATCGTATAATCGATCTTAATAAACAACCTGTTGAGGGCACCTTTTACGAGGAGGAATTACAAGTTGTTACGGTTGATAGAGACACCCTATTCAAAATGGATGACATAAACAATACCTGGTCAAGTGGCGCGGATACAGTGACTAATTTAATAGTTGGGTGTTAGCTTCGCAGCTGAGAGATATATAAAATGTAGTTTTATCTTGCCTTATTGAGTAATAGCTCTATGACGTATTTTCCTGATAATATGACCTCAAGTTTTATTACACAGTTGCACAAGGGAATAAGATTAATGGGTTCTTGGGTTGAAGGCATATTGGAAATTCAGTACCCTTGCTCTTTTGCCGCTGTAAGTGCGACAGATAATTTAATTTATTGTATAACCGAGCCACCAGCAGGGGAAGGGAACGTGCTAGAGTCTATATTAAAAAAGGATGTATCGCATTTTCAACACGACAGCGAGAAAATCAGTTATATTGAGGACGGTTGGTATGTGTTACGTTTCGCTTCGGGAATTATGCCAGCATAGAAGACATTACCAACGTGTTAAATAACCACGAGCTAATAAATAAATTGTTAACAATCGAATACCATACCTTATCTAAGCGTGTCACTACGAAATTAAAAACCTTACTCTCGCTATTCGGCTTCTTACAATGTCTAGCCTTACAGATGGGTTATGGCCCGTATCAGAACATAGCTATGGAACCAATACCCTCGCACCCCGCTAGTATATGGATAGCTGTAGTAGAATGGGACGTTTTTCAACCCCATGACGGGGTTTAGCCCCTAATTAAGGTCCTCCTGGCAATATTAGGAGCCTTCATGGCGCTCTAACCCCTTGGTTAAGGGTGTTGCATGCCGATAGGGTGTGCTCTAGCGTCCATTTTGTCTGCGTTAAGGTGGGGGTTTAAGGTCCTTATGGCTTCATTAAGGCGTGGCCACACCAACTCATTTTACCTGATTGGTTGTACGTGTATCAAGGCGGAGCTAAGGCTAGTCCAAACCCATCCTTACACCTGATTGGCTCGCGTAATGCCCACCCCTTGGTCCTTAGCCCCCACTACTCATCAGCTGTGCTCTGATTGGATGATTAATTCTCTGCATTCTGATTGGTTGTGGCGGGAAAATTAAATCTAATAAGGGTGCCCAATGCTAAATTGTAAGACAGGTGTAGGGCTTCGCAACTTGTTCACGGGTCTTCGCCGCTTGTCGTGATCGGAACTTGTTCGGGGGCCTTCGTTCATTGTCGAGACCCATTGGTGGAAAATTTGAATCTAATAAGGGGCCTAATGCTAACTTCTAAGACAGGTGTAGAGCTGCGCAACTTGCTCTCGAGGCTTCGACCCCTTCGCGTGATCGTAACTTGTTCGGGGCCTTCGTGTATTGTCGTAGCCCCATTGGCAGGAAATTTGAATTTGTATTCAATTAGGTAATTACGCGCAAAGTTGGACTGTCCACGAAAATGGAAATATGATGTTCACGTTCTTTGCGAGTGTGATTATACTTATTTTTAAAAGCAGACTTGCTTGTGACGTCATCTAGTGATGTATTTTTAACCTGGAGTATGTTTTCTGTAATGGCAGTTGATCACGTCTCTACCTAGTAGTATAATTGAAAAGCAGATTGTTTCTGTGCGATGCCGTCTTGTGATGTATTTTTAAACTAGCGAATGTTTTCTGTAATAGAAGTTGATCGAGCTCGTCTCCCTCGCCTCTATCGTTTCTCTCTTCTCCCCGTCACCCTCGTTTCTCACATATCCCTCGTATTTAACGTCTCTCTCCCCTCTCGCTTCGCAGGTCTCTTGCCTCTCTCTCTTAGGCTTGAACCGCGTTTTTTTTTACTCCCTGGCACTTGTCTATTTTCAATAACGACGTTTTCGCTTAATTGATTTGTTTGATGGATGGATTTGAACACACACACACACACACACACACACACACACACACACACACACACACACACACACACACACACATACACATACACAAGCGATCACGTCCCCTATAGTATGTACAATATTAGGTTAGATTAGTATACGCAAAATCTTAGGTTAGATCAATATACGTACAATGTTAGGTTAGATTAATAAACGCACGGTTTTAGGCTAGGACACTAGAACTTGTTTTCGAGTCATCGCCTCTTGTCAGATCTCCGTCCCCTTGTGGGACCTCCTTGTTTGTTATGGTGCTACAACACGTACGAGATTGGCGAGCATTGTCCTAGCTTAAAACCGTGCGTTTATTAATCTAAACTAACATTGTACATATATTGATCTAACCTAAGATTTTGCGTATACCAATCTAACCTAATATTGTACATAGTATAGGGGGTGTGAGCGCGTGCGTGTGTGTGCGTGCCTGTGTTTAAATCCACCCATCAAACATATCAATTAAGCGAAAAAGTCGTCATTGAAGATAAACAAATGTCTGGGAGTAAAAAAAAACGCGGTGCAAGCCTAAGAGAGAGAGAGGCGAGAGACCTGAGGAGCGAGAGGGGAGAGAGACGGGAGTTACAAGGGATATGTGAGAAACGAGGGAGATGGGGTAGAGGAGAGAAACGATAGAGACGAGGGATACGAGAGAGGCTAGCGAGACGAGAGAGACGAACACGATCAACTTCTATTACAGAACACATTCGCTAGTTTAAAAATACATCACTAGACGGCGTCGCAAACAAACAATCTGCTTTTAAAAAATTCTACTAGGTAGAGCCGTGATCAACTACTATTACCGAAAACATACACTAGGTTAAAAATACATCACTAGATGACGTCATAAGCAAGTCTGCTTTTAAAAATAAGTGTAGTCATACTGGAAAAGAACGTGAACATCCTATTTCTATTTTCGTGGACACTACAAATTTTCGCGTAATTACCTAATTAAATACAAATTTAAATTTTCTGCCAATGGGGCTATGACAATGCACGAGGCCCCGAACAAGTTCCGATCACGATAAGGGGTCTAAGCCTCGAGAGCAAGTTGCGTAGACCTACACCTGTCCTACAAGTTAGTATTAGACCCCTTATTAGATTCAAATTTTCCGCCAATGGCTCTTGACAATGCACGAAGGCCCCCGAACAAGTTCCTATCACGACAAGGGGGCGAAGACCCGAGAACAAGTTGCGAAGCTCTACACCTGTCTTCCAATTTAGCATTAGGCCTCCTTATTGGATTAACATTTCCCGCCACAACCAATCAGAATGCAGATAATTAATCATCCAATCACAGCACAGCTGCTGTGTAGTGGGACTAAGGACAATCAGAAGCCAGAGGGGTGGGCCTTACGCGAGTCAATCAGGTGTAAGGATGGGTTTGGACTATCTAATACACGCAGACAAAATGGCCTATAGAGCATACCCTATGGACATCCAATATCCTTAAACAAGGGGTTAGACCGCCATAAAGGCTCTTAATATTGCCAAAAAGACCTTAATTAGGGGCTAAACCCCGCCCAGGGGTTGGAAAACTCCACCAAAAAGAAGCCGGCCCCACCCCACGGACTGTGTAGGCGGGGCTTACCTCACTCCATTTTGTCCTATTCTGGCTGGGCGAGGCTTACCCCCACTCCAATTTGTCCTATTCTGGCCTTATTCTACTAATGCCTGATCAAGATTTCCAAAATATTAATAATGTCACGGTTAGATTATGGATGCATCGTCTATTCGTCTGCTCGTAAATCGTTACTTACCATCTTAGACACAGTGCATAACGCTGCTATCAGGTACTGTATCGTCGCTTTTCCTACTAGCCCACATGAACGTCTGCATTGCGAATCAGGAATCCCATCCCTAGAAAACAGAAGGAATCAACTGCTGGCTATCTATATAATAAAAACTAAAGCGTTACCATCACATCCTATTAATCACAAGCTGAACATAGAACAGCACACATATAGACTACGACCTACCATCACCCGCCCTGTCCATGTGCGATTTCACGAGTACATCCATAGTCATAATATAAATATTCCAACGTTAATGAACGAATTGCCACCATGGATTACGCCTGAAATAAGACAGAGAAAAGATTTAACCTATCTTAATTAAAAATAGGTGCAACAATACTTACCTGCAACTATTTTCCAAAATGTGTCACGAACAACCGCTATGCCAAACTTTGTATATAGGCGGGTGTAAAACAAAAAAGTGGAGTTGGAAGTGCAATCATGGTAGAAAATTCGTCGTAGAGCTGGGGTCTGAACCCAGTATCATCCACAAGTTTTGCCGAGGAATACGCTTAATGGCAGGCAATGCTATAATGCGCCACGGTAAATGAAACAAAAAATTTTATAATTGTTATTGGCTGCCTAAATGTCATAAACAACGTATCTCAAATGTATTCCACGAATCCAATGAACCAAACCGCCCTGAAACATTTAAATAAGTCGAGTCATTTACCCGTAAAGCGGCATACACAACTATTGTAGATCTAGACCTTGTGGAAGTTAAAGATTTGAAAAAGTATTTGGAAAAAATAGCTCTAAAATATGACAACTATGGTTCACAACAAACACACACCTTTCCGCAATAAAGCTCCGAGCTCAACGTTTATATGAATTACCAAACGCGTCTAGAGGAGAAACTGTCAACATACACAAGGCTTACACACGAACACTTGCTGAAGGGAGAACCAGACCCCAAATGCAACGATTGTCAAGTAGCGTACACTATTAAACATCTTATAGGTACATGAATGCCCAAAATTTTAATGACACAGATCTAACCATAATATCAAGAACGCTTGTCTAGGGAATTTTAGCACAACTGACAGTACCAGGAACATATTAAACTTTTTGAGAACTATAGACGTGTTTAACCGAGTGCGATATATGAGAGTAAACAAAAGTGCAGATGAGGCGATATGACCGTTTTGCAGTTAAAGCCTCAATAAACAAAATAATAATAATAATTTATTGCCATTACAATTCGTACAAAAACAACGAACATCAGCATAGTCAATTACACACAGAAATCATACAAGTTGTTAGATAAAATAATCATTTAAATTATACAACCATAAGATGTTTGTTTAAATTGTCTCTGACGGAATACTTTTTATAGACTGCGGTAACAAATTAAATGCAAGAGGATATATTTTTTGTTTCACAGCCTCTCAGAATACCAGTCTCTCCTGCCCGAATAAATAATGATACAAAATGCGGAGTGCGTCGAGCCGGAAAACGTTTTGCATATTCCCGCAAAGCTGCGTCCTTCGACAAAAACATAGAGTAGAGCATAACCCGATACTACAAATTAGAGAACATCGATATTAATTATTGGACATTAAGAAGTAGGTGCCTCTCAAAATGACGTTTATGTCAAACGGCATAAGTTTCAAACAAGGTTAGATCTCTACTTCATTATTGAAATTCGTTTGTAGTCACAAGGAAGTTTATTTTATTCTAGTCTTCTTTAAAAATTTTCCAATTTGTATGAAGAAAAAACAAATTTTAAATAAAGCACGCGTTTTTTTTTCGCAAATTTATTCCAAAATATTGATATGCGACCACTTTACATTGTTTGAAGTACCACAGCTTTAACCAAAAATCAACAAACTAATTATTTTTCTTACTCTTAAAATAAACGTTCACGTGGCTTTCAAATATACCGTTCAGATTTTTTAACTTAATCCAAGGAAGATATGATGCGTTTTTTTAACGTTGAGTGAGAATATGTTAAGAAAACTAAAAACAAAAAACTGCGAAACCTTTGAGATTTGGAGAGTGCTTTACAGGAACATTTTTGTTGCGAGTGAACTGTAAAATCGTTCATTGAAGTATCGCGGTTCTTATGCGGGACCCATTACTACATTTAGCCGGAATTGTTTGCGATTTATATCTGTCGACTTCACCCGATACATGAGGAAAGCATTTATAACGGTCGCATCTACAAATTACCAAAAAATTCGGTGCCACCAATTCTTCAATGTGCGGTATGTTTTACACAATGATTTGTGCACATAAAAAATGAACATTACCCATCCGGTTATAGTCTTTTACTAGAACAGGGCAGCAAACTTCCTCGATTTCGCCATTATTTTTTTCTTCCAGTAAACTCTGTTACTGTAGGCTCACGAAGAAAGTTGCAAATAAAATTGAAACCTTTCCTGTCCATCCATCTAAGGATAATTAGGCCGTTAGTAACTTCCTCTTAGTAATTCTTTATCTTCGCTCAGTGATGGTAAAAAATTATGGTTTCTTTTCGCAATCCCACGTTAAATTTTAGCTTTCAACGAATCAGTTTCAAACTACCGAATTAAAAAAGTTGTCAAAACATACATGATGGTTTTGGCCAACTAATGGTCTGGTGAGATCCTCAACAACCCTCTCTTCCAATTTTTTTCGATCAATCAGATACTTTGCCTATATAAGAGTTGAAATTAACACATAACCGCTTGAGTCGGTACGAATCCAGACCTTATATCCTATTTTTACTGGCTTCATTGGCAAATATTGACGCAGACTATTTTACCCTTTGAACCGGATCATCAGCTCGACTGCTTCCTGTGTGGATGCATTGATTCTTAAAATGCCTAGATATTGCTTCGATCAATGATCGTATTTTGTATAACTTCTTTCCCCTTTTTTAGACTGATTTTCATTTACATGTAAGTTACAAGGAAATCATGGAAATCGATCCTGTGACATTACAAAACTTATAAATGTGTCTCGAATGGCCAAATTTGACTACTAGCAATAACAATAGCTTGGTAAGATATTGATTCCCATCATTATATTTATTGCTATAAAAACAATAGTCTCTTCACGGTTTTTAGATGACATTGATTGACCTTTTGCGAAAGATCTCTGGATATAATATACATTTTTCGACAGATATAGTGGTCAATTAAATCACAAGAAAGAAGATAGAGAAATACATGTACTGGAGTTTCGAAATGCTGCAGAATATCTGAGTCTGTTTTCTCAACGGATGTATTCATTGTTGTGTAGGTAATTATCAAGATTTTGTGTCCATTCTACTTTATTACCTTTGGGCATTTGGTTTGGTATTTGCATGAAATTTGAAACTAGAATTTTCTCAGGAGTCAGATTCATTTTTAGAATCGGAAACATTTGTTCGCTTTCGAAATTATTTTCAGTATCCTCTTCGCCAAATGCACAATCACTTATATCCAAATCATTATCAGATGGTATTGATGTTACGTGACATCTATGTCATCAATAAGTTTGCGGAATTGTTGAGACCATTCTCTCCGATTCATCGAAAAAATAATTGGTTTTACAATAAAAAAATTAATATCCAGGTGGTTCTACTACGATACCACCTGATTTATTTATTCCTTTGTTATAACCATTCCTCAAAATATAATAGAATTTATTGTATAACAACATCCGCAATAACCATTATGCTTATTAGTTTTGTATGTTATTGCAATTACCTTTAGTGAAAATTAGCTTTATCGCATCAAAACAGTGGACTTGGTTACGCTTAGCTGAACATGTGCAGTGTGCACTAACCTCTCGTTTTTGCGCTTTCAATAGTTACAAGGTAAAATAGGCAATACAATATACACTGTGGTAGTGTGGGATATCGACTTGGATTTTAAAGAAACAAATTTTAAATTGGTGGGTATGTTATATAACTAGTAGGTCGGAAAGGGTTAATATGTACATGTTTTTATGGTTAAAAAATCCAAATTACAACAGAATAACATACGTTTACATTGATAGAATATCGAATTGTAATACCTTCTACTGTGTAGGAAAATTACTTCATGCACCTAATAGTAATATTCTTTATTAATCCAAAGATCAAAGCAATTGACAGGACTGGCCAGAACAAAAATTCAAGAACAAGAATCAAAGAAACAGAAGTTATATAAAAGTAAAAAATAAAATAAAAAGAATGTTACATTCAAGCAGATGAATCCATTAATTTAAATTGTTTTAAATTGTTGGATGCAGGTAAAGTAGAAAACAACGTTAGACTAGTGTAGATATTACATAAAATTATGAAAGATGGCGCTTTCATCTATAAAAATAATTCAAATATATTCTGAATAGCATAATTGTAATATTGTAAACATTGTCAAAATTGCTGATCATCTCATCATAACGCTTAAATACACAGTTATATCATATTAATAAAGCATGACTACAATATACACCTACTTGGGAAATTAAAGTTACAGACAGTAACTAAAACCGTTGATTGAAAGATTCTTCAATCAACCGCTAAAACTCTGTACTTTGAAAAAAAAAATTACAGCCCTTTCTTTAATGTGCATCTCGCAAGGGAACGTTTCAAAAGTTCAATGGAGAACGAATTATGTCAGTTCCATTGCTTGTACCTGATTTTCCTTTACATAAATCTTTGAAAGCGTTTTACCTGTTAAGTAAAACCACCCATGTTGCTTTAAACCAGGGATGCACAGATTTATTGTAACTAGGGGCAGGGCCCGCTCTAGCCTTCATGTCACCCCGGACAAACAGACAATTTGCCGCCAGTTTTTTTTAAATAAAATAAAAATTATGTTAAAATCATTTATTTAAAAAAATATATGTAATGCATTACATAATAAACATTTAAAAAGGGCAAAACTTAAAAGTACTGGTACATATAAGGTGCATTTTTATTGCTATACAGGCTATACTTATATTCTATTAAGAAAGTACAAAAATATTGCATAACCAAACAGAGAAATTTTAGATTCTATAAAATATAACTATAAAATAAAGTAACCTAAAAGAAATTTTTCTTCTAACTTTGATTTCCGCAAATGTTTTTATTACATCTTTTAAGTTAACTTGATCAGCAATTTCATGCTCAATCGCTAAAATGGCCAACCCATTAAGACGATTTTGCGTTGTAGTTGAACGTAAAAAATTCTTAATCAATTTTAATTTGGAAAAACTTCTTTCTCCACTTGCAACAGTTATTGGTATACACAGCAATACTCTTAAGGAAACACTTAGGTTTGGGGTACAATTTAACATTGTTATTAATTTTAGAACAGTGCTTGGGCTTTCTTTTTTGCCCATAAGCCCAGATACTGCACAAATTTCTTCTGCTAATTCTACCCCATTAATATCAACAGAATCACCGTGAATTAAAATACTTTCTAGATCGTTGCAATGTTTTAAAAGATTTTCTTGAGACATGCCCTTTAAATCATATATATTATACAAAAATTGAAAATAATTACTATGGTGACTAAGTTGTTTAAATCTAGTATCTATTGCATTTAGTGCCTGGTCAATTGTAAAATAAAAAAAATCTACGTTATAATTTTCTTTAGGATTCTCGATCGGTTCATCTCGAGCTTCGTATGAGAAATTCCTTTTTTTTCTTCTTACGCGGTGTCGTGGTATTGTTAATTCAGAATTAGCTTCAAGGTCAATTTCGCCAGAAAGTTCTCTCGCATCAACAATAGTTTCATTAAAAGATTTTTGCAATTTTGCAAATGATCAAGTGCAGATGCTAGATCATAATCTTTTGTCTGCAACAATTTGCTTATTAGATTTATACAGTTTAAAATTTTATACTAAAGAACTATTGAACACAAAAATTTAAATTGTTTAATACAATTTAATAAACCCGAGGCTTCGTCCCTTATTAAATTATCAATTTATTCATTCTCATAAATGCTTATCAAGGCGTCGTATACGCCTCCGAAATAAAATCTTAAAGGCTTTAAAGCCTCTATCCTACTCTCTCATCTAGTATCACTTAATGGTTTTAAAGTCAAACCCTGGACATATTTTAGAAGAATTGCCCAGCGAGAAGTAGATGCTGAAAAAAATACATATATTTTTTGAATTATATTAAAGAAATTAGCGCCTTCCAAAGATGCTTTTACCATATTGTTAACTACTAGATTGAGAGAGTGACTACTACATGGAACGTAGAAAGCTCGCGGATTTAGGTTCTTAATCCTAGATTGCACTCCTGATTTATCGCCCCGCATATTAGACCCGTTGTCATATCCCTGTCCTCTTATATCCTGTAAATTTAAACCCAAATTATTAAGTTCTGCAATTATAATTTCAAACATTTGCTTCCTGTAGACCTTTCAACTGGAAGAAAACCCAAAAGCTTTCCTTAATTTTAATTTCAACCTCATCCTGATTGGAATCAGTTTTATTGATTGAAACATACCTGATTACAAGAGTCATTTGCTCCACCTTAGAAATATCAGGAGTGCAATCTAAAATTATCGAATAATATTTGGCTTTTTTTTTCATTAATAATATAAGATTTCACACTTTGATGCAACAGGTCTATTATCTCGTTTTGAATATTTTTCCCAAGATAGTGAGCTTTCGTTTCTTCTTTTTTAAGCACCCTACGTACGTGTTCTTCCATGACGGGATCAAATTCAGATAGCAGCTCAACTATTTTTAAGAAGTTACCGTTATTATGCTCAAACAGCTTGTCGCTTGTACCTTGGAAAGCCAGACAACTTTTACCAAGCATTTTAGTGATTGCTACGATTCTTAAAAGCACTTCTTGCCAATGGTTTATTTCAGCGTTAACAAGTCTTTGAGAATCCGCATCTATAGTTTTACAACACTTTAATCTTAGGTTCAGTTCTAGAAAAGATTTTTGGGACTGAATATGATTTTTAGAAATTTCGTGATCTTTTAGAGTTTGATTTAAACCCCTCCTTTGAAAGGGAACTAAGTACACAGCCAAAAATTTTGCAGTAAAAGCAATATTCGCAATTTTTTAAGACAGAGTACACTAGCCAGTCTCTTAAAATTTGCTCTCCATTACTTAAAATTCTTTTATAATAATTAGGGCTAAATTTTCCGCCAGTCTCATCGTATGGAAATCTATAATTGTACAATGGTTTAGGTGGACCTTGCCTTACCAAAAAGATTCTTTCGGCGTCTGGTAGTATCATTGGCCAGAGTGCTGGATCTGCACTTAAAAGTTGTTGAGCGCTTTCTGTAGGTGCCACGTTGGTATCAATAGTGCTCTCATTTGGCGACGGAGGGCTGCCACTGTCAGTTGCAAGTATTAGTTCAGGTATATCGTTCATTTGTTGATCCTCTTTTTCTCAGGTGAGTCTCTGTTGTCACTGTTGTCAGTGTCTTTCAATGCTGTCTTTGATGTAGAACATTTTGAGTCGTCATTTGTTTTGGTACTGCCCGGCGTACTCTGTAAATAATTTAGTAAAGTGCCAGCTTGTCTTTGCCTTTGCATTCCTTTTCCACCCTTCGTTTTTATATTCGCAACCAGATAGTTTTTTGCGTCCCTCGGACATTCTGGAAGATACACAAAATATCTGAAATAAAACAAAGCAAATTATAAGGAAATTGTCTTACAATAGACTTAGTTAAATTAGACAAGTACTGCACTTTTTCATGCTCATTTAAGAGCTAGGGGAACGATTAAGTAGTTTTATATGTTTTTACGTTTATAAATTATGTAATAGTAGTAAATAACGAACCTACCACACCTGATACCTTTCAAATTTGAAAAGTATAAGCACTTGCATTTTACACAATTTTGCTTCAAAATCTAAAATGGTATAAAATAGGGCAATTTTACTTGTCCAATTTAGTCAGATCATGCATAGATTTATTCTAGAATGCTCAATGTTAGATAAATATTTTATTTTAATTTTATAAAATACCCAACAAACTTTTGCTATTTTTAAGACAATTTTATTTATAAAACTAGGCAAAAATATTCGTAGCTCTACTTAAAAGGGATCGCATCCAGTAGTTGATAATAAAAAAAAGAATCAGGGTCTATTGGTCAGTAAAAGGCAAGAATTATTTAAAAAACTCAAGCTTTAGGGTATTCCTCATATTTCATAACCTTTTTTAAGGTATTTGAAAAAGCTCCTTCGCAGATGAAAATTAAATTTCAAAGACGATTTTTTAACGAAACATAAACAAATTTCAGTCCTTTTAAAATTATCAAAACAAGTCTTTTAACTTTTTAATTAATTTATCTGTTTTGTTCAAAAATCGTTTTCAAAATTTAATTTTCATCTGAGAAGGAGCTTCTTCAAATACCTACCTTGAAAAAGAATATGAAATGAAAGTTTGTTTTTAACACGCTTATATTAGCTTCACCTATATGTTTGTTTGCTTGTCTGTCTGTTTGTAACCGACTTCTTTGAACAAGCATGCGCGCGGTCGGCGATACATACGATACAAGATACGGCGCATTTGGGATCCAATGCCTATCCTCCAGACCGAGTAAGTCCTTTCCAATTTTAGCTCCAAATAAACTGTCATGTTATTTTTGCAAGGAAAACCATCTCATTTTTGATTGTGACGAATTCAAGGCATTAGATATTTCAAGTAGAACAAGTCAATTATTTGAAGCTATGTAATAACTGTTTCGATCCTACCCATTCTACAGCTCAATGTAAATAAATATAGTTAAAACTAAACACGCTTGATCAATCGAACTAAAAACGAAAAATAATTCTTAATAAGAATATCGAAAAGATTAGTATTATTGTGAAAAAGCGTGAGGTGCTTTGTGCCATATTTTTCATTCATCGAGCACCCCACGCTTTTTACAATAATACTAATCTTTTTCGTTTATTTATATTTTCTGCCTATGTTAAGAATTATTTTTCGTTTTTTAGTTCGATTGATCATTAAAGCGTGTTTTTTCCTTTTTTTAAACTATATTTATTTTTTAATAATCTTTGCCTTTTACTGATCAAAATACCCTAATTTCGTAGATTCGCTAAGTTAACGGTTAACTTACCTTAAAAATTACAAATCACACTGATTATTGAACCAGAACAGTATATACAATTGCGAGTTGCACTTGTTATCACCACCGACGAATGAGCAAAAATAATGCAATGCTGTAATAAGACAGCCCTTTTATAATTGAAGACAATAAACAAGTCATTTCTTGTGTATTCCTAATTCAGACAAGTTCATGCGGCACCCTGCTTGCTGATTTATATGGTATATATGCGATGCGCGGTTATATTAGGTAGTGTACACAACATAACACCGTGTTCCTTATTTAATAATTATTATTGAATAATTAATTATTTTTTCGTAATTATACCTATTTTCTTTACAACTACAGTAGAATCCGGTTATAACGAACCACAAGGGACTTGAAAAATAAGTTTGTTATATCTGAAGTTCGTAATAAACGATAAAAGAAAAAAGTTACATACACATTTTATTTTTACGATACATTAATAAATCACTATATTATACAATATTTACACATTTATGAGTTAGTTTTTGTTAAAAAAGTCTGTAATTTTCGATTGTTCATTATATTTCGTAGACCAAAACAGTTTATCCACACAATTTTCGATTTACATTTTTGAAACACCGTGGCTTGAGCGATTTGCTTTCGTTTTTCTGTCCCGGTTAAATTAGCACACACAAAAACTGTTACCCGCTCTTTTGATAATTTGCCGCCAACACATGTTTCACCTTTAAATTTTAGTGTTTTATCTGGGTTCTTTAATTTAAAAAAATAACCCAGTTTCGTCGCCATTATCACTAAAATTACCCTTGATATTAGGCCACTTATTGTTTAACTAGTCTGTTAATTGATTTATTTGATTGACAAGTTGATTAGGAAAAACCCTGCAAGGTCAGCGTGTACAGTATTGTGAAAATACATAATTACCCTTTAGGATTAAAGATTTAAACACCAATTAGGAAAGTATTTAGGCAGGCATTTCTAAGAAAAGAATTACAGAAACCTTATCTTTGCACATCAAATAATCTACGTATAGTCTGTAAAAATAAAGATTTTCTATTTCGGCTTAGCGCTTTATTACTCTAAGACAATGGAAATGTAATCCTATTCCAGAAGTTACCAAACGTTTTCAACGAACTCAGTTCGGTACTGAATTCAATATTCCGGTATCTCAAATACTTTTCCAGATATTAAATTTCGAAATTATCAAATTTAATCTTTTTGATAAGGCCAGATTTTTTTTATACTTTCGTTACGGCGGTATTCGAAGTTCGTTTTTTAAAAAGATTTTGAGGCAATGTATTATTTTGGGGTCTAAATACGCAAATAGACACCTATTATAATAGATTAAATAATGAGGAATTGATTACCACTTTCATCACTTTCTACTAATTATCCCGTTAGGTATAAGTGCATTCCTATATAATATTTGAATGTACGTTATGTTCTGCATGTACAATTAATGTCACTATTAGTAAACAATAAAAATTGGTTTATGCATATAAATTCCTTTTTAATTACCAATTAATGATTTCGTTGTTGCACATTTCAAAATAAATGAATTATATTAAGTAATAAACCTCTGCATCCACACACAAAAAAACTTTGCAACATAGTTAAAATTAAAAGCGTTCAAAACGTTTTATAACTTCTGAATAGAATTAAAATTCCATTGTTTACCTCTGCGAGCGGTCTTAAGTCATTGAGCAGGTAATTTACGCTTTCACTTAAGTCGCGTACGTTTATTGAAACCCAAACGTTAGAAAGAAACGGCTGTATATTCAATGTCTCAGAGTAATAAAGCGCTGAAATAGAAAATCTTTATTTTTACAGACTATCTGTTATTTATTTTACTGGCAGAATACTTGCTTACTTTTGTGTAAAATTTAATGGACGGAAACAATTTTTCGAACGTTATATCCGAAAGTTTGTTGTTTACGGTTTATTATAATATAACAACAATATTTATAAGATCTTATGGATAGTGTGACGGGACTTTTAAAACTAGTACGTTATACCGGAAGTTCGTTATAAGCGTTCGCTATAAGCAGCTTTGACTGTATATAGATGAAAACAAGAATTTATCTTTCTTGTAAAAACAGTGATAAGAAATGTTTTACAAATCAAAGGCGGCATGCTATTATTATTAATATTTTAATTTTAATATTTTCTCACATTATGAGAGTAAAAATGTCGCTCCTAAGATTAGCCGCCCCGGACATATGTCCGGGTTGTCCGGTCTTAGCGCTAGACACTGGACAGATTAGATAACAACAATAAAAATTAATCAAATAAAAGCTTAAAGAAATGTATTGAGAAAAGTGTATAAAATATAATTAATTTCTAATTCGATACATGGCACTGCGTCGAGTTGACAGGTTTTTTGATGTTTGTTGTAAATTACTTATCGCCATACGTAAAATTCCTTCCAAACGTCGTTTGCTAGACGGTTTCGATTTTTGGTTTTATTGACATTTAATATTGAAAACGTTTGTTCAAAAATATACGTGGATAAACTTGCGCATCCCAATGCATTTGTTCGCAACGCTTTATATGCGTTTTTATCCGTTGCAGCGGTAGAAATTTAGTAAGTTGCTTTCATTAAATTTGTTACGTAAATTATCATCATTTTGCAAGTGAATCAATTCAAGTTGGATTGATTCAGGTGCATTTTCAGGTGAAATTGTGAAAGTATTGCTAAATATGTCCAAAAGCGGCTTAACTTTTTAGAAATCTGAACATTGTTCTTGAAAAGCTTGTATCAAGATATTTAATTTTTCTGCATAGGTCACGTTCACATCAGTTTTGTTAAACTTTTCAGCTGTATTCTTACAATTAGGAAAATAGACATGATTATATGAATTTATTTGCGATCTGAAAAGGGCCAACTTACATTGAAAAGATAGAATGTGAGTGCATAGTTGCGACATCAGATGATCTTTGCCCTGGAGTCGCGTATTTAAGATATTCAAGTGATTTGTGACGTCTACTAGAAACGCCAAGTCACATAGCCAACCAGGATTTTTGAGTTCAGGGTTCTGTTAGAAATGTTTCGATTTCCTCAACTATGTTTAGAAACCGCTCCAGTGTCAACCCCCGGCTAAGCCACCTTACCTCAGTATACAACGGTAAATCTCCATATTCGCTTTCAATTTTTTCCAGAAATTTTTTGAACTGCCCGTGATTAAGACCACGCGATTTTTTTAAATTTACTATTGGAACAACAACTTTCATTAATTTTCAAATCATATTTTTTTTTGAACACAGGGCCTCTTGATATATAATGCAATGGAACTGCAATAGTTCTTCGGTGTCCTTGCAAATGCTGTTTTAAGAGAGTTACTAGCCCAGAATTACTCCCGATCATCGAAGGAGCTCCGTGAGTTACAACAGATAATTTCAATAAATCCAAATCCATTTGGGAACATTGTTCCAAGAGTCCTTTGAGCATATCGCTACCCTTGGTTTGATCGGTCAATGACCTCATCTAATCAGCATCATCATCAGTATTAGCATATGTTTGATCATCTCTGTCTCTTCGCCGCACAGCCTACATTTTCAATCTTCGTCCCTTCTCCAATATTTGTTTTCTTGTTTCCACATCTAAATTGCTATCATTTTCTTTCTTTTATTATTAAAATATTCGGTATCTTCTTTAATGTTCCTATAGTTTACATTATATTTTCCTTCTTTCACCTTCGTCCATCTTTCCTGGTTTTGACATCGCTGTCTTCTAATTATGTCCTCTCACGCTCATTCTTAACCTTCATTTTTCTTTGCATAGTTTCTTTCATAATATTATTTTCTGGTTTCTTGTCTATATTTTATTCTTCCATCATTTATTTCTTTCCAGCATTCTTTTAATATTTTGCACTCTGTTCTACTCATTTCCTCCTCGTACTTTATCGTTCTCTTTCCCGCCTGCTCCCTTATTTTTCTTCTTGCACCTCCTTTCTAATAATGTAAGCGTTTCCCTTTCAACTCCCAGTACCCACTTCCACTATTTTTCTTTCAGTCCTTCTATCTCTACTCTTTTCCAACACTTGTTACAACACCACACTTTTTATTGGTTTCTCGGGTAATAGTTTCTTTTTCCATATGTCCTTTTCAAACAGTCTATCCGCTACACTCCACACGTTCTTTTACATGCTCCCCATCTTTGTTGTCATGCCTCGTCTCGTGTATCCTAAGCATGTAAATTCCTTTACCTGCTGTATCTCCTCTTCCCTCAATTTCCACTCATCCTTTTTCCCTTTTCCTCTCCCTTTTCTCAATACCATTACCTTAGTTTTGTTCCCATTTACTTCCAGATCTTTTTCTAAAATATCTGTACATCGTTTTTAATATCCCTTTCATTTCTTTTTCTTCCTTTGCTATTAGCACTATGTCATCTTCACAAGCCAGCGATCACTGTTTCCTGTTCCCCACTTCCAGGCCTCCTTCTTTTTGCCCACTTAATGCCTCCTCCAGGTCTCCTGTGTATACAGCAAACAAGCTTGGGCTCAGTGGGCATTCTTGCCTCAGTCCCTTCCTTGTTACAAATCCTTCACTTAGCTATATATGTTCCTCGTTTCTTCGTAATTTCTTCCATCCTTTCTATTAGCCTTTCGTTTATCTTTTTTTCTCAGGTATTCATAGCTTTGCCTGTTCACTATCGAAAGCGCTATTAGGTCTATGAAAACCGCTACCATTTTCCCCCTTTTCTTTTCTAATTCCTTGTTTGCCCTGTGTTTCAGATTGTACACATTATCTCCTACTTTAGCCTTTCCTCCAGTACGGTCTCGTATATTTTGTACGCCCTGTTTAGCAATGTGATTCTTCTATAATATGTCACTTGCTTTTTGTCTCCTTTTTTTGTGCACTGGGCATGTATGTCCTTCTCTACACCTCTCCGGGAATCCTTCCCCTCTCCATATTTTGTTTATTATTTCCGACATCCTTTTTGCTTCCTTTTCTCCTCCATATATCCACGCCTCACCTTGTGTCCCATCTGCTCCTGCATCTTTACCTGTTTTTCACCTTCTGTATTGCCCGATCACTTCCTCTTCTTTTATTCTTTCTCCTTCTTCATGTATTTCGTATCTTTTCTTATTTTGTCTTCCTTCTCTTTCCTGTATTTGCTCTCCTTCCAGTACGTCCCTGAAATATCTCTCCCATTCGTTTATTTGCATTCCCGTTTGTGTCCATCTTCTCCTCTTTTCTTTCTTTAAATATATGCATACGTCTTCTTCCGTTCGATATCCTTAATCTGTTCTCCTGTTTCTTTTTGTTTTCTTCCCTTTACTCTCGCATGTTTTCTTGTATTTCTTTACTGTATCTTTATATTATTCTTTTTCTCCTTTTCATTTTTTCCGCAGTCTTAGTGTTCTTCCTACCTTCTTCTTGGCCTACTTGCATTCTCGGTCTCACCATCTCTTCCAACGCGTTTTCTCCTCCTAACAATTTTTGAACTTGACTTTCTCCGTTGTAACAACCCATTTTGAGTTGTATTAAAATATACCGTAATTTAGGTCCTTCGTTCATTTAGTTGTAAATATAAGAAAAATTTTATTTATTAATGATTTGTGAGTATGAGGTAGGCAACTTAATTTGCATTTTGGTGTAACTTAAGTCTATGAAAATGATTGTTGTTCAGATACTGATAGAGATATTTGTTAGGTATGCGCATATATTTTTAGAGGTTTATAGTTCTATATTTCTGTACTTATTCTTTGCGCAAATATTTTCACGCAACGCGTCATTATGATCATCCAACTTCCAAAGCGTCCATTTTTGGTACTTCCTGATGAATGTTGTGTGATGCAAGAAGCTTTTTTTTGGGTTTCCACCTAAATTTTGTGAAAGTGCCATTGATTTAATGGCACTTTTACTTTCTTTTTTTTTACTTTGAGTTACACTTTTATTACTTTTACTTTTCTACTTTAATTACATTTTAAGTACGTTTAATTCTATTTTTACGTACGCTTTCATTTTATGATTGCAATTTTTTAGTTAAAAATTTCAAGAAAATGCAATAAACGGATTATTCAATTTCATAAAGATAAATTTATAAGAAGGCAAACTCCATTTTTGGGTTGGTTTACCACGTAAAGCATTATTTCAAGATATTGCGCAATATTGGTGCAAAGATGACATCACCTTGATTGACATTTACGTAATCGTTTAGATACCAGAGGTTATTAAAAAGTTTGTGTACAATTTAATGTTTAATGATTTTTTAGAATTTAAGGCTATTTTTAAGATATATTTTATTTAACCCTATCATTTTAACTGTTAATAAACATAGTCTGTATATTTTTTTATTTTTTACATTTCGATAAAATTTTTATTGTAAACCTCGGTTTAGTTATTGCGAGCATTATTAAAAAATAACTTGGCGTCCGAGATCATTTTTATTAGTGTTACATTGCATTTTTATTATTTATGTTAAGTGAAAATAACACGGCATAATTTGTGGTAATTAAGCAAATCAAAAGATTGATCCACCTTACGTTAATCTACCGACTGAATCAAAGGCATTAGTTTTGGTGAATGGTTTGTATCTCCCGTTAGTTTAACGATTTGTTTTGGAGAACATTTTTACACTCATTTATTTTATACTTATTTCTTAATTATATTATTAAAACTTTTTATACTATTATACTATTTTCACACCTTTATTTATACTGGCGCTCGAGCAGGGACTTGATTTGCGTTCATTACCATTATTGCTTGTGATTTTTGCTTTTGTTAGTTTCAGTTTGGATTGTTAGAGTTGACCATTTTAAAGGTATTGATGCGGAAAGGTTAACTGTGGATGAGAAACGCAAATTATTAAGGCGTAAGTTAAATTTAGAAAGGATTGATCCAAATTTATTTGATTCGTATAAGAAAATTGAAATTACCAAACCATCGAATTGGAATTATTAAGAGGTAAACTTCATAACATTCAATCTTTAATACATTTATTTAAAAGTAAACCTTCGAGAGGAGAATACCTTAGACTTCATACTTGTTTATTGCATATTTTGAAACGTTTGAATTATACCACTTTTGATAATGAATTTTTGTATTTACACGATCAATTGTTAACTTTATGTAATGAATCTTTAGAATTAATTGAATCTATTAACGAAAACTTTGAATTGAATAATGAGTTACCATATTTAGACAATTCTAATATTTATTTGTCACATAACGACAATGTTAATACTTCAGTTAGTATTCCAGCTGAAGATTTTTCCAAATTAATTCAAAATTTACAAATTTCTAAAAGTTCTGTTCCTGTTTATAAATTAAATTTAAAGTTTAATGGTAGTGAGAAAGAAGTTTTTACATTTATTCAAAGATGCGAGGAGTTGATGATGGCCCGAAATATTTCAAAGTCGGAGATGCTTTTATCTAGTATTGATTTATTTTCAGGAAAAGGTTTAATATTCAGAGCTGTGAAGCCCTTAATTCATACGTGGGACCAACTTATTTCTAAATTAAAAAGCGACTTTTTACCCGAAGGACATGACGAAGTTTTGTTAAATGAAATTAAGAATAGAAAACAGACTTTCGATGAAATTCCAACCCTCTTTATTTCCGAAATGGTTAACTTATTTTCATAGTTAGACGTTCCTCCTGAGTGTGAACAATTAAAAATTATTATGAAAAATTTACAACCTTGGTTTGCTACTCAGTTAGCTCTTATTAATGTTAATGATATTTTCCATTTGGTGGAGTTATGTAAAAAATTGCAGCAAGTGAAAGCTCAGAATTCTAAATTCAAATTTAATTCTTGTTCAGATTCACAAAGACAATCTGAATAAAACCTAAATCTTCTACATTGAGTCAAAATATTAAACCTAAAGTCAATTTTACTGGTGCTAAGCCAAAAAATACAAATTTAACTTTTAATAATTCAAAAATTAATACAGCTAAGTCTTCAACAACATGTTTTAAGTGTAAACAATTGGGTCATACCTATCACACCTGTGACAAGGGTGATGATAAAATCTTTTGCTTTAAATGTGGTTATTCCGATGTTACTTTTACTAATTCTCCGAAGTGTAAATTTTCAAAAAACTTGTAAATGGAAAGTGTTCTGTTAGTCGACACATTCCTTATGATTTTTTAGAGGCTGACAAGCACGTTTTTAAAGAATGGTTAGTTACAGTTAATAAATTTTGTGGAACTCCAAAAACTTGTTCCAAATTTGTTGAAAAAAGAATGATATTAGACCTTTTATTAATGTGAAGATTTTTAATGAAAATTTTGTTGCTTTATTAGATAGTGGAGCTACCGTAACAATTTTGGGTAAGCCTGCTTTGTATTTAATTGATAAATATGATTTAAAATTAAATAGGAATTCACCTTTTTCATCACTGATTATTGCTGATGGTTCTTTACAATCTATTTTGGGAAGTGTTGATTTATCTTTGACTGTTAATGGTATTACTAAAACTATTTCTGTTATTGTTTCTGAATCTATTACTACTGCGATTACTTTGGGAGTAGATTTTTGTCAATTATTTGAAATTGAAGCTGATTTTAGTGAAAATTCTGCGGAGACAAATTTTTCAATGACTAAGGGTATTGATGATCTTAATAATGATCAAGTTTTTGAATTAAATCAAGTTATTGACCTTTTTAAAACCTTATCAACTTCAAAATTAGGTCAAACCAATAAAGTTTTTCATTCAATTAATACTGGTGATGCAATACCAATTAAACAACGTTATTATCCATTATCTCCTACTATGTTGGAGCATGCGAATAGAGAAATTGATGACATGTTAGAGCAAGGAATTATTAAACCCACTTCTTCTCCTTGGAATTCTCCAATGGTTTTGGTTCGAAAGAAGTCAGGCGAATTTAGAGTTTGTTTTGATGCGAAGAAATTAAATTCTATTACAAAAAAAGATGCTTACCCTTTACCATTTTTAAATGATATTTTGGACAAATTAAGAGATGCTCGTTATTTAACTTCAATTGATTTAAAGAAAGCTTTTTGGCAAATTCCTTTAGACCCTGAGAGTTGTGAAAAGACTGCTTTTACTGTTCCACGTAGAGGATTATTTGAGTATACTGTTATGCCCATGGGACTTACCAACGCACCCAGTACTTTACAACGATTTATGGATTCAATTTTAGGTCATGATTTATCCCAATCAGTTTTTGTTTATTTGGACGATATTATTATATTTTCAAGTACATTTAAGGAACACCTTGCTATTTTAAGACAAGTTTTTAAAAGGCTTAATGATGCCAAATTAAATATTAATTTAGATAAATGTGAATTTTGTAAACCTCAATTATCATATTTGGTTTTGTTATCGATAAGGATGGTCTTCACACTGATCCTTCAAAGGTGGAAGCTATTACTAAATTTCCTCAACCAAATACTTTTACAGAAGTTACACGTTTTATTGGAATGTGTTCTTGGTATAGACGTTTCATTCATGATTTTTCCAAAATTTTAGCTCCGATTAATAATTTATTGAGAGGTAAGAAGAAATCTCAAAAAGTTTTATGGAATAATGAAGCGAACGATTCATTTTTGAAAATTAAATCTCTATTAGTTGATGCTACTATCTTAGCGAGTCCTGATTTTTCTAAAACATTTTATTTACAATGCGATGCTTCCAATTGTGGTGTTGGATGTGCTTTAACTCAAGGTGAAGGAGAGAATGAGGTTGTCATTGCTTATGGTTCTCGTACTTTAAACAAAGCCGAGCAAAATGATTCAATTACAGAACGTGAATTACTAGCTGTTATTTTTGGAATTCAAAAGTTTTGACCTTATATTGAAGGTATCCATTTTAAAGTTATTACTGATCATCATTCACTGATTTGGATCAATAATTTAAAAGATCCTTCAGGCCGATTAGCCCGATGGAGTGTTAAACTTCAACAATTTGATTTTGAAGTTATTCATAGAAAAGGTAAATTAATGTTGTTCCTGATGCACTTTCTAGAGCACCTTTGGAAGTTAGTTCTCTAGAATTTTCTGCGGTAGATTTAGACGATTGGTATAAGGAAATGTTAACCAATGTTTCTAAAAATCCTGAATTATTTCCTGATTAGAGAGTGGAAGATAATAAACTTCACAAATTTATTTCAAATGATTTAAACATCGAATCGAATTTAGTGGAATCGGAATTAGTTGTTCCTAAATCTTTAAGGAAAGACATTTTACAAAAGTTTCATGATGAACCTACATCATCACATTTGGGTGTTTTTAAAACTTTTTCAAAAATTAAAGAATTTTATTATTGGCCAAAAATGAAGTCAGACATTTCCAAATACATTAGAAATTGCAACGTTTGTAACGAAAGCAAGTCTTCGCAGTTTAATCATTATGGTTTTATGGGTAAAGAAAAAAATGTGTCTTATCCTTTTCAATGTATTTCTATTGATTTAGTGGGTCCTTTTCCAAGATCGAAGAGTGGTAATACAGTTTTATTAGTTATTTGTGATTGGTTTACTAAATTTACTTTGATTCATCCAATGCGCAGTGCTACTGCAAAAGGTATTTGTCAGTATATTGAGAATTATGTATTTCTAGTTTACGGTGTTCCTTAAATTTGTATGGTGGACAACGGTCCTAAATTTAAAAGTGCACAATTTAAAAATTTAATGAGTTCTTACAAAGTTCAATCCATTTGGTTTAATGCAAGTTATCATCCTCAAGTAAATTTTGTTGAGAGAGTTAGGTAGGTACTGCAATTAGGTCTTATATTAAAGATGATCACAAGGAATGGGATGTTGAAATTCACAAAATTGCCCATGCTATTCGTAACGCTGTTCATGAGTCTACGAAATTTTCACCTTCCTTTTTGGCGTTTGGTCGTACAGTTCCAATTTCTGGAGATTTGTATGGTCGACTAATGGATTTTAAAGAGGATGATTTATTTATTACTAACCGTGAACAATTAGTTCAAGATTTAAAAGAACTTTCACCCATTTTTAAACATGTTAAACAAAATTTACATGGAGCTTACGAAAGAAATTCAAAATCTTACAGTTTGCCACGTCGTCCATTGAAATTAAATGTTGGCGATTTAGTTTGGAAAAAAAATTTTACTTTATCTGATGCGACTAAGAATTATAGTCAAAAGTTAGCTTCAAAATTTATTGAAGCAAAAGTTATTGAGGTGTTAGGTCCAACTACGTACCGATTGGCCACCCCTTTTGATAATAAACCATTAGGTGTTTTTCATGTTAAAGATTTACAACCCCATTAATTCTTAATTATTTTTCTATTCCTAGTATTTTTGAGACCTCTTACATTCTGGTTTCCTTATTTACATTGTTATTATTTTGATGATTTTTCAAAGTAATTTTATTTTTGTGCTTATTTCGCACATTATTTTATTTTATATTTTTGTGGCTTTGCAAACCACTTATTTTATTTTTGCTACATTTATTTAGCACGATTGTTGATATTTAGATCACATTGTGCGATTGTTTTGCTGATTTTGGGACATTAGTTCTCAGGCAGATTATCTTCTTTTATTGGATTTACAATTTGCTATTGTTACAATAGTAAAATTTAAGATAATCATTTTGAGTTTACCTCTGATCGTTATTTAACGTGAAATTTTCAAACTCTTAACCGTTGATAAGAAAACTAGTAATGCTTGTATACATTTTTATTTTTTATGTGATTTAATTATTTTGGTTTCCCTGAAATTGTTTCGAAATTCTAGCTTTTGACGATTCCTGATGTGTCTAGTGTACTATTCTTGGACGGTGCTTGAGGACTTCGGTTCGCCTCGTGTCAACCTCGATTAGTTCACTACCGGGTTGTGACTTCCTGGTTATGACGTTTTGGTAGTTTTAGGGAGGGGGGTTGTTGTGTTCGTAAGAGTGCATCATCCTTCTCTTTGCTACTTCATCTAGATTTCGACCTAATTACAAATCGTGCGTGTTAGTTAGGGGTATGTTTAGTCTTGGACGACGACTGTGGAACAACATGAAACCTGAATCTCGTGAAGGGTAGAGTGGCCTCTCTTGTTCTCCACGACGAAACATCCTGAGTTAATTTTGCATGGAAATAGTCGTATCTTGGATTCACTGATTTTGACTCACCGAACGTGACTGTGGTAGGATTTTGTTCTATTTAATCTTTATTTAGCATTTTGATTCTTTCCTTTTATTTTTATTTACATTTTATTTAGGTATTAGTGTTTACATTCTGCTTGAATTTTAATTAGTTTAAGGTTTTTTATTTCCTTAGATTTTAGTAAATTTGTTTATTAGCTTTGTGTTTGGAATCCCCGCTTTGGTGATCTCCGAGTCCAAATTTAAGGAGGGGGCTCTAACAACCCATTTTGAGTTGTATTAAAATATACCGTAATTTAGGTTCTTCGTTCATTTACTTGTAAATATAAGAAAAATTTTATTTATTAATGATTTGTAAGTATAAGGTAGGCAACTTAATTTGCATTTTGGTGTAACTTAAGTGCATATATTTTTAGGGGTTTATAGTTCTATATTTCTGTACTTATTATTTGCGCAAATATTTTCGCGCAACGCGTCATCATGATCATCCAACTTCCAAAGCGTCGATTTTTGGCACTTTCTGATGAATGTTGTGTGATGCAAGAAGCTTTTTTTTGGGTTTCCACCTACATTTTGTGCAAGTGCGATTGATTGAATGGCACTTTTACTTTCTTTTTTTTTACTTTGAGTTGCACTTTTATTACTTTTACTTTTCTACTTTAATTACACTTTAAGTACGTTTAATTCTATTTTTACGTACGCTTTTATTTTATGATTGCAATTTTTTATTTAAAAATGTCAAGAAAATGCAATGAACGGATTATTCAATTTCATGAAGATAAATTTATAAGAAGGCAAATTCCATTTTTGGGTTGGTTTACCACGTAAAGCATTATTTCAAGATATTGCGCAATATTGGTGCAAAGGTGGCATCACCTTGGTTGACATTTCCGTAATCGTTTAGATGCCAGAGGTTATTAAAAAGTTTGTGTACAAAATTTTACGAACAGGTATTTAATGTTTAATGATTTTTTAGAATGTAAGGCTATTTTTAAGATATATTTTATTTAACCCTATCATTTTAACTGTTAATAAACTAGTCTGTATATATTTTTATTTTTTACATTTCGATAAAATTTTTATTGTAAACCTCGGTTTAGTTATTCCGAGCATTATTAAAAAGTAACTTGGCGTCCGAGATCATTTTTATTAGTGTTACATTGCATTTTTATTATTTATGTTAAGTGAATATAACACGGCATAATTTGTGGTAATTAAGCAAATCAAAAGATTGAACCACCCTACGTTAATCTACCGACTGAATCAAAGGCATTAGTTTTGGTGAATGGTTTGTATCTCCCGTTAGTTTAACGATTTGTTTTGGAGAACATTTTTACACTCATTTATTTTATACTTATTTCTTAACTATAATATTATAAAAATACTTTTTATACTATTATACTATTTTCACACCTTTAGTTATACCGTTACTTCCTCCATTCTCTCTCTCATTTCTTCCACACTTTCTTGCACTCCTTTACCCATATTGTTTTTCCCATTTTCTCGTCGTACCTCTTTATGCTCTCTTCAGTCCATACCTTCTTGGTTATGAATTCCTCCTCTTTTACAATCTCCTCTCTTTCTCTAACTTCCATTATCAATTCCAAGGGCTGGTCGTCCGATTCGACCCTCTCTCCTACCCTAAATGTCTTCACCTTTTCCTGAGCCTCTGTATTCGTTATTACATACTCTATTATTGATCTACCCTTGCTCCTATATACTTGTACTCCCCCCTCCCCCCCTCCTTTTCTTCTCTATTCCCATTCATTATTTCCCACCCCCTTTTGTTGCACGCTTCTAGCAGTTCCTTTCCTTCCATATTTAACAGTTTATCCTTTGTCTGTCTTTTTCCCGTCCCTCTCTTTTCTTATTTCCCCCTCTTCCCCTATTCACGCTTTAAAATCCCCTCCTATTATTATCATCTCCGTTGTCCCTTTTATCTTTCTACTGTATACCGTCACTATTTTTATTTTTACTTTTTCCCACTGTATGTTCCTTTCTACAATACCTCTTCTTTGTTGTACTTTCTCTTCCTTTCCGCGTACTGCACCACCCATGAGTATTCACTTGACATTTCTCTTTCCCACCACTCCCGTTCTTTTTCTTCTAGCCATGCCTCCCACATCCTGCTCCCTACTCTCAGAAATCTGGATCTGTATTCTTTAATCTCGCCACATTCCAGAACAGTACCTTTAGTTCGTTTGTCTCTTCCTGTATTATTTCCCTACTGTCCCTTTGTTCCCTTTGTTGTTCTTTTCCATTTCCTTTACTCATTTTTCCGTTACTTTGCCGTTTCTCTCCCCTTGCTCTGCTTAACTCGTATCTTTCTCCATCTATCTTCATTTTTCTATATCCTACCCATACTTTTTTTCTCTACTCTCTTCTTTCTGTCGCTTTGCTCCTTATTTTGTTTGTACTCTCCTTTCTCCCCTTGTTAGGTCGCGGTCTATGTAAATCCCTGTATCCCTCAGTTTTCTCTTCTCTCCCATAATCTTCTGCTTCTCCTCCCAACTCTCCATTTTCGCCACCACCAGCTCATTTTCCCTATGCCTGTTTATCACCATCACTTCTATAAATTCTACTCTTACATTTAGTTTATCTTCCATCATCCCTTGTAATTCTGTATGTGGTTCCTTGTTTCTCCACCTCTTTATTACCATGTTGTTCTTCCTTTTCCTTCTCTCCTCACCGTCTGCATTTTTTCTAGTTTTTCAATTCTCTCTATCAATTCTTTCCCCCTTCCATTCATTTTACCTTTCTTCCACTTGTTCTTTCATTTCTTGAATGTCCTTCCTAATTACCTTCATATTTTCTTCCTTCAGGTTCCTCATATCCCGCATTAATTCCTTTATTCCCTCCATTTATTTCTCTTCCTTCCTCTTTTCGCTTTCTACTGTTACGCTGTTCTTACCTTTTTCCTCTCCTGTGTTTTTATCACAGTGATGTATTCTTGTATTTATCGGTCAATAATTATTTACCACATTATTTATTGCGATATTGAAATAAACTTGGTGTCAAAATGTTCACTTTTTTACCCTCTATTAGAATCTGTCATCAGATTTTCTGTATCACTTCCCGATATCAGCGCGAAACATAACCAGTTTAGTTTTTGATAACGGTTTGAAATGTTAAAAATTCCTTTTTCACTAACACTGAACAGTTAAAAAGTATATCACATGATCGAGATCATTCGCTTGATCTTATAGTACAAGACTCACCTTTACCAGTCCAATCTTGCCTCACAAAGCCACTTTTAAAGCGGAAAATTCCGACCCTAAGCGTCTTTATCGCGATTATCTCCAAAGAAATACTTAACAATAAATTAAAATATCCAGTGAAGTAATTCACAATAACTAAACTAAAATAAATCCATAAACGTTCGTATAAGAAAAATTAGCAGAGCAATTTCCAAAAAGGCTTTTCGATAAATCGAGTAGAAATATTAACAGCTGGGCTGTTGAACAGATATCACTAGATTCATTAAGTGCTAAACTAAACAATTAAAATTGTTGTTGAAATTGATAAAGCAGTAACTCTTTTTTGAAGGATTATTCGATTAAGTTGAATTCCAAGCGACTTTTAACAAAATCTCCATCTGTAAAAGGCCGAAATCTTTTCGCTGTTATACCAGAAAAGCTTTCAGTAGCAGTTTCTTCATCATGAATGGGTTTTGTAAACATGGCTTGCTGGCTCAGTAAACACCTTTTTGAAGATGATTTTATTTTTGATTTCGTAACTCGCCGTTTAATTTTTCAAAAGTAGGATGCTGTATTTCTTAGTGTCTTTTTACATTGTAACCGAGTTGGTAGCGTAGTGGTGACACGACCTGCTTAGCATTCGGGAGGTCATGGGCTCGATTCCTGTTACCGTCTACCTCGTATGAGTTTCTTTCAGGGGGTTTTCCTCATACACATGTAGCGGCATGGTCACTGGGTATATGCACAACATGTGCGGCTACTTAGGCGAATGCTGGGGTAGTATTTTCACCCTCAGAACCCTAACTCCGTTCCTTCCGATCCTATCCTGACCACACCCATCCTTAATCCCACCATGTGTATATACGTAATGTATGTATGTATGCTGGGAATCTATGATTGTGGCTGAAGTAGCTCGAAAAGCTCGAGCAGACCGCCCTCCTCCTCGGGGAGGGAATGAAATACGTGGTACTTTCCTTTCCTTTTCCTTTTACATTGTAATCCTTTGGAATGGCAACAGAAACAAGCGATATTATTACGCGACGTAATAAAAAAATATTTCTGATGCCAAATGTCTTTAAACTGTTGATTTTCATCTTTGACCTTACGCTTATCCGTAGCGAAATTCATAATACGCCTATTACCGTGCATATGTGTAGATACCTAAGAATGAAATTAAATAGTAAATAACTAGTTCCTTTCAAAGAATATTCGAATAAAAGTTGAATTACAAGATAATAAAGTTTAAAATATTGCTACCTGCTTACAACATTCACAACACGTTGTTTTACATAAGAACCAATAAATAACGTAGTATCGTTTTGTAATAACTTTCCAAAACGATAATAGTTCTGCAATGCACGTGTACTAGGTAAATGCAAACCACACACTGGGCCAAGCAAGTGACTCGCCGGTAATCGTCACGCTGCGCTCTAACACGAACTTATCCGAGCTCGTTCCCCTTCAGTCCCGTATTTTCTTCGTTGGCAGGCCGTCCGAACATGAACAGCGGGCCGCGGTTTGTACATCGATGCTTTAAAGTCTGTTTAACAAGGGGAGAAATGTGGGAGAATTCTAATATCGTGAAACGTGTGATTTCTTTTTAAAAAACCAACTCAGCCACGGAGAATAAGTTCAGGCACTTCCCTCTGAGCAGATGTTGTCACGGTTGCTTTCCAACTGAAATATGCGGAATTTTTTATCTAAAACATGGGACTAAATAGATCAATGCTGTCAATTTTCATTGTAGATTCCTTGTCCTTTCAATGGGTTGCCGAAACACTAAGATTCAGTGCCCCCTCTTTCTTGTTCATGTGATTCTACACACAAAAAGTAAAACTTTTACAGATTTGTAATATTCACATATTATCCATCATCGTGAAGGTCTCCAGGCACTCCAATCAATTTAGAAACTATGTGATGCAAAGCTAAGCACAACTGGTATATCGGGACTCCTAATTGTTGCAACTGAGGGAGCGGGGCAAATATAAGAGCATTAAGATCCAACGCTTCTTAGTCACACTAAGCTGAAAGATTTACTTCTTATCCAATGTCTAGCTCAAAAGGGTAGGGGTCCTTGGTTGAATATTGATGACTTACATACATGCAAGATCTTAAGTTACATTCTCATTTATTCTTTATTAGTTTTCATTTAAAAATAAAATATTTATACGACTAACACTGCGTGTAACTATTTCGTTGATCATAATCCTTTCCTGACCATGTAGTTGTTATGAGTGCACTCTGTTATATTAGATTGCTGATGAGAATATGAGTACGTATATGCCATACCCAAATACCTGCCAAGGTGACGTTCTGGTGACAAATCTGTAAAACACATCAACCATCCTTTGGAAGGGAACATATTTCATCTAAAAATTATTATTAATTTTATTAAATACATAAGTAAAAAGTTTACTTCGAGTAGGATTAGAACCTACGACCTGTACTTTGCTAGAGTACCGCGCTAACCAACTGAGCTATCAAAGTATAACCCCCAATCGATGTAAATTTTGTCTTTATGTACGTAGAACTGATGCACATTCAAAATTTAATGAGATAACAATCAAATTACTTATAGTAATGGAATGTGAGCTTGCAATATAGCAAGGATTCACACATACCAAAGCAATTTGACTAATATTAAATTATTATAATAATATTTCACTTACTTCAATATATCTCATATCCTATGTTTCAAAGAGGGTTGGATGATATACCACGCAAAACATCTTTCGGAAGTGTACACACCCATGTGTGTTCTTCATCATTTTGGGGAGGTGGTTATTTATTTAGCATTAGGTAACGAGGAACCTTTAAAAGAAGGTATATTCCCATTTCTTAATCAGTGGGGCTGAAAAGGTGTAAAGTCTCCCTAAATAATAATCTAAAATTATGGGACGAAGAACACTTGTTTCGTCCCACTAAATAAGTTTGAAGGAAGTTTTGAGTGGATGTTTTGATGTACCTACCTAATAAGTTACGTACGGACTATTACTCTTTACCAATGGACGTAAGCAGGATAATGCAGACGATCTTGCTTCCAATGTGTTGCTAAGATGGAAGTCTACAATAAAAAAATAAAAAATTCATATATCGAAAAAGAGTGATTTTCTTGAGGTAAAATAAGGAGTAGAACCAAAGCTACAGATGAGGGTGTGGATCATCATGGAAGTCATTATTTTGAAAACCTGAAGCAATCTTTTGCATCTCTATTTTATTATTATTTAATATATTATATAGATCATATCGAGTTTTAAATTATCACGTTAAAGTATAGAAAAACTCATGGTAATTACAGTGACTTAGTCTTTGTACCCTGCGGGTTCGAGGGAAGAATAGGGCTACTCTCGTCCCAGAGGCCGTAAAAGGGATCGATGGATCTACGGTTTGCCGTCCGGTAAGTGGAAAAAAGAGGATCCTGGTTGTTGAGGGAGGCGATCCTAGGTGTTAGAGAACCGTCTTTCTGACACGCTGCTTTGGCTCTGGATTCATTTAAGACGGGCGGCCCTCGCTAGCCCGGAGAGATCAAGCGGCTTGTAGGATTCTTTTTACTTATACTTTCTTCTAGCCTTTTCTGTTTTCCGCTTTTTTAACTTACTTACTTGCTAGCAAGCCGTTGCAAGATAGGAAAATGCTCGTTTTCCTCAACTTTGGCGTCTATACTTTTTAGGTATCACTGCCGGAAACTGACATCGACTTAGCTTTGCTGTCACATTTGAGGCTTCGGGGAGGGTGGAGAGCCGAGAAACTGAAGAATAAAATGGATAATTGTCCCACATCCAAAGGTTTGATGGATTCCAAATCCACATCAAAAGACCCCTTCGAAAGCGGAGGCATGGTTGGAAGCTGTCGAGCCCCCTTCTGCAAAAAGAGAAAGAGGATACAAACATTGAATAAACTAAAGCGAAAGATGTTGTTGAGACAGAAACGTAGCTAGATACAATTAAAACTGGAAAAAGGAAAAGGTTTAGGAAACACACTCGTGCCTTAATAGAAGTTAGAAAACCTAAAGAGACATTTAGTGAATTATTCACATAATAAGCGTAGAAAAGACGAGCTGCTGTCTTTATGTCCTAGTGCCAATTAAAAAAGTTGGACGAAATTTGCTAAATGTTAAACTAGAAAGTAAGAAGGATTAAATAAATGAAAACCCTTTGATACAATTGAAAAGAAAAGTTTAAATCTGATAACCGACTAAATGATTCAATTGGGGTTGTGTCTAGTACGGACCGAAAAGTATGTAGCCAGGAAGAGCTTTTAGATTGTGCAGCATCTGCCGGAGCAAGGAGTGATAATGAAGGAAATAATTAAAAGAAAAGTGGAGGAAAACATAATATCAACTGCTGCCATAAAGGTAACATTTTTAAGAGCGAAATATTTTTGTGGCCACCTTTCAAAACGGTGTTCTAATAGCGAGATGTATGTATGGGCAAAACAAGCTCACGATGAGGAGACTGACTGCCGAACCCCCCTGTATTTATAATAATGGCTTAGTCATTTGTCGTGTTGCGTTTCAACTTGTATACAATTATTCGTGTTGTAACTTGCATTCTGTGTCTTGTATTTCGACCTCCTATATAAAAAGAGTTTACTTTATAGATTTGTTTTATATTTTATATTATCATACCGTTTGATAAATAGTTAAGAAGAAATAATTTTAATAGTGACATTTCTTTACCTGGTAAATTTTGTGTTCGTTTAATCGTTTATCACTTAGTATATTAGTTCTATCTAAGGTAAGTTAAATAAGTTCTGTAATCAATTTGGTGGAAAAGTAACAGTTTATAATTTTTTTTCTCAAGTTTAAGCACTAAATATTTTTAATTGTTACCCATCTTGTTTTATAGAAACTACTTTAAACCTCAGGAATATGTAAAAGTTTAAACTGTTTTCTTTTTATTCATTTTCACGATTGAATTATTTTTCTAATTAATAAAACATGAAGCGAATTAATTTGTATGCATATATATATATATATATATATATATATATATATATATATATATATATATATATATATATATATATATATATATATATATATATATATATATATATAACAGGGTGACAGAAAAAGTGAAATGCATAATGCCACGAGGACACTAAAATAAGAAAAAAAATTCCTATAAACTTAGGTCCGCAACGCCTTAGTTTAAAAGATATAGGGTGTTGAAGTTTAATTATTTTTTTGTTTTTTTTAATATCTTTTTACAATGATGTAATAAGCGGACGAAATTTTGTATACAGGGCTTTTTATCACGCAGAATTCAAATATGACCTTAGTTCTTTTATTACTGATAGAGGGCGCCACATACAGATTTCAATCTTGTTTGAATCGGTCCTAACTTTTTTGCCTTACACTGTATGTCATTTTCGACGGGAAAAATTTGTTTTCCCATCTTTTCTGCTTCAGAAAGGTATACCTTATTGAAGTCGCTAGGATCAACGGTTTACGAGAAAAATGCTTCCGATGCATGCAAATTATCCAAAAGCGCCAAAGTAACTTATTTGCAAAACCGTAATTAGAAGTCACCAATATGGGTTTTCTATTAATGTATGGGCATGTATAATTGACAATTACTTAATTGGCCCATTTCAATTGCCCAATCGCTTGACAGGTGAACTGTATCGAAATTTCTTGGAGAATGAACTAAATACGTTATTAGAGGATGTTCCATTGGCTATTATTGGTAGAATGCGTTACATGCATGATGGCGCGCAAGTTCACTTTTCTCGATTGGCAAGGGAATTTTTGAATAGGAGATTTGGAAATACGTGGATTGGTCGAGGGGGGCCTGTACCCTGGCCAGCTCGTAGTCCCGACCTTAATCCCCTCGATTTTTCATTTTGGGGATTCATGAAAAATGATGTTTATTCTGTAGAAATACATAATGAAGAGCAAATATGGATAAGAATTATGGAATCCGCAGATAGATTCCGTAATAACCCAGGAATATCTCAAAGATGCCGTCAATCCTTCGGAAGAAGAATTGAAAAATGTATTCAAGTACAAGGACAACAATTTGAACATCATCTAAAAATTTTATGTTTTTTTAATCACTGCCCTTCATTGTTGCTATTAAAATTTAATTGTTGAAGTGTTATGTCATTGTTTTTGCAAATAAGTTACTTTGGTGCTTTTGGATAATTCGCATGCATCGGATGCATTTTTCTCGTAAACCGTTGGTCCTAGCGACTTCAATAACGTATATCTTTCTGAAGCAGAAAAGATGGGAAAACAAATTTTTCCAGTCGAAAATGACATACAGTGTAAAGCAAAAAAGTTATGACCGATTCAAACAAGATGGAAACCTGTATGTGGCGCCCTCAATCAGTAATAAAAGAACTAAGGTCATATTTGCATTCTACGTGATAAAAAGCCCTGTACACAAAATTTCGTCCGCTTATTACATCATTGTAAAAAGATATTAAAAAAAAACAAAAAAATAATTAAACTTCAACACCATATATCTTTTAAACGAAGGCGTTGCGGACCTAAGTTCATAGGAACTTCTTTTCTTATTTTAGTGTCCTCTATCGCGTGGCACTATGCATAACACTTTTTTCTATGTCACCCTGTATATACATATAGGTCTAAAGAGGAAAAAAGAAAAAAAAAACTTATTAAACAATGGCTGTTATATTGTAAAGAAAAGAATTCTGTGTATTGTTTTTATTGCAAAATCTTTAATGTTGCAAATTCTGCGAAAACTATAAATTTAAGTAACGATACTGGGTTTAATGATTGGCGTCATTTAAGTGGACATTTAAGTTACCACCAAAAAAGTAAGTTACATTTCCAGAATTTGAAGCAATGGACATATCCTTTAAATCGAATGAAAAAGAATAAAACTATAGATTCTGAAGCACAAAAGATATTCAATAAACAAACAAAATATTGGCATGCCGTTATTGAGCGTATTTTTTATACGGTTCAATTTTTGGCTGAACAGAACTAAGGCTTCGAAGTACTATTAATAAATCGAATGAAAAAAATAATGGCAACTTTTTGAAATGTATCGAAATGATCGCAAAATTCGATCCTATTATATCTGAACATGTCAACCGGTCTCAAATGAAAGCGCACAAAAATATACCTCATTATCTTGAGGACAAAAGTAACGGTAGGTCTAAAATTTTAAACATTGCGAAAACGCTAAATATTTTTCTATTATCCTCGACTGTACACCCGATGTCAACCACCAAGAACAGATTTCAGTATGTATCAGATTCGTCAATTTAAACAATTGGGAATTAGTATTGAAGACCACTTCCTAACTTTCTGTTCCGTTACTGATGTTACCGGCGAAGGTTTAACAAACTTTTTGTTATCGACCTTAGAAAATTATGCATTAGATATCTTTATTTACGCGGTCAAGACTACGGCAACGGGGCAAACATGAAGGGTTTACAAAAAAAAAGTTTAATTGTCAATAAGAGCATTCTTTGTACCCTGTTGTAACCATAGTTTGAACCTTGTCGTTAGCGATGTCGCAAAGTCAAATACACTATTTGTAAATTTTTTTTCTATAGTTCAAGAACCTTATAAGTTTTTCTCTGCTTCAACCCATCGATGGTAGATTTTGAAAAAACATATATCAAATTTGACTTTAAAGCCGTTGTCAGATACCAGATGATTCAGCCGAATTGATGCTATAATACTCTTAAGGTATCAACTAGGTGAAATATACGATGCTCTTTTTGAAATTACTTATGTGCAAAGTGTTAATAGTGCTGTAAATAATGTAGCTATGGCACTTGCTAAAAGGTTAAAAAAATTTGAATTTGTATGCATGATTTTATGGTTTAATATATTAAGCAAAGTTAATACAGTGTCCAAAATTTTACAAACACAAAACTTTAATATTGTGCAAGCGTATAAAAAACTGTCGTTCAGATAACAGTTTTAATGATTTATTAGAAGAAGCTAAGATATTAGATATCGATCCAAAATTTAAAGATGAAGGCGTTTTAAGACCTCGAAAAGTTACAAAACAATTTAGTTACGAAGGTGACGATGAACCAATACAAAATGAAGAATTTAAAGTGCATTGTTTTTTTAATTTAATAGATATTACTACATCTTGTAACAATAGATTCGAACTATTATCTGCCCATGCGGCAATTTTCAAATTTTTATGGAATATTTCGGAATTTAACAGTTACATGAATCGGAGCAGCTAGAGTTTTGTACAAAACTTGAGAGTATATTAAGAGATAAAAATCGAAATAAATTTGATATAAATGGGATAGAACTTATGCAAGAATTGCAGTTTTTGTAGAATTTTGAGAAAAATGTCAGTTATTCGCCAATTACTACCCTAAATTACATTGTAACCAATAAATTACATTATTCTTACCCAAACATTTTTGTGGCATTACGAATTTTATTGACAATTTCAGTTTCCATAGCCACAACGGAAAGATCGTTTCCAAAGTAAAAAATTGTTAAAAACTATTTACTTTCTACTATGGTACAAGAACGATTGGAAAGTTTTGCCATTATTTCAATCGAGTCTACATTAATTCAAGAGTTAGACATTGAAACGTTAATGCAACAATTTTCAAAAAACAAAGCGAGTAAAGTCCAGTTCTGTTAAAATATGTTCAATGTTCCAATAATTTTGTTTAAAATTTTTGCATTTATGAATAAAATTTTTAAAATTGAAATTACCCTATAATATTATTATAAAAATAATTTTATCCATTATCTAACATCCCATGTTAATTCATTTCTATTGACAGTTTTGATCATTTCGGTAAGTATTCGTATAATTTTAACTTGAAAAATTCTAAGATGAATGTGTGCAAGATAGAAGTTAAAACAAAAAAAATTCTACTATTCTATAAGGTTTGTTATTTTTTTTATAACGTGTATAGAGGCGCGCTTTTTGTTTTTGCACGACGGCGCTCGACAAAATTGGCGCGCCACTGTGCGGCATACTTCGTTATAATCGAAAACTGATTAACAAGAAAACTTAAATACTGCAAAGGCCTACTTCCAGTAATAATAGGACACCCTGTAATTAATCAATTTAATTTTTTTTTAATGTAGATATATGACATTTGAGCCACGAATCCTTCACTTAAACGCATGGTTGAATTTTGATTTTTCTTTTTCGCTTATAATATAATATAATATAATATATAATATAATATCCATATATAATGAAATATTTCTACAATTACTCCTAAATAAAATTATTAGTTAAAAAGTGTTGTTCATACATCCAAATAACTAATTTTAGGTACATAATAATTTTGTAATTACAGTTGATTAGTTATCTAAGCGAAATAAATATCTTCCTTCGTAGTAACTTCAGAACATTGGTATTTTATTTTTAGATAAGGATATTAAACAATACTTAACATAAACTTTGATTATATAAAAATGTAAGAAACGTGATATGATTCTCACTCCTTTAACGATCTACCAATTTTGGTCAAAACTTTCCATCCAGTATTACAGAAATACTGATTGGTCAGAGTTTTGACAAACAACAAATGATAAAGACATATTTAATACATAAAGGAAAATTGTAATTTCTTAGTCATCTAATCAATATAACTTTGTCAATCTTTCATAATATTAACTAGCTGAACGTAGTCGACGACTGGATCAATAAATGCAAATGGCTATACTATTAAATAATTAAAACATTGCCTTACAACTGATTTATGAAAATTCGTACTCCTGATAATAAATATGTGATTTGTTGGTACTATTAATCCACTATTACACTTCTAATAATTGTGCATGGTTTAAATTAGGGACCCATTTTATCTTTTTTTTAGCGGACAGCATTGTGATTATAGTGTTCACAAGTTTTGAACTTCGATATTTTTTATCAAGGTTGAAATTAAAATAGTAGGTACTTTTAATAACCTGTTCACAAAATAAACAATCATGCGATTATGCTTGTTTATACAAAGACGAAGATGATAGAAAGTCAAAAATGTTTGGGTTATAGAGGTGCGAGCTTTCTTATCAATGTTGCGCGCATAGGAAATGTTCTCATTGGCCATTGAACATTTTTTAACAGCAAAACCTGAAAAGTAGCAATTGAAATCATTTAATAAAGAAAGAAAGACTCTGCATTAATACGTATGCAAGGACAAATTACTTGCGTTAATTGAAATCAGCAGTCAAATGAGCTTGTGGTTCAGAAAGTTTACTTTCCACATAGTAGTTCGTGCGTTCAGTGGTAGGAATATTTTGTAAGTTATTTTATTTGTTACATTGTATTTATTAAATGTACTTTCCTGTAAATTCACGCCTTTTTAAAAATTTGTAAAACATTAATGACAGGGTTGTTCAAGTTCTAACCTTTCTTCGCGTATGAACACTTTTGATAAATATTTTTCCAGTACAGTTTTTTAAAAGCGTTACCTTTATACCAGTATTTCTAGTAGAAAGTAAATATTTCTTTGTTTCTTTAATTTTTACATTAGAATGAATAATGAAATTGAAGTGTACGTGTTGACCTGCGTCATTTATTTAACAGTATTTCCAAATACTAACTTGTTACGAAATCAACAATAACGTAATACACTATTACGATTGTTAATTGATTTATAAAACACGTATACAGAAGAATGCCGCCTTGACGATGCTATTTAATTATAAGTGAATACATACATACCTACGCATCTTGTCTAAAATCGTTCATATTGAAAATTAAATTTGCTCTAGCAGCGCTTAATAAATAGGAAACAAATTCAGACAACCTTAAAATTGTATATGTATTCTACAAATACATTGCCATAGAGCACGATAAAGCATTTCATTGTAATCATACCTGTGTAGTGCGCATATACATAAATCTTTTAGGTTATCTAGAGTCGCATTTCTGTGATAAATCAGGTGGTTAGAACAAACGTTTTTACAGTACGCTACGGCACTACCAAATCCAAATTTTAGGAAAACGATGAACTTACGTTGTGAGTGAAACAAAAATCTTCAATAACAACTTTGGTCGCATGGATGATCACGGAAGTGCGTGTATCTTTTGGTTTATTACTTTACATGGCAACTTAGAAGGCAAGTTTAAATCGCAGTATGAATTTCTAAGAGAAGAAGGCATAGGTTCGAATCCCATTTGGTGGAATCTTTTTATGTATAAAAAATTTTACAAATCATAAAATGCTTGTTCATTAAAGCTGTCGAAGGATTATATATATATATATATATATATATATATATATATATATATATATATATATATATATATATATATATATATATATATATATATATATATATGGAAGGAATTAATACAATTTACACTACTATTTCAGTCACTATCCCAGTGTGTTAATCGCAAATCTATATTTTATTACTATATTTACTATTTATTATTATTATTTACTATTACTATATTTCTCTTGTACCCTATAGTTTCTTAAACTATAATAGATTGAGATTGAAAGAAGGTGGCGACCCGCATCGATGGGATTATTGCTGTACGAATTTGTATGTTGACGACTTGACGTATCTTAACAATTTTGAATCAATGCTAAAATAAGAGAATTTGTTTAAAAATTTATTTGTAGTGTTTTGAAAAACAACCTTTTTATGTAATTCCTTCCTCTATTAAGAATTTTTGTTACATTTAAACCGATTTCGTGTTTAGTTTGATTAACTAAGCACAAATATTATGTTTCAGCTCTGTATTACTTTGATGAGCGGCTGGCCCCTGACAGTGGTTTCTGTCTAAAAAATGGAAATAAAAAGGAAAATTAAAATCTACGGTAACCTAGGTTACTTGTAGATTTTAGTTTTCTTTTTTATTTAGGTAACTTAGGTTACCGTGGATTTTAATTTTCCTTTTTATTTCCATTTTTAGACAGAAACCACAATAACAGTACACACGCGCACTGGGCCACCTGTCAGGGGCCAGTCGCTCGTATTACTTCGGTGTTGAATGTTATTTTCTTTGAATCTTTATTTAATTTGATCCATGTACCTTCCGCAATAGCAGTGCAAACATTTTTTTACTAAAATAAAAACTAAATTAACTTTGAAAGTGCAGCATTAAATGTTGTGGTTGTCAAGTTAGATACTGAGCTAAAGCTCATCCGTTTAAAAGAAAGAATTATTTTACTCAAAATTAGTATAAAACTTAAACCTAATTTTTGCGCTTTAGTTTTACATAAAGTAGACGTGAAAGTAGTATAGCTATGTCGGTTCTAAACCGTTCTACAGTGTTGCCGTATCTCAGCACATACGTTGTTGCCCGATGATAACGTTCATTGAACTCTTCAAGGTCATGACTACACCCATGGTTCACATTTTGTCTAAGATATATTTCTCAGCTAAAGAGGGTTCGTATTTCGACTAGGTATATCTCCTAAATGGTTTGTTTCCTAGCTTAGGCGAGGGTTCCTATCTCAGCGAAAATGAGAATTCATTTCCGTACTAAAGTAGAGAGTGTGTTTCTTAGTGAAAAGGGTTCATATTTTGACTAAAATTAGGGTTCGATTCCGTAATAAAGTATAGGGGTAATTATGTGTGTCTTCGCTATTTGTTCATATTCTCGATAAGGCTTATTTCTCCTCTAAAGGGGGACCATATGTTGGTTAAGGTTTTCTTTTCAATTAAAGGGAGTTCTTATCCAGGACAAGTGCATCTCCGCTAAAAAGTTTTGGTTCGAGTACAAGCCAACATGTAAGGTCTGTTTCGCTGCTAAAGTAAAGGGGATTATTATTTCACAAATACGCGAGGGTGTGTTTATTAGCTAAACTAGAGACGGTATTCAGATAAGTGCAACTCCGCTATAAAGTATTTGCTCTTATCTTGACTAAAGTGAGGGTTTGTTCTCAGCTGAAGGCGGTTCTTGTCTCTGTTAATGAAGCACTTAAACGTTTTACTTCGTCGTTACGATTATTTCAGTTTGGATTTCATTTGAAAGGTAGAAATTTTGTGACATTGAACCTACATTACAGATGTGTATTAAAATATATTTTAATAAAATACTTACCTTTTTTTGGGTTTATTAATGGTGTATTTTAAATTATACAATCTAAACGTTATCTTGTTCATGTGGAAAAGTATACATTGGAACCACAAAACGTAGCTTTGATACAAGACGTAAAGAACATATGAGATTTTGTAGATTAGGTCAACCAGAGAAGTCTGCGGTGGCTGACCATGCTTTGAATAATCTAAATCATGACATTCAATTTGACAATATGGAAATATTGTCAAGACAAACTCATTATTATGTTCGTCTACAACGTGAAGCTATTGAGATATATAAACACCCTAATAATTTTAATAGACAAGAGAATCTCCGTTTAAACAGGTTTTGGCATCTTATAGTTAAAAAAAGGCATAATGATACGTCTTGATTTTGATTTTAATTTTGAATTTTGGTATGTCTAGGTTTTTTGCTGTGTTTTCCTAGACCTTGAAGCAAATGCTTTACCAATTATATGTTAAATTACCACAGCACTATAATTTAACATAAGTAGTTGAAATTAAGATTAAAATTAAAAAATTACAAAAAACGTTCTGCATTATGCTTTTCATTGTTAATAACACTTGCAATTATTGACAAAGATATCTCTTTGTTAGATTTAACTAGATTATTTTATTTGATGTCATGTTTATATTTGTGAATGCTTCTATCATTTTCAAATTGAAGTTTTTCACAACTTTACACTTATACCATAACTTGATTAAATTTTGTTAAATGTGTTTTTTGGCTGACATTTTTCATTGTTAGCCTTCGCCGTTACAGGGTGTTCTGATTTGTTATCTTTAAGACAGTTTAACAATATTCAATTTTTAATGACCTAGTTATTCTTTACTAAAATTTAATTCTATAGTTGGCTTTTTACGTTTCTCAAACTGCAATATTAATAGCAGGCCGATGTTTATGTTTTAATTTTTCAACTTTGACAAAATTGTTTGCAACATCTTTAACAATTTTAATAAATATTACTTCTGATGAAGATAACTGTAAGTGTTATCGAAACGTTTAGATTGTATAATTTAAAATACACCATTAAAAACCCAAAAAAATAAGTATTTTATCATGTGTGTAAACAATCTTTCGTAAAAACTAGATCAGCTAGTACGTCATTTTCCGTTCCCAGTCGCATGCGTTGTTTGATTGACCCTCATTTAAAGATAAGTAACTACAACCGCGATTTGACTTCATCAAGCGCAACCGTATTTGCTTCAATTGTTTATTACCGGGAAACATTGTCTGTCACGTGTGGTTGAAATTTGCCGCAGATTGTTTCTTTTCAAATATTAGAAAATTATCTGTTCTGTCGTATTAGATTATCGAAAATTTAGGTATATTCGACTATAAAGTTTGGGAAGCACTAATTTAGTTACCAATTATTTCTTTATTTTGCGATGTTTGGATTTATGGCAAATTGGAGTAGGCTATAGTACCCAGGTTGGTGTGAACGGCATATAGATTTTTCGGTTTGTTTGAACATAGATTGAAGTTCCTAGATTACATGCGTTGGTGAGAGTAGGATAGCGTACAATGGAATTTATATAGGAGTTTAAAATAATTAGTAAATAGTGGTTGATCTTGCTTTTAGGTACTCGTTAATTTATAGTTTAGCGTGAGTTGAAATTACGGCATTGTAAATTATTTCTTTGTAGTTTAAATTGTTGTCGATGTTTCGAAAGGAATTAAATTTCTGATGGTCGAAAAGTAACATAATATGTATGGGAATAAAGTTGTTCGTAGTGCAGTTGATAACGAGAGGTTCAGTCACGCTTAAATATTCATACTTTTATTTTGTTTCAAGTTTACCAGTTGACTTATATCCGGAATTATTGTTGGTGAAAGTACAGGAAATTTATTTGAAAAACAGGACGTGTGCGTCTCATTTCTAGATATCAAGTCTGTTTCTTTCATGGGAATTGTCCACTATGCAATTTCGGAGTGGAAATTTTTATGCGATGATTAAAAAAGATGACGTGATCTTGTGAGGAAAGGGGGAGTTTTGTTCTTCGTTAGGCAGTTGGAGTTGAGGTTTCGATCGTGAAAGTTGAAGTAAAAAACAGTAGTGCGAGTTATTGTGGTGTGGGGTCTTTATCGGTCTTTATCGTTATGGTTAAGTGAAGCGCTTCGTAATTTGATTGGGATTGTACAATATTGGTGCTACATTAGCAGCGCTTTTATGCGGCTTTGGAGTATAAGTACACCCTGACAAAATTTGTTATCGTATACCGTTTTATCGGAAAATTCCGGGTTCAATAGGTGAAGGCGAAGATTTCCAATTTGCCTTGTGCTGATCAGAAGAAAGAAAAGTATCCTTTTCTTAATCTATAATCGACGTCGGCGCCGAGGGTGTAGCGAATTTTATGATTTTCTGTTAAAAAACTTGCGCGAATTTATTGATCTATAGGATCTAGATTGTTGTCACGAATGTGGATTTACGGAGATTATAGATAGTATTACCGTAATTTTTAAGTGTAACAGAAAAGTATCACGTGCTGTTTTTTTATTGGTAAACGTTAAAAAGCCAGTTTAATGTGTGTTTAAGAATTTATATAAGGTTATTTAAAAGAATGTGCCCACTTAGAATTGTGTTAAATTTGTGTTGGTGCTACTCTTATAGAACTGTCAGCTGTTATGGAATTGGATCAGGACAATGGAAATTGCGAAAGGACGCTGTTAACATTGTTTTCTTTGCTTTGTATATTAATGTGCCTGATTATAGTAATGTTTGGTTTGGTTTTATTCAATGACGAAGTGGAAAATTCCGAGGTCATTGTACTTTTAACGTTTTTGATTTTCAGAAAGCTTTTGTCTGTTTTTATTGTAGTAATAAAGTCAGTTGGATTTAAATTGAATTGCGATGAATTGAAATTTAGCACCTGCAGTAAAAAATACTATTTAATATTGTCATTTGTACATGTGTATTAGTGATGCTTACGTAAGAAGAAGTAATTGATATTACTTCTCCTTGACGTTAGCGACAGCTGCTGAATAGGTGACTTAGCTTTATTATTTTTCTAGGTATTAGGTATTTTTGTTTGTTTTGTCGAATTACTTTCGTTCACGGGCAATGCTTCTTGATTGTACTTGCCGTTTGTATACATTTTTATGCTGGGTTTTAATTGTAATATACATATTTGTAACTTTTTGGGCATTTATTTTACCTTCACCAAATTAAAAGCACGTTGATTTTAGTTCGACAAATTTTCAAAGTTACCGAAATTGAAGCTACAAACATTCAGAAATGTAAAGTAAGTTTTGATTATTTGTTTTGATGAATTTGAAATTACGTTTATTAAAGTATAGGAACTTTTAAATATCCGATCGCGTTGTTTATTTTTATTGTGACAGATATTCATATTAAATTGAATAATTAATACCGTGTTGACCAGTAATTTTTTTTGTTAATTGAGCAAGTACTATTACGTTGAAGTTTAGACCGAAAAGGTATAATGAATTTTGGGTTTTCTGTTAGGTCATTATTTTAAGATCTAGCTCATCACATTTTTTCTGCTATAAATCTATTTAATAGTGACTTTTTCTTCCATCTGTGCATTTCTGATATCGTATGAACGTATTTGTAGAGGAGAATTGTTTTAGTCTATTGGCGTGATTGTTACACCTCAGCAATGAATGTTATTTAAAGGATATCGAATGTTGTATAAAAAGATTCTGAGTTGAAATGATTAAATTTGAATCAGATATCATAGCGAGTTAAAAACTCATATAGAGACGATAACGCGTGGTACTGTGTAGCTCCTTTATTTTGAGGAATCCAGGGTCAAGAAGTCAAGAACGGGTAGCGCGAGAATGAATGGTAGTTTAGCACTGTAATAAAGTGTAGAATGAACATGTATTTTTTATTCGTGTAAATGAGTTAGGATTTCGTAATGGAAACTTTTACGTATGATTCAAAGACCAACAGCACTAGAACTAACCATAGTTTGTGGAAAAAAAAACTCGCCCACAGGAAAGACTTTCATAAAAAGTTTAGTTTTGGATACTTTATTGAGTGAATTTAAACTTGGACATTTCAAGAAGTTATTACGTTTTTCTTAAAAATGCAAAGATGGCGTAGATAAAGAATTTATCGGTTGCCTTGGTTCTATTATCATGCTTTCAGATTTTTTTCTCAGCAAAGGCATATGTATTTAAACCCCTTAAGAATGATTGATGCTGATTTATCTATAAAAGAGCTGGGGTGGTTGGCATTTTGCGAAAATTGTTAGCCAGCCTTTAGTTCGAGTGGTTAGGCGAACGGTCGCGTGTGATTTCAAATGCATAACGATATGTACCAATTTACGTTGTAAAATTTAATAGTGCAGTTGAAACATTGTTTACTGTCACATTTTATTTTGGGGATGGAACACTAAAAACATTTACAAGTAAAGTTGATTTTTTATCGAGTTCGAAACTGTTAATGTTATGAAACTTTTCCAATTTAAATAAAGCGTAAACATATTTAAAATAAACAGTAACCGTTGTGCTAAGTGAATATTTGTATAAAAAACCGCGCGATAGTAAAAGAAAGTTTTAAAGTGATCTTTTCGAACTAAATGGACGTTTTGCATATTGTAAAGTAAAAATTTAGAATGTATTAAATACTGTCAATGCTGATGTAAATATGTGTGCGTTTCTTAAGGACATAACACAAATTAAGTGTATAAATAATTAAGAATTTAGTCACGAAGAGAAATAGAATATTAAATTCAGTGACGAACATATAAGAAACCAAAAAATGGATAAGGAGATTCATAAGCAAGGTCAATTTGTGTATTGTTGCGTTGTGAAAAATTGATTATTCTAAAAAGGGGCCATAATAAGATTTAGCCGGGGAAAATTTAATTGAGGTAATTTTTGTGGAAGTCAATTATAGTTAATGTTTTAATATAGTTAATTATTCAATTTATTCTTTTATTTGGTTTGTAGTGGACCTTCCCCAACAATTTTATTTTGAGACTTGTTTAAAACAAATATTCAATTTAAGTGTTACAAGGCAATAGTGCCTTATTAAATTTCTTTGCGTTTTCTTTTATGTGTTACATGAAAGATCACAAACGTACAGTGTAATAATTTTTTCGCGCTTTTGGCTAAATTTGTAAATGTCGATTAGAAACTAGGTTTCTTTTAAGCAAGCTATTACAAAATTTAAGTGTTTGTTGAAGATATTAGAATAAATTTGCTTGCTTCAATTTAATCCCCAACAATTTTTTTCAAAGGTGTTTCTAGTGGCACAGTTGATACTTTGCCTTCAGATAATCATGGATTAGTGTTATCTGTGGTAATTGATATTTTTTAAGTAATATCAAAGGTCGCGCTGTTCACCGTCCAATAACCTATTAAAATTAATTTGTGTAATATTTTAAGTAATTCAGCTGGGATTTTGTGAGTGAGTCTAAACTTGATATTGAAACAAAATTCAATTTATGTTTAAACTGTATTTCTTCTGCATCTACTATTTCATTTCCGGTAAATGGTAAAAACTGTAAAATCTAATATTCGTTGGTTTACAAATGAATTAAGACTGGTACGAAAAACTTTACAATCTGTTTCACATATATACAGGTTTAATCCAGACAGGAACGCAAAAATTCATTTTAGGTCATACAGAAGATCATAAAAAATCTAAATTGCTCTCATTCGCCTACATCTGACATTTATGCTGAAACTTTTAATAACGATTTAGTAGATGTCTCTGTTAATTTAATTAAATAAATTAATGATTTGAGTACTAATTATGTGGATCCTATATATTATATCAGTAACGCTGTTAATTCCAATGATTTAGATCTGAGGTAGATCACAGGTTTGACCTCAAGGATACTATCAAGTTATTAAAAAGAGATCCGGCAGAGATAAATATGGTCTAAATTGAGAAATTTTACTTACATCATTAATATTATGATTGCTCACGTTTGTTTAAATATTTGAAATTATCTTAAAAAAAATGAATTGATGCCTTTTTGGAAAATATTATCCGATTGTCAGTACGGTTTTCGAAAAAACTACATTACCACGCCTGCGATAATTTGCTTTACAAATAATATTATTAGCAGTTTTGTATCAAAAACGGCATAATTTCAGCGAAAATAGCGTTAAACTTATTTCTTCTAATAATCTGAAACAATTTGTTAGATATAACAACAAAGATTCGCACAAATTACCTGTAACAAATGGAGTACCACAAGGTTTCACACTTGGTCCTTTATTATTTCTTATTTACATTAATGATATAAGTAAGTCGGCCCCAATGCTTGCTTTAGATTGTACGTTGATGACACAAACATTTCAAAGGATCTTGGGCAAAATAATAACAGTTCCAATAATGCTCTTCAACCGATAAAATTATGGATTACAACAAATAAAGTAATTTCGAATGAGGAAAAAACTTAAATAATTTTGTTCCGTTCTAGCATTCTAGCAAAAGGTATAACTTCTGTAAGTTTTCTGGGCGTACAAATAGATTTTAAGTTAACATGGTCACTTCACGAAGAAAAAGTGTGCCCAAAACTCGGTCACTTAGCGTATTTATTTCAGTTATCTAATTTGGTATCAGTAAGTGTTTTAAGATCTGTTCATTTTAGTTATTGCCACTCAATAATTTTCTATACCATAATTGTGTGAGGACATTCTACAGATTTCAAGAGGACCTTTGCTATGCAAAGGCGTTGTGTACTCAATATAGTAAATGCTGGTTTGCATAGTGATCGTAGGGATATTTTTCGTAACCTAAATATTTTTTAACTGCCCCTTGCTAATGCATATTGGACATTTTTTTATAGATAAAAGTAAATTAGATTATGTTGTCATAAATCTATTCATAAGTATAATGCTAGGTATAATAACAATTTTTGTATTAAGTCAATAAGACTAAAACAATATAAAACCTCTACAAATTATTGAAGCTTGGTTTTCTTTAATGCCTGAATCAGTTCGTCTCATAGATGTTGCTAAGTTTAAAAATACTATGAATACTTTTTTTTGTGTAGAAATGTGTTTTACACCGTCTCTGAGTTTCTAAATAGTAACCCCGAAGCTTTAAGCCAAATTTAATTTTGTTCCAAACGTGTTGATGTATTTATACTTTTTATATTTATATTTATTATTATCTCAAAAAAAAGTGTAAAAACATTTTTTAAGAAGATTAAATTCTAGGTAAGTTATCTTAATGTAAGTTTTTGGTAAGGTGATAAATAAGCCCTAACGTGCTTTTTGGAAATACCTAGAAAACCGTATGTCAAAAATTATAGAGCGCTTTTTAGAGGTAACTCAATTTTAGATAAGTTTTTTTTATAAACGTTTCTCGCAGGAAGCTTGGTTTATCTATTGATCTTTTACACAACTCTCCAAATACTTAGTAATACATAATACATTTGTCATTTAACACCAAAATTTCTGAAACAGTTTGTAACATTTTGTATAAAAAAAAGTAGAATTTTAGTGTTTTGCATTGTGTGTAATTTATACGTTTCATGTAAGAGAAAGTATTAATATATTAAAAATTTCTTGAACTGACTAGCGCCACCTTACAACGCGTCCTATACGTGTGGTATAAAAAGTTGTTCTCTCTAGTCTCTTTGCCCTGTATACGTTGCTAAAGAAACGACTCCAGCATAAGAAAGTCATGTGCTGCTCATATCAGATGTTTTTAATTCAGTAAATGTTTGTATTTAAGAAAATTAAATGACACCCACATTATAATTACTATACCTATAATATAAGTTAAATTTAATACATCTATAAAAATGTTTTTATATTTAATTTTTCAGTCCAAATAACTTACATTTGTTTTCTTATTTAATGTGTAAAAGTTTTTCAGGTCTGACGACCAATATTTTTTAGTTTTGAATATGTATTTTTTTGGTTTTTCTATGTAAGGTAACAAACATATTGTTGACGTCATCAACACTATCAATTCCGTTTAGATAGGTGTTGACTTAATTGTCACCGAGCTAGTTGGACCTGTGACAACATAACCTACGTAGCGTTTGGGAGGTTATGGGTTCGATCCATGTTACCGTCTACCTTGTATGAGGTTTTTTAAGGGGTTTTTCCTTATATACATATAGCTGCATGATCACTGCGTATGCGTACATAATGTGCGACTATTTAGGTGAATGCTGGGGTAGCATATTCCCCATCAGAACCCTAACTTGATTCCTTCTGATCCTATCTTGACCGCACCCGTCTTTATTCCTTCAATGCGTATATACGTATTGTATATATGTACCTATACTGGGAATCCATCGCTGTGTCTGAAGGAACGCGGAAAGCCCGAGCAACCCGCGTTGCTTTCTTTTCCTTTTCTTTAATGGTTTTTTAAGAAAAAAATGGCTTATTTGTTTAAGGCACATTAAACATGCCTACAATGGAGAATGTGGAAAGTTCAATTCAAGCTTGTATGCGTAACTAACAGCAGAGCAGATCTAGATGTAGCTTAAAAACATAATGTTGATAGTTTCTGTGCATTAAATAATAAAGGACGTCTGATAAAATTGTTTTTATATTTATGAAATGTCACTTTTTTATTGCAACATATAGACATTAAAATTACTTTATTTTTCTTGCAGAGTGTGCGAGGGCAAGGAAGCTTCAATCCATGGCGTCGAGGCCGTTTAATGATACTCCAGTAAGTTATACGGTTTAATAGTTTGATAAAAATTTATTATAATCCTTAAAACGTAGAGTTATCATTTACTAGATGAGATTACTAAGTAGATGCGATAAGCCACGTGGGCGAACATCAAGCGAGTTTACATATGAATTGATTTATTGGCGCCAACGAAAAGTGACGCGCCAGTAAATTTAAGTTAGATGTGTAAACATTAACTCGCGTGCAAGTGCCGTCTTCTGTAATTTGCTTGCGCCAGTGAGGAGTCATATACCGAGAAAAATAAAATTTGTGGTGTCGTGCACGTGTAAACAAGAACTTGCATGCCTATTCACCAGTTTTTAGTTGATCGTGGATTTGTATAGATATAAACAGTAGATAATACATACTAATTAGAAATCGTTAGTATTTTATTTGTGGTATATGATATTTAATATATTTTAGTGATGATTGACCATCTAAATCTTCTTCATCTGTATATTCTTTGAGTGATAAGGGACCATGATGTGAATAAGGTTCCAATAAGTATTCTTTCAGTGGAAAAGCGTTATCATCTACAAACACTATGTCCTGAGGAATGCTCAGTTAATAGTTTTCTATTGCTCTGTTCAACGTACATTCTGAAAATTCACCTCCATCAAATGCTCTTCCGTTTGCACCGACATCAATATATTGACAGCAGTATTGGTCGTCAGCTAATGCAAGCAGTACAATACTGAAGGTGCTTTTGTAGTTATACAATTCAGAGCCTGAAGGCAAAGGACTTCGTAACACAATATGTTTTCCGTCAATAGCACCTGCACAATTTGGAATATTCCACCTTGTTGAAAATCCTTGAATTATTTTTTTCCATGCCTCTTCTGTGTAACTGAAAATAAAATATAATTTGCCATTATATAGAGTGATTACCATGTATTACTGTTAGTGGGTTAAAAATTTACATTTTTTAGGCAACAAACACAAAATGAATCATCTGATTTGATAAAACGTACGCAGTCAACAGATATTAATGAGGAGTTACCGCCTTTGACAAATGACTCGACTATGTCAACCCAGAATGATTCATCTATGGGAATGAAAATAACCCCAAAGTACAGCTCCAAAGACAGTTTACAAAAGAACCAGGCAAAACAGCGCAGAAAAAGCTGTGGTAGAGCTTAAGTAAATTGCAAAGGTATTAGAAGAGAAACTTAATAAAGAGGACGAAAATGAGTTTAATTTATTCAGCAAATCAATTCCTTGTCAGTTAAGGAAGCTCCCAGAAGCAGTAGCTCTGGAGTCAATTGCGTACATACAATCTTATATTGTACAACAACGCTTGAAAGCAAATATCCAGACACGAAAACAAGAGTCACCTGCAGCCTCTGTCTCATCCCGCGAGTGTGCTTGAAATCCTACATCTAGCAGTTATGATAGTAATTATTCAAACAGTGCTAATTTATACCATGAAGAACACTCACACATTCTTTCATGGGCAATTAGGACTGTCCCGACTGTGCTATATGGCGACAGCCTGGAATAATAATAGTTACTAAAAGTTCTTTTCAATAGCATATTTTTGGTTTGACTCGTTTTATAAGGGTGTAATTGAAAGTTACTAATAAATAATTTTTAGTTTTGCTATTGTGACAATTTAAATTTCACCTACTTACCGTCAAAAAATCTTTCAGCGCATCATAAATTTCTTCACAAACTTCAGGCACAAACTTAGATATTGTACTTTTCGGGACACGATATAAATATTGCAGTGAAGTAAAAGAATCTCCCGATGCAAGACACTTAAACTTAACTTCTAATTTTACTTTCGCGGATAGCGCATTTCTCATGTGGGTATTAGTCTTTGTAATACGTGGTGTCGCGCAGTCCAGCAAAATCTCAAAATTTGTTTTTGTCATCCGGAGATGATTTCTGTAAATTCCTTGATCTTCTGCTGCTAGTTCCTCGAGAAGTTTCTCAGAAGCTCCTAAATTATGCCGCTTACTAACCCACTTTTTTACCCACTTGCGGCATTTCTTTTTCTCCAACTCATTAAGTTTTTGTTTAATTAACAACTTTGCGACAATTCTGCATGCTTCGCGAAGTACAGTTGACATGTTTTCCGGAGCAAACTGCAGACTGTTTTTGACACCTTTGAAGAACTTTCCTATACGAAGTTGATATAATAATGATACTGGCGTTGCTACCCATATCTGTTTAGCGTTTTAACGTGTAAATCTCAACTGGCGTGCAAGTAGAACTGGCGTGATTATTGACGCCAGTAAATCAATGTATATGTAATCCCGCCTTTACTATAACCTGAAACTTCAATATTTAAATAGGGTACTTATTTCTTTGGTTTTATACAAAAATGCGTACTTTTTTTTGATAATACAATTTCAGGCACTGAGTATAAAAATGTTTGCTAGTGAATATTCACGTAAATAAAACATTGCCAAAGTATGCTAATGATATTTTAAACCTGATATTAACAAACAACTAAAAATTAAATTTTTATATTCTGTTGATTAGACGAAAGGGGCGTATTTTCAAGTAAATTTTTCCAAACAAAATTGTTAGTCACACTTGGTCAGCCTCAAACGCACGGTCGACAAGGTTTTAGTCTACACTTTTGGAATTACTTCTAAATAAAACCGATTCGCAATATTACATGGTACTGAATATTCTTCTCCTATCAAACATTAGGTTGGTTGTTTAACTCATAGTTTTTGCATAAATACTCTACCCTAACATTTTGAAATTGACGATTTTCTCTTCTACATCTATACCTACCTACAGGAATATTATGAACCCTACTTTGTCAAATTATCTCTGTCTTATTAGAAAAACCTGAATTTCATTCGTTATCATTAATTCGATTCAGAATTCATAGCCCTTATATCGCACAGTAACTATAAATGTTATATTAATGTTAATTAATATTAATCTACTCTTTTAAAATAAACGGGAATGAAATTATTAAATGCGCCTTAGCCACTTCCATACGTTTGTATGTAAACAGTCGAAAATTCTTGTATTTCAAACTGCCAAAAGAGAGTGCAACAAAGTATAAAAAATATAAATATCTATTTACTGAGAACAAAAGATTAAGGAAGGAAGTGATATGTTGAGATGTCTACTACAAGGAACTGCGTGATTTCCATTAAATTAAACTAACTCTTCCAATAACGTTTGTACTTTAACAGGAGTGCCGGTTAAAAGAACACAGAGGGAAATGTATATAAATAAGAATACTTATCCGTTTCCTCTAATTTGTGATGCTTGCGGCACATTCCCAGGTGCTTAATGAGTACAGGTTTGGTAACTTTCTGCATAGTGGCAAGTTGAGTTGAAATCAGAACGTAAAAAAAGCTTTTAATATTTGGTATTGACCGTTATACTTCTTGGTCTATTACTTTTGAGTAGTTAGCTTCAGTGAATTGATTTACAGTATTCAAAATAAACATATGCAGTATAATGTAGGTGGTGTAATGGTAATCGTATAAAATATAAAAATGTTTTAAATATATAAGTGAAGAAATAAGTGTAAAAATTTCTCCAAAACACAACTCGTTAAACTAACTGGAGATACTAACCATTCACCACAAATAATGCCTTTGACTCAAATCGGTAGATTAACGTAGGGTGGTTCATTCTTTCGATTTGCTTAATTACCACCATTTAGGCTTGATTACTTCCACTGAACATAAATAATAAAAATGAAATGTAACACTAATAAAATGATCTCGGACGCCAATTTATTTTTTAATAATACTCGGAATAACTAAACCTAGGTTTACACTAAAAATTTTATCAAAATGTAAAAAATAAAAAAATATACAGACTATGTTTATTAACAGTTAAAATGATAGGGTTAAATAAAATATATCTTAAAAATAGCTTTAAATTACTAAAAAATCATTAAACATCAAATACCTGTGCGTAAAATCTTGTTCACAAACTTATTAATACCCTCTGGTATCTAAATGATTACGGAATTGTCAACCAAGGTGATGTCATCTTTGCATCAATATTGCGCAATATCTTGAAATAATGCTTTACGTTGTAAACCACACCCAAAAATGGAATTATCCTTATAAATTTTCTTCTTGAAATTGAATAATACATTTAATGCATTTTCTTGAAATTTTCAAATAAAAATTGCAATCATAAAATGAAAGCGTTTGCCACAGTAAAATTAAATGCGTACTTAAAATGTAATTAAAGTGTAAATCAAAGTAAAAATAAAAGAAAGGAAAGTAAAAGTGCCTGAAAAGAGCAAATGTTTTAATTTTTAGTATAATGCGTCAAATATCTTACCATCAAATCAATGGCACTTTTCACTAAATTTAGGTGGAAACCAAAAAATAAAGCTTCCTAACAACACAACTTTCATCAGGAAGTGAAAAAATGGATGCTTTGAAATTAGACGATGTAGTCGTGCGCGAAAAATTTTAAGTCAACGATGACGCGTTGCGCGAACGTATTGAGCAGAAAAAGTAATTTAAAGTGGGAATATAAGCCTTTAGGAAGTATGCACTATAAACCCCTAAAAAGATATGCAACTTAAGTTACACCAAAATGCAAATTAAGTTGCCTACCACATACCTATATTTCAATGATTAAAATTTTTCTTATATTTACAACAGAACGAATGAAAGACCTTAAATTAAGGTATATTTTAATGCAACTCAAAAAGGGTTGTTACAACAGTTTCTAGGCTCAACATGTTATTGCTTACTATTTAAGTGAGATTTTATTTAAACCAAACTACAGTCAAATGGGTACGTTAGTCGTCCTCAAAGAGGTTCAAAGGCCCTAAAGGGCAGCTGGCCAGGCATATCGAAAAAGCATCGGGCAGTACACTACTTTGCAGACCCATCGTCCTAGCATATGCCTAATGGTTGCAAACATAACTTTCATGTAGTAGTACCTATAGAACGGAAAATAAGATAATGACGAATCAAAATAAGAAAAAAAACATATATCCGGAAACAGTTTCATGGTGAAGGCATATATTATCCTGCCAAACTCAAAACGGGAATTCTTATTCCAAAAGAACTCTAGAAAACCATAACAGTAAGTGGAATGCACTTACAGGTACCAAAAATAGCAGATACACTGTGCTAACTGATTAATAATTTATATGGAGAACATTTAGCATTGATAATACTAGACAACGTGACAGAGATGGACCACAATTAGAAAGTATTTGTTAGACGCGAATGTGATTTCTAAGGATAAATCACTCGAAAATAATAGAAACGACTGAATAAAATTCCGCTACGTTGTTGATTGGTGTGGAAATCCGTGTATCATTATTTAAAGTTTCGTATGACGTTAGACAATAAAACATGGCACACACAAACTCAATCAAAAATTCGGAAGTATTCACAGACAAAATAGTAATAATACACAATTGTGCGATAGACAATAAAATAAAGAATTAGATAAGTGATTTCTTTTAAATTCTACGTAAATGGGAAGCACCTAAATGTTTCGATCCAGTTATTTTTGATGGAGATATTTTATCAAATTGGCGAAGTTTGAATTCACTAATCTCTTGGATGTCCAATTTTCTACAAAGAGAAATCAGTGTAAATGGGTAGTTAGTAACATCACCCAGCATTTTCCAAACATTTTCCAATTACCTTAATCCTACTCATAGTTGTAGAGAAGTTAATGTTTTTTATGTGATTAATCTAATAATGACCTTCACAATATCTTAGACCAGTCTTATTTAATTTGTATTATAAATGATTGAGAAATGAGATTAATCGGTATAAATAGCGTTGATGCTAAGTATTGTAAACCAATTTGCAATTAAACCGAGCAATGCTTTGGAAGTAGGATTGTCAACCATACCTGCTTATGCTGTAAGAATCCTGCTTCTTATTCTGCCTCGGCAACATCACTTATATCCGGGATATGAGTCTTTTAATTATTCTTGCTGTCTTCCTTTCCAGAAAGACATTGAAAGCATGATCGTTCAAATTTATACCTGTTAGGGTTGCTGGCGTCTACTTTAACTTGCTTTTATTCCACTTTAGCAACAACACTTCTTTTCTATATATGAATTTTTGAGTTTTTGTTGCTAGTTTCCTTCTCAGCAATACATTTCAAGCAGGATTGTTCAAATCGTTACCTGATTGTGTAACTATACGTCTACTTGCTTTTTATTCCACCTTATCAATACGAGCCCTTCCCAAGATACGAAGTTTTTCATTTTTTGTTGCTGATTTCCTTTTCAGCAACAGACTGGGGCATGGCTTAAATCCATAGTTGCTATGAGGAGTGTGGGTGGTTCCTAAAGAAAAATTCCAGATATGAATCATGGAGAATAAATCAGACACATCTCTCGGAGCAGATATCACAGTTACCCGATTAGATACCTGCTTTTCGATTAAAATATGTGAGATTTTAAATATCCAAACCTATGAATAACATTGTGCACCTGACTCCTGGTTCTGGAGTAAGCAGATCAATGCTGTGCGTTTTCATGGTAGCCTTCTTGTCTCCTCAATGGATTTCCGAAACTCTTAACATTCAGTTCTCCTTCTTTCTTTTTCATGTGCTCAATGATAATGTATTCTACAGAAAAGGTAAGGCTTACAGATTTGTAATGTTCCAAAATAATGCAGGCGCCTACAAGTACCTGGCGCTCCCAGCAATTCAAGAGCTTTATAGTGCAAAGCCGAGGGCTTGTGTAATTTTGGTGGATCGGGATTTAATATATTCTTAATTGTTGCAACTGAGGGAGCTGAAGCAAAGATAAAAACAAATATTTTAACTCGGTTATCACTGCATCTTACTGTTGTGCGTTAGATCCTAATGATCTTATCTTTGCTTCGGGTCTTTCAGTTGGAACAATTAGCAGTCTATTGAATTCCGATCCACCAGAATTGCAAAAGACCTTGGCTTTGTACCATAGCGTTCTTGAGTTGCTGGTAATGTCTGGTGACCCGTAAGTTCCTGCATAATTTGTGAACATTACAGATCAGTAAAAGTCTTACCTCCTCTACGTAGTATATTATTATTGAGCGCATAAACCTTCTCCTATACTCCTCCCCCTCTTGAATATAAAATGTAGGGTACATTGAAAATGTATCCACAGTTTAGATTGTGTACAAAGTGCGCACTCACATAATAGCCTTACCATATTTCATCCGTCCAATCGTTACACAGGGTCCACTATTTATACCAGTGGACCGAATAAGGACAATGGAGACACATAGAAACACAATAAGGAATCAATTAGACAGCTTGCTTCAAATGTGCCAAATTGACATCTAACAACGTAAGCAGGTAACGTTTTGGAAAATCCTGCTTCCGGGATGGAATCCATCAGCAACAAAAATTCAAAAATTGATTAGGAAGAGGTGGTGTTGTTGTGGTAGAAAAATCATTGGGTAGAAGTGTGTGTGGATAAAGTAGAAGCACAAGCAGGTATAGATTTGAACTACCCTGCCTTCAATACGTTGTTGAAAAGGAAGTCAGTAACAATATTTAAAAAACCCATACCTCAAGGTGGAGTAGAATTGCTGAGGTGGAATACGAAGCAGGACCAAGCAGGATTATACCAGCAGAAGTGGGCAGGATTAAGGACAATCCTGCTTCCAAATCGTTGCCAACTTCCCTGTGCACTCTATTCAATGTCTGGTTCAGAATGTAAGAGAAACACTTCTTCACGTGCTTATATATCCTCATATTGATATTTCTACTTTGCTTTAGCTTGCCCTTATGTTTTTCCTAATTTATTCGCTTAAAATTGACTATATGAATTTTTGAAAGATCTGGTTTAAGAGAAACTTGTTTTTGAATAAAGCCCAAAATTACTTTACAATTGCTCTACCAAAACACATTATTTATAATAACTACTAAAGAGAATTATTGAATTGATGTTATTATTTCACAAAGCGTCTCTAGCTTTTTCATGTTTGTAATTTATCTGAAATTTTTGACGTTTAACTTTTATGCAATATTAAATGAAATACGTCAAAGAATAATGCGGTAATTATTTTATTTTATTGATATAATATTATACACTATACAAAGAGTTACGAACAAATAGGTACTACAGAAAGGAAAGGAAAGGTTGCGTATTTCATTCCCTCCCCAAGGGGGAGGGCGGGCTGTTTGAGCTTTCCAAGCTCCTTCAGTCACAAGTATGGATTCCCAGCATACATACATACATTACGTATATATGCATGGTGGCATTAAAAATGGGTGTAATCAGGATAGGATCGGAAGGAATGGAGTTAGGGTTCTGAGGAGGAAAATACTATCCCAGCATTCGCCTAAGTAACCGCACATGGTGTGCATATGCGCAGTGGCCATGCCGTTACAAGTGTAAGAGGAAAACCCCCTGAAAAAACCTCATACAAGGTAGACGGTAACGGGAATCGAACCCATTACCTCCCGAATGCTATGCAGGTCGTGTCACCACTAGTCTACAGGGAAACGAGCACTACATGACAGAAATATCAACAATTGTGCGATTACAAATAGAAAATCGCAAGATATGTACAAGGATTAGAATGTATGTAAAAGGAAATGAAATTGAATTGAATATTTGAATATCATTTTTTTTAATGAATTTGACAGAAATGCTGTTGCAATTTTGTCATCATTATCACCCCGATTAAATTAGTTGTAGTTGTTTCTCGAGGGAAAAGGGTTTCATTAGTTCGGTAATGGCGCAGTTCAGTAAGTACGGGTTAAATCCAATGTATTAGTTTTTGGCCTAATGAACCAGCGATTAATACCCCTAAAAATACAGATAAATTTTCAAATTTTGACGATGTTAGACACATAATAATTAGGTATCGAAAAACTTCCTAAAATAATAAAGAAACCTTGTCAGGATAGTGCTGACTCTGTGTAAAATAAGTAGCGAAGAAGAATGTAGATACTTGATAGAGGAGTTGGAAAAGAAGTTTTACGATTACATATGAAACAAAAATGGTGTTAAATAAACAGTATGTAATAAAGCATAAAAAGTAAATAGATAAGGCTTCTAAATCCTGCAAATGAGGCAAACATGAAGCTATTACCAGTATTTTAACGAAGGTTCGCACAGTATTCGAAAGCATATCTCGAAATTTCGAGGGTATAACGCTTATAATTAAAAAAATTAAAAAGAAAGATATCTAGAAAATAATTTTAATATTTAAAATGTGCAACATACATCTTGAGGAGTCTTTAATACAGAAAATATTCCACAAATTGTTATACGAGAGGTTTAATTCTTCATGTCCTGATCACAAGACTTGTTGTTTGTGTGGTGTATACAAGTATACAAGATGTGTACGAGAAGTAAGCTCTTTGAGGTCCAGAATAATGTCGCCAAATGAATATGAACACTTGCAAATAATACAGAGACCTACGCCAAATTTAACAAAAAGATAAATAAGCGAAGATATATTAGAAAAAAAAAGTAATCAATACTGATCTTCAAAAATGTGTATGCAGTCAGGTAACGGTGATACAACTGTTAATGACTTAACAATTGAAAATTGAAAAAGGTTTCTGTCTGATGTGATGCATACAGAAGAGAGAATAAACCGCATCCCGTGAAATGTTGTCCATGATACAAAATAACATGGTCAGACAATCTCTTAATTTTTAGATACTACATCTTAAACCTGTGACGCAAATTGTTAAGTACAAATTTTTAGGAGATTATACAGATCCGGAAGTGGATACTGCTTTGCAATGTCCCATTATGATCCCCTGGAGATAGAAAAAAAAAAGAATAAATATAATTATCGCAATGAATACCATGTCTTCTACATTATTACCTTGAATGAAGTGAAGAGTGAACACGCATAAAAAATATGTTTTTTTTATTTTGTTTTATAAGACCTAAGTCATATATCAACAACATAATACACTAAAGTCCAAAGAATAAGGTGACATTGCATTTATTTCAAAAAATCTTTATTTATCCTTCCAAATCCAATTCATCACCTTCCAAGTAATCCCCATGGACACAATGCATTTATGCCAACGTTTTTTCCAATCCTCGAAGCATGAAAAACAGTCACTTTCCGGTATGGCCTTCAGAACGCGTAGCGATTCACGTTGGATGTCTTCAATCGACTCGAAACAGTGTCCCGGAGTGGTCTTTTTAGTTTATCGAATAGCCAGAAGTCACACAGTGCCAAATCAGGAGAATGCGGTGGTTGTGGAACAATCTGGGTGGAGTTTTTGATGAAAAAATGATAAAGAACCAATGCAGTGTGACATGGTGCATTATCGTGAGTAGGACCAGGACACCTTGGCCGCCATTTTGTTTTTTTTGTGACGTCACCCTTGGGACACCTGTTATTAATTAGGATCCGTTTTTTGTCAAAGAAGATTGCATAATTATTATTAAATTTTTTTAAATTCATCTACAGATTGTGACCTAATTTACTTATGCATTGGGGGGGTTGTATTCTAATAAGGGGCCGTGGTCTTGTAAGACGGGAATCTGTTCGTGGGCTTCTTAATATGTGTTTATTATTATTAAACAGTTATACAACTTCATGTATATTAATTGGAAAGTAGAAATCGGTCGTCAACATTGCGTTAATTAATGTGTTTACAAATATTTTAAAAATTTGCTGCTGCAAAAAAACATTAAGGTCTAAATTAAATAGTAGATGAAATAATAATAATCATTTCTACCCTGATGTAATAGCGCTTTTTTTATACAGACAGATTCTCTATCTAAGCGGTCATCACCTATACATTCGAAAAAATTATGTCTGATTTATTTGTATGTTCAATTACTCACACCCCCCCACACACACACACACACACACACACACACACACACACACACACACACACACACACACACACACACACACGCACACCCACACGCAGCGGAAATTAAGTAAGCAGGCAATTAGACATTATAATTAGATATACATCAAACTACAACAACAAAATAGGGTTATCTTGATGTTAAAAGATAAGCACTATAAAACAGAGTAGAATATACATGTGATTCCAGATTTTTTCACCGAAAATTTTTTTGCAATAAAAGTTGATAATGCACGCCTCGCTTGTTACGGAACTCTGAATTAAAACAAATAAACTACTAAAAACGCTTTTATTTATCAGAGTAGAACGGTTGAAAAACAAGCATTATACAGTAATTTGGTTATCTCATCATTTATAATTAAACATGTAGTGAAAAACTTATTTACCAAATTAAGCATTGGTAAATTATTTATCATTCTAAAATACAAGAACATTATCGTATAAAGTCCACCCACATCCGAATGGTAATCCTGCAGCATCGTTTTGTTGTAGCGGAACCATCTACAATTCTTCCCAGGGAAACGTAAATGGTAACCTAGCGGGAGTTGTCCAAAGGAATCAAAATATTCCCCGTTACCATTCTATGTAGATAGCAGTCCAATGCTGACCTGATTTGTTTGCTGGATCCGTGTTCACAATAGTTGCACAAGGTCTAGGTGCGGTCGCGTTAGCTGACGCAAGTGGAAACATATTCTTGTGGCTGGGAATCGATTTCAAACATTTCAACATTAGTACCGCATACATCTTTGCCGTTGGTATGCGCCCAGTCTTGCAGTAGTAATGCGTTTTCCAAGGCGCACATAGGCTCTTCGATCTTATGGTTTAAGCAACTATACGCCTTTGCTTCCTTTTTCAATTTTTTAATCGACGGACAGCCAGTCTCGTTCATGTTTAGTATTGGTCTGTTAAGGAATCTTAAAAATTGCTGTTTTTCACTACCCTTAACGTGAATTTTGTTAAACGACTGCAGAATTCTTATCCGCTCCTCTTGGAAATCGTAGTAGGGCACATATCCCGTCCGCCATTTCTAGCCGTGATATTTATCCTCTAAATACCCTATCTGACTTGACAAGGTCTTTGTTATAAAATATTCTCGAGGTGGCTTTGTCAGCATCAGCAGTAACGAACCACGATCTGTAATCATGGCAATTTCTTTCGGTATGCATTCCTTATCATATAGGTAAAATTTTGCGACGCGAGGCTTTCGGCGAAGGGTGTTTTTAGGCGACCCCACTCCAATCCCCCCCGAACATAACCGAGATTGTGAGACAGGTGTAGGGCGTCGCAACTTGTTCTCGGTCTTCTCCCCTTCTCGTGATCGGAACTTGTTCGTGGGGCTTCGTGTATTGTCATGGTACTCTTGGCGCCAAATTTGAATTTGTTTTATAATAAGGTGCCTAATGCTAACTTGTAAGACAGGTGTAGGACTGCGCAACTTGCTCTCGGGGCTGTGTCCCCTGGTTCCTTTAGCGGGAAATTTGAATTTGAATTTGTGTTTAAGTCTCTGCAGGTTATGATGGAAATATGAATTTGTATTGTAATAAGGGGTATAATGCTAACTTGTAAGACAGACATAGGGCTTGCAACTTACTTTCAGGTCCTCGCCCCTCGACCAAAAATTTGAATTTGTTTGTGACGCCATCTATGAGGGGAAATTTGAATTTGTATTATAATAAAGAGGCCTAATGCTAACTTATAAGACAGACATACATAGGGCTTCGCAACTTGCTTTCGGGGCTTAGCCCCTGGTCCCTTGGCGGAAAATTTGAATTTGTATTTAAGTGTTTACATTATGATTATTTATTGCGAGAAATTTGTTCTTGTATCCTAATAAGGGGCCTATTGTTAACTTATAAGACAGCCAGGAACTTGTGTTAGGGCCTGCGCCTTCCTGTCGTGGCCCCTTGTTGGGAAATTTGAATTTGTGTCGTCATCTAGTTGTGTATGGGCTAATGAATATTTTTTCTGTAATAAAGGAGGCACCACCGGGCGTATATTTCTAGGACTAATCAGGGCTTTGTTTGTGGCACCATCTAGTGGTATATTTTTAAACTAGCGAATGATTACTGTAATAGAGGCGCCGCCGTCTAGCAGTATATTTCTAGGACTAATTAGGGTTGCTTGTGATGCCATCTAGTGGTGTAAAGACTAATGAATGTTTTCTGTAATGGAGGTTGATCGTGTTCTTCTGTTCCTCATCTCTCTCGTCTCTTTCTCAAACAAATAAATCAATGAATCAAATCAAATCAGATTAATCAAATCAATTAAGCACATAAATCCCAAACAAATCACGTTAGAACCAAATCAATCTCAATCAATCAAATTATAACTTATAGCTTGCGAAAACTAGCTTACAGTTCAAAAATACTGATTGGACTAACTTTAACTTTGCTAAAACCAACCAACCACAATTCAAAATATCAAATTGATTTAACTTAATCATACAAAATCAGCTCTCAATTAAAAAAATAACAGTATGATTTAACTTACAGTGTGCAAAAAAAAGCCAATTAACTACAGCATTGTTAGTGCAGATTCGAACGCCGTTAGGAAAACAAGTTTATTAATAAAAATTGAAGGAAAGCTTGGCATTTGAAAATATATTATAAACAACAATACATCATTTATTTAATCACGTTTTTATCGGTCTTCTTCTTCTTCTTCAACTGTGATTCGTCGCTATCATCTTCATGGTTTTGAGACTCATCCTCCTCTATCTCATCGCACTTCTTCCTCTTCTGTGAATCGTCACCATCATCTTGGATGTGAGATACATTCATCTGATCCACGTCATCGTTTCCATCATCATCTTGAACGGTTATGTTGTAATAGTTTATTAACAAGTCAGTAAAATCTCTAATGTTCGCTGATATTGGCTCATAAATAGGAGAGTACATTATAATAATGCGCACTAGATTACACTTTAAAGAGCGAAACGCGCGAGAAACGAACATGTTGCCGGCCTTGGGTCTTGTGTGTGGACGCACTCGTTAATGGTCGGATATAATCGGTTATCTTCGGGGAAGTTTGGAGTGTGGGTCGCCGAAACAGCCTTCGCAGCCATCTTAGGAGACAATATTCTGCCAAAAACGTCTTAGGTTAGGTCAATACTCGTACAATATTAGGTTAGATTAATAAATGCACGGTTTAGGTTAGGTCAATACTTGCGCGTGAGTTTAATAATAATAAACACATGTTAAGAAGCCCGCGAACAGATTCCCGTCTTACAAGACTACGGCCCCTTATTATAATGCAACCCCCCAATGCATAAATAAATTAGGTCGCAATCTGTAGATGGGATTAAAAAAAATTTAATAATAGTTATGCGATCTTTGATAAAAAACGGATCCTAATTAATAACAGATTAAATTTTTTATTCTCAGGTGAAAAAATACGATCCCCACGTGGGCATAAAAAATGGCGACCAAGGTGTCCCAAGGGTGACGTCACAAAAAAACAAAATGGCGGCCAAGGTGTCCTGGTTCTACTATCGTGGTACAAAAACCAAAAGTTGTCTTTCCATAAATCCGGCCTATTTTTTGCGAATAGCTTCACGCAAGCGACACATCACAATCAAATAATATTCCTTGTTGATAGTTTGACCCGGCGGAAGGAACTCACAATGCACACCACCACGATAATCGAAGAAAACAGTCAGCATGACCATGATTTTCGATCGACTTTAGCGCAGTTTTTGGTCTTGCCTCACCTTTCGCACGATATTCGCTTGATCTGTCGGTTGTTTCCGGGTCGTACGCATAAATCCAAGTCTCATCTCCAGTTATGGTACGTTTGATTACGTCCTGATAGTCAGAAAGCATTGTACACAGATGCTAACACGACGCTCTTTTTCGAACAAATTGAGTATGTTTGGTATCAATAGATATTTGACGAGTTTGAGGCCCCAAATATTTTATTTTATTAACGTGAGCTTCATCGGAAGACGTTGATGGTCGTCCCGGTCGCTCTTCGTCTTGGACACGTTCTCGGCCTTCTTGGAACTCTTCGTACGTCTTGCAAACATTTTTTTTCGACATAGCCTTGTCAGCAAAAGCCTTCTGCGCCATTCTCAACGAATCGGCAGCGGAAAATTCGTTCCGCAAACAAAATTTAATGCAAATTCTTTGCTCAACAAATTCAGACATTGTTAAAATCACCGAATGCACTTTTTTTGATGTGTACAACCAAGCGTAACTCAAACACTAATGAATATTTTGACGTGATATTTCGCATAGTTTTGGACAGTTATACGAACCTCAAACCAAAGAATTTTACCATTCATTTTGCGCGCGACGTTTAAATCCAAATGTCGCCTTATTTTTTGGACACAGTATTATGTCCACTAGTAATGGCCTAATACAGATGAGAGTGACGAACCTGACTGTGAAGCACTTAGTCACTTTTTTGTTAAGTAGAGCGTACATTTTGTAATTCACGATTTATATACCTGTTAGAATTGACAAAGAATTTCGGAAAACAATAGCCCTAAAACACGAGCAAACGGTTGTTGGACATGGATAAGTTATAATACAAATCAAGTCTGGTATAAGCGGTTTCGATGCGATTGAACGTCACTACAAGATAGCCCAAGATATCTTTGTCTAATGGAGGTACGAAAGTAATGTAAAACATCGTGAGAAATTGTTCCCCCAGGAATCGATGAAGGAAGGTCGTGATCGCTTCTAAAGTAAAAAAGGGGGTATAGAAGTATTTGTACGACAGTTTAGGTATCAGAGTGTTCCCTTTCCAGATTGATTACATCCCACAACAAAAAAACTGTCTAGGTGCCATATTTTTTACGATAATTTCAGCTTTTTACAATAGCAATGACAACCATTTTATTGGAATGTTGCAGAGGACAAGATTTTATTTAAAAATAGGTATGACAAAACACCTGTGGGCATCAAGATTCTTTACGCATGACGAAATAAATTTGCCTAAAAAGAGTTTCTCAGCCGGAGTGGAGTAGTTAAAGGCAATTGCGGGTAAACCTGTTACTGTGGGAGAAAATAAACTATTGTTAAAATTTAGTGAGTTTTCCTTCATTCTTAATCTCTCTATTACATTAAACCTTAAAATAAACTCGTATAAGTACTCTTAAAATAAATGTAAACACTATACCTTGCATAACCCGACATTTTCTTGCAATAAAAATGTACACATACAATAAAATTTTATAGTATATATGTATACTATAAATAATTGCATAATTAATTGTGCATGACGTTTATTAGCAACAGATAAGCGCATGAATGATCCTATAATTAGATTTATTGAATTCACATCAAAATTCATATGTAGATACCAATTTATTTCATTACCTATAAATATGTACTTAAAATTATCATTTATTAAATAATCAATTATCTAAAACTGTTTTAGAACCTCTGACTAACAAGCAATTCTTAGCTCATACAGCAATTCAATGAACCCCACTAATCCGAAAACAGGAATCCTAGTGGAAAAATACTATAGCCTTGGGTTCATATATATATATATATATATATATATATATATATCAATGTCAGGATTCACATGTAACTGTGAACACAGTGATTTAAAATATTAATAAAATTTTCTTAATAATTTAAATTTTAGTATAGTCGCGATATATTCGTATATTGCAATTAGTTAATTAATTTTTTTTTACAGATTCGAGTTTTGGCGAGTGATTCTGAAAAATCAGGAGTAAATTCTTAAACAACTACTTTCTTTGAGATTTATTTGAAATTAAAAACAAGACAAGGAATAAATGCAATGTGCCATTTATTTAACATGGAGTTACAGAATATGATCGTTGTACATATTTAATCCTTTCATCGTCCACTAAATAAATTAGTTTATAGACTTGTTCTAAAATCAAATATAACACTCCCACGCAAAACGTAATATTAGTCGTTTATGCCTCTCAATACTGCTATATTTTCGTACCTTTTTTTGTTAATAACCTTTTTACGAATCTAAAATCTTCGGTATGTTGTTCAGGGTCATGGCCTGGACAATATATGTCAAGGTCAAAGTTACCGGTGGGTGGTCCGTTTCTGTAAATAATTACCAAATTGAACATACAACTTCTGATAAATTCTATATTTATAAAAGAACTTATTATTGTAGTTCTATTAAAAATCTGTTACCTCTATAGTGAACTTGGGTGGAAAATTTTAAAACGTTAACTTAGCTTTTTTTTGGTTTAACAATGTGTGCTGGCAATAAACTTCCACTTCTCTTCTAGAAACTCTTACAGTTAAGTACCTACAGTATCAAAAAAAGGAAAGGTCACGTATTTCATTCCCTCCCCAAGGGGGAGGGCGGCCTGTTTGAGCTTTCCAAGCTCCTTCAGCCACAAGCATAGATTCACAGCATACATACATACATTACGGGTGGGTTTAAGGATACATACGTATACATGGTGGGATTAAGGATGGGTGTGGTCAGGATAGGATCGGAAGGAACGGCGTTAAGGTTCTGAGGGGGAAAATACAACCCCAGCATACGCCTAAGTAAAAACCCCCTGAAAAAACCTCATACAAGGCGTGAATCGAACCAATTACCTCCCTAATGCTAAGCAGGTCGTGTCACCACTACGCTACTAGCTCGGTCTACCATGTCTGGTTAAGTGTTTCTTATAAGCGCGTAGCTTACCGTAAAAATTAAATTACAACCAATTTAACCGGGAGACGTTTCATTAAAAAAAACCTTCGGCAACAGCGATGTTATCATGAACAACGTTCTACGAGGGCAAAACTAACGAACCGTGTAATACATATGCATATGCAGGGATAGCAATAATCATTGACACAGCCGCTCTTAGGAAATATGATGTTAGTCACCATTTGACGCCTCTCATATGGTAGTGCACACTACTAAACAATATAAATTTATTCGATGTTGCAAAAGAAATTTATTCTCTCCTGGACAAAAGGCATGTCGCACAATATTACACTCTGAAATTTTAAAACATGAATTTGTTGTTTAAAATGTAATTTACCTACCTTGTAATTATTTGATAAAGATTGGTAGTCTTGAAAAAGGCTGTTTTGTAAAAAGTGACAAAATGGGAAATAATCGTGGTAAAAACAATAAAAAATGAAAGAGGAGAATTTTCAGAGGTTATATTTATTGTTTACCAAAGGTGTACTATGATATGAGGTGCGGAAAATAGTTACTAACGTTATGTTTCAAAATATCGGCTGTTTCAGGTATTTTTGATCGCGCCGTACTATTACTACCCGCGTATAACGTTTATTGCTTAGGTATCTAGTGAAAATTAAGGTTTCGAAAGTGTCGTCACCTTTGCTTTACCTAAAGTTTATTGACAAATAAAGTACGGGGTTATCATGTCTACTCGGATTGTATTTTATGTGGCTTAGTTCCTTATTTGAAAATGTTTGTATGGGATCTCTTTTTTGAGGCACAACCTATGTACCGCGCCTGGTGTTTCAAGTAACGTTGCAATTTAGACACTGAGGTAATACTGCGTGCCTCGTTCTACCTATCTAAACATGTGAATCTTGTACGTTTGCGGCACAATCAGAGTAGATCTGCCATTTTCAGTTATTCGTTTGTGGTCTGTGTAGTGTACGTGTGAACAATAGAGGCTAATGCGTTTGTGAGAAGAGATGATGTCTGACGAGCATAATAATGGAAGTGAGTTTGAGGATGATTATTTATCAGACCAAAACCAACCAAGTTCGGGGATGGAGGGGCGTAATGACGAAGAAATTTCATAAAAAATCGCAAAAACTATTGCTACAAATACAGATTTGCATGACCCATCAACGCCTCGAGATTATGTACCACCTAGTAGTGAAAAAATAAGGATGTAAGTAAATAAGTCTTATTAGCTGGGTCTCTTTCAATGCTTTAAGTAATTTTTCTAATTTGAAATATTTTTTAAAATAATACAATATTTACTATTTTGTTATCAGGTCTAGTGTGCCAATAATAATGCCTCGATTCAAGATGCAGCTCCTGGCTCACTATTAGCATCAAGTCGAGAAGACACGGTATTGTTCATATTTAAGAAAATTTACAACTTTTTGTTTTTAGATCATTCAAATGATTGAAAATGTTATTGCTGATCATGTTGATGTGTCTAGTGATGATGAAGAAGTGCTGAGTACTCTAAAGTGAGTTACTGCTGATGGGTCCTCGTTGAAAGATTTTGATGTTACTGCACAAGGCACTGGAATAAAAGCTGAATATTATGAACAATTCACAAATAAACAACCACGGGACGTATTCAAAGTCTTGGTCACTGATGAAATGATTGAATACGTGGCCTATCAAACAAAATTGTATGCAGCACAACAACTATAGAAAGAAACTAAGACAAGAAAAGGTCACACTAGGAAATGACTTCCTACAAACCATCCAGAAATGCGGAAATTTCTTGGTATGTTTGTGTGGATGGGACTCCTTCAGGTACCTAGAATACAAGCAAATTATGTCAACAGATTCGAGCAGCTGTTTTAGAATGTGACGTTTCAACAATAACGAAGAGGATACTCTCGGATGATTAAAATTTAAAAAATAGTTGAAAGATCCCAAACAGTTTTATTTCCTGACACATCGGTATGTATAGACGAAGCACTGGTTCCATTTTGTGGCTCCCTCAAGTTCAAACAGTGTATTAAGAATAATCGCCACAAGTTTGGAATAAAGTTGTACAAGTTTTGCACAGCAGATGGATATACTTATAACTTAAAGATCTATTGCGGAAGAGGTACTGAGGTCGCGGCAGTGCATTTTCAAGCGTTGTTATGAATTTGATGGTCGGACTTTTAGACACGGGGCGTGCTTTGTATACTGGCAATTATTATACGAGTCTCGCTTTGGCATCTCAATTACTCCAGAGAAAAACACATTTAGTTGAAACGGTGACGCAAAATCGTAAACTTGAAAGAAGTAGTGCAGAAAAATTTAAAAAAACCTGAAATATTTGGTCAGGAAAGTGGAACAAGTATTATAATACCTAAATGATGTACTTATGCTCACAACTCGACATACGACTAAACCAACCAGAGTTACTCAATATGGTAAAGAAATAGAGAAACTATAAGCAATATCAATTGCAATAAATCAAAGGTATTTGTTGATCTAATTGACCAGCTAAAAGCTTATTCTCATTGCCTCAGGAAAGATAGTAAGTGGTAGCGATTGAATTGATACGTGGTTCTGCTCTTGTCAACTCATTCCTAGTTTATACAGAAGTTGTGCAACAAAAACTACAAATAAAGGAATATAGGGAACAGCTTGCTGTTGCTCTATTGCAAGTAAATGATAATAACGTCCAGCAAAAAACATCTGAATCTGAACACCAGCTTACAGAATTCAAAATGAATCGCTGTGCAGTGTGTTATGCTAACAATAATGAACAATTTGGAAGAATTGTTGCCTAAAACAGAACACCCAGGACGATATGGCATTGCATAGCTAGCAGCCAAAATTTTTGGATTTCCTGTTTCTTCAAAAAGCATACGACAGTGGCCGCTTCAACATAATTGTCATTTTATTTATTTTTTATATTATTAGTGCAGAATTTTTATGTTTATTTCACATTTATATGCATTAGTATGTGTTTTATTTACAATAAAAATTTAGCCATTGTTTCTTTTAACATACTATAAAACCTAAATTAGCACATAACTTCCCGTTTATATTTGACCCATCTTTTAAAAAAAAAAAATTATTGGTTCAAACTCCTTATCTCATTATATCTAAGTAAAGTATCGATTACTTTTCATTTTCTCTACGTATCCGAACCATAGATATCTTACTTAATCACTAGATAAACAATCCTTGAAACCATGTATGACCCGAATTGAAAGTGGGCATGGGGGTATTAGGACTTGCGCACTAGTGAATACTGTACTGCGTAAACATAAGCCGCCGTGTGTGCAAGAAGGTAAATAGTTGTAATTATATAATTATTTGTGACCTCACTTGAAAAATTGTAGATATTCTTTTAACCTTTTGCTCTCATTTTGACTAAAAGGCACTATGCAGCTTCTCATATTTCACTTCTACTAATAGTCTGGTAACAAACATAGTCAATGTATGTATTATTAGAATACAAACACAAGAAACACCAAAAGACACTCACGAAAACTCGAAAAGCGCGAAAAACCGAGGTTAGAGCTTTTTGACAATTACAATTGATATCAAAAATTGAACTTGGTAATTCTAATGATACGACTGCGCATGTCCGAACTTGTAAATTTTCGACCATTTTCGACCTTATTGAAATGTTCAATTTGTCTCGTATTTTAAACGCGCAGCTCATATGCTCTGGCTATCTGGTTATTAAGTAAGATATCTATGGTCCAAACTAATATAATCCTGCCCTGTAGCTTCACTACTGACTTTCTGATATCGCACCTATTCATCACCTAAGCGTGCTAGTTTATGAATCATATTGCATCATATGCTTTTCTCCTAATGCATTCTGGTTTTGTTACCATGTAGAACAATTGATCATAAAAAGCTTTCGTACATTGGCTTACATATTTTTGGATACATCCACGTTTAACAGACACTACTTCGTTTTATGACTGTTGTGTCAGCTTTTAATTTATAAGTAAAAAAATATTTAGATATCTAATTGTAGTCATTGTTTTTGTGAAGTTTTTCATGCGCTTTGTATATGACAACTGCTTCAAAGTTCCTGAATACTGCCTGACCAAAAAATAGTGAACATTGTCAGCATAATTGTACTTATAATGTAAACGCTTATTGTTGATACCATCTCATTTACAAATCTAGTATTACTATTTAAGTAACTATCCTTGCATTAAGTTGGGAATCTGTCAACAATTGCGAAGCTAGCTTTCATGTAATGCTAACCCACCCACATTCATCATTTTGTGTAAGCATCTTAGTATGCCATCATGAATGTGAGTGATAATTACAAAATTATTGAATATTGAAATCTATTTTGATTGCTAAATTGGCTAGTATTTTTTTAAAGAGATACCTTATTTCAGACAGCTAGTACTCCAGAAAGACACCGTCAAATTTTACAAGATATTGCAGAGTGTTTTGCAGAGGTATGAATCATGATTACTTTACTATTAGTTCGACATTCACCCGTGTTTTATTTACCGTTTGCAGGACAGACACAGAGAAGAACCATTAGTAAATGTACGCTCAAATAACAGCAATGAAGAGACACCGCATAACAATCACTATACTAACAGAGTATGTTTAATGAATACTGAAATAATACGTAACTTAAAACCGTAATTTTCTTCAATTTTTGTAATGCAGACTCAAGGATGGGGTCCATCCTCTCCGCATACAAGAATCTGCAGCTATTCATTCCAGCAAATCCTTTCAGTAAGTATGGTACAAAACTTTCGGACTATGGGAATTTTTGCTACTGAACCATTGTACCTACAATTGTGTCTCCAAAATTATCTTTCATAAACTCCATACAACCTTTTAAGTAAATATGGGGACTTCTGTGAACCAATTTTTGTGTTAATGTAGACCTTCAGCAAAATGCCAGTTTCAGTTGGCGGAATGGGGCTCATCCTACTCTAGTAACTACTATTTTATATTTTTTATGCTTGTAGGTAATGTGAAGCCATAGGTTTGTGTTTGTTGTATTTTAATATCTCCATCATCAAATAGCAATCTAAAAATAACAGAATCTATACCACGGGTATTTTAAATTGATGATATGCTGAGATGAGCTGTGACCGACACTGGCGGCGGCATTTTGGAATGAGGCTAGCGAGAGCAAGTATGCGTAATATATTGTAGATTCTGTTAGAGTAATTACTAAAACCAAATTAGTACTAAAATACTTATTTTTTAATATTGTATATTAATGTAATACATCTAAATTTTCGATAACACTTACAGTTATCTTCGTCAGCAGTAATAGCTGCTAAAATTGTTAATGATATTGAAACAATTTTGTGAAATTTGAAAATTAAAACATAACCATAAGCCTGCTATTAATATAACAGTTTGATAAACGTATAAAGTAAACTATGGAATATAATTTTGGTAAATAATAACTAGATCATTAAAAAATTAAATATTATTAAAATGTCTTGAAGATGACAAATCAGAACACCCCCTAACGGATTATTTTGATTGATGTCATGTTTATATTTGTGAATGCCTCTTATCAATTTCAAATTGAAGCTTTTCACAACTTTAAACTTACATCGTAACTTGATTAAATTTTGTTGTTTATTTTTTGGTTGACATTTTTCATTGTTAGCCTTCGACCGTTAGAGGGTGTTCTGATTTGTCATCTTCAAGACAGTTTAAGAATATTTAATTTTTTAATGATCTAGTTATTTATTAAAATTATATTCCATAGTTGGCTTTATACGTTTATCAAACTCTTATATAAATAGCAGGCTTATGCTTATGTTTTAATTTTCAAATTTCACAAAGTTATTTCAACATCTTTAACAATTTTAATACATATTACTATTGACGACGATCAGAACATCATCTGCGCTGAAAAAGAAAACATTGAATTCTCAAGCGAGAGAACACACACGATGATTCCTTTATTCAAAAAGTTAAAGTTATCAATGTTACAGTAGTTTCCATCACAGTAATTAATCGAATCGGGACAGAAGGTAATAACTATGCTTGCACTATTTTTAGTTTCCTGTACCTTTAGAAATTCAGTCCCAAGTATACTTTTTGTTGGGAACCTCCAAAGAAAGCTTTTGGGAGAAATTTAATAAAATGCAAATCAATTCACCAAAAACTTGATATAAACATCTAATTCAGAGTGCATAAAACAGGAAAAATAGAAATTTGGCTGTGAAACCAAGGAAAAGTATTTTTTGTGAATGTACAAGCGTTGGAACCAAACAAAATGAATGAAATTATTAGTTAATTAATTGAAAAAATGAAAAGTGATGCAACATGCTTCAAAGAGTATATTTCGAGCTTGAACTATATAGCTAACACTAAAACATGCATTGATGCGTGCTTACCGTCTCACTGATTAATACAAAAATTGCTTCAATACCAACACAGCTTTCTAAGTAGCCTTTTGGAGGTGTTTATGGCTATTCTATCTTATGGGTAATCATTGTTGTTTCATGATTTCTTTCTTTTTTGTGGATCACCCAATCCACCCAAAATTTGTTCACACAACTTGGTTAACGCTATTCGCCTTCTGTTCAGAACTTAGTTGCGATAGGAAGTTCGCACAACTAGAAAGCTTTGTTTTTTGCCTATAACTTTTATTGTGGGTTATCCTGGTATCTTATTCTTACAGAACTTGGCCAACTTCCCTCATGACACTCGATGACTAAGATATATTTGTCGTCATTTAAAAGTCAGTTGCAGTTGGTTGTGCACACGTGCACGTGCTCTAACTCCAACCACGTGCTATTTTTAAAACTTTTGAGATGTTGGTCAAAGTTGATTTAAATTCATCAACACATATACTTTATTTATTTATTTATATAGGTAAAGTATACATTACAGGGTCAAACCTAAATAATACTGGAAATAAACGTAACAAAAAGTTAGGTACATACTGTTGCTTCATTCCAAATGGAAATGAAAATTAAAATTAAGAGAAATTTCTGGCTTTAAAATGAGTACGTTTTTATAAATTTAAACACTGAGTTTAAGGAAATGATATGGACATCGTTCAGTAAACTATAAGAGATCGTGAAAATGGTTGATGGACTACGAAATTGCGACGGAAGTGAAACTTAATATATGTGACGAACCAAAATGACAAGCGCTTTATATGTATGTGTGCATGTTTTATACGATTTTCAAGCGAATCCATGTTCACTAAATAATCTATCACCATACAATACAGTATTTTTATCAATACAAAGCCTACACAATAAAAAATTTATAGCTCAACGTTGTACCTTCCCAATTCTATTAATATGATAGCGCTACCATGCCAAGCTTGAACGGACTGTACATTTTGAAAATTGATACACCGTCTTTTAATAAACCTAAGCATTCTTTATGCCTTAGCCTTATTAATGATCAAGGCAATGCGTTCTTTAACTGTTAATCATTAATCAAAGCTACGCCTAAAGCTAAACTAGTTCAATTCGCATGTTGTTAACTTCACAGCGGTTTATAAAAATTACCTTTACTCTTGAGAATGAAATAATCTTGCACTTTTCAATATCCAATGATCAAATATCAGACTACAATTCAAGGGCAACCGTTTTAGAATCTATCTTGCCATAAATCTCTAAATCGTCGAAAGTTATATATATATATATATATATATATATATATATATATATATATATATATATATATATATATATATATATATATATATATATATATCGCGCTAAATTTAACTCTCACCTCAGATCCATTGTGTATTACTTTACCTGCTCCCTAAGGGTCACATCTAAGCACTTTGACGACATCTCCTTTTTAAACCTTATCAGCAAACGCTGGAAAGATTTGCTGAAACATCAAAGATTAATGCGCAAGGCCTTTATCAAAATTTGTTTATAAAACAAACTGAAATGTTAACAAACGTTTTTGCGTAGGAAAAAATGTTCTGCTAATTAGTTTTTTATAGCACGTCTAATATTATTAGCATTAAAATTATCTCGACATCGGTTAGCACTTTTAGATGGTTGTGGAAATTGAAATTCTGCTTATGTCATCCGGAAATTTTCTATCCAATCTTCCTTCAAAATATGTTCTCCCAACCATCATTACTTCTTCTTTTTATCAAAATATTTCTATTACTTACTTGTAATACAGGTTCAAGCTGCAGTAACGTATTGGGGGGCGTAGCCATTATTAATTATACTAGGATTAATTGACCACAAAATGTTCAACTAGAACTAATTATTTCAAAATATAAATTATTACAGTTGCTAATAAGTTGTATCCATCTCTGCCAGTGCAATAAAAGCATGCTTTGAAGGATTTGTTGAGAAATCTCTTAAAAAAAACGAATTGCAGCAACACTCACAATAACAAATAACTTCATCAGCAGTTCCAAAAAACGTGCACTTGTGAGTATTCCGTCAAGAAAAAAACAGGGCAATGATATGATGCCCAAGAATACCCGCCCACAGGTTAACTTTTTCTGGCTATTAGGTTCTTCATTGGAACAAGCAATGTGGTTTCCTGGTGGACCATACTCTACAATTTTTAATGTTAGGTTGGTTGTGTAGGGTAAAATTGTATTCATATGTGAAAGGACATTCTGTAGAAAGTCTCTATATCTGTTACACCTTTCTATCATTTCATACGAGAAACGACTACGCCGGTCTTCATCCTCTTGTCGCAACTCTTGATGGCACTTGGAATTTATAAAGTCTGCAGGAATGTTTCTTCAAGGTTCTTAGTACTGTAGAGTGGTGTAGGCCAGTGGTATTTTAAATCTGTCTAGAACTGGGCCGAGAATTTTACACTACTGCTATTACGTTGAAATCATTATCATTCTCTTTGGGCGGATGGTGTCCCGATTCCTCAGCTACATCGCGCTTGCAATCATTTAACAGAGTACCTTTTGGAAGAGAAATAATTTTAATATTTGGCTATACAAAATACGGATTACGAAATATACCTTTAGCTTCAAGTTTCTTGATTATTCTCAGCACCGTCGTGTTGCTGGGAATTGTGCGGCCTGGGTAATTAAAGCTAAATAAGTAGCTGACTCTACAGGCGCTATTCCCGTCATAAAACAGCTTTACCATGTCCAACTTTTCCTTTAAGGAGTACATCTCGATAGATTGTACAGAATACAGAATAGCGCAAATGACACGAAGTGACAGTATCATTTTTCTAACGTTATAATGATTTCTGCCAAATTTTACACGAACCATTAACACAGGTTTTAACAACATTGGTTTATTAATAACGGTTTTCACCGGTTATTTACACGGACGGAACGTAGTGGCCTTATCAACAACAATTTAAAGTGAGTGACGCAAAATGGCCTTATTAATACCTAACAATACTACCAATAGTAAATAATGAAAACTGCCATCGCGATTTGAGCTTGTGAGGTTAAGTTATTTGTTGTTGTGAGTGCTGCAATTCGTTTTTTTTAAGAGACGTCTCAATAAATGCTTCAAAGTGTGCTGTTATTGCATTGGCAGAAATGCATGCAACTTATTAGCAACTGTAATAATTTATATTTTGAAATAATTAGTTCTAGTCGAAGATTTTGTGGTCAATTAATCCTAGTATGTTTAATAATGACAACGCCCTCCAATACGTTACTGCAGCTTGGACCTGTATTACAAGTAAGTAATAGAAATATTTGGATGAAAAGAAGAAGTAATGATTGGTGGGACAATATAGTGATGAAAAGTTTTTTTGAAGGAATCATTGATAGAAAATTTTCGGATGACAGAAGCAGAATTGCAATTTTCACAACCATCTAATCGATGTCGAGATAATTTTAATGCTAATAATATTAGAGATGCCATAAACAACTATTTAGCCGAAAATTTTCGCCGGCGGAAAGCATTTTTTCCATAATTTTCTTTTGAAAAATAGGCGTAGTCGTAGTAAACGTTCTCAAATCAATTTGTTGAAAATAACTTATAATTTATTCATGCTTGTCAATTTTATTTTTGGAAGCGTTAAATTATGTTATATTTTTAAACTGTCCATTTCTGTAATGTCAAAGCAGAACAAAAAATTAATTTTCATAATGCTCTGTAATTAAGTATTGCGAGGTGTTGCAGCTATAAGGTCATATTATATATTGATATAGGTCAATATACAAAACAGAATATTAAGAACTTTATTGTTTAAATGTATTTTGCATAAATAAAAGAATTTGATATTGTTATGGAATTTTATCATATTACATTAATTAACACTAAGGAGCAGATGGATCAAACGAATTGGTAGGGGTATGAGAATGGTTATTTGCAATTGCAATAGAAGAAGTGGGTTTGGGAACTGAAAGGATGTTGAGGGGGACACAGCAGGGATATTTGTAAAAATGAGAAGTGGATTTGTGGACTGAAAGGAATGTTCGCAACTGAATTATTTACATACTGAGGAAAAAAGGAGGGTTGAAGAATGTTACTTAAGCCATTTAATAAGTAATTTGTAGATTCCTGTACAATTTATCTGCGTTTTTAAAAAGCTACGCATCATTTCCTTCTCATTATTTTTGTTGCGCACAAACGTTTGTTAACATTTCAGTTTGTTTTTCAAACAAATTTTGATGAAGGTCTTGCGCATTAATCTTCGATGTTTCAGCAGATCTGTCCAGCGTTTGCTGATAAGATTTCTTGCCAGTTTTCTTCTGTTTTTTTGGTGGCGGTGGCTGCTCGCCCTCATCAGCTTCTACAGTTTCATTTTTGCCTTCCAGTTCATCGTCAACTAAACAATAAAATTAATGTTACATTCTGCTTTCTGTATTTATTGGAACATAATTCATTTAAAATTATATTTATAAAAGCGTGAAATACCTTCAATTTGGGAATCACCTTCAACATGGAAATCCCCGTCAACTTGGGAGTCAATAATTTGGGATTCTTCGACTTCGGATGTTGGAGTTACGGACCTCGTTTCCGACGATTCGGATGAGCTGCATCCTGGACTGGCAGAATCGATGCTCACCAATGTAGCCTCCGGCCTGTCAGAAAGCAGCTCACTCATTTCTTCAAAATATGGAAATTTACTCCGGCAATTCGCTTCCCCACTTGTGTTTAGTTTTCTTTTCAACTTGTTGAAAGTAACTAAAGTAGGTATATCGATGTACTATAAATTATTTTCTAAATTAGTTAGAATACTTACATCTGAGGGTTTTATATCGCGTTTGCATCAATTTTGCGGATTTTAAATATTTGCTATCCTGCATCGAGGCTTCCAACTGCGAGAAGACATCATCCGCACGAAAACACTTTCCATCTAAACTTTTAAGAATTTGTTTCTTTTTTACTAACTTTAGAAAGTACTGCGTTTCATCCACGTTCCACAATTCACGCCTACTACTCAAAAACACTTCGCTGCTAAAATATTATATTATTGCTGACCATCTAAAATCTTCCAATGATAGCATTCACTATACGCAAGTTAGTGCTTAAAAATCTAGGTTGACTAAACCCTTTTAGATTTTAGACACCCAAAATCGTCAACGCTTCTTCAAAGTCTATGTCTTTGAGCACATCATATTGTATGGACATCAGCGGCGAATAGGTCAATTTTTCTTGAAGCATTGTAGTTCTTAATTAATTTTTTATTCTTTTCAATTTGAAAAAGTAGCGTTGCCTACAGAAGTTAGTTACCATCATGTTTAAAAAGATTCTCAATGCAATTCCCATATTTTGAAACGTATATTCAATTTTGGTGTTTTTCACAAGGTGATAAATTCCTGAAAAGCTGTCTTCATCTTTTGTTAAATGAAGACATCTCGTTTCTGTCTTTTTCTCGTAATAGATTTCAATCAATTATTTGCAATTTTGTTTCAACTTCTCGAAATTCAGAGATTTCAACCGAGAAAAAAAAACCAAACCGATCATTTATGTCCTTATACGAACGCATTCACTGTTAGATGCAAGCTCAGGGTATTAATTATGTGAAGAAAAGTTTCTACTCTAAATTTCTCTTTTCCAAGTGACGACGCAGATCCATCAAAGTATGCCTGGTGTTGGCTTCTATCTCTTATTCTTTGAGATAGGTCCTTGTAGTCAAATTTCGGATTTATCTCTCTAGCGGGCGATTCGACGGAATGAAATTAATTCCTGAGATTAATAATAAAATTATCAAATGAAGTAAACAAGTTAGTTGCAACATCTATTGTTATTGTTTCCTTTTGAAGATACTTACTTGTTTTGTCTATAGCAACGGGCGTAGTACCCTTAGCTACTACTTTTATTTATTTAACCCGTTCCAAAGAATAAGATTTGAGTTCTTTTAAACTATTTTTATTATACCAACATTATTGAAGAAAATTTTATTACGTTTTATTAGAACTGAATTTATAAAGATATCATTTACTAGTTAATTTTTTACTTTGCTTGCTAATTAATTTCGGTTTGCGTAAATGAATGTTAAGCTTTATGTTTACGAATTCCTTTCTTAATGGGTTGCACCGGCTAACTCAAGTTAATATAAAGAAACGATTTCTGTTATCATTTCCCAAAATTATATTCATTTCGATTTATTTATTTATCTGGATTCCAATTGAGTTGACCTTTTTCTGCATTTATATATTCAGTAATTGTGTAAGCTTGTGATATTAATAATCTTTAGCAATAAAAGTAAATCAAACGTTATACGCATTTAATTAAATTCCAAATCTGAACGAAAATGCATCAATATGTTTACAAAAATTTATAAAATCAAACCTAAATCTACAATAACCTTCTTAAAACTAACATATAACAAATAAACTCTTTATCAGAATTAAACGTATTGTTTATCATTAAGCCGTGAGGGTCAAATGTAGTTTCGAGAAATAAAACACAAAAACGTTTTAGTTATTAACACATACAAAAAAGGTTCTTACTTATTTTCGTTGTAACTGCTGATGTAATGCTGGCGTTTCGTTGTCCGCAAAAGGGGACCTCAGATAGGTTAGAAATTGCTCTTCAGATGATGTCACTTGCCGGCACCCAGGCACCGTTTTTCTATTGTTGCCCTTATCTTTCCTTATACTTTTGTGTAGCTAAATACGCTTCCAATTTTCCTTCATCAAGTAATGATTTTGGTAAATAATTGTTCGATATATTTCCACTATATAGTTTTTACTCTATCGTTCAGTTTTAACCACAAATAGCCTGCGCAACACTGCAAGCTATTTACCAACCGCGAATGCTTCCTTCTTACACATCAATAAATTCGAGTGATTATCCGTTATACTTCGATTTCCCAATTTGGGTCGATTACTGTCTATTCTATTTATTGTTCACTATCTAAACACAATTGATTACGGTTCTGAGATATACAACACGCGTTATCTTTACTTATTATGTCACTTTTTATTATTTTAATAAGGAAGGTAGTTTTTTACTTCTTCCCTATCACCGTTAATTAATTCTTATTTGTAATTTTAACCCATTATAGGGCAGCGTAACTATACAATCTCGCGTAGACTGCAAATTCTGATCGCTTATTTTTTATGCGATCCTTTATGTTCGATTACTTCTCGCGACTGTTTTTGATCGCTCACTCTATGCGACTCTGTGTTCGCTCACTGTAAGCGACTGACTTAAAAACTGACATCTTGATTATGACAGCGTCATACCTTCCCAACACATTAATGCACTTGCGTACTTAAATATTTTCACATTGAATATATAGATACCTTATTAAAACAAACTCAAGCTTTTCATCTTAATATTAATTACATTCAAATACAAATAAACAATAACCGTTTCTTTATTCAGAAAAATAATATATAAATATCTCGTACAATTTAGCACGAAAATTTGATTTTTCTAAAGCTCCCGTTACAGTACCCCCTCTTTGTTTTTGAATTAATAACATTCATTCGAAAACAAACATAGAATCCACTTCAACCAAAAAATAATTTTTTTTCCATCCAAACGGTACAGTGACAATTGGATTTAGATACAGAGGTTGCGACTTTTCAATTACCTTATCTACCAATACTCTATTCCTATCTTTCCCTACTGTTTCCCTCTGTGTAAATTGTGTAGGGTAATTTTGTTGCAAAAATGTCACATCGTTTTTGATTTTCAGTTCACTATTCCTGGCTCTTCAGAAATTCTTTCTTCAATTTTCTCAATCAATTCTTCAACCCCCTCCTGCTCTTCTGGTCCTCGATCTTTTTCATCGCCTTTCTTTATTTGCTCTACCGGTGGATTTCTTAGTTGACTTCCGGTTTCTTCATTTGCCCGTGGGTTCTTCAATAAATATGTATTTGGGTCACTTTTCCGAAAATTTTGTGTGATATCTTTAGTTTCCAATCCACCCACTAAGTATCTTACTCCTTCTGGTTCTTCATAAAAACTGTCCTCATCTTCACTAAGGAATTCTTCGTTCATTTCTTCTTCTTCACGAGTTTTACTTTTCCTGTTGTACACCTTATATGTCACAGCTATCCGGGTCATTCGTTCTTCTGTGAATTTGACTTGATAGTCCTTTCCCCTTTCCTTAAAAGTTATTTCTTTTTCGGCTGCATTCACTTCGGCTGATTTGCGGCACATCCAATTCATTCCTAATATGACTTCTGGTTCTAATATCTTGGCTACGAAGAAAGAAAAATATTGTTTACTCTCTCCTAGCGTCATATCTAGTGTCACGCTATGGGTTATTTTGCTGGCCTTTCCCGTCACTCCTCGTATGGTCATTCCTTCTTCCGTTAATGGTACCAAGTCTGGATTTTTTTCTTTTAATTGAGTATATACATTTTTCGAAATAATGCTTATTTGACTTCCAGTATCAATCAGTACGTGCTGGCTCACCACCTCCAACTCTCCTTTCAAAAATGGGAGGTAGGTTGTTTCTTTCTCTTCATAAACCGCGGTGGAATCTTCCTCCTGATCATTTATTTCCTCACTATGTGATTCCATTTGACCTTTTTCTCCTTCTTCATTGTATTGGTCTTTTAAGCTTAAAATATTTAACGATTGTTGTCGGCAGTTTTTGTAATATACCTTCACAAAATTAAGTAGTTGAGTCTGCTCCTCTTTATAAGTCACTTACGAGGCGAGTGGAGCTTCTCGACTCGACTCCCTTAGTTTTCCGATGGCGTGGGTGACGGCGATCTCTCTCTCCTCTCCTCTTCTGAATGTTCGCTGTCTCTTCGTCTTCTATTTTCCTCTTGCCCTGGTGGTGGAGATTCTCTCCTGGTCCTCAACATCGTCACTCTTCTTCTCGGGCCCCCTCTACCTCTGTGGTAGTTCGCGAATTAAATTCCAAATCTGAACGAAAATGCATCAATATGTTTACAAAAATTTATAAAATCAAACCTAAATCTACAATAACCTTGTTAAAACTAACATATAACAAATAAACTGTTTATCAGAATTAAACGTATTGTTTATCGTTAAATCGTGAGGGTCAAATGTAAAGTTTCGAGAAATCAAACACAAAAAAGGTTCTTACTTATTTTCGTTGCAACTGATGATGTAATGCTGGAGTTTCGTTGTCCGCAAAAGGGGGCCTGAGATAGGTTAGAAATTGAATTGAATTTTTTACTTCTTCCCTATCACCGTTAATTAATTCTTATTTGTAATTTTGACCCTTTATAGGGCAGCGTGACAATGTCGCTTACACTGCAAATTCGGGTCGCTTATTTTTTATGCGATCCTTTATGTTCGATTACTCCTCGCGACTGTTTTTGATCGCTCACTGTATGCGACTCTGTGTTCGCTCATTATAATCGACTGACATAAAAACTGTACATCATGATTATGACAGCGTCATCTCTTCCCACCACACTAATGCACTTGCAAATGCCGCGTACTTAAATATTTTCACATTGAATATATAGATAACTTATTAAAACAAACTGAAGCTTTTCATCTTAATATTAATTACGTTCAAATACAAATAAACAATAACCGTTTCTTTATCCAGAAAAATAATATATAAATATCTTATCTCGTATAATTTAGCGCGAAAATTTGATTTTTCTAAAGCTCCCGTTACACTATTCTTTCCAATATGGTGCTCCAAATTTCGGTCATTGTAATAAATTCTAGGTTGCTCATTTTTCTGGTCATATTAAGGGCTTCGTGCCCAATTTTTGGTGGCTGCTCTATTTCCTCTATGATATGCATCAAGGCTTCAATAATTTGCTTATGACCTGTATCAGCTCGCGTAGACCATCTGGTTTGCGAAATAACTTTAGGAACTTTTTTTGAAATTAAATATTCTAGCAATGTATTCCGAAAAGTTGTATGGTTTCTAAAACATTTGAAAATAACATGTTTCCTCTGATATGCACTCAGCGACATGAACACCTACTAAGTTTGGAGAATGTCCCGCACGCGGGGCAAAGGTATCAAATTCACATTTCCCCTTGATTTTTGCTTTTAGACCAGTATACTTTCCCGACATTTTCGATGCCAAAAATTTTACAACTGCCATAACTCTTTTAAGTACATTTCTCCAGCAATCCACTTCTTTTTGATGTTGAGATAACAGGTCTGTATTTACTCTACCAGCCGCTTTACTTCTTCTCAGATAAGTAATCATAGATTGCCTAAGTGCTGGGCTATTTTTATGATTTAAAATTATGTGATTAATGTGCTTGCAATCATTATATTCACTTGGAGAGCATAGGTTTATATCAGAAGGGCAAATACGCAGCATGAAAAACAAAATACAGATTTCCTCGAAAGTGGACACATCAATCATTTTCTTTAAACGCCTTCATTGTTCTTCAATTTACAATTAAATAATGTTTTATTGGAATACCTAGTTACTGATTTGCCACCTGTTTTTTGTAAATACAGATTTCCTCGAAAGTGGATACAGCGACCATTGTCTTTCAATCCCTTCATTGTTCTTCAATTGACCATTAAATAAATTTAAATACCTAGTTACTGATTTACCATCTGCTTTGTAAGTTCTGGTCGCACATTTCTAAGGATACCACACTGTAAGGTGTAAAAAATACGAAGGTCACTAACACTCAACACATTCACAAGTCTATTTGCGCACCATACCTACTCACATGGACATATCACTTTTTCAAGGCTGGCTCATGTAATTTTTTACACTTCTCTGATATTACACTTAGAACCAAATTAAAAATAGGTAATGATATGCTAATATATTTATTTGTTGTATGTACAAATGTAATCAGTGTATTATTCAGATATATGATTTTCTCTAGGAATAAAACATTTTGATTTAGTACAAGTGCAAAAGGTCCTTTTCACTTCTGTATCATTACACCTGCGAGGACGTGGTGCAAGTAATTGAGCGTACGTGCAGTGTAGTGCCCATCGGAGATGCTCCTGTAGCGGAGTGTCAGATGACCGCCATTGGTTTAGTCGAACTCCACATCTGAAGATATGGAAATTAACCCTGCTGCTGCAAGCGATGTAGGTGAGTGAACTCCAGACCATGTTCGATACGTAAGTAAACGTTTATCGAAACAATTGTAATACTGAGGATAATAAAAGGTTGGTGTCACGTCGCACATCTTCTCACCGTAGAACACAGTAAGATACTAACAGGAAATAATTTATTATATACAACATGTACATTATAAAAAGACTAATTGTCCAAATAATACACTTCTCCGCAGAGTATGCATGAATCATCTTCATATACCTCGTGCAGCAATGTTAGGGGCGCTCTACACGATGAGCACCAGTATTATTGGTGTGACATGTGGTAAATTGCGACACATCTATCCATATGTGTATGATGGTCAATAACTCAGTATTCACTTGGTTGCAATGCTTTGTAGCAGTCATAGCATAAATGCATATGGCCAGCAAGATGATAACGAGCATGAAGAGCGAATGTGTGTGAATAATATCCCAAATTACCCACGAAGGCATGATGGTGGAAGTAGCGATTTCTAGGTTGGCAAACCATTCAGTATTCTATTGCACATCTTCATATGTATTCTTCAATGCTTCTAATGTCGTAGAAGGCAGTAACTCTTTTTTTTCAAATTGCACCCAGTTGGGAATTAGTTCACATGCTCGCCGCACACTTAGATTAAAAAGTGATAATGGTTGGTAGCTCTCAATATCATCCCAATTGTTCTGTACTGGGCTAGCAGACTTAGTGACACTGGTGGTAATAACACGATACTATATGTGTAGTTATCCCTACTTTTAAAGAAAAGAAAGACCTTGTGAAAACATATGTATAGTTAACCTCGAAGAATGATATGATTGATATCGACATTGTGTAACCTTGGAAAAGTGGTAAGCGTGAGAGATGGAGGACATTGTAGGTGTGGGAACCTTGAGGTTGTAACGACCTTGAGGGCGTGTAAACCTCGAAAATGATAACCTTGGAATAGTGGTAAACGTGAGAATGGAGGACATTGTAATGGAGTGAACCTGGATGATGGGAGACCTTGAATATGTGAGGGCGGGGGCGGGCGGAAAGGTGAAGGAGACATCGTTGAAGTGATTGGTGAGATCCCGCCAACCTTGCAGAAACGTCGTGAATAAAGGCCTTAAAACGGCAGGATTGCTGAAGTAACGTGCAGTGTAGCGGTCAAGGTGAAGCAGGTAACCTTGACGGTAGAAATAGTGGTGAAATTAGGGTATAAATGCAGAGGGAGTACATGTGGAACCAGTATTGGATGTAAAGGAGAACATATTACGTCAAGGGGTAGAAAAGAAAGACCTTATGTTATGAATTCAAGTGGATTTAATTAATAATGTGCAGTATTTTTTAAATAAAAGTAAATCGAGGTATGTTAGTGTCGGTTTGTCACCCCAATTCAATTTTGAACCAGTGGTGAAACTTGGAGGGTCTAAGAGTAATGGAGTGGTGTTTGATAGGCAGGAATGGCACATACTTATGGACAATCAAGGGATAATTACAAATTATTTCTACACACTTGAAGGGACATGGCTACCTACTAAGATGGGTTCGAAAACGATATCGTATGAAACTATTAACAAGACGAAAATTATACGCATCTCTGATTGTGAAGAATCAGAAATCTATTTAGTACGGGAGTCTATAGAACAGTTATGGACACTTCTTAGATAGTCAGTTACCGATTGGATTTAGTACCTACTATGGAATATCCTGCATTTTATAATAAAATAATACATGCGGCAGCGGAAATGTCTGATGTTGACATCCACAGGTTAATAGTTCCATTACAAGATATATTTGATCTCAATGTAGCATGTGTTATGGAAATTGTAGAATTTGCCAAGGAAAAAATTGATATTGACGTAGAAGTTGCAAAAGCCGTTAAATAATAAGTGGGGGTAACGACTAAAGCGAAAATAGGGATAATAATAAAGTTTAGTCAATATGTGGATGTGTTATAGTGCAGACTCGTGGCCTAAGGCTGTGGATTGTGTTAGTTCAGTGCAAAGACTAATATGCCTATTTCAATCACTAGAATTTGATGCTGAACATGAAAAAGTGTATGGGCGGGGTACGTTTAGTGATGACTATTTAGATAATCTAGTTTATAAGTATGGTAGTGGAATACGTCTGTGTGAGAAATATTTTCTATCGCATGACGATGGTGTAGAGTGCATTTGTTGTATTAAGCGGTTAATAGAAGACCTTAGAGAAATATCTCTGGAACAATTTGTACATGAAATAGAATGTCATTTACCGAATTATATTTCAACAGATGACAACACGACAAGTGAAGGAGGTCTGCATTAATGAGCTCAAAAACGTAGTTCACGATGTAGTAGAATGGGAGCGAAAAGGAGAATGGGAACAGTTAGCAAGAGACTGCACGCTTTAGGAAAAGAATAGAAGAGTGTAGTCAAATACTTTCAGCTGTCCTGGAAAAGCAACATCGTGATTACGTATTTATGAAACGCTTTAGTAGTGTATAGTATTGTATGTATTAATAATAAATAAAAAAAAAAAAAAAGAGTTATTTATTACATCATAATATTACAATATATAAAAGGAATCGTACAGAGCGTATTATATAATGTCTTTGTTAGAAATCCATGAATTGTGAGAATTATCAAACCCTAACCACTTAACGAGAGACATATTTCCTCGACGTCGTATTACACGTTCAACTAGGTGAATGTCAGGATGTTTAACACTTTGAAGTTCTGGCTCATAGAAACACCCCTGTATCTCGACTATCACGTAATGTGTAGGTAATTGGACTAGAACGTTTCACTGCTGATATTCGAAAGACTTCGTAACTCCAATTAGGTGTGTAACCCTTAGAGAATATGCTTCTGTATTTGCTAATACGTACATAATCCCCCACTTTAAATTTAGGTGTCTTACGGTCAAGAACTTTATGACATTTTAAATGTTTCAAAATAGAGGCAGCATTATTTTCCGTTACTTCTATAGGTTTGTATCCGGTGGTTCTATGCTTTCTTGAATTATAATCCACAACAATTTGAGGTAATATTGATAACCATTTATAGGAACCTTGCATACTGAATGTTTTCCACATTATTGCTTTAAGAGTGCGATTTACACGTTCAACTATACTACTCTTCAAGTTGGAATAACTACTGTAATGATTAATATTAAATTTTTCATAACTTTTTTAAATTTAGCATTATAAAATTCCGTTCCCATGTCAGTTTGTATATGTGTAGGCGTCCTTTGCAAACCAGACAAAAGTTTATTCATTACATCTGCGACTAGTTTACCATTCTTGCGTTTGATGGGAAAAGCCCAGACATATTTAGAGAAAGCATTTATTATCACTAAAATGTATCGAAATCCTTTATTTACCCGAGCGTAAGGTATCATTTCCACTAAATCAGCTTGAAAGAGATCATTTAAACCTTTTAGTACTACACAACGCCGCGGAAAATTTCTCCTTGCTGGTTTGTGCAGTTCGTCAACAATATCATGAATATTGATGAATATGATGAATGGTTGTTCATGCGTAAATTTGACACCGTTTGGTATCATAGGTTGAATCACAGCTTCCTTACGTATAGTTTGACTTGAATTAGAAACATCGGTGTCGTATACAGTAGATCATCCACTTGAAGATGAAGAACTTGAGGTGACCATATACAATGTGCTATTGTACACTCTGTATAAGGAAACAAATATTTGTCATCTGTACCCAATGGAATATCTACTGTCTTCTTATGCAATAAACCTTGTAAGGTAAAATAAGTTTCGTAATATACATCACCTTGTTTCGTGGCATCACTATGATGATAAGTAATATGTTTACCAAATTTATCTATTGTCATTTGATGATGGTGTCTACCAAATTTATCTATTGGCATCAGGTCTGGATATGTAGCAGTATCTATAGTGATGGTCGTTGTAACAATGAAATGAAATGAATATAGTAATAGGTTTATAACCAGAGATCCTACTCTATTGCTTTCGCTTTACGTAATTCGTCAAGTGTATATATTATTTCGTTGTGATTGCTAGTATTTCCTGCCGACCACTGATCCCAATAACTCCCCCAACCAATCCACTAATTTATTCGGATCATTCCAAGATACAAACTCAATCGCTTTGTTGTTGTATCGTAGTAGTTGCATTCCACCCCCTCTTTTGGAGATAGAAGTTGTGCGAGTCTTGTGGCAGGAGGTGCAATAGCTGATGTAGCGGGTCGTTTTTTAGGGTGAAGTAATGGTTTAACGATCTCAGTGTATTTCCTACTATTGGTTCCTTGGATTTGGTCATCCGTGTTATAACTACGTCGAGCAGCATTTGCGCGGCGCAAAATGCCATTGTATTGCTGCAGATCACTCTTTTTGTATCCCGTAGGAGCTGTAGTAGCTCATATAATCCTGGAGTTCCATCATAGTCTAAGGATGATCCATCACGAAGAGCGATACGAAAATTCTCTCCAATAAAGTCGAGTTCAGCACCACCAATAAAAAATTTCTCTTTTTCGGGAAGAAAGTGTACACCGTATGTTAAATCATACTCGTCTTCGGGATCTCTAAATATACCTTCCACATAATACTTCGCTAATCCGTCATACTGACTAAGATACTCCTCAAAGGCCGGTTGAGATCCAGCAGCTAACAGTTCTGATTTCAATTGTTGTAAAGTAGGAATCTCCCTCTCGTCATCATGTGTGGTATCAGCAATCACAGTTTCCTCTAAAACTTGTGGAATGGCGTCAGGAACAAGAATACGTGGTGCCTTCCGAGTTCCAGATGTTTTAGGCGTATGATGTAAAAAACTTCCTTTTCATGTGCAACAGGATCAGTTTTTCCGAATTCTGATGTAAATGGTTCAGCTTTGACGAGAGAACCATCTTGCTTAGTAATCAATTGTTTCAATGGTTGTGTTATAGGTTTAAAGTGCGCCTCCATTGCACGCTCTGTAAGTGCAGTATCTTCCTTTAAACTAGCATATTTTTGTTGCACACTCTTGCGAGCGCGCAAAATGTCTTGTACTAAGCGCTCCTCCATTACTACTGCATGTTTACATATCAAGTGTAGTATTTATAATGCAATGTAACAGTCAAATCCTTACGGAAACGACCTGCATTAACATCACTCTCTTTATCAATCACAAGAAATCCAAATTTGTCACGCCAGCAACAGAAACACAAGTCCTTAAATCTATCAAATGTCATATCTACATTAACGTGATCATCATACACATGCTTAAGATTGGTACTATCTTGTTGAAACAGAACTAGTAGATTCGCATTATCACGTATAAGCTGTTTTGGAATAGAAGAATACGTTTGGCACAGATAGAAACAATCATTGTTTTGGTGTCTGCCAAAACAGAAATGATCCCTTATTTCATTCTGTTTATGGCATGCTACATCATCAAAAATCATTATTGAATTTTTACGTGAATCACTAGGGGATATAACGTCACTGTTATCACTGTATTCGAAATACCCGATACTTTTTTAAAGGTGTAAGTAAGTTTCGTAGGTACTGGTATTTGGGTTGATATAAAGATTTGCAGTATACATAAACATTTTCAAAACGTAAACCATTTGGATGTTCTAATAAGGTAATCATAACATTTGTTTTTCCGCAACCTGATGGACCGACGATTATACCTCGTTTACAACCTCTCTTTAGTAGACCACTACGTTTTGAGTAGTGATTGTTAAAAGTGATGTAATAATTTTTATAGGTAATACGGTATCTTGTGGAAAACGGATGTCACCCATTATATATATATATATATATATATATATATATATATATATATATATATATATGTAGTCTGTGTGCGTGTGCGTGTGTGTGCGTGTGTGCGTGCGTGTGCGGTGTGTGTGCTGTGCGTGTGTGCGTGTGTGCGTGTGTGCGTGTGTGCGTACGTGTGTGCGGCGTGTCATACGCATTAAATAGTTTAGTAGTGAATTATCGGTCAGTGTGGCATGCAAGTTCTCCGTGTAATAGCTATAAAAAAGGTTCTGGATTAATTAACACCTTAATAAATAAATTACCCGTGGAGTTACATATACCTGGGTACAGATATTGCAGTCCGGGTACCCGTTTAGGAGAACGATTAGCTCGCGGTGACAGAGGTATTAACGAACTGGACGAAGCGTGTAAAGAACACGATATTGCATACTCGCAGTCAAACGATCTAAGGCATCGCCACATAGCTGATAAGGCTTTGCAACAAAAAGCTTGGAATAGATTTCGTTCCTCAAACGCTACCTTTGGAGAAAGAGCAGCTGCATTAACCATAGCCGGTATAATGAAAGGAAAAAGAACAATGGGAATGGGAAGCAAATCACGACGTAGGAAGCGTTCTCACAGAAACAGACCAATTTCATTCAACAAAGCAGTGCTTCTAGCGCGACGTCGTGTTGGTGGTAAACTTCGGTCATCGTTAAAATCTACGGTACAACAAGCCTTAAACGTTTTAAAACATAAAAAAATCTTGACACCCAAGAGAAGAATATTACCAATACCAAAACGTGGGGATTCATACCTCTTATTCCCCTATTTGCAGCATTAGGAGCTTTAGGTTCTTTGGGTGGAGGTGCAGCTGCAGTTGCAAAAGCGGTCACTGACGCAAAACTGCGTCAAAAACGTTAGAAGAAACCAAACGACACAATCAAGCAATGGAAGCAGCTACCTTAGGAAAAGGCTTATATAAAACCATATAAGCGAGGTTTAGGCCTATATCTACAACCGTATTCAAAAAACTCCCACTGAAGCTACCACGTCACGCCTTAAGCAACGTTGAGCTATCAAAATTTGTTGAGAAATTAAAAATCCCTATTTTAGAGGGATATACATGCGAGATAAATTACCTACACGAATCCATACGAATGAATGTGGTATCGTGAATCTGGATGATCAAAATAACAGGGAACACACTGGACGGCTTACATCAAGCGTAATAGACATATTACATATTTTGATAGCATAGGACATATTAAACCACCACAAGAATTAATTCACTATTTTAAAAGTGATGGTAGCAGAAACACGATTGACTATAACTATACCAAGGTTCAAAACTTCAATACATACAATTGCGGTCATTTAGTCTTACGATTTTTATATGACGGTTCGTTTTGATTCTCAGCAGTCGTTGCTTGATCGTAATGTCGTACACATTTACATTTACCGATGCAAGCAGTATTTTGCAAGCCAACTTTAACCCACCGATTTATCTTGATAATGAGTCGGAATATGTAATGGGGTTAACTAGTTTTGAATCTTTCAATAATGTACAAAACGTTACTTACAAGAATAACCAACTGATATTTGAAGGGACTAGAATTACAACACCGCCAGTATCAAACGAAGTTGCGGATGTGAATAAACATATAAATGATACAGTGAAGGGTTTGAATAAATTTTTTAATTTACAGGCGAACAATAACACTATGAAAGCAATTATGAAAGCAACACATGATGTTAACTTTAATGTAGAAAATTCTATAGGACCTATGCTCGGATTTAACAAAAAAGTTTACAAAGGTCATGAATTACATACTTATGAAAATCCTATTAACATTATTAATTCGTTAATTATCGAATGCAATATAACAGGTGGAAGTTTTAAAAATGGGGGGAGGCGTCACATATTATTCATCAATTTTTTCCAGTGTACCAGCGGGATACAAAATAATTGAATCCCTTCTACATGTCATCTATTTACCTATAAATACATCCACCATTTCAACCATAACACTTAAAATAGTAGATCAAGACGGAGATCTCGTCAATTTCAACGGCGAACTCATAACGGATTACATTTGAATAAAAGATCGTGACGCGGTATAACACATGTGCGTGTAACCACAACAAGGTGAACTATAAAAGATCGAAGTGTGGAAATGCGAGAGTCAGTAAGCGGTCAACCCTCAAAGCATTGACAGCGCAGAATAGAGCATACTTGCAAAGTCTTGGTTTCATAGTAATACAATGAGTATATTAAACGTAAACGAAAAAGTTGTTGTTGTTAATGCCATAGTAAATTCCGAACTCCACGCCCATCAACCATATACTACGAGATTTGGAAACAATGATGAAATCAGAATACCCATTCAGGAAGACATGTGCACTTTACCATCAGAAAGTTATGTCTACGTAGAGGGAAGATTGCTGAGGGAGGATGGTGCCGTCTCTAACACCGCGCGGTCTGTTAATAATGGCATTGCATTTTTATTCAGTGAAATTAGACACGAAATGAATGGAGTAGTGGCAGAATCCGTGACGAAGGTTGGATTAACGTCTACAATGAAAGCATTGGTATCATTGACACCCAACGACCTCGCTCGTCATGAAAACGCAGGTTCTTTTTTTCCCTCAAATAGCATACTAACGAATGCGTTAGGGTATTTTAATGTTTGTGTCCCTTTGCGAATGCTACTTGGCTTTGCGGAAGACTACATTAAAGTGATTTTGAACATCAGACAAGGATTGGTTTAAATTAGCAGTAACATTGATACCGTTGCGGTAATTTCTACTGTTACAGATGAAGCACTAAAAGTTAACATAGATAAAATATATTGGAAAGTTCCGCACATCATTCCAGCATTAGCGGAGGAATTGGCGTTAACGAAGTACATTGATGTAAATGTGAATACTCCAGTAGCATTTAGAAGTTGGGAAACACACATATATCCAGCAGTTCCCCACAACAGATAAACATACATGGGCAACCAAAACATCGACTAGTATAGAAACGCCTAGATACATTATTATCGGATTTCAAACGGGGCGAGAAAATAATGTTTCTCAAGATATGAGCAGATTCGATAAATGTGCACTAAAGAATATTAGAGTATTCCGTAACACGGATCGTTATCCGTATGACAATTTAAACGTGAATTATGATAATAATTGCTTTGCTACATTGTATGAAATGTTTGCTAAATTCCAAATGTCCTGTTATCAAAGAGATGGTCAACTATTACTCACACATAGTCAATTTACGACAGTCGCACCATTGCTAGTGGTAGACTGTTCGAATCAAAAAGAGACATTACACTTTAAAGAAGTAGTACTTCGTATATAATGCGAAACAGCAGTTAACATACCCGCGAATACGACAGCATACTGTGTTATACTCCACGATCGCTTAGTTACGTATAACGCGTTAACCAAAGCAGTAAGACAGCTGTAATACGATGCCCATCATTGTCGACGTACAAGGCTTTACACTTTCAAAAGTTTTTATACCGAAAGAACTTGAAATTTTTAATGGAACACAAGTGGCCCACTACATGTTTAAATCACCGTATCCATGGCATACGTTAGATGCGGAGAGTCGCCGTCAAGCTACTTGGTTAATTCATAATCAACACTGTACAAAATGGGAAGAGGGGCATACACCACCACACCAATTTCGCAGAATTCTCAGTCGTTTGATTCAACCTGCAGATACTGTCTACGTCAAGGGTACAGAGAAAGCGGATTACACCAGAAAATTTGTTACACAACCCGTTATAGAACTTGAGGAACATTCTACTCTTCCTGCTTTGCAACCAGTTTGACAGTTTGAATCATTATGTCACTGCGCTCTGTCTAATGTATACCATCTGTACAATAATTATGTAATGCATTAAAGCTTGTACACTTTTTTAAATAAAAATTGTAAATATATATTTTTTGTTTACTTCTTTTATATAACATTCTATATATATATATATATATATATATATATATATATATATATATATATATATATATATATATATATTCCTTCGATAATGAATTATGGGATAATAATAGTATGTATTCCACTAAAAAGTTACTACATTAAGTAGCCGACCTGGAATGGTGTATCGATAATATACATATTAACATGTATGGTTATACATGTTCATAGCTTCATTATGGAGATAGTATAAACACTCCTAAAACTAACAAGCATCAGTACCCAAAAAATCGATACGTTATAATTTTGGAAAGATCTAAAATACTAAATCCAACATATACGGGTTTGTCATAAGTAAAGACCTGTTTGGACAATTCTACTGCAAATAATTTATCAGTAAATTGAATAAAATTCTTGAATTGCGGTTTTGAGACGTACCGTGCGAGACCCAAGCGACGTCTGTTATTTTTCCAATGCGTTAATAACTTTATTACTCTTCTTTTGTCGACATTATCCATTGTTTTACCAAATACACCATTGTTCATGCATTTAAAGAAATCCTTTTCGAATTTGTTCTTGACTTGATTTCGAAGAGTTGTATTAAGGTCTATGTATGGTACTAGCTAATGACTTTGACGAAACCGTAAAACTCTATGGATATGAGTAACAATTAACCCATGCTGTATACATTGTTTTAAATATCGGTAATGTATAACATAGTTGGTCTTATCACATAAATTAGGAATTAATTTTTCCTCCTTGGAATGTGATGCGCAGATCATTTCGGGACAAAACAAAATCTAAATACTGTAAAAAGACTTGGACGATTAGGATCATAATTTGGGACAAACTCGTTGTCAGCAATACTTCTTCGCTTAACACAAGTACTCACTCCACCATGAATACCTTTCATAAAAAAGTGGTACATATCCATATCAGTCAATAATTCTAACTCTCCTTTAGTACATTTCAACATGGCACCCCGCGCCAATCCAGGTATTGTAACATTCTGCGCTGGTTCTAATCCATTCATGTCTATACATAGCCGCCTAAAGTTTTCGAACACGTTAGCCAACAGCAACACGTCTGATTTTAAATATATATCAGCATAATCCCCGAGTGTATTACACTTAAAGTGATCCCACATCTGTAGGACGCGACAGTATTCTTCATCGGATATATTTTCATCACGCATTTTATCGTAGAATTTGTCATAGGAACGTACTGTGATATCGTCTAATTTATTAAACTTGTCCACGTACGTGTAGGGAAAATTACCTTTCTTTCTAACTAGGTTAAAGTCAGTATCATCAAGAAAATATTTCCTTACCTCTCTACATTGATCATCTGATAAATTATGAGATAGATGCCGCCATGAACCTACAACTATCGACGACTTGCAAATTTATGTACTTCTTTTCCCTATAGCCGTGACCATTAATGAATTCGTCTACATAAATATGCTTACAGAACGTTATATATTTCTCACTATTAACAGGGAGTACGCTAATTTCTTCATTTTCACTCGCTAACTGTTTGATGAACAGGTGGACATCATAACCACTGAGATTATGGAAAAAACTGGGATAAATGTAGGTAATTGATAGTTTAAATTGCAATTTGAATATGCCGCACCACGATATTTACCAGTGACATGGCAGTGATCTCGTACTTTGGAATTTGTAAGATCATCCGTAAGAAGTTTGTCGCATATGTAACAATTACGGATTTGCTCATGTATCACCAGTTGTTCATCAGTTAGTGGTAACATTGGAACAACAGTTTTCAAATGCCGTTTCACATCACTCTCGAGTCGTGTAATAAATACCTTCGCAACATTAACCCCCCTATAAAGTTCTAATTTGGACAAAGCATCGTTTACAGCGCACTTAATATAATAACTGAATGAGTATGGTTCATGTTTACACGTTTTTATCGTGAACAGTTGTTCGGGATCGGGTTCAGCCGTATTTACCGGTACTAATAGCGCTTCAAAATCTGCATATATTACGAACGGTAGAAACATATGTTTTTGATATTTTCGAAACGCAAGTATATTTTCCGCATAGAACTCCCCGGTTCTGTCTTTTCTTTGCATCGCGCTAGGTAATTTAGTGTATACGAAATTACAGTCATGCGACACGTGTCGAGTTAATTGCTCCTGCGTTTTAAAGTAATGAATACATGAATCACAAAAATATTTTGCCCCATTATGGCGACTTATTTGGTTGCTAAGTAAACGAGAAAATTTTTTTATTCATACATAATGCTGATTATCCGTTTGGTTACTGACTAATAGCAACAAACTAACATGACTAGGTTGTATAGCTCTTGTATAGTAGAGAGGACACACTACCTCAGGAACACGATGACCATCACGATACGTATCCTCCAGTCCATAAACATTGATGGAGATATTATTGTTGGATTCAAACGTTGAGATGTTAGTCAGCTTAATACGAAATTCTACACCGTTCCAGTTGAATAACGTCCTGAAGTCAGCGTAAGAAGTCGTCCGTTGTGGTAACCCCGTCGGTCTCACTAATTCTGATACAATAGTCCACGCAAAGCAGCAATTATCAATATTCTTCACATTCACTATGGCATGTTTATGCGAAATTTCAGGCGGGACATTCGTATAGGATGAACCGGTAGTGGGAGAAAATTTCAACATGTTTACCTCTAAATATACGAAATTCACCAGCGACCACCCTACGAAACAACATATATTAATAATGTACTACCCTAATATTCATAACTCGCACTTACCAGAATCTGTATGCTGAAATTTTGATTGCTTAGCATCCAAGATTTCCACTACTCTTTGAAAATGCTCTTCCAACACCATCCCGACACTCAATATATCATATTTCGTTTGAAAGGACTTTAATTCGGCACTTTGTCTACTATTCAGGAAGTACAACCCAAATAACTCAACATTACATTTCAACGAGAAGTGTTTCTGCAACTGAATTTGTATTAGTTCCAAAACATTCACTTTAACGTCACCCATAAACGTCTGCACATCCGTATGGGTATTGCATGGTGATAGTCTATACTAAACAATGCGTTGTTTAAAAGCATTGCGAATCACTTCAACCTCAGTATCAATGAGTAGACACACATTTGATTTGTGTCTATTGTTTCTAAGGTGTCCCTGATAAGCATATCGAGGAAAATCAATCGAACAATCAGTGCAGTGCACAATTTCAACACTTTTGCTACTTTTATTATGTACTGGTTCGCTGCTTTGGTCTGACTTACACTTTCGCGAGTTGTTCAAACCCGATGGTCCAGATTCTGCAAAGGAATCATCAGCATGCCTGTGTTGCACATTATTCTTTAAGCTGTTTAACCCTCATGGTCCAGGTTGTGCAAGACGTTCAGAAATATGGCTATGTTCCGTTCTGTTCGCATCGGAAGTACTTGGTTGCAACACATTCCTAAGTGCGGTACGATTTTACAGTACAGCCAGCGGCATCTCTGAAGGTGGGGTAGTTGGAATACTTATCCAACACGCAGTTCATTGATGTCACAGTAGAGAGTCTTTTCTTGAAATTTCTTCAGACATTCACATTGAAACGTTTTATTGCGATCTGTAACAGAGAATGTATAAGCAATGTATAATCCTGGTGCGGATACATTACTACTTGATATGACCAATGCCCAAATCATTTCTATCAGTGATGAGGACACACCACATACATTGACATAGACGAACATAACGATGATAGTAATGACTTCGTCAGCATATCATCTAGTGTTGAGGGAGTATGTTCTTCCTGAGCTGGGAACGATTACCTCAACACTGGTGACTACGACTCCGACATAGACATGGACCCTTCCTACAGCTACGATTCTGACGAGTATGACAATGACGCATTACGACAACAGCGACTACTTCGCGAAACATACTGACTTTTGTAACGAAATCATCGTTGAAGAGAGTAGCGATGAGAAGAACTTTGTGAAGACTCTCACTAACAACATGCAACAACTGGAACGTAGCGGTCACGAACTGTCAGACGTAGTACAACAACTAAGTGTACATGAACAGTCACATAACAGCATACATGACGAGAACAATGACAATGGCAGTGCTCCAGACGTCGCCCCGCAGGTCCAGGGTTACGGAAATAACGAAAACGCTGACGACGTGCAAGACAATGACGACGAAGAACGTGACGAAGACCGGTTTTGGGCTACACATATCCCTATGGCCATTGGTCGCACTATGCTTCCACCCCTATACAAGGTTATGTGTGCGATGGTGACGGGAGACAGTACCACTCAACGCAATTCTGCGTTTCTAATTATTGCCGGGTGGTACTGGCTATTCTACGCATATCGAATCATCACATGGGACCGTCTCACGTTCACGGTATGTATTGTGTAAATACTACTATATTTATATTTATAAATAAATTTACGAACTCATCCGAGTTCGTAATGCAGCTCTTCGACAAGTGGTCTTAGCAAGTGACCGAGATAGGCATGGTAAGTATAACTGATAGAGCTATCCTTCTACTTATGATATATTTCCAGAAAAACGTCGACGCCAGTAGTGCGACCCCAGACCATACAGACCGACACTAACTGACTTAGCGCGGCGACTACTATTCATACAGACAAACAGACAGACAGACAGACATACAGATAGAGACGGACCGACAGACAGATACACATTACACGGTGTATATGCTCAAATATATCAATCATACTGTGATGGTATACCATCATGTACCGCTGATGAATATCTGCTAGTCCTCCAGAGCAGCATCTTCAGACGATACGGTTGCATGCTTCATGTGTGGAGTTCGAATAAACCAATGGCGGTCATCTGACACTCCGCTACAGGAGCATCTCCGATGAGCACCACACTGCACGTACGCTCAATTACTTGCACCACGTCCTCGCAGGTGTAATGACACAGAAGTGGAAAGGACTTTTTGCACTTGTACTAAATCAAAATGTTTTATTCCTAGAGAAAATCATATATCTGAATAATACACTGATTACATTTGTACATACAACAAATAAATATATTTGCATATCATTATCTTTTTTTAATTTGCTTCTAAGTGTGGTATCAGAGAAATGTAAAAAATTACATGAGCAAGCCTTGAAAAAGTGAGATGTCTATCTGAGTAGGTAGGGTGCGCAAATAGCCTTGTGAATGTGTTGAGTGTTAGTGACTTTCGTATTTTTTACACCCTCTTAGAAATGTGCGACCTTGGGAAATTTCTATGTAGGCATGACTTACTTATTGCGTAACCTTGGGCGGGTGGGACCTTGGAATTGTGGTAACCTTGTGGTGTGTTCACTCTCCAATCTTACCTACTCAAAGCCACAGTATTTGTTTTGAAAATATGTAGGCCCATTTCGAATCCAAATTTCCCGTTTTTCTTGTAAAATAATCGGTGGGATCGTGTGAAATGTGTTCTCGGTTAGAACACTGCTGTTCAACTGAAATAGTTGTCCATAACGTAGAAGTGGGGGTTTTATTGGTTAATTTCTACTTACCGAGGTTGTTGTTGTAAACATAATGATATTTTTGGTAACTTTTCAACTACTTCTTTCAGATTTTTTCCTTTTCTCTGAGCCACGAGGACATGACCGTTTCGACAGTTTGTATTTTAATTCAGTATTTATTATTTTTTTTACACTGAAAACAGTCACATAAAGTGAAACAGGCGAATAACGATTTAATTTTCAATCCCGAACTAAAAGAACGTGCGGTTCAGTGGACGTGAACATCGTAATATGTGAATCCCGGTCAACTGAATGCCTTGTCGCAGGGGAGGTCCCGATCATAGCGTCGGTTTACTTAGTGCTTGCGGTCCGTTTTACGTCGCTTAGATACATAAAACTTAAAAATAATTTAGGGGAACCACTCAGCCAAATTGCCAGTATGTGTTGGGTCTTTTGTTCATTAGAATACAGAATTGAATAAATAATAAGTATGTATTATAGTTAGTAATTGTCGTTTGATTTTCGTAAAATAAATATTTTTATCGGTAATATCGGCTATCGGTTGGTGATCTGGCAGGAACTAGGGGCCCTATGGATCCGGACCCATGGGCATTTTCCCAGAGTGGCGAATGGAAAAGAGAGGTCCTGAATAGAAACTAGGATGAATTTAAGGAATGTGCATGTATGTAGATTAGAATTATGTGTATGAATTAGCTAATATTGACGATATATCATTTTATTTAAATTTTCAGGTACTTTATCTTTACGACAAACACGTACTTCTTACAATGATTAAGTTACCCAAAGGTAACATGCCTTAGACAACTCCTGTGCTAGCAATTTCTTCTTTATACAGTTATGCGGGCGATATCTATCTTACTCATTTGAGAAAGAACATAATTGAAGCAATTCAACTGATTAATCTAGATTAAAAAAACAGTGAATTGGTCTTCATAACACTCACTCCATATCAACTATCTTAAATCTTCTGTGATTGTGCCAGGTACATTTTACTCCTTAGATCTAACTTAGGTCTCACTTACTTCGACGATGTTAGGGTAGTACTGGGGAAGTAAAGTAAAAATTTTTCGAATAACGCGACTGTTACATTTTTAGATTGATTCTTGTGATGTGGTGTATGGTCCCTTTCTCTCTGTCGAGAACTGTGATAGCACCTAAAAGGTACAACATTTTTGTACTAGATATGCGTTTAATATTAAACGAGCTGATACGTCACTTGGGCTCACGAACAGTAGTCTATTTTATATACCGTCTATCTACAACAAAGTACTAAGCGAATATAAAAACCTGTGAAGCTCATTTAAACATAAATACAAAGCATATGTTATTCATTCAATATAAAACCTCCAAAACCTCTCATATGAATTTACAGCGTCTTAAGTAAATATTTTGTTGAAGTTATTTGTTACATGATTTTTTTACCAGACAACAGATTTCGAATATTTTTGAAAGTGACTTTCTTATTGGGAGTACTCAGACGTGCCTCCTAACACAGGGGTCCCGGTGCTATGGCTGTGGAATATTTCTACTCTTTTTCACCGGCTTGAAAATGTAAATGTGCGGTTTTTCAAAATGTACTGTTAAGACGAAAACGTGAAATATTGTAATACATGATAGCTGTACCACCTGTCATGGCCTCCCTTACTTTATTTAAATGCTCTTTTATATAACTTTTCTAATATTTTTAACTGCTGATTCGTTAGCCTTTTTGAAAAAAAAGTTAAATATGGGTCCGATTACCATTTTTACACAAACACATGTGCTGTGCACTTCTAAAACAATGAAAAATTGAAATGTTACTGTATAGTTATTGATACGTATTTCCAATAATTTATAATTTTTTAGATAAGATCAATAAATTTTAGATATCGAAATGAATCTGCCCCAATAATATTTCATTATAAGTAGTGCAAGATGACGAGAATCTGCACGAAACATAAAAAGTGAGTTACCATGTCTAGCATCGCTTTTATAGTTACTGATTACTAGATCTAAGGATCGCTTACATACACAAATATATATATATATATATATATATATATATATATATATATATATATATATATATATATATATATATATATATATATGTCATCACAGTCGTAAAGTTCATATTTGTGTTTTAACTGTTTCGTTCCTAATTTAATTTTTACGTATTGCATTACTGAGAACGACATCCGCAATCGCCATTGAAATGTTTAAAATTCATTTACAAAAAAGACACGACTAGTGATGCTAAAAGATAATTGCTTTGTTTCGTTATTAGGATGTTTAATTTTATTGCATATTTAAATCTTAAAGTTAATTAGTTCTATTAACAATTAGTACTCGTATATATCGACGAACGTACAAATCATATCGACAAAATTACTAGTGTAGGTTGTGATAGACAACTGATCTACGGCTAGACTGTAGGCATAATATGACGAAAACTTCATAAATATTTGTGGAGGGATTGAGACAAAGGCGTAAACTTGCAGCGTTCTTCTGAACACTGACAAATTTAGCTGCTACTACCTAATTTTTAATAACCCCATAACTGAATAATTAATGTATTTACTTTTAAGGGCGAATGTGTGTACTCACAACCAGGAAATTACAGAAGTGCATATTTGGGTGTGGAGTACATGCCATTTTACATTAATTTTCAAGTAAGATTTAAATATCTACTCATATTAGATTTACGTTATGAGTGTTTTAGGGCTGTGATCTAAATGATCCCGTGGTACATATGCACCTTTACAGGCACCTACTATTGCCAATCGCGAAAGGACACTTTTATATTCCAGTTCGTCATGATGTTGTAAGTTAGAAAAAAGATCATTAATGAAGTAAAAACACGCAAAATCACAATACCCACAAAAGTTTAATAAAAAAGAAATTGTCAGAGTTACTGTTCTTAAACAGTTAATCGTTCACAGTATATGTAATTTAAATAGAATGTTTAATATACAGGGTGGGTATCTACTGTGTGGACGGAGGATTTCTCCTTAACTATTAGAGATATCAAAACCAATTTTGGTGTGGTAATATACGATCATTGGACCTACATTCTAAAAATATTTAGGTATATACAGGGTGATTGACAAAAATATGCCAACACAAACCTGTGTTTTTTTAAATGGAACACCCTGTATATTTCTGCATTGTTCGAGTCAATGTTACATTTAGAATAAAAGTGTAGAAATTTGTATCTGCATCACTAACCGTTCTGCAGATATAGTCATTTTAGTACCAAAATAGAGTTAACTTTGGAACCATGATGCGAGCGCTGTCACCACGATTTTTTGAATCTGTTAATACTACCGACTATTAATAATAGTCTACTAACAAACAAACTGGGAAATTTTTTGAAAACATATAAAACTATACAGAATGATTAACTTACGCGAAATGTAATTTTTCTCAATTTTTTCAAACGCAACACCCTGTATATTTTTTCACGTGAAAAGTAAATACTAATTGATAATAGGTTTCATAGCCATAAGACGGGCCCTTCTTGAGATATTGACGCTTGATTTGAAAATATTGACATACAGAAGAACAAATAAAACAAAATCCAGAGCAAATAAGAAAATACAAATGGCAAATAAATTCTTTATCTGATAGGAAAACTTAATTAATAATTAAACAATAAAATAATTCTCTACACCTAAAAATAAGTTGAATAAATAAAAATAAAGGAATAAAACCATACATTCAAATTAAATGTTCAAAATGCTGACCACGCCTAGCTAAACACTTTGCAATTCTCTCGGTAAACTAAAGATTCGCTCGTAACAACATTAGAAGCGAAATGGATTCAAACACAGCTCTAATTCTATTTTTCATATGTTCGCTTGTGGTGGGAGGATGTTGGTTTTTCTTTAACGCAGCCCCAAAGGAAGAAATCAAGGGGCGTAAGATCACGTGATCTGGCTTGTCAGTTTTGCACACCACCTCGTCCTATCCACCTCATCGGATAATTTCTATCGAGATATTGCCTAACGTTGATTGCTAGTGTGGAGGGGCGCCATCCAGTTGAAACCACATCGTACGAATATTATCTACCTCGATATTTTCCAAAAGCTCGGGTAAATCATTTTCCAAAAACTGTAAATATTTTTCTATAGTTTGACTCCCATCAAAGAAAAAAGGACCAGCCACATTAAAATTGATTATACCACCCCACACATTAACTGACCATCGATGCTGGTGATCAACAACTCTTAAGATGTGTGGATTAGTATCTGAACAGAGATGATAGTTATGTGTATTAATATTGTGAAAAGTTGCCTCATCCGTAAATAGAATGTTATTAACAAAATTGGCTTCTTCATTGACTTTAGTAGTTACCCATTGGCAGAAAGATTCACGATTTTGAAAATCTATTTCACTTAAAGCTTGATGTTGCTCGGTATGATAAGGATGTAATTTGTTTTTTTAAATAAAGCTGCGAACTGTATTTCTATGTAGGTCTAGGTGTGTACTTAGCTCTCTGGTACTAATTTTCGGATTTTCTATAAGGGATGCCACAATTTGAAACTGAGTTTCTTCATTTGGGCTTGTTTTTGCGCGCTTGGGATAACACACTTCCAGAATTTATAAATCTCTCAGCTACATTCATAAACGCTTCTTTCCGCGGCTGTCTTCTCTCTGGATATCGTTCACAGTACAAACCGGAAGCCAGCAAAGCATTCCTTTGAGCTTCGCCGTAAATAAAGATCATATCGATCATTTCTTCTCTGTAAAAATTCATTTTATACAAGAATTGAGAAAACGACAATCCAAAAACACACAAACTAATGGAAAGCTTGATGTTGCTCGGTATGATAAGGATGTAATTTGTTTTTTTAAATAAAGCTGCGAACTGTATTTCTATGTAGGTCTAGGTGTGTACTTAGCTCTCTGGTACTAATTTGCGGATTTTCTATAAGGGATGCCACAATTTGAAACTGAGTTTCTTCATTTGGGCTTGTTTTTGCGCGCTTGGGATAACACACTTCCAGAATTTATAAATCTCTCAGCTACATTCATAAACGCTTCTTTCCGCGGCTGTCTTCTCTCTGGATATCGTTCACAGTACAAACGGGAAGCCAGCAAAGCATTCCTTTGAGCTTCGCCGTAAATAAAGATCATATCGACCATTTCTTCTCTGGAAAAATTCATTTTATACAAGAATTGACAAAACGACAATCCAAAAACACACAAACTAATGGAACAATATTTTAATGATTATACAAACGTCAAAACAATAGATGCAATTGTTCCTCTTTATTACAAGCGGCTAGCCTACCTGATTTGTTTTGTTGAATTCCATTGTCATAGTAAATTTGTATTTTAGAATATTTTTGCGTAAAAGCGTCAATACCGCAAGAAGGGTTCGTCTTATGGCTATGAAACCTATTATCAATTAGTATCTACTTATTACGGGGAATAGAAATGTGAAAAAATTGAGAAAAATTACATTTCGCGTAAGTTAATCATTGTGTATAGTTTTACATGTTTTCGAAAAATGTCTCACTTTGTTTGTTAGTAGACTATTATTAATAGTCGGTGGTATAAACAGATTTACAAAATCGTGGTGACAACGCTCGCCTCGTGGTTCCAAAGTTAACTCTATTTTGGTACTAAAGTGAAGAACGATTAGTGAAACAGGTATCAATTTCTACACTTGTATTCTATATGTAACCGTGAATCCAAAAATGCAAAAATATACAGGTTGTTCCATAAAAAAACAGGGTTGGCATATTTTTGTCAATCACTCTGTATATACCTAAATATTTTTAGAATGTGGCTCCAATGATCGTGTATTATCACACTAAAATTAGTATTGATATCTCTAATAGTTAAGGAGCAATCCTCCGTCCACGCAGTAGACACCCACCCTGTATATGCATTTGTGCCTATGTAATTGTGCAATTCTGGTTTACTTTGTCCTCATACATCAGGACATTTTGATAAAATCGCAAAATTTTCAAATTTTAAATTCTTTCATTCCCAGCCTCGTATCTTTTTGAGCTTTAAAATACGCTTAGAGCTCAGGATGAGTTGTAATAGATAATACGTCTTTAAAAGCGTTCTTGGTTTACTTGGATCGGATAACTAGTAGTTCTTGAAGTTTGAAATTACTTTGACAGAAATATTCGCTCTTTTGGGCCGGATTGCATTCGACATCAATTTTAAATACGATTTCTCGTCCAAAAGTAGAAACCGGAGAAATATCTCGTACATTATATTAATCCATCTACCTAAAATTAGCCCAGAAAGAAATTTAAGATTCAAATTTTAATGTTTGTGTGTGTGTGTATACTCCATAACTTTCAAAGGACTTAACGCATCAACTTGAAATCTGGCACACATATAGATATCAACTACCCAAAGTGACTGATTGTTTGAGGTCAGTGCGGTATGGGGAAAGGGGTAAAATTGCTAAGTACCCCTTTTGCAAATTTTTATTTTTTTAGATTTCTTCCTTTTAATATGTGACTAGTAATATTAATTGTAAGTATTTTTGTCCCTTTCTGTACAACAAACGATTTACAAGATATTAGCAAAAAACCGTCACTTTAAAAAACTGTTTTTTCCTAAAATACCTCCGAAACTACTTAACATATACCATTAGATAGGAAATAAAATTTCTCATAAAAAGTGTATTTGCAATTTTTTCGAAAAGCTTGTCATTTCCAAAAAACTCGATTTTGGAACCCGTCTACACGATTTTTTTGATATCAGATAGAAAATCAAATTTCTGATCAAAAAGACTTCTTTTAATCTTTTTGTAAAGTTAATCGTTTTCGAGTTATTTACCAAAAACCGATTTTTTGATGTGGAAGTATTGATACAATTTGCAGCGGTTTTTTTAATTATGATTTTAAAACGTAACTTTTACTTTTTTTAATTAATTAAGAATCTGCATAGCATTTGGATATTTCCCCACGTGCATCTGGAAGCTTGGCTCTGATACTGACTTCAGTCTTTTAAATCGGGAGCTGGTAGCAGATGAAAAGCACACATATCATCCCAGATTTTCCACCAACAAGAATTGGTCGGGCTGGTTTAATGACAGCTTGGATTCTGTTTATTTTGGTAGCAACCATGCCTTGTCTGTTTCCATTGGCCCATTTTATAAAGTTGACAAATCATAATTAAAGTTTGTCACTGTTACCACATTCATTCTTTTCTGATAACACTTTTTTACGCATTAAAACTCATTATATAAAATCGTATTCATATTAAAACATTTATAATTTGTAACATTTTCATCTAATAAGTCATTTAAGCAACAATAGGAATTCATCATTTTCTCACAAAATATTTACACTCATACAGAACAATTGGTTTTAGAGACCTTTTGAAAATTACTTTTACTTTGAAACATTAGGTACTGTATATGAAAATATTCAATGATGAATAAAACTCGGGTGGTTCATATGATTTCGTTTTATTGTAACATAACATGAACTTTTTTTGTTACTTGTTATTTTTCAACTTCAAAATTACAAAACGTTCCCTTGTTTTAGGAATATGTGATCTAATACTAAATACACAATTTCATACGGTACATAGCAACGCAACTAATTCTAAACATACTCCCCGACTTGAAAGTAAAACTTTCAACATCTTGTCACTACACACATTCACAATGAGCCCATAACTGGTAGTGGTGATAATTTTGACGTTGGTCTTTTGATATTTCCATTTGTAGTCTTTAATACCACTACTCTAACAAGATTGTCTGGCCCATGTATCAATTGAATAATCCTACCCAGCTTCCAAAATGCAGGTAGAAGCTTATCGTCCTTTACCAAAATTAACGATTCGACTTGTACCAATTGCTGACAATTTTTGCTCTATTTCTCTCGTACTTGCAACTGATTTAAATAGTCTTTGGCCCACCGTTTCCAATACTGTTGAGATAGGCTTTGTATGTATTGAAATCTATTAAGCTTATTTGAAGCTATTTCTGAGACATCAGGATCGGGTACAGTGGTCATTGTTCGTCCAATGAGGAAATGTGCTGGAGTTAGCGCTTGCAAATCGTTAGGATCAGAAGTGAGAGGGGATAGAGGTCTGGAGTTTAATATCGCTTCAATCTGAACAACTATTGTATTGAATTCTTCATAAGTTAAAGAGGTGTTGTTCAATACTCTCTTCTAGTGAAATTTTGCTGATTTGACGCCTGCTTCCCATAATCCTTCAAAATTAGGGGAATATGGTGGGATAAATTTCCAATTTATTTCTAAATTGTTTGCAATTTTTTGGATTTCCGTTCGACTAAATTTTAAAAATGAACCAAGTTCGTGCAGTTCCGAATTGGCCGCAATAAATGTTTTGCCATTATCACACATAATGTGTTTAGGAAGACCCCTGCGCGCGACAAATCTTCGCAAGCAAGCAATGAATGAATCGCAAGTTAAATTAGATAAAATTTCTAAATGTATGGCTTTTACCGCTAAACAAACGAAAATACACATATAGCATTTTATTTTTAACGTACTGCGACCACGTCGCTCATTAATAAAGAATGGACCTGCAAAATCCAACTCCGTTGCAAAAAATGGGTAAGCAGCTGTTACACGTAACTCTGGCAAAATGCCCATTCTAGGGTTTTGAAATGACGCGGAATAACGATGACATTTGACGCAAGATCTCACGACCCTTTTCGCTAAATTTCTTCCCGACGTGACCCAATACTTCTCTCTTGTTGAGAAAAGAAGTTGTTGTGGGCCTGCATGTAAAAGGCGAACATGTTCCCTTTCGAAAATGAGGGAGGAAAATTTGTGTTTGTGGGAAAGTAAGATTGGATGTCCATCTGAAATGAAGATAGCTGTAGACGGCCACCAACACGCATAATGCCTTCTTCATCGAGAAATGGTACCAAAGGCAGTAATTTGCTCTTTGGTGAAAGTGAATGATTGAGTTTTAACGAATTAATTTCGTCACTAAATGAGTCAGATTGCGCTATCACAATGAGCGTTTTTAAAACTCCTTTGAGTTCATCATAAGTTAAAGTGCCAGTGGCACGTTCACTTCGCGATTTTTGAGAATAATTTGTAAATCTGAAAATGTATGCTGTGACACGAAGTAAATTATTATATTTAGAAAAGAGCGAAAATATTGAACAACTTGGTGCTGCATTTGTGCTCATACTAACAATGATTTTGTCACGCATTTCTGATGTTTCCATTTTTGGATCAACTCTAGAACATGGTGTTATAGGAAATTTGAGTTATTCTTAAGCCATGATGGCCCTAACCACCACAGATCTGAGGTTATGATCGATTTAACACACATGCCACGCGAAATCAAATCTGCTGGATTTTCTTTGGTATTCACGTAATACCATTGCTCACTAGATGTTAGTTCTTGAATTTTGTGTATTCGATTTGCCACAAACGGTTTGAAGCAACGAGGATCCTTTGCGATCCAGTGCAGAACCACTTGAGAATCGCTCCAGTAATGTACTGATGAAAACTGCAACGTCATTGAACTAAAGACCCTTGACATAAGTTGGGTTAATAGGAGAGCTGCATTCAACTCCAACCTCGGGATCGTGCATGGTTTGAGAGGGGCTACTCTTGATTTTGCACACAAAAGTGAAGAATTGCATAACTCCAATTTATCGAAACATCTGATGTATACGCAAGCACCTTATCCCTTTTGCGATGAATCGCAGAATCCATGCAGTTCTATGCGAGCTGGGTTTGAACAAATGACGTGACGCTGAACACGTAAATTGTTCAATAATTGAAAATCCTTTGAAATGGACATCCATTTATTGAACAAGTTCTCGGGAATAATGTCATCCCAATCAACATTGCAAGACCACAAGTCTTGAAGTAGGAATTTTGCACATATTGTTACAGGTGTTAACAGACCCAATGGGTCATATTGCTTTGCTATACTAGATAAGATTGTACGTTTGGTAAAGTTTGATTGCATGTTACTTTCATTGGTTTGAAAGAACAATTTGTCTTCTTTACGGACCAGAAGACTCCTAAAGTTTTGATGACTCATGGACCCTAACGCGAACGTATTGTTGTCAAGAATGTTAACTGATACAGTATTAGATATTGCTTTGTTGTTTGAAGTAAACTTTCTTAGAACAAAGCTTGCACTTTGAAGAATCTTATTGATGTCGTGCCCTAATTGAACAAGAGTATCTGCGTCGTCACAACCTGTGAGCAAGTCATCGACGTAGAAGTCATGTAATATTACTTGACAAGCTTCGGGATACTGAGTTTGATATTGTAATGCTATTTCATGTAGACACCGAATTGCCAAATATGGTGCAGAAGTAGTGCCATAAGTAACCGTATTCAACTGATATGTTTTGAGAGGTTCATTTGGACTGTTACGCCATAATATTGTTTGATACTTCCTGTGGTCAGGATGTATCAACACCTGACGATACATTTGTTTTATGTCCGCGGTCAACACGAACGTGTGTTGTCTAAATCGTAACAATATTGAAAATAGATCGTCTTGGATGTGGGACCAACATGTTGGCAATCATTCAATGATATGCCTGCTTCAGATTTTTGTGAACCATCAAAGACTACCCTTAATTTGGTAGTACTACTATCCTTTCGCAGTACTCCATGATGGGGTAACGTGAAATATGAACCTGAATGTGATTCATTTTCGATTAATGTCATATGACCTTGACTTAAATAATCTGCCATGAATTCTTTGTACATTGATGCAAATTGACGATTATGATGAAAGCGTCTTTCCATACTTTGAAATCTACGCAATGCTTGTTCCCTCGTGGACGTAAGTATATGTATATTATCGTTAAAGGAAATTTGACAATGAATTTGCCCGATTGGTCGCGTGTGAAATTATTCTTGAAGTGGGTTTCACAAAGTGAATGTTGATCAGATGTTTGAGGTTGTGAACAATTTTCCTCCAACATCCAGAATTTTTCTAGTTTATCATGAATTTCTGATAAACCTAAATTACAGCGTACTGTTTGTGTATTGATTGGAATTGAACCTGAAATGATCCAGCCTAATTTTGTATTTTTCGCAATTGGTTTATCTTTTCCCAAATTAATATGACCGTCGATCAAAAGATTCCAAAACAATCCTGCTCCGATCAGTAAATCAACCTGTGCGGAGTGATTAAATTGTGGATCGGCTAACTTTAAATTGTGCGGTATGTTGAGCAATTGTGTATCAAAGCTCTGAGTAGGAAGTGTATCAGCTATTGAGTTGATGACCAAACAATGAATGTTGATGCCTCTCAATGACAACATTTTGTCTGTTAAATGAAGATTTAATCTTTTTACTAATGAAGTTGTAATAAAATTGGACTGTGAACCTGCGTCCAATAATACTCTTACATGATGCCAGCTACCGTTTGACCCCTTTATTGCAACAGAGGCTGTTGATAGCAGGATTTGGGAGTGTGACTTGTTTGTCACATGATTTGAAATTGTTACATTTTGAATTTCTCCAGAAATTGAACTGTTTGATGAGCTGTTTGAAGCTTGTGGAAACTGCAGAATTGAATTATGATTAGAGTTGCAAAATTTGCAAGTGCCACTTTTGCAATCTTTTGCTACATGATTTGTCTTTAAACAATTTAAACATAATTTATTTTCTTTTACCCATTGCAACCGTTTTTGTGGTTTGAGTTCAAGAAAATTTGGACATTTAAATATTCCGTGGTTTGATTTACAATAGTAGCAAGTGTAATTCGTCGTTAACCCAATGGATTGCTTAGACTTGTTGGAAAACTTGAATGTATTTTTATGTGTTTCGTTTCTACCTTCAAATGATTCCAACAAATTTGCCTTTGATTGCAAAAATTCAAGTAAGTTTTCTACATCATTTTGTTTTGTATTTAGTCTATGCATCTCCCATCCCTTTAAATGTAATTTGTTCAATTTATCTGTTATAGCAATTAACAAAATAGTATCCCAATCTTTTACGGGTTGGTTTAAAGAATTTAATGCCCTAATGTGCTTTAATATTGAATCTACAAATTGTCTAATATCTTTACTGTTATCGTTTGTTAAATTATGCAAGTTTAATAGTGCCTTTATATGAAATCTAATTAACACTTCAGAATTGTTATAACGATTACATAACAGTCCCCATGCTGTCAGAAAATTCTCGTTTGTCATTTCTAATGCATGTATGGTTTCTAAAGCGGATAATTCTAAGCACGATTTTAAATAATACAACTTCTGAACTGCTGTAAGTGTGCCATTTTCGTAAATTAGCGAATAGAATGTATCTCTGAAATCAAGCCAAGATTCTAGATCACCATTGAATTTTGGTAATGAAATTGTTGGTAAGCGTACATTTAAATTAGAATGCGATTGATCATTTACCTGCTGCGATACCGCGGTTGTGTGCATTTGAGCTGGTCGAATATCTTCATTCAGTCCCGTGTCCAATTGCTGTTGCGTTGCCGAATTGTATTGCGTTCAATGAAATATTCCGAGAATGCGAGTGCTTCGAAATAGTCTGATTCAAATAACTCCCTTTCAGCATATTGTTCTGCTAAATTCTCATCATTGCTAATTAATTCTATTTGCCTTTGAACTTCCTCAAATTCTGCGTGTGTATCCAAAATAATACCATGTCTGCGCTTCATTTCGATAAACTGCCGTTGTGACAATTCAACCTCTTCATGAAATTGGCTTAAAAATGATTTAAAAGATGTAACTTTATGTTTAATGTTACCCCTTTTTCGTTTTAGAACTGTAATGTCGTAATCGGTTGCCATTTCCTTGTGAAAATACGATTGCGTTGAGTTAATGAGTCTCCTGCGTACAATCGATGTTGTGTTAATTACTTCTTCATGCGGCGTCGAAGGACCAATAATATGTATATGAAAATTATTCAATGATGAATAAAACTCGGGTGGTTCATATGATTTCGTTTAATTGTAACATAACATGAACTTTTTTTATTACTTGTTATTTTTCAACTTCAAAATTACAAAACGTTCCCTTGTTTTAGGAATATGTGATCTAATACTAAATACACAATTTCATACGGTACATAGCAACGCAACTAATTCTAAACAGGTACCTAGGAAAAGTAATATCTGATATAAATCTAATTTTTTCTATAATTTCTGTAAATAGTTAATAAACATTTAAATGGTAATTTAATTTGCGAATTTAGCTTCATATTTAGTTCATTCATTCATTGATGCGAAACCATGAAAAACTGTTTCCAAATACATAGCATAAGGTTTTTTGCGTTTTTGCTTCATTAATATCACTTTCATTCTATCTCTCGTTAAAGTAATAACTGAATTTAATTTTATTACAGTGTGAATTTGAGCAAATACGAAACGAGTTGGACATTTTACGTGAATGCATAAAAATATTTGATACATATGACCGTACACCAATCCATGACTTATATTACGAAGAATCCTCTTCTAGAGAACTTGTTTTTCTTCTGGAAGTGTCAACATTTTATATGTGGTTATTTAATCATAGAGAACGTGTATGCACCGAATTGGACTATGCATGTCCATACTGTAACTGTACTTTTCACAATGCCTTTCGTGCGCGTTTTCACATAATGCTACATAATAATGCAGTCAGATTTTTTTACCAACTTTGGGTACATCTAATGCGTCATACAAATTAAGTAATTTATTTAATGAATATTTATCGGTAAGGCAAACAATCTTATTAGAAAGGGTAAAATAGATAAAACGTCAGCTAATTAATTTTTACCAATTTTGGATACGTGTCATCCAAACATAAATGAAGCCTGAAGTGCCTTAATCAACCGATTTTCTCGAAAGCCACCTTTAGTTGCCATTATGCTACTATCTATTACAACTCCGAAACAAACAGCATTGAGTTTAAAATGGTTGTTTAACGTGTAGCTTGGGTACATATTATCCAGCAGTTACTAAGAAATTACTCACCCGACAGTGATGCGACTGCGTAATTTTTTTTAATATATTAATATAAATTGATATACTTATACGATGTATATTAAAAATAGTAATAAATGTAGCTAACAATAGTACCTTGAAGTGTTTCAAATACAGTTTTTTAGCTTTCTTAGCATCTCTACTTAATTTACTGTCTCTTTAACGCACTCTTTCGAGGTTTTCATAATCACTATTCATTATACTCATACATAAGTTTACTTTACCACTTATTGCTCATTATTCCAATATAATTAAGCCGAGGGATTTCAATAATCGCCTCTCTCTATTATTATCATGCCGTGTATACTCGATCTAAGTGTTTTAAATTCTTGCAATTTTTGACAATTTAATTTAGTCCAAAATATAAACTCACCTACATTCACTTTTGAAGTATCTTACCCTAAAGCCGCATTTCCACTGAGGCAACTTTTGGGCAACATGCGGCAAGGAATCTTTCAAGCGAAGCAACACGCTGCAACATGTCGAAAGGAATAGTGCCGCATGCTACATAGTGCGAAAAAAACTTAGCGTGTTGAACGATGTTGCCAGTATCCAGCAGGTGGTGGATCCGTGCGGCAGAAACCAAGCGACATGGAGTCGAGTGTTGAGAAAACTACGAGATTTATTTATTATTATCAAAATTCACCTTAGCTGTGGAACAACAAAAGTGGCGAATACAAAGGGAGAAGTGTGAAACGTGACACGTTGAAACAACTTGCTATTAGGTATGAGTGTACTGTAGACGCGATCAAAAGAAAATCAAGAATTTGAGATCGTCTTTCCACCGTGAATGTAAAATAATTACGAAACCGAAGAGTGACTCATCTCCGAAGAAAGATGAGTGGTTTGCGTACAGCCTATTACTATTTTGTTAGATGTGGACGTTCCTAGACAAACTTCATCAACTACAGACAATTATGAGGTAAGTTTAGAATGTTTTTAATGTATTTGCCTTTACGAATGAAGGAGTTATCTGAACTGTTTCAAAATATTTAGTACCATGTAATATCTTTGCTTTTATTAAAGTTATAAGTTATTGAAGTCATGAGAGTATGAGTATGAGAGTATGTATTCTGCCTCTTAGTATTTGTCTTGCCATGGTACCATTCCTTCCCTTGACACAAAATATCTTGCAAATTGATCCCGGACACCTTTTGCATCTTCACTTGATTTCCGTGGTTTGCGCCGTAAATTCACCATACCTGTGTCATCTTCAACCACTGTCCTCCGTGATTCTGGAATAACAGTACCATATTGTGTCAATATCTAAATATCCATGAGGAGTGTAAAGAGGCCTTGAAGTATTGTTCTTCCTTAAATAATTGTGGAAATATACGCATGCAGGTGTGATGGTTTCTGCATTTTCGACATTCACTAAGGTTTCCGAAACACACGAAAAACTGATGCTAATAACCCGAAAGTATTCTCCACCGCTCTTCGTGCACGTGCTTGCCTGTAATGTATCTGTAGAGGAAATGCATCATCTGCCATTAAAACGAAAGGAGACAACATTTTGCTTCCAGGGAGAAGCTGTGAAGGTGGTAATGCTAGTTGTTTTTTTTTCTAGTTTATTGTAGGAAGAAGTTTGCCGAAACACTCCTCCGTCTGAAATTCTTCCTTGACAACCAATATTGGCATACACGAAACAATAGTTAGCGTCTGCGATATGCATCAAAAGTATGCTGAATGTCCCCTGGTAGTTAAAAAACAGACTGCCACTGTTATTTGGGCTCTGAATCACTATATCAAAGTCAAAGTCACTTGATATTTTCTTCCACTCATCTTCGTTTTGCGGAATCTGTAACATAAATAAACAATTGGTTATTTCTGATTTTAAAAACCATTTTTTCGCTATTTTCAGGATGAAAAAGAAGTGGCGTCTGATACATGCGATAGTCAATCAACTATTACACCAAGTCCCAGCCAACAATATCACTCTGATGATGGAACAAATTTGTCAAGTAGCGAAAGCAGTATTAAACAGTTTCTTTCACCCAAGAAAAGAACGAAAAGGAGTAAGCCCGCATCGCCTTATTCGAAACTCGAAGAAGAAGTAGAATACGCTGTATTAAAACAAGCAATGAAGAAGGATGAATGTACAACTGTGGAGAATATGTTACCAATGAATTGCGTGATCTTCAGCCTAGAGAAAGGTCCATTGTAAAACACCAAATACGAGAATGATATGGCTTGGATTAGTACATATAATCAGAATACGACAAGTACTTCAAATGTGAATCAAAATGTTGATAATTCAAGTGGTTTCCCCTCTCATGATCCTTCACTACTCTCTCAGTCTTCCAGTGACAACGAAGAACAAGCAGCTGGTTTTGTATTTACAGTCCTTACCAATCTTCTAAATTTGTAAGAAATTTAGAAGAAGTTTATTATGTTAACAGGTATTTTTTCTTTGATGTTTAACATGTTCTGTGTAGTTTTCTTGAATTATAAAATATCACAATACTTAAAATTGTATTCATTTTCTCTAATTTTGTTCTAAAGCCAAGCTGAAATTCAATCAAAAGAAATGTTTTGGTAATACCAATGGAGATGTACAGGGTGGCTAAAAAGTCAGTCCCAATTTTAAAATAGTTGTTATGAAAACCCTGTACGGATAATTTTGATTGTTTTGTCATCTACTTGTTCTCAAATTGATACCATTTATATTTTTGTATGTTTTATGACATTGTCAATTGAATATAGAGAGTATATAACGTATAAAGCGAATGAACACCTTTACATAAAAATAACATTAATGGAGAGTTGTCAAGCGTAAAAGGAAGTGTCAAATATTGAAATCCAAATTCGTTCGCTATTTTCCAATAAAGATAATATTTTAAGACACGTTTACTCCTGAATCTATTTTTGATAATATTGCTAATATTTTTTTCGAAAAGATAAACAGCTGACTGTCTAAATGTGATCATTTTAGGTCTAACTAACAAACATGTTCTTCAGTTGTTCAGTTGTAAATATAGTTAAAATAATTAGTAATATATTATACGAGTTACTCTATGGCCATCTGCTTCCCTCTCAACAACTCGCAAGTTCTTTATAATCAAGGTTGGTAGACTAACTTTTTTAATTCTTCAGCGTCATAACAGCCTCACTCATTAATGGATTACGGCTTATCTTTTATTAAACCAAGTATAAACTATGATTATTAATTTTAAGGTACACAATTTTTCTAAGTTGCCTTTACAAAATCTCGCAAAACGTAGATAAAAGCTTTACACACTTCAGGTACAATGCAACAGATGTTTGGAATTGAAATTCTGAAGAGGTACATAAGTGAAGCATAACTATCTCCAGTGGCTAAGTATCTCCATGTCAACAACACTCCCACTTGAACCGGAATCGCGTAGAGACAGTTGGTATCGGCTTTTTTCAAAAACCCTTTTCTACTAGATCGTCAAAATTGTACCTGCTCGTACGTGTGAAATTTTTAAACAAACTAGCGTCATTTGAAATAAGTTTTTCAAAAAATTCTTTGCGACTTTCACTACTTTTACCTACCACCTAGGTTTCTTTCGTTTCCTCTCCTTTCTACTGTGTGCAAGTATCAAATAGGCAGCAACTGCTACTGCTTCCGTTGACATGACGCACAGTACTGGCAAACATTTGTTGAATAACTTGAAAAGATAGCCTCGTACCACAAACAACAGCAACACGTAGCATGCGACCATTGGCAACTATTCTTGGGCGACATTTAGCGACACTCAACACGGTTATATTTAGCAAACACAACTACACGTGTGGCATGCTACACATTGCACGTTGTTGCATCAGTGGAAACGTACCTTAACACTTGTCCAATAAGTATTGTATTGTAACGGTACGCTACGGTCAAAGGTTGCAAGCTAGGTTTTTGTTTTTAACAAACTTCTCCCTAAGTATCCTAGGGATTGTGAACAAATTACCTTGTAATAATTGGTTTATGTTTATACACATATCGGTGTTGTAAGGTAGTTAGGAGATTCAGTATTCCATTGGCGTACTAACTCCAAGGAGAAAGATTCATTGTTCGCCACTGAATTTGTAATTCTTTGATGTGGATAGTTTTGCAAGCTTTGGAAATTCTTTATAAAAAGTATCTTACGTTAGCGGTCAGATCATTTATTTCCATCAATTCTACCTTCTACAAAAGACCATGTTACACCGTCCAAGCCAACCTCAATCCATATATAAACCATTTCGAACAAATTAAGTAAGACTCCGGCACTCGCTCGTACTTGGGTACTATCGCAATTTTTTGTTAATTTACAGAGTACCAGGGGTGGAAACAAGGATAGATGTGGTCAGGATATGATCGGAAGGAATAGAGTTAGGGTTTTGAGGGGGAAGATACTACCACAGCATTACCCTAAACAGCCGTACATGATGTACGTATACGCAGTGATCATGCCGTTATATGTGTATGAGGAAAACTCTCACATCATACATGGTAGACGATAATGTGAATCCAACTCATTACCTTTCGAATGCTACGTAGGCTCAGTAGCTCGATATATATATATATATATATATATATATATATATATATATATATATATATATATATATATATATATATATATATATATATATGAATTGCGAGAGGTGGCTTGTGACTCATAATTCAGGAATGCTTGGTTCAATATTACAGAAACGTATGTCAAATATATGTTTGAGAAATGTAATACCTATATGCAAATAAACTTGTAACTATACTTAAAAACAGAAACAATTGCAATTGCAGAAAATGATGATATGAGTACAGAAACTATTCATTCTATCAAATGGGCATGCCTTTGAAACACCTTGCAGGGTAGGTACAGTCACAATGATGATGCCTAATGCCAGGAAACTTGGTGTCACTATTTGGACCATCCAGTAAACTGCCATCGATTCAAAGGAAACATTCAAATTGTCCACCAGCAAAGAAATTTCAAGCCCAACCTTCTGCAAGCAAGGTGACGTTTGACATTTTTTGGGTCATGATGGCCCCTGGCTAGCTGATACAGTTTAAAGAACCTAGGGTGCATATCAATGCAACCTGTGCAGTGAAGTTCTGAACAAGGTCCATAAAGCAATAAAACGAAAACGTCCAAGGAGCTTTCATATGGTGTTATTCTTCTTCTTCAGGACAATGCTCGGCCTCATGTTGCGATTTCCCATTGGCCAATACCCTTCCCTCTTCAACTGTCTGTTACAAACACATTAAATGGCGAAATAAAGATTCCATTATGAGATAACAATTGTTTTCCAACAGTAAAAACCCTTTACAGTTCTGCATCCTAAATATACTAAAACACATAGGTAATACATTTTTTAATTAAAACATAAAATTATTTATTCTTAAGATTATAACGATTACCTTCGAAAGACAGAGACTTGTCTATCTGTCTGTCGCGACCCTCTTCACTTGGTGTGAAGTAAAAGAATCCATAAGTTGAGAGATTTCTTCAGGATATGCACCTTCAGTTTAATCATCATCATCTTCAGAAATAGCGAAGTTTTCATCACTAGAGCTTGTTTCATTAATAACTAGTGGCCACAGAACAGCATCATACAGTGGTATGGGGGCAAACACCCCCATTTTAGAGCAAGTTTGTCTATAATACACGATTTTTTAACTTGTAATTATTTTGCTACGTTTAATAACTTGACTTTTAATATCTCGGATGTGTAAGTTTTGGAGTTCTTTTTGTTTAAGAAGTCGATGAGGTCCTGTTTCGTCAAACTACTTATTAGCATCCGTTCTTCTAAAGCAGAATGATACCAGGCAGTATCTAGTATAATTAGGCTGGGCCTTTTCTAAGTTGGGCAAAAACTGCTCTTGAAACCATTTTTGGAACAAGTTAGGCTTCATGTTATCGTGGCAATAAGCAGTCTTCCTTTTTGTATTAAACACCAACGATGCATTAGCAATAAATCCGTCTCGGTTACCAGCACTCGGAACGATAAAGCTAAACAATAATGTTGAGAATATGTTTAAAATCTGCATTTACCGTTTTCCTTTCCCTAGTGACTTTTTCTTACAGCTTCTTAAATCTTCATCGTGTCGCGTTCTTTTAATTGAGCCTCCACTGAATGTACAGGTTTCGTCTAAAAACACAGAATCGTAATATGCTTAGCTATCTAGATTATTAAAGTATTCTGTTAGAAATCTCGCTCTACTGCCAACAATGTGTTGGAGCCCACGCAAGTGCCTTCTTCCATCATCAACTTTAAAGGTAAAACCAATATGATGAAGTAGCTTCGTCAAGCATTTTGTACTAAATAAAAATATTTCATCTCTTTTTAATTCCTGTTGCAACATTTTGACATTAACGTGTGAAGCTGAAATGATATAAATGTTATATAAAACAGTTAAGCAACTATAAAACTTACAGTTAGAATGCATGTTGTAAATTTTCCATTTTACCAAATCTTTTACGTTATCATCAACATCTACACATTATTTCTACTGTGATTTCCATGGTTTTGGGGAGTACTTGGAGCAGTTTTATCATAAGCTAAAGCAGCAGCAATTATGGATTTGGCACGCATTGCTGTTGTTTCACTTACGTCACAAGCTACAGCAGTTCGCTAAAATTTTCTAAATATTAAAAACCGACAGGTGTTTTGTAACGAAACCATAATTTCCGTTACCGAACAACCATATAAATTGCTAAATACCGCTGTATTTGACCGCCCGGTATATTTGTGTTTAATTTCAAAATTAATTGGTTGAATAAGTTCTTACACAATAGCCTAGATACACTTTGATTAATTAAAAATGCAAGATGCAGTGATTTTACTTTAAATGATTTTCATTATAATTACATAAATTCACAATTTTAATATATAAACATTTCCCATTTCAAATAAAAATATTTTAGGTTCGAAAGATGAGTTTTCTTATCATATACGCCAAACGCGATATCTTTTGTTAGCACTATGGCAATTGAATCAAAAATTATTATTAGGTTTTTGTGAGTGCGTGTGCGTGCCTGATCTATTCGAGTAAGTCTATTGATTAAGTAAATTAATTTGATTTATTTACTACTGTTAATGTGTTGATAAATAAAGTTGTATTTGCACTTGTCCAATTATCCGATAAGCGTGTTATCAGCGAGTTTCTTTACAGCTTAGAAACACTACCGTTTCCGTCTTAACTAAGTCCGTATATCTATTAATATTAAGCTGGCTATCTGTACGTTAATGATTTTTATACCTTTATAGGTGAACATTTCATCCGCGAGTAACCGTTTGCAAATAAAATTGTTTTCAAACCACGAATCAACTACACATTAAGTTTGACCTAAACATTTACAGAAATGTCTTTTCATTGTATGCGATTGCACCTAATAATTAGGATTTTTTCTTGTGTTCAGATTCAAAGTATTTATCCTATATTTTTAACGCCGTCCTAATTAATTTTGTTACCGTCCGTTCTGAGTGGTTAGACAGATAAGATCAGGAATAATTAATTTGCTGATCCAAGGTTTCCGTCAGCGATTGCAATTTAATTTTAAAATTTAGTGTAAGCATTTATAGAATCGCGATTTCATTACTGCAGCTCAAGTGATTAAATTTCATAATCAGGATTTTTCTTTTATGTTAGTTTTAAAAGAATAAATTACGTTTCTTTTAGGATATTATTTTTTGCGCCGAGTAATAAACTAACAGCAATCTTTTTTTTATCTCCCTCCCCCTGTAATGCCGAGATGATGGTTAATTAATTAGGCTAAATTAATTTCTAACGAAATGATTTTGTTTAGTGCAGAATTATTGGCACAAAGAAATCTGTTACCTATTAGCCTTCATTAGTTTATAGCCCGTTTAGGCAAACACGACATTTTTTAATTATAAGTTTTTTTTTCGAATTTAGTTTTAGTTTTATGCCGCCGTTGGCAATTATACATTTTCGTGATTTTAAGTTCATTATTTTGATCACTGGAATCGTTAATTTTATGTCGCCTAATATAATTTTTAGAATGATTAGCTTGTGTGTTAATTCCAGGTAAGCTTGTCGACAACGACTTCCACGTATTTTACTTCCACCGACAGGTTGCTAAATTTCCCGCCAAGAAGATCAGGACCGAGTTTCTTTATTTTCCTTTTACGTGTGAATGATACTTTTGTGGTTTTTTGATGACTGACTTTTAGGCCTTCCTTCTGTGACCATTTAAACGTTACATTGAGGGCGGTTTGCATGCACTCCTTATTGTATATATATATATATATATATATATATATATATATATATATATATACAGGGTGGCGCACTATATACACGTCGATCGTTTAAAGTGAAATGTAATAATTTGTGAAAATATTCCAATACAGTCATATATAAGGTCTTTATGTGCACATTTTAAAATTACTTTGGTATATACAGGGTGTGTCAACAATAAGGTACATATCAAACATATGACTTTTTGAATTGAACATCCTGTATTTTTCTCATTTTGAATTCTAGAGACTAAAAATTTTAGTTACTGTTATGGTTCCTATACCAAAACTTACCGTATAAAGGATGTAGGAGAGTTGGTTGTTTTTGAGATGATGCAATCGTTTCGGATTTGGGAATCAAGGGGGACTTAAGGATGTCCTTGTTTTAAAGGGATGCGCGGGCAAAGGTTTAGGAAGGGGGTAGGGATTAGGAGCCTACTGGGAAGGGAGCGGGGCGCCCAAAGAAAGGAAGGGGTTGATTTTACCAAACTGGGGCGGAAAAACGAAAAGGGGCCAGTTTTAAATTAGCCTTTGGGGTTAAAGGGAAAAAAGGGACCTCACCGGGTGCAGTCCACCCGCTGGATTAAGGCTTGGAAGTTGAGAGTCCGATATAACGGAGGGCTTTTTTATTAATAAAAAAAAAAAAAACAAAATTATTTTAAAATTCTTTGTTAATCAATACCTCGTTATCTGCTGTGGTTCCTTGCTACTGTTCCTGTGACTCTCCTGGTGTCCTTCTTGATGGTTTAGCTCCTGGCTGGTTGTAGTACTTCTTTGCTGGACAGGATCCGCTTTTTTGCGTCAACTGTATGCGGAGCAGTGGCAATCCTAACGCAGAAACGGCGAAGACTACGGTCCCCGGCGCGAAAGCGTAAAAACGTTAAGTTCTTTTTTTGTAAGTTGCTTTAGAGTGAAATAAAAATCGTAAAAGCTCTAAAGCTAGGAAGGGGCTTACGTTCGATACTGAAGTTCGGACTGCTCTGCTATTGACAAACAAATGTTTTTACTGACTTGCCCCAAGGGGGTATGAATTAGGTGCATTAAACGGACCTGTGTAAAATTTGCTAGGGGGTTTGTTAGACGATACATTGTTAACAAAACAGCATATTCACAAAAATTTTTTTTCTTGTTTAATAGATGGAATATTATGAAAAAATTACTTAATTTAATGTAAACTACAGAGCAGTAATAAATTCAATTCCTACACCTAAAAAAATAAAATAGATTAGTCCAGTTAAGTAACTATTTCAGAATCGTATATGAAAAAACATAAAATGTGTAGTCGTCAAGGCGGTGCAATAACATTACAACTATAAATTCAAGTATTTTAATATTTTTGCATTACAACGCATCTGGGATAATAAAATTACGTTTAGCATTTTATACTATTTAAAATGGATAAAACAGAATCAAGCATTCGCGACCTTGGTAGGTTGTCAAAAATTCATATTTAAATTTTAATGGTTGCATAATTATAATTGTGAAGAAAATAGTTATATTGATGTATAACAAATTTTTTAAAAATCATTACCTTTACATGTTTAAATTGTAAACGTGACGTAAATATCTGATTATTTTTTGTAACATTTAAATACAAAAATTTAAAATCCTTTCCGGAATTGTATCTATTTAAAATTTACATTCCCTATTCTGTATAGAGAATAGATAGATATTATAACAAAGAAGAGGGAATTTTAGTGATAGAAAATATTTAATAATGTATAGGAAACAATTAAAATACTAATGGGTTTATGCAAATTAAGTTATATTTAATGCTTTTAAAATTTCTAAGCAAAAGATAAGTTCATTTGTTTGCATGTCCTGTTTATTGAATTGCCTGGGCTTAACTGCCCTATTTACTATATCTCAATGGTTAGATTGTCATTTTATTTCTTCAAATTTAGCTTGAGATTATGCTTTCTTAATTTTCCCCAAAATAACATTAGGGTTGTCAAAAATTCGTATTTAAATTTTAATGGTTGCATAATTATAATTGTGAAAAAAATTGTTATATTGATGTATGACAAATTTTTTTTCAAAATATTTTTTTTTAAAAATCATTACCTTTACATGTTTAAATTGTAAACTTGACGTATTTACATATGTGATTATTTTTTGTACGTAAATAACCGTAAATAACCGCATCTGGTTGACCTTGCAACGCACGTGGTAAACTAGGATGGTGCCCTTTGGTAGCTATACTTATAAATTTCCGACCGAAGCGCAACCTTCGGATATATACCGTCAACTAAAAATGCGATTTATTGGATATATGGTCGAAGTGGCACCTCTCCAAACTTCAAATATACACGCCTATATGGTGCTAGAACGCATGTGTAATGTAAAACGCCACTACGTGTATATGGGTGCCATAACGTATATGTGTATATATATATATATATATATATATATATATATATATATATATATATATATATATATATATATATATATATAATAGTCCTTTACAGGCATATGTAGATTAGTAGCGGCTACAATTAAAAATTAATCTCACATATACAGGGTGTTTCAAATTCGAGTAACATCAAAGTTATTTTTTTAATGGAACGCCCAGTATTTTATTAAATTTTTCAATTACTTTTAAAAATAATGTTAGTTTATTAAAGGTACCTTATAGCTAAGTTTGATAGTTTTCGATTTATTTGACATTTTGTGAAAATACGTCTTCTTGAAAATAATTAATTGCAGCTTATCAAGTCAATTTCAAGCTGTAATTTTTTTGCTTATTTATTCTATACTTTTCAGGTTTTCTATCGGTATAATTACAATAATAAATTGTTATACAGGGTGTTCCTGACAATTGGTTTAATTTTCATCATCTTTTTTGTGCAATTTCTTTGTTATTTTAAATGGAACACCCTGTATTTTATTACATTTTTGAATTTACCATACAAAAATACAGTTTATTTGTTAAGGGTTTCGTATGCCTATTTTTAATACTTTCCGAGTAATTTGCATTAGATTACTAAAATTAGTGCATTTTATTATTTTAATACAAAATTTATAATAAATGTTCAATATGATGTCCATTTTCACGAATGCACATTATTATCCTTTTTTCAAATGATCTTCTCACATTCCTTAGCATGTCAGGAGTTATCGTGGCGAATGCATTTTGAATACGTATTTTCATGTCTTCGATGGTTGTAGGAGAGGTATTAAAAACGATATTTTTAACGTGTCCCCACAAAAAAATCCATTGGTGTTAGATCAGGTGATCTTGGGGGCCAATGATAAGGATCCATTTTCATGGGAAATGTTTATTTAAATATTGTCCTACATTACGCGGAAAATGTGCTGGAGCGCCGTCTAGTTGCAGCCACATTTCTTTTCTGACATTTAAAGGAATGTCTTGTAAAAGAATCCAAAAATCACGTCTTAAAATCTACTGAAATTTCTCCTGTTTAAATAACCATAAAAAAATGTGTCCCTATTACGTAGTCTCCTATTATCCCCCCATAAACATTCAGAGACTATGGATTTTGATGATTTTTTGTTCTGTACTGGTGGTTATTTGCAGTACTGTAATAGTGAAAATTATGCCGGTTAACAAGTCCATTGTTATCCAAAGTAGCTTCATCGGTAAATGGGATTTTGTTTAAAAAGTGTTCTTCTTTACCTTCTTTTTCAAGAAATCCTAAACAAAATTCAAGTCTATTTTCAAAATCGTGTTCGTATAAATTTTGGTGCATTTCAATGTGATATGGATGATAACAATGTTTTTTAAGAATTCTTTTAACACTTGATTGACTTACATCTACTTCTTTAGATACACATCTTGTACTAATGTTAGGATTTTCGATTACTAATTGCAATACCAATAATTCCGTATTTTTGTTTCCCGTTTTAGGTTTCTCCTATTCTCGTTTTTTATATGCCACGCTACCTGTTTCACGAAATCTTGCCAGTAGTCTTCCAAATACTTCCTTGGGAGGATGATTTTCTAAAGGAAATCTTTCTGCATACACTCGTGCTGCCAGTAAACAGTTTTCCAAACATTCCCCAAGAATTAAAATCATATTGACACGATCTTCTAACGAATACTTCTTCACTTTATAGTCAATGACAAAAAACTAGATGTGAAATTAGCAATGCTTTATTAACATTAAGCACATTTGCAGATACTAAATAAAGTCACAGCCTCCGCTGTGAATAAAATAAAAATTTTATGTATCTTTAGTAAACTAATACAAATTATTCAGCACGTATTAAAAATAGACATACGAAACCCTTAACAACCAACGAAGACATGAAAATACGTATTCAAAATGCATTCGCCACGTTAACTCCTGACATGCTAAGGAATGTGAGATCATTTGAAAAAAGGATAATAATGTGCATTCGTGAAAATGGACATCATATTGAACATTTATTATAAATTTTGTATTAAAATAATAAAATGCACTAATTCTAGAAAAGACTGTATGTTCACAAAATGTCAAATAAATCGAAAACTATCAAACTTAGCTATAAGGTACCTTTAATAAACTAACATTATTTTTTAAAACGTAATTGAAAAATTTAATAAAATACTGGGCGTTCCATTTAAAAAAACATAACTTTGATGTTACTCGAATTTGAAACACCCTGTATATGTGAGATTAATTTTAAATTGTAGCCGTTACTAATCTACATATGCCTGTAAAAGGACCTGTGTATATATATATATATATATATATATATATATATATATATATATATATATATATACATTATACATGCGTTCTAGCACCATATAGGCGTGTATATTTGAAGTTGGGAGAGGGTGCCACTTCGACCATAAAAATCGCATTTTTAGTTGACGGTGTATATCTGAAGGTTGCGCTTCGGCCGGAAATTTATAAGTATAGCTACCAAGGGGCACCATCCTAGTTTACCACGTGCGTTGCAAGGTCAACCAGATGCGGTTATTTACGGTCCCCTTTTACGATACTTTTACTACCACTTTGGTAAATTCTTTGTAAACAATTATTATTAGAAAGTTTTTCGTTGAAAAAAATTTCTTTAAAATTTGTAGTTCTGTCTTCTGTTACGGAAATTTAAAGGCCATACCACACCGAATATTTCATAAAATGGGCTTTTTTTTTTGATTCTGCAATTGAACCTATCGTTTAATGCAATTAATTTATTCAATTTACGTAAACGTTGCAAAGCATTTGTTAACGTTTATAGAAATAATTCAACTTAATTAATTTTTTGGTAAACAATTGAAACTATACATTTGTAATTATTTACAAATTACATAACGTTTGTATTCATTACCCGTTTATTATTTTTTTTAAGAAAATATTTTGGTCAATGTGGTAACATGTCAATATTTAGAAAATCATTGTGTTTTAATTAAATTTGCATTACGCTACTATTTAACAAAACTACAAATGCTTCGCGTATTTATAGCGAAATTTTATAGCAAAGTCAACTTGAGAACTGTTTAAAGGCAGGGATCATAGTAATATATAGATTATCATTATCACTATAGAAGTAAAATGAAGATAAAAATGATGTAACCTACCATTGTGTCGATTAAGTTAATAAGTTCCTCATAAATGTTTAAAAACTCCAAGACACACTTTACCATGCGCGTGGTAGGTAGGTTCAGCTAAAAGTGTTTAACTTACTCATCTTACGAGGAAGAAAAATGTAATTAAAACAGGTATAATACTAAGTGAGTTTTACATGAATTTAATGCTTGAATTTTGATTATCCCCAACAAATACTTTACCACGTGCTTGGTAGGGTTACTTAAAATGGTTTAACTCACTGATCTTACGTAGAAGAAAAAATGTAATAAAGGAAAGTTGTAACACTAAATGAGTTTTGCATTCAATTAATGCTCGAATTTTGATTATCCTCAAAAAGTACCTTAACACGAGCTTGTTATGTTCATTTAAAGAGGGTTAACTTACTCATCTTACATGGAAGAAAAAAGTAAAACAGTACACCGTTTGGATGATGCACTACACTATTGTGTCGATTAAACAATAGAGTTCGTAATAAAGCTTCAAAATTTATTAAAGTTGTTATTGTTCGCATACTTCTTTTGCAAAAAGTATAGTTACTGATAATTTCGTACGTACATACTGTAGAAAGCAGCACTGTTTAACAATTAATTATTTTAAAAATGGTTATTTTGGGGAAAAATTAAGAAAGCATAATCTCAAGCTAAATTTGAAGAAATAAAATGACAATCTAACCATTGAGATATAGTAAATAGGGCAGTTAAGCCCAGGCAATTCAATAAACAGGACATCCAAACAAATGAACTTATCTTTTGCTTAGAAATTTTATGAAAGCATTACAGATATAACTTAATTTGCATAAACCCATTAGTATTGTATAATTGTTTCCTATACATTATTAAATATTTTCTATCACTAGAATTCTCGGCTCTTCTTTGTTATAATATCTATCTATTCTCTATACAGAATAGTGGAATGTAAATTTTAAATAGATACAATTCCGGAAAGGATTTTAAAGTTTTGTATTTAAATGTTACAAAAAATAATCAGATATGTAAATACGTCAAGTTTACAATTTAAACATGTAAAGGTAATGATTTTTAAAAAAAATTTGTCATACATCAATATAACTATTTTCTTCACAATTATAATTATGCAATCATTAAAATTTAAATATGAATTTTTGACAACCCTAACGTCGCGAATGCTTGGATTCTGTATAAGTTATCCATTTTAAATAGTATAAAATGCTAAACGTAACTTTATTATAACGGATGCGTTGTAATGCAAAAAATATTAAAATACTTGAATTTATAGTTGTAATGCTTATGTGCACCGTCTTGACGACTACACATTTTATGTTTTTTCATATACGATTCTGAAATAGTATACTTAACTGGACTAATCTATTTTATTTTTTAGGCGCTGGAATTGAATTTATTACTGCTCTGTAGTTTACATTAAATTAAGTAATTTATATTCCATAATATTCCATCTATTAAACAAGAAAATAAAATTTACATTGTGAGTATGCTGTTTTGTTAACAATTTATCGTCTAACAAACCCCCACTAGCAAATTTTTACACAGGTCCGTTTAATGCGGTACACTAATTCATACACCCTTGGGGGCAGGTCAGTAAAAACATTTGTTTGTCAATAGCAGGGCAGTCCGATCTTCAGTATCGAACGTAAGCCCCTTCCTAGCTTTAGAGCTTTTACGATTTTTATTTCACTCTAAAGCAACTTACAAAAAAATAACTTAACGTTTTTACGCTTTCGCACCGGGCACTGCAGTCTTCGCCGTTTCGACGTTAGGATTGCCACTGCTCCGCATACAGTCGACGTAAAGAAGCGGATCCTGTCCAGGAAAGAAGTACTACAACCAGCCAGGAGCTAAACCATCAAGAAGGACACCAGGAGAGTCACAGGAACAGCAGCAAGGAACCACAGCAGATAACGAGGTATTGATTAATAAAGAATTTTAAAATAAATTTTTGTTTTTTATTTTTTGTTTATTAATACTAACAAAGCCCTCCGTTATATCGGACTCTCAACTTCCAAGCCTTAATCCAGCGAGGTGTGAGACTGCACCTCGGTGAGGGTCCACTCTTTTCTTAACACGCTAATTACTGACCCCCTTTTCAAGTACCCGTACTAACCTGCAGTGGTAAAACATGGCAAACGGGGCCTCTGGGCTACGGTCGCCCTTGCTCCTTCCCCGCCCCGAGTTACCCGCTACCTAAATCCGCTACACCACCTCCTTCCTTATACTTTGCGGCAGCCGCCGCATCCCCTTCTAAGCTAGTGACGGCATCTTCTATGTCCTCTATTGCCAACCCCAATCCTAAACCCTTGTCCTTTTCTTGCGTTATCCGTGGCATAGACAAGGACATCCTTCCCGAGGAGATCCGCGATTCCATTGACTTACCCAAAGTCACGAAAGCGATTAGGATCATCTCAAAAACAACCAACTCTCCTACATCCTTTATACGGCTTATAACCCCTTCCCAATCCACCCTCAATCACCTCCTTACTAACGGTGTCTACCTTTTCGGTAGACACTACCCCTGTGGACAATCGCGTATCCCTAACCCTATTCTCAAATACTGCTCCACTTGAAACGCCATACCAGGGTCAACTTTGTTGGTAATGGTATTGCTATCACTACCCACAGCATTCGATCCTAATCCTACACCTTAACCCCTCACCCTAATACCTCTTCCTCACCCTAAGTACAATGGATCTCATAATAGGTACAATTAATGCGAGGGGTGTCCGTCGGAAGCGCCCCCTCGTTAAGAATCTATTAGCCATCAATCAAATACCACCCGATGTACTCTTGACTTTGCCTCATATAATTCGTTCTTACAATTTAGTGCCCACAATAGTTTGCGAAGCACAGCCCTCATAATACAAAATTATTTTCCTGCCATCCCTTATCCTCTTCCGCCCCACCTGCAGCATCTCGAATATGTTGCTGCAATGGTGCACTTTCCTCTTCCCGTCACCTTTTTTCGTCATTACAATTCTCCCGAAGAAGCCTTTCCAATGACCCCCTAGACCACATCTCCGCCCTACCCATATGCCCTAAAATAAAATCCAATACGACCACTCCAACGACCAAGGAATCGATCTAATACACACCACACACCTCATATACACATCACATATACACACCACATATACACCTTCAATCCAAACAAAAAGTAATATAATATTATATTAATAATATTTACTTCTTTTTTTGCAACCGCTTAGCACCACACTACATTGTATGCACGTATACAATACACACAACAATATAACCCCACCAACACACCCAGGACTGAAGAGGTAGCAGACTCCTGAACAGTCCGGAGGAATAAGATAAAAGAATAATCAATACTAACAATAAGAATTCTAACCAATAAAATAAGCATACTAACAAAATAAAATTATCAATAACATACGTGGCCTTTTCCTTTTTCTTATTAATAGTTCAGTTCTCATTAGTGTCGTCAATAATTACTATTGCGCTAATAGTTTGTGTATTTAGTGTTGTGTGTTTGTAAGATGTCAACAAGATCAAAAAAGATTGTAACGCTTGTTACAGAGAAAATGGGTAAGTAGACATTTTTTGACTTTATTTTATTTTTATATTACATTTATGGTATACTCATCTGCCTTAGATAAAGGTATATGATTTCCAAAACAGTTCTTAACTAATAAAACTATAACCAAGAAAGAAAATACGTTTGTTTTTAATCTTTTGTTGTTTTAGATCAACTTCCGCAGACCAGGTCCAACACATAGACCAACTCGGAATTATCTGTACCAAAGCGGAAGAGTTGAAAGATATTGGTAAGTAATTTTTAAGCGAATTGATAAATGAAACACAAATTTTATTTTATCTTATCTATTTCTACTGTTTATTTTATTAATTACACTAGTTTCAAATGTTAGTGCATTATCAAGTGTACCATGTGTACTATTTTTTCGTTGTTTTAGTTGTTTTTTAAAGATATCGTTGTTATTATCAAAGATAGATGTTTGCAGTTTTTACGTTTTGTACTACTTTGTTGCCCTAGATTTCATGGAAAAATCGAAAATTTAGTACCTTTTCTTGTTTTCCACTTATAGCCAAACGTCGGTATTTCTTCACTTTTGTCAAGGCCTTATACGTCGCTTAATGCTGTTATATATTGCAAAGTGCCGAATTCAGTGGTGTGCTTAGAATTTTTCTAGGGGGTCTTGATAAATTATGGTTTTCAGAAAACCCTATAGGAAGAAATTCAGTATTGACAGATTTGGAGATCGTGACGGCCATAACACCGAACTGAATGTGGATGACATCTTAGGCTCTGGCAGAAAATTCAATGGTTTTTATCTTTTTAAATAACTTACATGCAAAAATAAAATTTACGGTTGAAACAGAAGAAAACAATACAATTCATTTTCTATATTTAACTATTAGAAAAACAAGTAATTCATTTTCTTTTGATATATACAGAAAAGAATCTTTTACTGAAAGTACAATACCTTTTAATTCATTAAATCACGTTTCACATAAAATATCTGCGTTTAGATCAATGTTAAATAGAGCCTTTAAAATACCATTGTCTGAAGATTGTCTAGAAAAAGTATTACAGTTTATAAAACATATAGCCAGTAATAATAATTTCCCAAATGATATTATTTCTTCATTAATTTCAAAATTTAGACGTCATATTACAGCTCACTTATATGCCATTAAAGAAACCCCCTCGAATTTAAAATATTTCCCTATTAATTACATAGGTCTTTTATCAAATGTAATATCTACATATTTATTTAAAATTAATATAAACACAGGCTTCACAAAACAAAATAACCTAATTAGATGTCTCAGTAATGCTACAAATAAAATTGACCCATAACAAAAACCTGGAGTTTACCGTTTAGAATATAACTGTTGTTAACTAAAAACCAATTGGTATAGTTGTGCATATCATTCATACGAAACTTTACAGGATGCAACAAGTGACACTTCAAAAAGAGGAAGAAGATCGTGCCAAAACTCAGGAGGTTGTATTTAGAGAACAAGAAAGACAAGAACTAGGAAATGTTGCAAGTGCAGGTAACTTATTTACATCATTTAGTTCGTATAAAATTTATATCATTTTTATTCTTAGAAACATACGATTTTTTTATCACATTCGTAGTACTGCCTGAGGACGGTAGTAAAAATAAGAATTACTCTGCTGTTCTAAAAAGTAACAATTTGGAGTAGTTTGTATAAATAACTAATACGTGCATTATTCAATGTTGTAGATTCCTCAGACGACGACGTATGTGCTGATGTTGATTGGAGGCATTTAACACCTTTCACATCAGAGTCCTTAGGACTTGAAGTTACTTTACCGGTGCTGCAGATACCAACAGGGTACATGCAAAAAACAAAATAAAAAAAACGTATTGTTTAATTGTGATGCTTTTATTGTGTCGAGGCATTTTGCCAGACATTTAACGCCACGTGATAAAAATCATCAAAACTAAATAAACATATTTAAAATGGGCACTTAAATTAAATGTAGTGCGCACATTTTCACTGAAATAGTATCAACAGTGCGTGCCCTAATTAAACATGATTTTTATTTGTAGTTCTAAAAGGAAGAAAGCGGATTATAGGTAACATTCGGAACACGGGCAATGTTACGCAAAAAAGAACAGTTTGAAAAGTAATACGAAAAGAATGGAGTATGGACTTTTCAAATAATGTGAATGAGCAAGAATACAACGTATGTCCACGCTGTAAGACGTTTTTTAAAGTATATACATAGTACGCCACAGTAAAATATGTAACGAAGTTGGTGGACCAGTTTTAAGTCAAGTTATCACTCGACACTTCCTATCAGTCACATTTGAAAAGTGAACCATTGTAACGCCCTTTTCTCGGGAATGAAATTGACTTTACTTTAATTTGCCTCGGAACTAGCTCAATCGGTTCTTGCGTTTGCAAGACGGGGAGTGGTTCGTTTTCTGCTATCGGGGTTGATCACTGTATTAGGGTAGCCCACACTGAACCATAGACTTACAAGGGTTTAAACATATATTAATCTATTTCTTTACAGAACTAAATATTTACACTTAAAACTAATAACGTTAACACACACACACACACACACACACACACACACACACACATATATATATATATATATATATATATATATATATATATATATATATATATATATATATATATATATATTGTATATATATATATATATATATATATATATATATATAATGAATGAAATTAAGAAGTTATTTCTTCTGGATCTGAATCGGGTGGTCTCGTCTTCGGGTCTTACCGGCCGTGGTCCTCCTTCTACTCTACCCTTTGGATTTTCTGTGCAATTATAGTTAATAGTGGTGGCTATACATTCAAATAATAATAATAATAATGTCTTTATTGGTTTAGTAGTGTTTAGTAATCATTGATTACTGGTAAACAATGTTATTAGTTATTGCACATATAAACCAATAGGCGCAAGTTCAGATAATTCAGGTATGAAAACCTGATCTGTTATTCTACTTGAGGATGCTATAATGTAGAAAAAGAAAGTAGAAGGTACTAAATGTAGTTAAAATTAAACATATATGTGTGAGGTAAACTAATGAAGTTTGTTGAAAGTGAACAAGTTTGTAATGGTAACCAAATGTACAGTCAAGTTAGCTTGCTTATTGTATTAATAATAAATATTTTTTGTAGTTATGTTTAAATCTTTTTATGTCGTCATCCGCAAATTCAGTTGAGAGTTCGTTTAAGAGTTTGGACGCTTGATATCTAAATGCTCGTTTAAAGAAGGTGGTTCTATGTTTTGGTATTGAAAACATATATTTAGATTTTCGTCTAATATTTAAATTATGTACATCTGTACGGTATGTTAATTTTTTATGTAGGTATGGTGGAGATTGCTTGTTAATAATTTTTTTGAAAATACTCACTGCGTGCGGGCATCGCCTATGCGACATGTTTAACCATTTGGCCTTTCTGAGTGCATGTGATACACTCTTACCTTTTTTTATTCCATACGCTAACCGCAAACATGAGTTTTGGACTGTTTGTATACGTTTCTGAGTTGTACTGTCAATGCATGAAGTATAAACATAATCACAATGGTCCAATTTGCTTAATATTAGAGAATTACATAATTGAAATTTCAAATCTGTATTTAATACATGCCTTGATGGATACAACATTTTTAGGCAAGAATATGATCTCCCGAGTTCTAAACCTAAAATTTTTGTCTATAATGAGACCTAAGTTTTTCACCTCGGATTTTTCTTCCAACTGTGCTCCATCCCAGTTTTAAGACCTATTTTAATTTTAGTTGAAATAAGTTATCAAAAAATAAATGAAAATTTTGAAGCCGGTCATATCTTTTTCGGTGGCTGTAGGAAGCAGGAAACATTTTTATGCCGTTATTTAAAATGGATAGCAGGTGTTGGGTGATAAGGATAGCAGGATCTTTTATACCTGCGAAGGCAATAAAAGCTTTTACGGTTTTATTTGATTGAAATGTGTTTTTATTTAATTGGAATTAAATGGACTAAATAAATATGTACAGGGTTCGCGTATGCTAATTAATTATATGCAATCGGTTCGTAATTATAGTGCCTTAAGATTTATTCTAATTATCTTTAGTAATTAACAGGACTTGTATCCAAACCCAAATGACGGTATTTGCGAGTTATTATACTCTTGAGTATTAGGTATACCTGTTCTCTGGGGGTTGTTTATGCATTCGCGGCGCGCTTCTTACTTTGGATCGAGGTAATAGTGACCTGGGGGCATTTTTCTGTTCCATATGGAGTTAGCGCTACATGGTCGTTAATCGTATAGGACTTGTTAAATTAAAACTGACGTCACGTTTCCTATGAGGTCAGCGCACATCATATGCTGCGCGCTCTTCTACACCACCTACAATGACTTGTATGCATTGCGAATTGCGATATTATCGTAGTTGTAATTTGAGGTTAAGTGTGATCATTTTGTCATTCTGACTCGTGCGGTATGGAAGATAAAGTAATATTGTGGACTCAAGTAAATTCTTCAGACTACGAGGGTCAATGTATGCAGGGGATAAGCGAGTTTTCTGCTGCTACAAACATGCAATGGATAGTTTTTCAAAATTATCAAAATTTGCAGAGACTTCACTATAGAAAAGATTATGTTTGTCAACACAGCAAGAAAAATAAAAGCCGTAAAAAATAAAGCACAAGAGAGAAAAACAAAGATTGCCCTGCAAAGATTATATATATATATATATATATATATATATATATATATATATAAAGTTAAAATAATTAATAGATTTACTAAATACAGAGATCCCCTTTTGAAGGAAAACTTGAGTGCAGTAATTGGTAGGTCTTATTGTAAAAAAAAATTTTTTTTTTCATTGCCTTTTTTTTTCTAACTGGTCACCGAATTCATGTTGCGGAGGCGTACAGTTTTTTACGCATGGGTTTGGAAACGACAGAAAAGTTTCACAAGTATTTTGAAGATGGACTGTGAGCTAGCGAAGCAAAATAATTTCACAGATCTTCGCTAGTGGCAACTACACCTTTAGAAGGAATATGTGAAGTATGTGCCAATGGTCACATTAATCCTATTGATCGTTCCATAATTTGTACGAAACTTGGAGCAGCACCTAAAATATATTTTTTTGGAAAAGAAAATTATATACTCGTGAAGTACAAAGTATAATAGAAAATTGTACAGAAAAAAAGGATTACTTTATAGCAAATGGTGTCAAAATGAGTATTTACGAAAATCCTTTTTGCTGTATACTCTTGACTCCGCAAAAGGCCCATAACATGCAATTTTCGAGTGAAGTTGTATTTGTAGGCTCTAGCGGTTCCTGTGACCAAGGTGGTTTTTCAGTCACGTTTATTTTTGGAGCCAGTGAAATTGGGGGTGTGCCTCTGGGTTGCATCATTCATAACTTTCATACAGAGGAAGTTTATGAATTATGTTTCAAGCAATTCCGTGAATTAATTGGGACCGATGGATTTTACGGAAAAGGATTTCCAGCCGTATTTATGACGGATGATAGTACACCGGAGAGGAACGCTTTGAACAGCATTTTTCCACAATATAAATCACTGCTTTGTACATTTCATGTTCTACAAGCAGTGTGGCGCAGGTTATGGGACAGTTCACATAATATTGATAAAGATCACAGAAGAACGTTAATGTTCTTTTGTGCTATATGCACAAAATGAAATTGACTGTGAATTGTACAATACGTCACTGTACGAAGATACTATAGCAAAAAAATACCAATTATTTCTGGATTATTTTAACAATATGTGGGAGACACGACATGAGTGGTGCCATTTTCGAAACAAACATAGAACTAGAGGTCACAATACCAACAATATTGTTGATGTATCCATACGTATACTTAAAGGCCATGTTTTACAGAGATGCAAAGCATTTAATGCAATCTCATTAGTAGATTTTATATACTTCTCTTTAGAAGAGTTTTACAAGCAAAAAATAATTTCATTTGCAAATGGTAGTGCTATGAAGCTTCAACATTATTTTAAAAAGTTTTGTCATAAATCTGACCTACTGCTGGTGGTAAAGAAAACTGATGCACTGTTTCTTGTCTCATCTTCACAAAATAGTAAACATTTGTACACGGTCGACGTTACACTAGGCCAGTGTAATTGTCCTGCAGGGACAGGAGGTAAATTTTGCAAACTTTTTTTTTTTTTTTTGTCGTTTATTTGCTTATAGATATACTTTTTCTTATGTTCTACTTCTTTTCCTCGGGACAACTTAGGGGTCTTCTCCCTCTTCAGCCCTGGTCTGCTTCCTTCATGTTCTTCACAAGTGTTGAATTGGTTGGTTCCAATATTGTGCTATGTTTTGTGTTAAAAAAAAAAATATATATACACTTTATTAGGATTTATATAGGTGTTGGTTTAGTAGTGTGTGTGTGTAGTGTTGTGGTTTGCGCGTTGGCCTTTTCCATTTGCTGTGGTCGTCATCATCATCGGTGTTGAGGGTCGGACTTCTCCATTTCCATGTGCCATTGGTCGTCATCGTTGTTGGGGTCAGATTTCGCCATTTCCATATGCCATTAGTCGTCCTTATCGTTGATGGTGTCGGACTTCGCCATTTCCATGTGCCATTTCCCATTTTCGCAGCGGTGGTCGTCATCATTTTCAAACAAGGGGGGTAGCTTTATTTAAGTAGGTAGGGAGTGTCATCTAGGATCATGTCAAAGTCTTCTGGTAGGTCGTTTAGTAATTGTGTTAGTAGTGCTGGTAAGTGTTTAAATTTCTTCCTGGGTTTCCTCGGGTTGTATAGTCTTTTGCTTGTGTAGTATGTAGTTTTAAGTATGTTTTTAGTTGCATTTGTATTGCCGTGCACTCTGTGGTTTGTGAATTTTGTTTGTAGTGTCTTGATTCTGTCGACGATAGGTTGTATGTCTGCTGTTTGTATAGTCAAGTCGTTGGGGGGTCTGTAGTCTAGTCCATGGAAGGTTCTTAGTATATTACGTTCACAGGCAGCGATGGATTGTAGGTTATTGGGTTTGAGGGAGGCGTACAATGGCGCACGGTAGTCGATTAGGGGCCTCATGTTTTGTATGTGTGTTGTAAGGTTTTGGGGTGGCAACCCCTGTCGCGTCCTCGTAGTGCTTTTAGTAAGTTTGCGCGGTTCCGTACTTTGTTCAGGTTATTTTGTAAGTCTTGGTTCCAGTTGAGGGTATTCGTGAAGGTAATCCCTAAGTATATTATTTTGTCTTGTGGATGTAGTTGTATGTCCCTTAATTGTAGGTTGATGTTGTCTGATGTTTGTCGAGGTTGTCTTGTTAAGTTGGGGTGTCGGAATAGTATCGTTTGGGTTTTGTTGGGGTTAATGGTAATTCTCCATTTGTTCGCCCAGTTGGAGAATTCTTGTAATTGTTGGGACAATAGTCTGTTCGCTGTTTCACTTTTCCGGTTGGTCGCCCACATCGCAGTGTCGTCTGCGAATTGGGTCATTGTAATGTTTAGGTTTGCTGGTTGTGGAATGTCGTGTGCATAAATTAAGTATAGGAGTGGTGCTAAGGCCGAACCTTGCGGTACGCCCGCTGTTGGCGTGAACGGCTGGGATGTAGTAGTGCCTATCCTGACCTTCACAGTCCTGTCAGACAGGTATGAAAGAAGGAGTCGGACGAAGTGTATTGGAAAATTGAGCGTTTGGATTTTGTGGATTAGTCCGGCGTGCCAGATTTTATCGAAGGCCTGTTTGATATCAAGGAAGACTGGAGACTTCAGTGTGGAGTTTGACTAATGGATCATGGCATGAACGGTTAGGTCTAAAGCCGAATTGGCTATCCGGGATGAGGTTGTTAGCTTCGAGGTAGTCTCTTAGCCTTCTGGATAGAATGGTTTCTAGGCCTTTGCCCATGCAGTTCAGTAGGGAGATGGGTCTGTAAGAAGAGGGTTGTGTAGGGTCCGAACGTGGTTTGGTCGTCATAATTGTGTTTGAAATTTTCCATTCAGTTGGAAAGTACGAGAGGGATAAGCATTTATTGTAAATTTGCGAGAGTAGTGTGATGGCGTTCGGCGGTAGTTTACGCAGTATTAGTCGATTGAGGCCGTCTTGTCCGGGAGCTGTGTTTTTGCCTTTTTTGAATATGTCTGTTATTGTGTTTGACCGTGGGGTCGTCTGCTTCGGTAGTGGAGTTGGTTGCGGAGGCGGTTTCCAAAGCGGAGATGCTAGCCGCTTCTGAGGGAGAAGAAGGATTATCTCGACGCTTCTCACAGTCAAAACTGTAAGTTGCGTGGAGCCGCCGCAGTTGTTACACCTTGGCGTAGACAATGATGGGCAGGATTGGCTTTTGTGGTTTCCACCACAGGAAGGACATTTAAAGGTTCTTGGAGTTGGACAGTCTACCGCTTGGTGTCCCAACTGCGTGCAGATGGAGCAGTATTTTGGTATTAGTTTTGGGATTTGGGATGGCTCACATACGTAGTGCCTGGAGAACATCCAGACCCCACGTGCAAGCAGGCAATCGAGGGTGGATTTGGAATCGGTAATGATTCGGATTAGGGATGTGGGACGGTCGGTGATTTTGGAGATGATGCGGATTACGCGGGTAACATGTGGAAGGTCAATGGAATCTGTGATTTCGGTCATGGAGATGTCCTGGTCAACTCCGTGGATGGCACAGGAAAAGGAATTTGGTCTAGGCTTATCAGAGGTAAGGGAAGGTCTAGGGCCGGTGAGTTGCTGAAAGGAGATGGAGGGGGTACCAGAAAGGTGTTGTATTTTTGTTTGGGTTTCGCGGACTGGTACAGGAGCATTGGTGATAAGGAGCGCGGTGTGGTTGTGGTTGAGTTTGAGCTCAGTCCACGGTAGGTTTAGGGTTAGAAGGGTTTGGTAGAGCTGTTTTTGGGATTTGATATTGGTAGGGATGTTGCGGATGCAGTATTTTGATTTGGTTAGGTCGGTTGAGGAAGAGGAAGTTGAGGAGGTGCTTGTGGAGGAAGTAGCGGAGGTAGAGGATGTATTGGATGCGGTTGGAGATGAGGTAGTGGTCATCGTCTGCGTCATTGTCGGTGTCATTGGTCTAGCAGTTATTGTTGCGTAAGTGCGTGGTGGTGTGGGAAGTAAGTTAGGTTGTGGTCGTGTAGTTGGTGTTGTCTGCGTCGTAGTATGTGTCGTAGCAGTTACGTTAGCGTAGGTCCTTGGTGGTATAGTCGGTGGTAATGTCGGTAAGGTCGGTAAGACGTACGGGTGTGGTCTTAGTTCCTGTATTGTCAATTCGTCGGGGGCAGGTGAAGGAGGGAGAGGTTTTCCATGTTTCACCATGGCAATTGTTAGTTGGTATTTGACTTTTGGGATAGAAGATTTTTTATCAAAGTGTATTTTGGAAGATTAAACTCTCACCGAAGTGCAGCCTCACACCCCGCCGGGTAAAGGCTTGGAAGTTGAGAGTTCTGTTCTATTGGAGGGCAGTTGTTAATTAGTTCAGTAAATGTACAAAAATTTCTAATTTTTATTACTTAATTATAATTAATTTACCTAATATTACCTTAATTGTCCTTTCTACCAGTCCTTTTGTTGAATTTATCTAACTAAGCTCGTATTCTTCAACCCTAGTGAGCGACACCGGATGGAACAAGATGGCCGCCGATGTCTTCTTCTGCTTCTTCTCGCGCTGTCGGTCCCCGGCTTCTTATATAAACCGTCCCTAAATATCTGCTGTTTGCTATAGCAGTGACAACTGCTTATTCAGAAGACGGCGAAGTTTCGTGACCTGCAGACGACGGTTAAAACGATATGCGGTAGGAGCGTACGAATGTATCGACAGACGTTCGAATCGCGTTCGAAGGATGATTTTGCAAACATATTCGTGCAGTTTATAATTTAGGAGTCAATTTGATAACCACGCCCCATTTGTTGTTTCAAGACTTTAGCAATGGGAAATAATGTTAATAGTTCTTTTTTTATGAATATGGACTTGAAGTCCGACTTGTCACCAGAAAGTCAGAAGGATTTTAATGAACCTATGCGGTATGTGCCTAATGAAATCATTATCTACCAGCCCGATATTAACTCCAATGCGAACATACACAAATATTAGGAGAAGATTGTGTGAATAATAATGTAACCGCAGAGTTTACTGGACTAGTCATTGGAAGAAAACCTAAAAAAACTGCACAAATTTGCACAAGTTCGTCCATCCAAACATATGCTAAAAAACATAAGAGAATTGAATGCCAAAATTAACAATATTGAAAATGAACAAGGGTTTTTTGTCATTTGTACCGCGGTAGCAACCAAAAAACAAGGACGTCGAATCAAAGTAAAACCAACCTACATGCAGGATCTAGAGCCATATAAGCAGGCAGACCATTAAAAATTAAGGAAAACGTCAACAAAAGAGAAAAAGGTCTTTAATTTCAAATATTGTGGCTAATCAAACGAATGCAAAAAGCCATTGAAAATTAACCTATTATAAAATGAAATTCTGTTAATTAATAAAAAATCTTAACTGTTCAAGGCCTTTTGTTACAATTAAACCTAATGCCAAAAGTCATGCAGTGATTATAATATCTAAGTGTACGAAGTGTACGATTAGCATAACCTCATAGAAAAGACGATGCCGGTTTTGATTTAACGACCCCTATACGACTAGCGCACCCTGTAGAACTGACCACATATGGGACGGAAAAATGCGACCTGGGGCGGCGTTGAAGATGGCAATGACAACCTTAATAAGGTATTTAAACCTTGGGGAAACGTTGTAGTTTAAAGACTGTTAAGTACCCGATAAACTACGTGTTTGTTCAATATAGAATTTATATGTTAACAAGAATACATTTTGCTTTTTTACTAAAAGCAAAGCTTTCACGGTCTTACTTCTATTAAGTGTATGTTTTAAAGCGGACTAATCTCACTAATTATTTACAAGAGGTCATTAACTACGTTGGTAGATCTATTATCTAACTATTGATCTGTGTGTTATCTGATAGATCTCTCACGATGAGTGAGCGGGCAGGACAGCGGTTATTTACGGACTATCAAAATGTACCACTCGTGTATTCACAAGAAGTTCTGAATTTCTCTTGGAAATTAGGTGACCTGAATATGTTCTACTTGCGGGCGTCTGGTTGCGGTCAATCTGCTGGGTTACTGCACTTCAGTTCTTTAATTATTTTGCTTAGTGTAGGCGTATTTGTGTGAGTCTGCGTACTGTGTGTAGGTGGAATATCATTTACAAGAATCTGGGCAAATACTCGTGCGCCGTTTAAATGATCTCCCTGGACTTGACAAAATTTACCTTTCTATTCAACGGAGTAGGTAAACGATTACGTCGGGTGTTTAACCCGGCCTGGCATCGGTCATCAGGGTATGTGTAATGTTGTGTGTTTTGACTTACGTGCATTCAGCTTCAGATTTCAGCAGCTATAAGCCCCGTTACCTGTAGATGATGTTCATGTGGCGGTATCGCGTTAATAGTAAACGATGGTGCAAGATGGTAACTATGGCGAACGGTTCGACACGTACAAAGATCGAATGGTCGGCGGAACGGATCGGCGTAAAACCAGATATCGGCGGAACAGATCGGCGTAAAAACAGAAGTCCAGTAGCGCGTTTCGCGGTTTTATAGAGAATCCGCGGAAGGCGGAAACAGCTTCTGTGTAGGGCTCCCCAGGTCGGGGTTGGCGGATTGACAGGAGGAGACCTTCGATGTTTTTGAAATTAACGTCGGAGGGGATATAAATTCATTATTTGATAAATATCTGTGAATATTAATTTAAGCAGGACAATTAGCAAATAATAATTAATAATAAAAGGAAAATGTGGTAAAGGATGCTGGCTCTTTACATCGTTAAGAAAACAACTTAACCAAAAGTTAAGGTGAGCTTTTTTTTTGATGGAATACTATGTTTTGATAATGTTACTGGATTTACTTCGTTTGGAGTAATTGATACGTTTGTTCTAGAATGGACGATATAGGTAAAACTGCAATGTCTGATCCTTTTATCTGGGAGTACGGAATGCGTCTTTTACAAAGTGCGAAAAATACTAAAAAACGTATGTCGTATGCACGGAATAAAATGAGATTGTTCTAAATTTTACCGGTGGGACGGAGCTGTTCTACTATTATCAGTATGTATCTTTTATCGGTGTTATTAGTCAAAGAGTTGTGATGCTGCGGACAAAGTATGTAATATTTTATAACATTATCGCCGTTTATTGAGCAGGCACCACAATAACAACTTTCCATTTTTTTTAAATTTTGTAACAAAATTGTATTGTAGATATTCTGAAACCTGAGTACATCCATTACTTGGCGTAATCTGTGAAATTAGTAAGCAACTATTCGTACGCACAACGGTCCTTTGTCGCTGCCTCATATGAATTGCATCAAGGCAAAACATTAAAGGATTTAATAGTTATCGGCGTGTATCTTCTTTCCAAAAAAGAGCCCGTGATTAATAAAGAAAACCTAAGACATTTCAAACAAATTCTTACGCTAGATTATAGATACAAATTGGACACGAGAGTTGAGTAGTCTTGCCTTAAAAGATCTCACAATAAAGAAATGTCGTCATCAATCAAAAAAATTGCTGCCGATTACCGAAGACCTTGTCAAACTAAGATCATTTTGCCTTAACATGGGCAATAATGCAATCAGCAGGAACAAGGCAAGCGTTACTGAGTACATAGTGCTAACAGAGGCCACTTTGTTATTGATATTAGTGCACAATAGAAAACGAGTTGGTGATATTCAATTTATTGAATTTGAAGATATGACGCAACAAAGTTTTGATCAAGAAGATGAACTAATGCGTTCCTTGAGTAAAACTGAGATACCTTTAACAAAATATTACAAAAAAAATTCACACGATTGGAAAAGGTTCCAAAGAACTCTTAATTTTAACACCGCGAGACGTATAAAAATTTGCTGATGTTGTTATTAAAGAAAGAATGAAATACATTGAATCGTCCAATACATTTTTTTCTCGGTACCGAACAGTTTAGAACAATGAATCAATGGATGTTAGGCGCAAGCGAAGTAATCCCTAAATTGTGGGGCGAAGGTACCTCATTTAATAAGAAGTTTCAGAATAAGGAAGCATATAGCGACGATGATGCAACTTATGGATCGGTCATCTGGCCTCTTTTATGGGTCATACAGAAAAATAGATAAGGAATTCTATCGACTACCGAAAGATATTATCATGGTTGCACGAGTATCAAACATTTTGTTAAAATTAGAAAAAGGTGAACTATTATACAACAAAGGTAAAACATTAGAAGAAATTGCTGTTGATGAAGCTGCACTTTCTGATTCTTCCGAATAAGACGAAAACAAAAGCCAAAAAAACCTAGTGTAGTATTTCTGTTATTCCTGATGGTATGTACTATTTATTTAGCAATATATACTTTGTTTCTTATCTTGCACCTGTTTGACTAATACAGATTTGCTTTTTCTTTTTATTTGCATACCTAATTTCGTATTGTTTCATTTTATGTAGATAACTCATTTACCCAAGACGTGCAGACAGCTTCCTCCAGCTCTCACCATGGTGCTGATGAGGAGAAACTTAAAGTAACAGAAAATCCCGCAACGGAATTAACGAGGAAAGTGAAATGGACAGAACTCGACATTACAACGGTTAAACATCATTTTGAAAGCAGATTCGTTATATCCCAATTCAAAAGAAGTTGAGCTTTTTTTAGAAAAAAAGCTGGGAAGATCTATTTCCCAAATAAAAAGTAAAATACAATTAAAACGAAAAAGTCAATGACGTATTTCTAAAAATTACGTTCTAACTGTGACACTCGTATACATGTTTTACTGTAATAATAAAAAAAATTAACACCATAAATACCATGTATTATTTTCTACTAATGCCTTATTCTAGCAATTAACGTTATCAAAAAATGAAAAAGTCAATTTTAGTTACTCAGATTTAAATTTAATATATGTTTTTAAAAATGTTCTTACAAATAAATGAACAAAAACAAATTAATGGAAAAACGCTTTTTTTACAATTTTTCAGGTTTTACACATTTTCATGTTTTCATAGTTTATGTAAATTTATAAAATTCAAACTTAGGTTTACATTAAGGCATTGCCTATTGTGCAAAAAACATTTGCTAATTTTATATATATCTTCAAGTTTGAGAAATAAGTTTTTATATTGAAATTACCAAAAAAGTATTAAGTTGTTTTTACTAACGTTCAGGGGCGCGCCGTCCACGTGTCGAATGTGTCAGCGAACACAGGTGCTAGGAGGCCAAAGGCGCCGAAGGCGCCTTAAAAATGTATATAAATTCAAAATTCGTTATAGGTTGCGATTAAAATAATTCAATATCGCCTTATTTTATTATAACTTATTTATGATCTCAGTAATTATTCTTGTTCTAACATGAATAGTTCGTATAGTCGTGTTAATATCATGTATACAGTGGACATTTCATATTAAATCGCCGATGGATATATAGCCGCGGGGGCGGGAGCGCGCGGGCGACGCGCCGGCGGAAATTTGTCCACGCACGAATTTACAAAATGAAGCGCAAGCGTTCTAACTCGTTTAGTCTTGTTAAAACATGCATTACTTGAAATCGTCTATGATTGAACAAACATATTATTTGCTTCATTCTCCTTCAGCAAGCAGTACTGCACTAGTGTAGGATTTATGTACCTTGTATTTTTAAAATATTTGTGAGTGAATGTGAATTTAAGAATATCAAGAACATTAAAGATTAAAGGTAAGCTATTTTGCATTTAAAATAAACATACATACATAACAATACGCATTTCCCAATAGGGGTAGCGATCATGTTTGCAAAATCTAGAAAAAAAAGTAATAAAAGCGAAATTATTCGAAAATGTTACTTCATACTTTCCTATAATTAAAGCAAAACTAAAGCAAATAACGCAAACAAGACTTTTGGTAATAGAATAATTACATTTATAATTTATTGAATATTTTTATTTAGATGTCTCAAGAAAGAAAGAAAAAGAAACTCTCCGGGCATCAAAATTTAATTAATAAAAAAAGAAGTCAAAAAGAACAAGAGAAAAATGCTTCAAGATTAACACAGTATTTTACGAAACAAACGACCAGAACTGACCAAGATTATCCGCCAGATTCAATTCAGGAATCAGTACCCGGTTGCAGTGTAGATGAATTCAAAATACAAAGTCAGCCAGGACCAACTCTCAGTGAAGATAATCAAATCGTTGAAGAAATTACCTCTGTTTTTGGATCTGGGGACTATACTGAAGAGACAGGTACAGATACAATAAATAAATGTGCATTTGATGACCCAGGGCTTTGGCCGGAACCAATCTCTAGGCAAGCTATTATAAAAACGGGTCCTAAACAAATAAAAAACTTTAATTTTCCGCGCGATTTGTTGGGTCGAAAATTTTCTGAAAGTTACTATAAGAGAAACTTAAAAAATGGTGAAGAATGTAATAGAAATTGGTTGATTTACTCAATTACGAAAAATAATGTTTATTGCTTTTGTTGTAAACTTTTCGAACCTTCTCAGCAAAGTAGATTTATTCAGGGATTTAATGACTGGCATCATATAGCAATGTACCTGAACCGCCATGAAAAAACTTCCATTCACTTTACTAACTACAAAAAATGGACAGAGTTGCTTCTATCATTCAAAAATAAAACTACTGTTGATTATTTACAGCAAACAATATTAGAGATTGAAAGTAAACAATGGTATGAAGTAATAAAGCGAATAATTTATGTAATTCAATTTTTATGTAAACAAAATTTAGCACTTCGAGGCAAAAGCAATAATCTTTACAAGCGCAACAATGGTAATTTTTTAAAATGTATTGAAATGCTAGAAAAGTTTGATCCTATTATATCGGAACACACACGACGTATAAATAGCGATTCTGAATTTCACAAAATGCCAACATATCTAGGAGACAAAATCCAAAATGAAATACTTTCCTTAATGGCTTTTAATATTAAATATCATATTATAAATTTATGTCGATAAAATAAATATTTTTCAATAATATTAGATTGCACTCCGGATGTTTCTCATATTGAGCAAATAAGTGTAATAATTCGATTCTTTCATTTCAATTTAGCATTAGGATCGACTGAAATACATGAACATTTTTTAACATTTTATCCAATTTTAGATGTTACAGGGGCTGGATTAACAACATTTCTTATTGATCTATTAAAAACATTAAATTTAGACATAAATAATATAAGAAGCCAAGGTTATGATAATGGCTCTAACATGCGCGGCAAAAATAGTGGCCTACAAAAAAGAATTTGGATTTGAACCCGCGAGCTTTTTATGTTCCTTGTGCGAATCACAGCCTGAATCTAATTGTAAATGATGCCGCTAATATCAACCATGAAACAATAAATTTTTTTAATATAATACAAGAATTATACAAATTTTTCTCAGCGTCTACTAATCGATGGAATATCTTAATCAAGCATTTTACTAATTTAACTTTAAAGCCCTTATCCGAAACACGCTGGTCAAGTAGAATTGATGCCATAAAACCTCTCTATAAATATTTACCAGAAGTTCCTGATGCATTATTTGAAATTTGCAATGACCACACAAGAGTCGACGAACAATCTAAATACCAAGCAAAATGTCTGGGAGAAAAAATTTCTACATTTACATTTATTTGCTCCGTTAAAGTGTGGTATATTTTAAATCAAGTAAATTTTGTGAGTAAAATCCTTCAATCTCAAATTACAAATTTGCAACTTGCTTTGGATGCATTAAACAAACTAAATAAGTACATTTTTAACTAATTATCGATCTGATGCTAGTTTTGCAGAAATTGTTGAAAGTTCCAAATTAATTGTAGAAAAGTTTGACATAGAAACTGAATTTCGTAGTGCGAGGCCATTAAGACGACGTAAAAAATCTACTCAATTTGATTATGAACATGGAGATCAACCTATAGTAAATTCTGAAAATTCATTCAAAGTAAATTTTTATTTCTGTATAATAGATCAAACTTTAATTTCGTTACAATACAGATTTTCTTTATTAAAAGAACATATGGATTCATTCCAATTTTTATATTCATTAGATAATTTACAAAATAAAGAATACCTATTATCTTGCTGCAAAAAATTACAAGCGAAATTAACTCATGAAAATCAGTCCGCTATTGACGCAGATGATTTATGTGAAGAAATTTTACAATGTCAAGTATTTATTACGAATTCAAAAAAAGATATATCCCAAATAATTCAGTATATTTATTCAAATGAGTTTTTCCAAATTTTACTGTAGCACTCCGTATTATTTTATCATTACCTGTGTCAGTTGCGTCCGCGGAGCGGTCTTTTTCGAAATTAAAAATCATAAAGAGTTATTTACGCTCCACAATGGCGCAAAATAGATTATCAGATCTCGCAATAATTTCAATTGAGTCTGACATACTGGATAAACTTGATATTCATGATATTATCCAAACTTTTTCTTTGCTAAAAGCTAGGAAAGTAAAATTTATTTAATGACTTATTTACATTGTTTGTATTTAATTTACCGTATAATATGTATTATGTTTATATTATAAATATTATATTTTTCATTTATTATTGTTGTTTATCTGTTTTCTTGTGTTTGTAATTTTGTATTTTAAATAAAAAAGTTTACACAGACTATTTCAATCTTTGTGTGTTTTTTATTTCAATGCGTTAAGAATATAACAAAAACAGCCATTTAAATGTCCCTAAACGTAAGCCTAAAAATTATAGTATTTCAAATTAATTATTCATTACTTTTTTATTCATGTCGTATTACTTAAAAATGCTACTAGAGAATTAAAAATTAGTGTCCGAACCTATAGTTGTTGGGACTCTTATCACCTAGGCATGCAAAATATTTATAATATTAGTTTTTGATACAAATGTTTTTAATTAATGGGGCGCCATAAAAAATTTTGACACAGGCGCCGCATGCTCCTGGCGCGCCCCTGCTAACGTTAAAAACACTTTTTCTACCGTTATGTGTAAACGTTTTAATGAAATACGTAAGAAACGAAAGTGAACTAATAAAAACCAAATAAACAAGTGTTGAATGACAGTTCTTATATTCAAAACGGTAGTAACAATGTACCTGATTTACATACGTTCTTTGAGATCATCATTATTAAAACCGTTATGTAGATATTGTTTCAATTATTACTAGTATACTCCAGAATTGTTTTCCTTCTGATTTTTGGATTTATTTACGGCAATTTGTTTAATTATGTTTCATTCTGCTTCAAAATTTGTTTTTGACATAGGAATAGTTAGTAGTCTATGAATATAGCTATTAAAAGCCGCCAATTTGTAATTATAAGGATGACAAGAATTGTTATGAAAAACACGTCTGCCTAGCCCTCTAAAGCATATATGATGACGACATTATGGAATTATGCGCTATTTATGTGCTCTTCGAAAATACAATGTAAAAGTTTTGCACTCCTTTAGTTAAGCCAAAACAAAATTTTTATGTGCGGGGGCTAGCTAGTCAGCAAACAACAAGGCAATTAATGTACGATACATCAGTGATTAATGTGTGAAAAATAACCGGAAAACAAAAACGCTTTTCTTTTTTTTCTTTAATTGAGCTTAAATAATTATAGTTTATTATATACGTGGCTTTTAAAAAAAAGTAATTTTTCACATAGTACATATGACCACTTGAATGTTTGCTTTATACAGGGTGTGGCGCGAAGAGCTTTGATTAAAAGTAATGGCGGATACAGTTATGTTAAAAATCTGAAATTACGAACCTGTAGGTTTTGGATGACGCTGAGTTCAAATATAATATTATCCTGAATGTGACATTTCCGGTTATACCGGAAGTAGACGTCAACTTTGTTATTTTAAATGGAACTTAGTACTTTTTATTTTATTTTAGAATTCTAGATAAAATTTGTGCACAATGTCCTATACCAAAAATGAAGTATTTTCGAGATAATTCGATTTTTTTTTAAATTTTGAAAAAATCATAGTCCACATTGAATAACGATATCTCCATTAATAACGAAGCTAGTGACGTGAAATTGTAACCAATAAACAACAAGCGCTGGCCCGTTAACTCCATATATCCATCTTATTGATATTTCATACAGGGTGTTTTAAACTTAGCCGCCAACATGCACAATTTAAATCATTTATAAGTTGCTTACTTTAAATAGAACACCCTGTATTTTATTACATTTTGCGCTGTATTTTTTTAATCCAATTCGTTTGGTATCAGTATTCCCTATACCTAAATCCAACCACTTTTGAGATATTTCATTATCTTGGTTAAAACATAACAACACTTAATTATTTCAACATTAGTAAAGGGTAGGCCATGATTTCCATTATTTAAGGTGATATTTTGTTATTTTTTCAAAAGTTATTAATTCTGAAAAGTAACCAATAGCCTGAAAGGTTTATTAAATGTGGATATCATTAAAAACGTTGACTAGGTATTTTATATTAATTTAATTAGATAACTTACAAACAAAAATAACTAAATGTAATATTAAACAAATAAAGTGTTCAAAATTAGCACCATCTACTTCTAAATATTCATGAATCCTTTTCATTAAGTTATGTCTTGTAATTCTGGAAATATGGTCGGGCGTTAGAGAATTAAAAGCAAGTAAGACTCTCTGCATCATATCTTCCTTTGTCGTAACAGGTTTGGAAAATACCTGATTTTTAATGTAACCCCAAATACCAAAATCTAGAACAGCCAAATCAGGAGAGCGAGCTGGCCAACGAAACGGACCCTGATTGGCAATCCATCTATCATCAAACATGTCGTAAAGATGCTGAGCAACAGGCCCAAAGTTATGAGGAGGTGTTCCATCTTGCTGATACCAAGCTGAAGCCGCCTCTCCATTTCTTAAAATACGTAACGCCGGTCGTATGGCTTCTTCTAAAATGTGGCAATATCTTGTACCATTTAAATTTTCATCGTCTTTTATTGCACAAAAAACATTAAAACTCCAACTATCTTGGAAACAACGTTCTCTACTAACATGTGGATTTTCATTAGACCCAAAATGGGAGTTATGTCGATTAAATAATCCATTTCTGCTAAACTTTGCTTCATCACACCATATAACTTTTTTTATGAAGTTTTCATCCTCTTGAGTCTTCATTAAAGACCATTCACAGAATTCTACCCTTCGAGGAAGATCACCAAATGATTTGAAAATGGTTTCCATTTGTGTTTTTTTAAAATGCGGAACTGCCACATTCAGGACAATATTATATTTGAACTCAGCGTCATCCAAAACCTACAGCTTCGTAATTTCAGATTTTTAACATAACTGTATCCGCCATTACTTCTCTTCGCGCACACCCTGTATTTATTTGTGAGCTTCTCTGTTTTTTCCGGCAGTCGTCATATTCTACCCATGTATTGTTTTGGAAACTTACTGCCGTAAGTGTCCAATGACATTTTTTTAGTCGGAGAGTACATACAGGTACTTTAAATATTATTATACCCATTAGGACTCATTTGGCACGAATGAAAATCTAAGTTTTTTTAGAATTTTAACTAATTCTGTTTCGGCCTCTTGTAGATATCCAATATTATAAACGTCCCTGTAAGCGAATTATCAGACAAATTAAAATTTAAACATTGTCTATTCTGTAAATCCTAATGTTTTTTTTGTGTAATTGATGTGATTATTTTGGTTTTAATATCAAACTATTTTCAATAATATTTGGGAATTCAGAATCTAATACATCTTCTAACTTGACCTGTATTGTAGGAAATAGTGTTTCTCGCGTATTGCTACATACATCATATGAAGTAATCTCTTTTGAACTTACAATATTGTAAAATATTTTATTACAAAGATATCCTATTGATACTTCGCAATTAATAACAAAACAATTATTATACGTTTCCTTAGCTTCAAAAATATCAGATACGATTACACCTCTTGAATAATATGTATGTTTTGTTAAGCCATTTTTTAATGTATCTAAAATCATTTTAACAAGAGTGTTGCTGTCACCTACGTTGGTTGCTGCTATTTTAAACAGTTCGCTTTGAAATAATGATATAAGGAATATTTGATATATACTATCGAAGGCACATGATTGTGTTACTGAGATTTTTTTGCCTTTTATGTTAATTGATAGTAAAGCAATGAATGTTTCCAATTTGTAAGATAGGAATGCATTTTAACTTGGTATTTTCTAATCGAAAACTATGTTTTTGTGTAAGTATCTTGACTTCTTTCTCGTCGTTCTTAGTGCCAATTTTCCATTGCGTTACTGTCAATAGCGTCTAAAATGTATTCTTTAGGTGTATCTTGATATAAATTGCAGATTCTTTGCATAGCACAAACTTCTTCATTATCAAACACTCAATCGAGTTATGCATAGGTATCACTGATGTAACTACTATAGGTGCAAAGGGTGCAACCGCACCCCGGCGCCAGGGGCAGATGCCAAAACCCCACTACACAAAAAGATGAAGGACACCAGCAACCCCAAATAACAAAAACGCTAAATAATAAAATTGAAAAAACTCTGGAAATCTATCATTAATTAGTGAGTGAGGGATTAACTGATAACTCCGAAAATTACTTGGTGAAAAAAGTTTTGGGTGATAAATACCCTACGGACATTGCGCTCTATCCGATGAATATCAAAGAGGCTTATATAAAAAAATCATTTTACTGTATGTCATGTAAACCGAAGGTACCTTTTCCTAGTGATGCCTATAATCGATGTTTTTCTGTGACATGTTACACATTAAAATCTAAACCTGGGTTACAAATGGAAATACAGTGGTTGTGTTATTCTCCTAGTTTAGACAAATGTTTTTGTGAACCATGCTGGCTTTTTGTCAATCGAAATCACAGGAATTTCAAAGTAAATTGGATAGACGGTGTTTCAAATTGGAGAAAATTAACAGCTAAAATTGTGAAACATGAAGAATCGTTGGTACATCTTGAAGCCTGTGTTGTTTATGATCAATCGAAGAAAACGGGATTAATTGATGAACATATTCAAAAATCGATAAGAAAAGAAGCAAATTTTTGGCGGCAAGTCTTATGTAGATTAATAGACGTTTCTCTGACTTTGGGTATGTGCAACATTCCCTTTAGGGGGCACCGGGAAAAAATTGCCGACGGCGTCGCTGAGGGTGGCAATTTTTTATCTATTATAAGTTTATTGTCTAATTACGATCCTATTTATTTGCCCTTCGTTATAACTACAAATACTTATTGCGCGCTCTTACCGAAATAAGTTTAAGACGTAAAAATCGTACGAGAGGACAGAAGCTGCTGGTATTAGAAAAAACATTGAAAACTTTGAATTTATCATGTTAGTCGTTCTCTTTGAAAAAATTTTACAAAATGTTAATGTAGTTTCAAAATTATCACAATCCGAAGACTGTGATATGATTGAGGCTGAAAATTTCTTAAAAACCGCATATGGCGAAGTATTAACATTAAGGGACCAGTACGATCAATTAAAAGCAACTGCTAAACATCTTGCTGAAAGCTGTGGTACAGAGCAAGAATTCAGAGATAAATTTCGTATAGTAACGTTTAATTGAGTAATAGATATTATCGCCTCGCAAATAAAAACACGATTGAACGCATTTTTGCTGTAGTAAATAAGTTTAAAGTTATTAGTCCTAAATTTTTAACCATTGCAATTGATGATCAATTATCAAAAGTGCCATGGAGCTTGCCAGGGAATATAAAAATGATCTAAATCATACTTTTCCTACACAAATTTTATCATATAGATCAGCACTACGTCAGGGTATTACAAAATGCAAGAGTATAAAAGAGCTAGCAAAGATGTTTATCTGTGACAACTTGACAACAGTAAACAATTTCCCAGATTTATGTACGGCTGTTTTTTTGTTCTTAACCATACCAGTTACCACCGCAACAGCAGAAAAGGTCCTTTTCAAAATTAAACTTAATAAAAAGCTTTTTGAGAAGTATTATGTCCCAAGAAAGGCTTAGTAGCTTAGCGATGATAAGCATAGAAAACGAAATTGCTAAATCAATAAATTTTGATCAGTTGATAGACACTTTCGCAGAGGCAAAAGTCAGAAAGCCAGCTTTTTAAGTGACTAATTATAATATTTGCATACTCCTATATTATGTTACTATTTACTAATTAATAAAGTAATTTATCCATATTAGGTTTAGGTGTACGTACAATATATATATATATATATATATATATATATATATATATATATATATATATATATATATATATATATATATATATATATATTTATCGTTTGTTGTGTTTTCATTCTTTTTTTTATATAAAACGAATTATTTCCTATTAATATTAACATTTTTTAAAACCTGGCTATACCATTGTAATGTACTTTTTTTGAATTTTTGATGTTCACGAAGCTGTTGCCCCCCGGCGCCAACGGATGTAGTTACGCCACTGATAGGTATGTTACATACAATACATACATATTCATCAGTAGGCTTATCTTTAGTTTTACATGACAACCAAGTATCTATACATGATATATTAGTTTTCATTAAATGTTGTGTTGCATCTGACACCATTGTAAACTTCACTCTTTCAGATAGAATATTGTGAGTATTTTGTGCATCGATAAGCTTTATACGTCCATTAATATAATCTATATGCCTAAATATAAACAAATCTGCTCTTATTGGCAACGCATTAGCTAATAATCTGCATTTAATGTTATTAAACTCAGATTCTACGACAGCGCTGAAGGCAGGAACCCTGCCGTATCCAAATTTGTTGAGACATATACATGACCATAAAGGAAACCATTTCATATCACGGATTAAACGATCGGGTAAGGATGGATAAAAATGTGCATTTGCTTGATTTCCATTGCCGACTATTTCATTTAAAGGTTTCATATAAATATCATTAACCCATTGCCCATAATCATTATTTAAGTCAGGTATGTCTAAGTCCGGTTTGTCATTTTCAATATTCGAGCAGATATCATCAAGAGGTGGTGATTCAGATAATACATAATTAATTTTTTCTTTATATATTTCGCATAGTGTAAGTGTTCCGTCAGGAAGCGATCCTTCAGTTTCACTTTCACATATCACAATTATTGCGCTCAGAATTTCTTCTACTTCTTGTAAATGTTGCGTCAATATTAATTGTCCCATACACTTTAAAAAAAAATGTTTTTAGGCGAGGATTACTTTTACGTAAAACATTATCGCAGCCTTTTATAAAATGTACCAGTAGCATCAATAGCAATTGAAACATAATCTGATACAAAACAATTTTGCATACTCAAAAACTTATTTTGAATGGGTGGTCACGTGAAACACTGTTAGATGTAATGGTGGAACCGTTGATAATTTCTGTCGGTGGGAGTGAAACAGAAGACAGTGATTGGAATTATGATGACAGTGATTTGGGAATCTACTAATTGTTCGTGTACGATTATAGCTAAAAAGTTTTTTGAAAGACAAAAACTGTAAAATTTCAGTTTTTGAATTTTGTGAAGTAAAGTTCAGATTTTTTGTGTAAAATTCAAATTCAAACGCTTTTCGAAATTATTGGTATAAAATATCCGATGAACTAATAAATTTAATAAAAGAACATTGTACATTCACACCTAAATATAGTATTCAGAATTCATAACAATTAGTTCATAATGTCCAAAACATATTTATTCCTAAGAATGCGAAACTTGTGTCTTTTGATATCAAAAATTTCTTTCCGAGTATCCCACCGAATGATTAATATTATAGATAATATTTTGACTGTCGGTAACAATAATTGTATCATTAAGCAAGACATTCTCAATACTTTAATCACCAAAATTATTTTGAATTTAATGGGGATTTTTAGTACCAATAATTGCTTAATTATGGACAGTCCGTTAAGCCCTATTTCAGCAGAAACTTTTACCATTTGGTAAGATCTTAGTTGTTTGGTAGAGATTTGTTGATGACATATTAGTTTGTTTTAAAGGTTCCAATAGACAATTACAAAACGTTTTGAACTACTTAAACACATTACATACAGCTATTTCATTTACAGCAGAACTCGAAAATAATATCCAAATTAACTTCTTAGACCTAACAATAACAAATTAGAATAATAAACTAGAATTTTCAATTTATCATAAACCTTTACATACTGACACAGTTATCCATAGCAATGCTTGTCATCCTTATAATTACAAAATGGCGGATTTTAATATCTATATTCATAGAATACCTACTATCCCCATGTCAAAAACAAAATTTTGAAGTAGAATTAAATATAATTAAACAAATTGCCGTAAATAATGGTTACACAAAATCAGTTGTCGATAGAATTTTAAGAAAGAAAGAATAAAAGACTGCATTAAAGTTAGTTTACCCTGCTCAACCCAAAATTAGAAAACCTTTTAACAAGTTAAATCATATAGGTAAACCTACAGAAATAATATCTAATCAACTCAAAAAATTAGATTTGAAAATAGTGTACAAATGTAACAATACTTTAGGAAAATATATAAAAACAATAAATCCAAAAATCAGGAGGAAAACAGTTCTGAAGTATACAGACCAAGTTGAGGGAGTTGTGATAAATACTATGTAGGACAAACAGGTAGAAGTTTTAGTAAACGAACCTCCGAACATGTTAGTTCACATAAAAACAATACTGAAACTTCTAACTATGCGTCACACTTGAACTTAGAAAATCACATTTTGGATAAAAATGTTGAAATATTGCATATTGAAAATAAAGGTAAAAGATTAGACGTTTTAGAATCATTTGAAATTTTTAAAAACAAAAATACAGGTTTGTTATTAAACGATCAAATTGATTTATACTATTCGCCATTTTATGACTTTCCTTCTTCATCACATAATTGGTTGTTAACATCCCACCACAATTTGTATAGGTAGTTAAGTATTTTGTAACGTTGTATGTTCGTTTAAGATTGAATCTGAATAAGACACTGTGTGTCGAAACAATTGTTATTCAGTACAGCAGTTTGTAGAAATTAGAAACTATTTCGTTTCATTTTGAGTGTTAACGTCTACATCAAAGTAAAACGTTTAGTCATCTGACTTTAAACGTTTATATTTCCAAAACTATTCGGCCGATTTTAATCAAACAACTTTCATCATAATCGATATTTATTTCCGTGTACGTGACCGTAATTTGATAATTTTTGTTATATTTAGGTACGCACTGGTGCGAAATATATTCGAGAAAACGCCATTTTTCACCACTTTTCGCGCAAGAATTAATAATAAAAACACTAATTAATGGAGTGCCTTTATTTTTAGGTATATGCCAAAGTAAACCTTTGCTTAGATGTTGTTGCTGATTTCATCACTTTCTATTATGTAAAAACCGTGTAATAAAGGAAAAATGCAACGCTTGTTAACTCAATTATTCTATTTCAAACTAATAAATACGGGAAGATCGACCTTTTCTTAATTTATACAGTTGCTAACCAAGGGATAGAATTAAATATTTCGTTGAACAAGGATAACGTCTAACTGCACCCAACAAGGGAACAGAATTCAACGCGAAACCTTGTGTCGCACCTACTGAGAAATCGAAATTTATATAGTGCGGCAAAGTGGTTTCATGTATTAATGCATGCATTTTTAAGTAGGAACGTAATATTAAAATTACAGTAAAAGGCGAAATTTCTAGATCTCGAAAACTATTTTTTTTTCAAATTGCATAATAGATACATTTGTATTCTTTCAACATTGTATATAAATTGAATTTGATTAGAAGGCTATTAATTAGTAGTGATTCCAAAATCATCCTGAAGAATTAACTTCGCTTTATTTCGTATTAGTCAGGTATACTTGCAATAAGAAGAGAGTTAGATAATTTTAATAATTATATTAACTACTACCTTGCACATAGTTTAACTCACAAATATTACAGTTGCTTTACTTATAATACAATATTATCTGCCCGAATAACTATAGTAACTAGTATTATTAAGCGAATATGCCATAAAATCACATTTGCATGATTATAGAATATATTATGATAAATATAAGTTTGACTGATAGAGCGAAGCGATGTTAATAATAAGAGGTATGTAGTTGTACTACAGTTGGAAAATATATTTTGGAATAAGAAGGGTGAGAATGGGAGGCACTAAGTACAATTGGTAATAACTGAAGTGGGAGGGGCGAGTTGCGATTGGTTAGATTTTGGAAATTTTATTTGGAATAGATTTCAGAGAAATGAATTGTGGGAAATACCTTACATTAGTATTAAAGTAATTTCCGATTTATAGACGTTGTATTTATTATGAAGATTTGAAGACTAATAATGGGGTTCAATACCTAAAGGTTTAAAATTCTTTGTGAGCAAAAACCTTTCTGACGTTCAACAAACAAACTGTATGAAAAAGATGAATTTATAATAAAAAGTTTTACATTTTACAAACCGAAACGCACAACTGGTTCGTATACAATAGAAAACCATTAATAACATTTTTTCACAACTTCACATTACATCGTAACTTGATTAAATTTTGTTAAATGTGCTTTTGGGCAGACATTTTTCATTGTTAGCCTTCGACCGTTAGAGGGTGTTCTGATTTGCCATATTTACGACAGTTTAACAATATTTAATTTTTAATGATCTAGTTATTCTTTACTAAAATTTAATTCTATAGTTCAAACTGTTATATTAATAGCCAGCTGATGTTATAATTTTTCAACTTTCACAAAATTGTTTCAACATGTAACAATTTTAATAGATATACTACTGATGAAGATAACTGTAAGTGTTACGTTTAGATTATATAACATGAAAATACACCATTAAAAAAACCAAAAAAGATAAGTATTTTATTATGTGTAATAATGGCGAAGGTTTACACTTTTACAGAAATCCATTACGTTTGCTGCTTCGGGCAGCAGATAAACATAAAAGTATTAAATATTAAACGACTGATATGGTGAAGTCCTTTGAAAATGGCCAAATAAAATAAAAATATAACATAAATAACTAACGAATTATAAAGAATAATTATAGTTAATAAACTTAAAAATAAAATATTTATAAAAATAAGTACAAACAACATTTATATACAATCATCACTATCTTCTTTGCCATCCTCAATGTAGTGAAAATCGTTGTCATCATCATCGTCGTCGCCTAAATTTATAATTAATGGTTCTATGCCGACTTCTAATAAATTTTCCTTTTTTCTGTACAAATCTTCGACTTTCTTGGCGTAATCGACACAATTTCTCCAAATGATATTTGGCACAGTTAATTCGCAGAGTTCCAAAACGTCCTTTATTTTGAACATCGTGTTTTCCTTTGCAGCTCTATTTTTGACATAAGCCCATATCAATTCAATTGGATTAAATTCACAGTAGACTGAATAGGCTTTGGCGCATAATGGTACGCCTTAATTTTAGCTTTTGGTATGCCTAGGGTTGTTATTGTTTTTTCCTAAAAAATGTAAATGCTTTATCAATTAAATATGTTAAGTTACCATCAGGGATGGGCGTATACGAGTAAACTATGATTGTCGACGTCTACGCGTAGATTTTAAGTAAACTAAGTCAACAATGTAGACAATGCATAGAAAACAACCTCAAATTATATATTTACAAATAATTTCATTTCACTTCCAGCCTATTTGTCTTTGTTTAGTACTGCGTTTATCCTTACCACGCATTAAGTCGTGTTAAAAGCATCGGCAATTTCACGATAAGATTTCGAAACTTATTTTCAAATTGTTAACTTCATGCAAATATTAGGTGCGCGTAAAATATCTTAGTATATAGTATAATAGATAAGTATAATCTCATAAACTTGTAAACATTAACTTGTAAAAAATACTTATTTTCGAAACACGTTGCTTTTAAAATTTAGTAAACTATTTTAGTTCAACTGCAATTACAGGAATGTATGTTTTGAAACTAAAAACACAAAACCATCTATTGGAAATAGTCAAAAGGACAATCAACCTCATATGAGCGATTTACCAAGCGTAAATGGCAACAATAGAGCACAGATGGCAAAGAAAAATAAGAATTCTGCTGATTCGACTGTTGTTTTAAGTGAGGGAACACGTCTGGATATTGCCAATGTATCACCAATTTCTCCGATAAGTAGTGCAGAAATAAATGAGGTTTCACCTTTAGATGGTGTTCTTATTCCAATTGCAAGTTTTTCTGATACATCTGAGAGTTTAACGTGTAGGTAACATTCTATACTTCTACATATTTTACCGATTTTGAGACATAAAACATGTTTATAATGTAAATTTCTTTCAGCAAAGTCATTACCATTTCCATCGGTGGATTCTTCTTCACCTATACCGTCCGCTATTTCTTCTAAAAACACGAATAAAACTGAAAAATTGAGGAATAGAGCAGCTTCATCGTTTGTAGATCGAGTAACATCTGCAGAGGAAGAAAAAGTAATTCATGCCCTAACCCGTCTTTTTTTGGATGCAACATTTCACTCACCGTGATTGACTCCATACACCTTAAGGAGCTTTACGACCTTTCTATTTACCAATGATTCCAAGCCTAAAAACGTTATCAAATAATGTTTTGCTCAAAATACATACAACGCTAATTAAAGATGGGAAAAGTACATTGGAATCAGATTCGGTTTGTCTTATTGATGGTTGGAAAAATACGCACAGTAATTCAAAGACAGTTGTTTGTCATTTACATTTTTAAATACTTAAGATTTGTCTGGAACCTCGGAGCCTGGTGAAAAGTTAGCTGAAATAGTCACAGAAGCTGTTGACATTGCAAAAGAAATGTACAAAACTGTAATTTATTGCACAGTGTTTGACAACGCTGGTACAATGGCAAAAATAGGAAATTTGTTATCACTTGCAATGTGACATAGTACTTGTTCTAGTCATACCGCAACTTTTCTAGCAAAAGACGTAATAGACAAAGACAACAGTTTTGAAAGTGTTTAAGAACTGTAATTTTGAAAACCTAATTTTACAATTAGGTCATAGGGTTCAACTTCCCTGTGAAACAAGATGGTACACATACAGGAACTCATATAATTCTCTATTACAAAATTTGCAACATATGAAGCACATTGCTGCTAAATCTAAAGTTAAAAAAGAAAATGTACAAGTAAGTGTCGACCTTTTAAATCCGATTTGTGAATTGATAAACATTTGTCCAAAAGATAATTGCTCTGTAGCGGATGCTAAAGAACCGTAGCTAAACTTAAAATTACTAATTAAATTTCGCAAACATTTTAATTCCAACTTAGAGACTCGTAAAAATGTGACTTTAATGCTTATGCTCTTGCTGCCTTCTATTTACATCTGTTTTATGACGAAAACAAACTAACAGCTGGACAAAACAGTGTACCACGTTTTGTTAAAAAATCTTGATGGAGAAGGTATTGAGCACCTAGGACTGGAATGTTTAAAACTTTATTTCAAAAAGATATTCGTAATCCATTTTGGCGAATGGCACAACCGAAATATTAAAAACTATCCAAACTAGCCATACAGCTTCCTGCAGATTCCTGCAAATTGAAAGAGCATTCTCTTACTGGGGAAATATTCATTGGGCTATGAGAAATCGTCTTACCTTCGAACTTTCCAAGAAACTGATATACGTGTATTATTTGCTTAAGATACGCGAAAAAGAAAGCTTCAGTTTTAACTTAGAAGATGATGCCGATGATATCTGCTGTCCTCAACTCACGTAAATAATGGTCAGCTCAAGTACATATTACTAAATATTAAATGTTATGTGTAGCGTATTTATTTTGTTTTACTTCATCCTTTTTTCAAGAAATATAACTTTTTTGCATTGTCTGCATTGTTGACATTGTCGACGTCTGAATTTCAATTTACGTCTACGTTATAGGTGAAGCGTAAATAATAGTATTTTCTACGTCTACATTGTTGACACGCCTATCCCTGGTTACCACAACATTAGAATAATTTAGCATTTGTAGTTGAAATTAAAATAATATTAAACGCGCACGCTATGTTCTCAGGCCACAATAATTATACCCGAAATAACTGAAAACGATTTCTTTGTTAGATTTGAGTACATCGTTAATTGGTATCTCGAGTTTCTATTTGTGAATGCATTTAAACGTTTTACACAGCTTTACACTTGAGCCTAACATGATTAAATGTTGTGAAATTGTTCTTTGATTATGACATTTTCCATTGTTAGCCTTCGTCCGTTTGAGGGTGTTCTGATTTGTCATATTCAAGTCAGTCTAGTGATATTTAATTTATTTAAGATCTACTTACTCTAGTTCACTTTTAAATACGTTTATCAAACTGTTATATTAATAGCAGACTTATATTTGCTGTTTCATATTTCATAAATTTGTTTTGCCATCTCAGTTAATTTTTAAAGCTATTATCCTTTACTGAGGACGATAACTGTAATTGTTATTAAACCGCTTAAATTTATATAAAAGATAAATTAAGAATACATGATTTAGTGCCCAAACTTAAATATTTTAATTAAGTGTGACAGTTTACATTTTTATATGACGATTATAGTTAGCCTTGACCTTTAATTCCGCAGAGGGCTTTAGTTCTGTTACGAACAAATAAAAAAAACCAGTTCCTGTTTTCCTTCAAAGTTTGACTTAAGTAAATTTAAGGTATCCATTCATGTACATTTCTTGGCAGCCTAACAATATCCCTAAACCCTCACAGTGTTCCAGAGTGCTTTACAACGTTAGGCAGATCTTAGCCTGTTCGGGAATACTATAAGTACAAAAACCCAGTTTTCAGAATTATATTATGCTTACATTCAATAACAATTGTTAACTGTAAATAAAATGTCAATTTTTTATTCAATTATAAAAATTCTGCGAAATTCGATTACTTATTTGAAGAAACATCAGTATGACGTCAAAAACGATGGGAAAATTTAACATTTTCGACAAACAATCTTTTTGCGTCATGAAATTGATTCTTAGTGCTCTAGTTAAGGTAAGGTGGGGTAAGTGCGTCTACGGGGTAATTGCAATTTCTGCCATTACAGTTCAAACTATAAGATATACTGCGCTGTCATCTATGGACAGGATATCTAACTAATATATTCTTACATGTTTTACCGGCTGCAGAGGTTCTACCCTGTTCTTGTTGTGAAGAGACACGTGCGAAATATCGCCGTTATTTTCGGTTGTGAGATGAGTTAGTAGTGTTTTCATAATCGACCAACATCAAAAAAATTAACAAATTGGTAAAGCGCACTTACCCCAAGTATTTCTTTCTTCAAAGAATCATGTTTTTTTAGATAACTACTTAAACAATGGTTCGGAATTACGTGCCAAGAAGTAATAGAGGAGCAAGATATTCTCAAGAAACACTACAACAGCAATAGACCTAGTAAAGAATGCTTAGTTGACAACCTATAGAGCTAGCAAGATATACAATATACCTAAAAATACTCTTGCTGAACATATCAAAGGACGAAGAGGTAAACTCAGTTCAACCTATGGTAAGAGAACAGTCTTCACTCTTGAAGGGGAGACATCATTTGCTGACTGTATTCGCTGTATGGAGAAATGGGGGTTCGGTCTGAAGAGAAAAGAAATAATACAAATAGTGGCTGATTACGTCAGTCTAAACAATATAAATACTCAGTTTAACAATGGAATTCCCGGAGAAGGTTGGTTTTTAAATTTTAAACCTAGACATAATCTTTCCATAAAAACTTCCCAAAGTCTCGAATTTACCAGGAAAAATAAATGTGACCCTTTTTTAATATATGACTATTTCGATCTTCTCGAAAAGACAATAAATAAACTCTGATTGTAGGATAAGGTATCTCAAATCTGGAATATGGATGAGAGTAGTTTCTGTTCCGATCCGTCCAAAATAAAAATAGTTGGCTAAAGAGGACTTCAGTCAACTCGTACAAGGGTCCCGGAAAACAAAATACCACTGTTTTAATGTGCTGCAGTGAAATTGGTGATAAGGCACCTCCGCTTATTAGAGTAGTTTCTGTTCCGATCCGTCCAAAATAAAAATAGTTGGCTATAGAGGACTTCAGTCAACTCGTACAACAAGTGGTCCCGGAAAACAAAATACCACAGTTTTAATGTGCTGCAGTGAAATTGGTGACAAGGCACCTCCGCTTATTATTTTTAAGGGCAAGGATGTGTGGGATCAATGGGTAGTTCCACCTAATAGTGAATTCCCTAATATCGCATGTGCGGCAACTGCTAACGGGTGGATGGAGAGTACTGCTTTCAAGAACTATTTTGAAAAAAGCTTTATTAAACATTTATCCAAAGAACGACCAGTTTTAGTAGTTTACGAGGGGCATGCTACGCATTTAAGTTTGGACGTTATTAAAATTGCTAGAGAAAATCAGATTACCATCTTAAAACTTCCACCGCATATCAGTCATTTGCTCCAGCCTCTCGAGCTAAGCGTGTTCAAGTCTCTTAAAAGTCATTGGGATGCTAAGCTTGTAGAGTGGCAGCGAAAAAACGTAGGTGTGAATATGAACGGAAACTAATCCAGAAATAATTAGAAATGGATTTGTCAAGGCTGGAATTTGTCCAATCAACCGAAATTCCGTACCAGAATTATTCGATTCCAAGGCCCAGAAAATTGCCGATGAAAGTTTAGCCTCACCCTCAACATCCAGCATACAGGATAAAGATTATCAGATGATACCTTCAATCAGAGCGCAAGATAATGATCAGCTGTCGATATCAACATGCAGAGTATATAATGATGACCAGGTTCTGCCAGATGTCACTAGATCAAAATTATGTAATTCAAAGTCAAGATCAAGGAAGTCCAAAGAGCGCTCCAGCAATGGTAAATCTTCAGTTGCAAGATAAAAATAACTCTCATAACGGTGGGGCTGGTTTTCAAGAGCTCTTACTAAAATTTGTAAAAAGAGATAAAGTTGCTACAAACCAACCTAGGAAGCGAGTTTGTTTAGGAACCGAAGTGATAACACAGAAAGATGTTACACTATTTCAGCAAGAAACAAAAGACAAAAAGGCTTCTAAAAAGAAAAATAATGCTGAAGAAGAAAATTGTTCAAAAGAAAAAAGTAATTAGTTCAGACAATAGTGATTCCGATTCTTGGACAAGTGGTTCTAGAAGTGACAGAATCACCGAGTTCGATGATTTGTCGGATGTTGAAATGGAAGAGAAAAATCATTTTATTGTTGAATTCTCAAAAAATAATGCAAACTTCAGTCCACAAAACTGTGAACAAAACGAAACCTATAATCATGAAATTCAAATCCTCGCAATTCCACATGGCGACTTCGTTTTATCGAATTTTTATGGAAAGAAAAAAAGTTACAGATATCTATGTCTCGTAATAGGACTTTTAGATGATGAAGCTGAAATGACATGCTTATGCAAGCTAGAAAATGCTTCTGAATATCGACTGGATGAAAACGATAAATGCTCAATCTTGCTATCAGATATCGTAGAAAAACTGCCACAACCTAAACTGTTACCACATGGTGATTTACAAAAGTATGTTTTTCCGAAGTGCGTCGAAGTTTCAGAATCATAGAGCAAACCAATTGAATGGATCTATTTGGAATGATATTTTTTTGCTTTATTACCTAATCATTTATTTTATTACTAAGTACTGATCATCTGAGGAATGAACTGAAGTTATTTTTATTTGTTATAGTTTTTTCAAATAAATGCACTTTTGTTGTTGTCTACAGAACTTATTTGAGTTATTTCGGATGATTACTTCGACAGTTAAAAGTTAGTAAGTTTTATATTTTTTGTATGATTAATTTTTGGTTTGATGTACAGGGTGATTAATTTTCGATGTTTTCTTATGGGAAGTACCCATTCTATTACAAATAGACAAAAAGTAATATGGGGTCCTTGTGCTCGATTTTGGTGTTAATTAGATCCAATAGTCATAATCAAGATATCTCTGACCGTTATTGCGCAATTAGCCAAAATTGAAGAAATGGCGATTTTGAAAAACTTGAATAACTTTTTTATTTCTAAATGTATCGACAAACTGTAATTTGGATACAGACTTGCATCGTCTTCTAATTGAATTTATAGAGTTATATATAGATAATGGTGTTAATTGTGTAAAAGCCACACAAACACTTTCTTTTAACTCATTCACAGTATTATAAGTTCTTTTATATATAATGTTTTTCAAAAAACCGCATAAAAACAAATCTAGAGGCGAAAGATCGGGTGAACGAGCAGGCCACAATATTGCTGCTGTCGTTCCCATCCAACTATTAGTAAAACCTAGGTTTAAGCAGTCACTAACTCCACGGGAATTATGTGCGGGAGCTACGCCTTGCTGAAATTTGACATTGCAATATTGTGCTAAAGGAAGACTCTCTAGAAATCCCTCAAAATGAATTCGTAGAATATCGAGATATTTCATTGAGTTTAATGTTCCTTCATCCGTTTTTAATGCAGCACCACACATTTATTCCACATTTCCCTTATCCCTGCGGACAACATTGACATGAGCGTTAGTATCTGCCCAGTAAGGTAAATTGTCATTATTAAAATACCATCACTACTGGTATGCGCCTCGTCTGACCATGCAATAGACTTTAAAAAACTAGGTATATTTTGGCACTGGCTTATATACCAGTTACAAAACTCAGTATGCCGCCTTCTGTCGTCTATAGTCAAAAAATGTTCTTTCCGAAATTTATAGCAATGGTATTTGTGTTTCTTTAAAATTCGAAGGGCTTTGCTTCGAGACACGCCTAGATTAACCAGTTGTCTAGATGAAGTTGTTGGCTCTGCTTCGGCTTGTCCTAAGCGACCATTGAATTTTCTTCAGAATTTCGTTTAAAGTAAGTGTTTGGCCTGGGCCTTTTAAAAGAACTGAATTCAATTAAATTTTTCTGTAACCTAAAATTAATTAAAATATTGTTTTGAGCTAGCAAAAATTTTAATTTCTATTAATAATAATAATAATAATAATTTTTATTCGTGCAGATTATATACTGATATTTACACATGTCGAAGGAACAGTAAAAAACATACATCAATTTTGCATACACATTTCATGTAACATTAACATTTAAAAACTCCTTTAAGTTGTACATTGGATTTTCAATCAGAAACATCTTAATTACATTTTTAAAACTTGCAATGGGTAAATTCCTAACATTCTGAGGTAACGCATTAAAATACCTAATGGACCAGAAATTAACGCCATTTAACGATTTTGATAATCTAAAAAAAGAGGTGTTTAGTTGATCTTTATAACGAGTATCATGAGAGTGTATCTCATTTCTTGTGTCATAGCAGGTGTAGTTAAGTTTAACGTAACATAAACAGTGATATACATACAATGAGTAAAAGGACATTAACCGAAGGTCCCTAAACGCCTGCTTGCAATCAGTTTTATATGGTAGACTGGATAAAATGCGTATAGCTCTTCTCTGCAACCCAAAGACTTTACTGCGGCGCGGTGCATGACCCCATGTGATGATGCCATATAAAATATGTGTTTGAAATAGAGAAAAATAGGCAATCCTCAAAACATTAGAAGAAACAGAATTTGCTAAATTGCGCAAAGCGTAAATATTAATTGATAGTTTGCGAGTCATGTGGTCAATGTGAACATTAAAATTTAGTTTAGTGTCCATACGAATACCTAAAAATTTACCAACATTAGAGTAGTTATCAAAACCGTTAAGTGGCCTTAAGGTATATATGCAGTTCTGAGTTTTATCTCTATTCAAAACCATATCATTGGAGTTAAACCATACTTCTGCTTGATTAACAAGTTCATTACACGAACTAACGGCAGTATTTACTTCAACGTGGGGGGCAGTAAGCGTCGTGTCGTCAGCGAACAAAATTGATATAGAATTATTTCAATTTCTTAAGTAATCAGGCAAATCATTTATGTAAACTAGAAACAGTAACGGACCCAGGATAGATCCCTGAGGTACACCACATTCTAGATGGAGAAAAGTAGAGATATCGTTACCAATTCTGACTGCCTGGGTCCTGTTTTGTTAGATATGATTTAATAAGACTAATACTAGTGTTATCTAGTCCATACTTTTCTAGTTTTGATAATAGAACGTTGTGACTAACACAGTCAAATGCCTTACTAATATCACAGAAAGCAGAGGCAGAGAATTTACCTTCTTCAAAACAAGTAATAGTATAATCAATAAACGTCATGAGAGCTTCGCCAGTCCCCTTACTGGTTCTAAAACCAAATTGGTTCTTGAAGAAAAGTTCATTTGTTTCAAAGTATCTTCTAAGGCGAGTTTCAATGATACGTTCAATGACCTTCGAGAAAGTCGGGAGAATTGAAATAGGCCGATAATTCGACATGGTACCTATATCGCCGTTCTTATAAAATGGGGTGACTAGGGCAATTTGTCAGGGAACACGCCAGTATTAAAACAATCATTTATTAAGGATGTTAATGGGCGAACGAAACTATTAATATTTCTCTTTAATAGGTATGAATTAAAAAGATAAAAGTCTTTAGACCTGCTGTAGGCCAAAGATTGTATGGCATCTCTGACTTCATTGAAGGTAACGTCGCCTAAACTAAATCTAGCTTTAGACGGCACGTGCACATTAAATAAATCTACTGGTTTAGATTTTATGCCCTTAATTTGGTGCACAATATCACTAGGGATATTAATAAAGTGTGTGTTCCATTGACTAGGTGTAAATTCATTTGTTAGTACATTTGTTTTTTGTTTAGAATTGGCGTTTATGATGTTCCATGCCACTTTAGACTTATTTTTAGAGTTCGATATAATTGTGTAGTTTGCGGTAATTTTCGCATGTGTTAGAGCAGATCGATACTGAGATCGGAAATGATTATACATAGATTTCGATTCAGAGTTACCCACGGAAGTGTGAAATTCATGTAGTTTTTTTAAATGGTTACGCATTTCTTTTAAATGAGCGTTGAACCAAACAACTTTCCCATTGCATATCCTGGTTTTAAGTTTTTTAACTGGAAAACATTCCTTAACAAGCGATGAAATATGATACATGAATTTATCGAATTTATACAAATGGAAATTTTGTCTAAAATATACGTAAAATCAGCATTTTCAAGAGCATAATAAAAGGTCATGCAACCCATTTCAGTAATAGGCCTCGTCAGTGTGGTTTCAGTTACATTAGCAGTAAGACTACTGTAATTAGGGATTAGAAGGTTAGTACTTGTGCGTTATGGTCCGAAACAAAGTTGGTAACTGTTTTGTTGTCTATAACATCTTCTAAATTAATATTTGCGAAGATGTTATGAATAAGTGATTTGGATTCCTCTTGAACCCGTGAATATTCAAAAAACATTTGACTTAGCCCATGAGAGAAAAATAAGTTTTTTACCTCGGACACAGTATTGTTATTACACATAAAGTTACAGTTATAATCTCCACAAAGGAGCTTGATAATTTTCTTATCTTTAAAGTTATTCAATAAATTTTCTAATTTATCCATAAAGATCGTTTGTGGAGTGTTCGGTGGTTTGTATAAACAAGTAACATTAATAGATACACTTCCAACGCTTACATTTACAGAAGCTGCTTCCAGAAAAGATTCTTCAACACAATAGTTAGGAAACTTAATAGCACAAAACTTCAGGTATTCTTTAAGTAGTATCAGAACGCCTCCCCCTCGTGCTGACGTTCGGCAGAAGCTAGCGCCAACTACGTAACTGGGTAATGTAAAGGATGAAATTTCTTCGTATCGTAACCAACTTTCCGTAATACATACCACATCAGGATAGCTGCAGTGATTAAGTAGATCGAGTAAAAGATTTAGCTTCTTGTGAACGCTTCACGTATTAAGACGCATGACATTAAAAGCATTAGTAATGTTTTTTAATGTTTTTACGTATGTACCTGATTTTTTACTGGCGGGTGAAAAAGCCGATTGATATATGTGCCACTTGGCCTCATAGTAGCATTCATAATTTTTTCAAAATTATACAAGTCAACTGTGATTTTAAATGACGCAAAATGCTGAGAAAATTTTGATTCCAGTTTCCTGCATTCAACCTCGGGAAATTTACTCTTTAAATATTCCACAATATCTGTTTCACTAGTATGAGCATCTAATCGTGATACGTACAGGTACGATTTTTTTGGCGCAGCTTTTAAAGTAGATGAAAGTAAGTTCCCATTACCAATAACAGGAGGATTTTTATTTCGCTTATTATTTCCCCTTTTTACTACCGTAGACCATGTTAGTTCAGGTTTATTCTCGGATTTATTAACTTTATTATCACCATTGGTCGATAGTGTCGGACGATTGTGTGGTGTCGTGTCATAAGGTGAGACTATTTCAATTACATTCTGTGATAAAGAGCTACATTTATCTACGTCACTGTTCCCATTAATATAATCATTATCTGTACAAGATAGAGACTTCTTGTCATTTACAGAAGTATCAGCATGCGAAAGTTTAGTCATAATTTGCATATTATTAAAATCTAATTTATCTTCTAACAAAGCAATCCTATTGTAAAGTTCTTTTATCAGTAAATTTTTACCTTGTAAAATTATTTTTAGTAGTTTCACTTCCGAATCTGTACCACTACCATTAGATTCATTAAGAACAATATTTTCAGAGCTTAGAACATCCGACACTTTATCAGTATGCATGCACACTGTCACTATTAACTATACCGTTCAAAAATATTTTTATTTGGCTGCTGCCTTTCAGGAAAATTTTGTAAATATAATTCCAATGCCACATTCTTATCACCTTCGGATAATATAAAACACTTTAACATGCAACATTTTTCTGAAGTATAATTAGGCATGTTAATAACTAAATTCCAAGATCACTTCGTTGCACACTTCTAATTTTTAATTTATTACTTGACATATAGGTATCATTTGTTTTTACTTAAATAAGTCTCAGCCTCCTATACCTACTGTGTAGTCTTGATATAAAACGTAAATAAGAAAAACTTATTAAAATAGCATAGAAGTGTTATATATTTTTGAAAAGCACAAAAAAAATGTCATAGCCAACTATGGTTTCCATATAAAAAATACAACTTCATGTCATATCTTTTTAAATTAAGGAGGAATTAAAAATGTGAATGCACTAACGGATTCTACTTACAAAAGCGCCTTAAGAATGTTTTTACAGTTTGTTGGTACATTTAGAAATAAAAAAGTTATTAAAGTTTTTCAAAATCGCCATTTTTTCAATTTTGGCTAATTGCGCAATAACAGTCAGAGATATGTTGATTATGACTATTGGATCTTAATTAACACCAAAATCGAGCACAAGGACCCATGTTACTTTTGTGTAATAGAAAAGGTACTTTCCACAAGAAAACATCCAAAATGAACCACCCTGTACAGTGAAGAATATATTTCCAAGTTGATTGCACTAATGCGGTTAGTTAATCGCTGTACTATATTTGGAGAAAAAAGTCGTAGACGGTCTTGTCCCGTTTTAGTGGGGCAAGTGCGTTCATGGTAGATCTAATCAAAAAATTTAAATAATTTTATCCAACATAACTCTATCAAACAAAGTTTTTATTGCGTTGTATAGAGTATGGCACAAGCTATTATACTGCCAAAAGAAGGAAGCTGTTAACAAATATTTTTGGCGTTACAGCGATTGAAAGTTACACTTATCATTTTTTAAGTCGCACTTACCCCGCCTTACCTTATAAGATTGAGACTAGTTACACTTAATTGTGACTATTCCAATCATGCAAGGCAGACTAATAAATCCAATAACTGTAACGTTTTTGTGTAATTTAAACATTTATCATTATAACACCAAAATAGTTAATAATTTAATAAAATATAAGTTAGTTTATTCAGAAAGTTTACTCAAAACAAACAAAACGAAATAAAGTACATATTACTCACATATTTCAGTAAACCATCAAAAAAAATTTCAAAATTTCTACAGAAAGTAGGAATAAAAAAATGTATAGTACATTCAGAAGCATTTTTTGCATTAAAGTAGGTTAAGCATTGAACAATCACAAACTTGAACATTAGATTCAAACAACGCATTCAATGTTATAAGTACAAATATTTAGATGAAATTACGCTAAACAATCATATGAACAAACTAATTTCAAATAACAATATAGTTTTTGGCATGTTTAATAGTAAAATAACATTAGATGTTGAAGACTTAAATACATTTCATTCTCATTCACTTTGTGTAAATTTAAAAAAATCTGCAAACACGCGCCATGAACTTGTATCTAAAGTGAATATATTGATAAAGGTGAAGCAATAGATTTCAAGGATGCAATGAAAAACATATGATCCTCCCCAGGAGTGTTTACTGCTACGTCATTAATTTATGAATTTAGCTATCCAATTTGTTTATACTGTCTTCTCATATAAAATAGTGAATTAAATAAGGATGGTGAACATTCGCAGTGAATTTGACGAAATCGACATACGATATTGATTAAGCAGTAGAAAGAGTAAATCTAAAAACGCGAAATCATTTTGTTTTATATGCATATGAATTTAATTCTCATTTGACTAATATACATAACCTCCATTTGTTTGTTTATCCTTTGATTGTTTTCTCATTTCCGACATTTACTTCTTAATCGTCCTGTTAGATTTCAAGGATATTGTTTTTTAACCGTTATCATTAGGATAATCAACGTTCTCTAATTTTTACGAAATAAGTCACAATATTTCGTATTTTAGAATCCTGCAGCTTTAAATAATGCCATCTCGGGGTATGTTTTATAATCAGAATTTATTATAACGAAAATAATTGTGACTCACGTTTTTCATGTTACACCATATAATTGTGTGTGATGACGTCCTGGCCAGAATATCAGGTATTTATCTAGAACATATCTTGCGAATTTCTAACAGCGTATAGTAACTTGAAACAAATATATGCTTGTAGACTTTTTAAGCGTGAAGATGATAGTATCCTGTGTGAAACACACTTCTGTATAGACTCTGTTGATGAATGACGTGTTCAAAAACGTCATAACCCGTGTTTGAAGCTAATATTTGGCATAAGGAAATTTGAGCGGATTAAATGTAAACTTTCACGATTTAAACTCAGAATCACAAATACTTATCTTAAAATATACAAAATTTAGAACTGTAGTTCTTAACCAAACGTCTAATTTTGTATAATTTATCCTGAAATACACGATTAACAAACCTAAAGGATAGCATTTGTAATTATGTCATAATTTTTAATTATTTTTGAACAAACGTAAATCAGAACAATTCCTACAATTTTCATACAAGATTCGTAAAGTTGTCAAATGTCCAATTTAATAACAAAGAATTAGAATTTCTTAACAAAGGTTTTAAGTTTTGCCCTTTCTATATTTACTAACAAAATTGAAGAGATTTTAGCAAGAGTGCGAAACGCATCTTAGAAATGATCACAATAATTATGCCAAATTTCAAAATGCTAATTTACTTAAAGAGCTTTCGTTGAAAAAGTACAAAAGCTACAACAACAGAATCTTATTATAATTTAGTAAAATCAGTTAATAAGTAGATAAAGGTAACACTTTAGTAATTATTTCAAAAGATAGTTATGCAAAAAGTTAATGATTCTACTATTAACGAAAATTTAGCAATTTTAAATAGAGATCCTACAACAAAATTTACAAAAGATGCGAGACAAAGTTTACAAAACTGTAATATTTGCTTTACAGGTTTAGAGAAACAACAAATTTTAAACAAGAACCCACAAGCACCAAAACTATACGGTCTCATAAAAACCTACAAACCAAATATGCCCATTAGACCAGTAGTTTCTTACATCCAAGCATCTAATCATATTTTAGCAAATAAACTAAATCGCATAATAATAAAAACTTAAAGTACAAATGAAAACATTCTATTACACATTCTTTAGAACTAATGAATAAACTACAAAACATAAAATTACCACTACATGATATGCTTGTAAGTTGTGATGTTACTACTACGTTTTCTAAAATACCCACTCAAGAATGTATGCGCTTCTTAAATAATTTTTATTTAATAATAACGTTGAATTAGTTACAAGAATGGAGGGGTTAATTCAATTATTTGAGTTCTATGTTAATCAAAATTATTTCACATTCAACAATAAGATTTACCTACAAAAAAAAGGTTTACCTATCGGCAGTCCAATTTCACCCATTTTAGGTAATATCTTTAAGAATAATTTAAAAAATCAAATTTTTTAATTAAACGTTTTGAGATTATATTTTGGTTTCGCTATGTTGATGACATTTTAGCACGTTTTGATAGTTCATCAAATTTCATTCATAAGTTTCTAATTAATATTAACAATTTACATCCTAACATAAAATTTGTAACATTAAAAGCGTCTCCAAGTGTAAACACTAAAACTGGGCCAACTTATAATATTAAAACAAAAGCGATGATGTAATAAATTGATTGTAATTGATCGAATAATTTTAATTAATAAAAATAATTACCAAATATCAATCGCTACTGCCGTCGGCTCATCGGTAGATTGAAATAGGGGAGAGTTTAAATATACGGAGTTTAATTAACGTACCTGAAATACTGCATGCTTTTCATCAGCTTAATTATTTTCACTTATACTTAATTAATAAGAAAAATATGTAATATAAAAACAATAAAATGATACCTCGGACGCCAAGCTATTTTTAAATATACGTTACGTTATTTAAACCAAGTTTATTAATAATAATACAACAATACTCAAAATGAAAATAAAATTACAAAACACACTAAAGTTTATTTAATATCCAATTGTAATGGAAAAGTCTTAAATCTATTCTTTAATTACTAAAAAATCATACCTTTAAACAGTTCTGTATATGTATTAATTACCACTGGTGACACATGAAACGGAACGGTCAACTAGATGAAATAATTATAGCATCATTGAGGTGCAATCTCCAGATCTAAGGTTACCTGCCACACCCCAATGGAATTATCTTGATAATTTATTCTTAATAATTTGAATCCATAATAATCAATGCATTACTTTGACGTTTTTAGTATGTAAAAAATTGCGACTTATGATGTAAACGAAGTAAAATAAGGTAGTTAAAAAATGGTACTTTAAAAGTAAAAATTAAAAATTAATTTCATTACATAAGTAAGTGAGTAAAAAGTAAAAGAGCAAAAAAACAAAGTGCCTAAAAAAAGCAAAGGCTTTAGTTTTAACTATAATGAGAAAAAAAATAACTTACCATCAATGATGGCACTTTACACAAATATTTAGGGAAAATTCCCCACAACTACATGCTGCATGCTATTACATTAGCAACAAGTGAATTGAAAAAAAAACTTTCAGAATAACTCAAATGAGTATTTCCCCCTAAAAGTTTTCTTGCGCGGATACCATAATATGAATCCAATTTTTTAAGAAAGGGAACAATAATTCTTTACGAAATATTACACCCAAAAGATTTGTTCGAGGAAATGCCAATTAAATTGCCATTCTCAATTCTACATATTAATAATTAAAAACTTTTCTAATATTACGTCAAATAAATGAACGATTCTTAAATTAATGTACTTTTTAATACAACCACAAAAAAAGGTTGTTACAAATTTACACTAGAGAAGAAACAAAATAGAGCCATTAATTTTCTAAATTTAAACAAAAATTAATACACCATATTCGGGAAACTTGCATAAACAGATATTACAATTCCAAAAGATTCAAGTCATCATAAAACACATAAATTAGCTGAATATAGATCATTAGTACATAGAGTAATGTGATCATCATTAAACCAAACAAATTTCAATAACGAAATATTAATGATAGAACAAATTGCACAAGCAAATTGTTACGTTTCAAATACAGTTGACACTAGATAAAAACCAAGAGAACAAGTTATCTACCAAAAACATTTACCCAGTTAACACAGAACCGAAAGAAAATAAATACATAGCAATTTCATATTTTGGAAAAACATCAGAAAAAGTAGCTCACATATTACAAAAGAACAACAAGTACAAAGTCTTGATTCATTCTTGTCGGCGTCACCCTATCCATTATATATTATATCTTGTAAATGTGGTAGAACCTGTCTTCGCAAAATTTTTAATATCAAAAGTCTAATTTCTGTTTGTATGATTCCTTATAGTTATCGCTGCTACTTTTAAATTTTTATTTGGTTCTAAATAGTTCCTAATTTATAACCATGGTTATCGTTGCAGTTGTATATGATCAATGGTTTCAATTTTTGAAAATAAATCATAATTTGATAACTATTTGCCTAGGGGATAATTACAAGTATTATAATTTATGCCCTCAAACTAAAAACTGTTCATCGACGTGACTGAAGACAAAAATAAGTCACTCGCTTTACCTAGTAGACAATTGGGCTTTAGTCAAGACGTTAGTACTTCTATCAGTTTATGGGACCTTATAGATGACATGCTACTGGCTATGGATAAAGGACAACCAACAATTTAGCTAATGCTTGAATTCTCAGAAGCCTTTGATAGTTTAAACCATAAACTCTTAATGGCAAAATTATCTCACCTTGATTGTTCAGATGCTGCTATTAAATGGTTTAGAGGCTATTTTACTGACCCCAGTCAGCAAGTCAAGCTCCACGAGTAATCTGGAGAATACTCTTCACCTTTCCTTGCCCTTCATTTTGGTGTGTCGCAAGGTACAATCTTAAGATCTCTTCTCTATACGTCGTATCTCTTTCACGTTGTCTGCCATTTAAATTCATGTCAGTATCACAGCTATGTAGATAAAGCTAAATTTATTTTCCATTTTGTGCCGATCAACTTCTTAATGTTGTAGATTTAGTTAACAAAAACTTTAAACAATGTAATGTCGGAAAATAATTGTTTAACAAACACGCGAAAAACGGTCGGACGTCAAATAAGAAGAAAAACTTACTTGCCAAAATGGAGTAGCCAAAAAACGAGATAGGTTTTAACGGTAAACTTTGAAGGTGTTAATACAAGCTTGCGATTATGATCGATGAGAGATTCTAATTTTCAAATCATGTAAATAAGCTGACGCAATCGGCATATGAAAAACTTCATTCTCGGTATGCCAAAAATGTCCTGCCGCCTACTGTAAAAATGAAACTCATAAAATCTCTTCTTTTATCGTTATTCGACTATTGTAATGTGGTTTACTGTTCATGTTTAAGTAACTAAATGTTTACAGAATCCAAAAGTTTCAAAACCCCTGTATAAAATTTATATGTAGTGTTGGTAGAAAAGAGCATATTAATCCTTATATGCAGCAACTGAATATGATTTGTATGGATTTTAGAAGAGAAATATAACATTATCTCTTTTGAGTTAGTACCATACCTGTTCTCCAAATGAAAATATCGTAAAGATGTACACAATGTTAACTTGCGGAACACTAACAACATTCAACTACCTACAAATCAAGAATACAAATTATCCATCAACGACATTTACCCAATTAACACAGAACCGACAGAAAATAAATACACATTAATTTCATGTTTTGGAAAAATATCAGGAAAAGTAGCGGACATACTGCCAAAGATTCAACTAACTGCATTTTGAAGTCGGATCGGGTATCTATAAATTGAACTGCACATTTTGTAATTCTGTTTATATTGGACAAACACTTAGGTTATTTGATATTAGATACAAAGAACACGTTAAATGTTACAAATATTAACACACGGACAAGTCAAATTATGCTAAACATCAAATAATAAATAGACACCTTATGATTTCACAAAACAACATTAAATTTTTACATTTTTGTAATAAATAAAATAAAAACAAATTAGATGGTTTGGAAGCATTCGAAATTTATAAACATAAACAGAAGGTACCTTTAATGAAAGAACAGGTTGGTCTTATTTTTTTTAACAGATATTTTAAATATAGAATTATAGTTTACACCAAGTTTTCAGTTTTACCTCGCTGATTTGCTATTTGTTATTATTTTACTTATATATTTTTCCTCGACAACGATACATGTTGTATAGAAACGCGTTGAGAAATAAATAATTATATAAAATAAATTGTGGAACTACATTGTATTTAAAACATTGGTGCCATTAAATATGGAATTCCACGCAGTAGGGTTAAAGAATATACATTTAAGGAGTAAATGTACCTTTGAGACGGGTTAGGAAACGAATTGGGGCGAGGTTTTTACAATTAATGTAGTAATAAAAAGAAAACCATCAGTTGACCGAATAATCGATCGTAATAACGTACCTGTTGAGGGCACCGTTTATGAAGAAGAATTACAAGTTGTTGCAATTGATAAAGACGCCTTCTTCAAAGTCGATAAGATTATAGCGGAGAGCGGGCGTGGCTAAAATAAATGGTACTTGGGCAAGTGCCGTGGATATAGTGACAAATTTAACAGTTGGCGTCAGCTTCGCAAGTGAGCGATATGTAAAAATGGAGTTTTATCTCACCTTGTTGAGTACTAGTTCCAGCCTAATAATATGACGTTAAGTTGTATTACGCAACTGACAAAGAGAATAAGATTAAGAGGCTCGTGGTTTGTAGGTATATCAGAAATTTAGTACCCTTCCTTCTGCTATTGACGCTGTAAGTGAGACAGACATTTTGATTTACGAGGGCGTATTTTTATGTGATCTACCTAACCATGAAACAAATAAGTGACAATTTATTAAAAAAATTGCCTTCACTGTTAGAAATACACGTGCTAAGTTTGTTTAGTTTGTGCCGTTTACAGAGATTTGAGCCAGGCTATTTGTCGATAAAATGAGTGAAACTAAGATTGAACATCGCAGGGTAATAAATTTCCTGACAAAAGAAGGCTATGGCCCAAAAGCAATTCATGAAAGAATGGTTGCTGTGTATGGGGAAGATCTTATTTTCAAGTAAAATCTTGGTCTAAACTCTGGGGTTGAGAATCAATCAATGATGACCCAAAGTCTGGACTACCCGTTGAAGCTCAAACTGAAGACTGTCCGAAAAGTCGAAAATTTGGTACTGAAAGATCGGCGTGTAAAGATCTCTGTCATTGCCAATGAAGTCATTATATCCGAAACAAGTGTCCTCAAAATTTTGCATGACGATTTGGGTATGAAGAAGGGGTCTGCACGGTGGATATCCGAACTGCTTACACCAGAACAAAAACTGTACAAAAAAGAAATTTCTTAAGAAAATTTGACCGAGTTGGAGAGGGACAAAAATTTTTTTCTCGAATTATCACCAAGGATGAGACGGGTACATCACTGGGCCCCTCCTACTAAACAAGAATCCATGCAGTGAGTTCATAAGGGCTCACCACCACCAAAGAGGGCCAAGATAATTTTATCGAAAAAAACTGATGGCAACTGTTTTATAGGATGCTGAAGGGGTCTTGCTATTGACCGAGGGGGTCTACCATAAACGGAGAGGCCTACGGAAACACAATTAAAAATTTAAAAACTGCTCTAGAGGAAAAACGCCCGCATTCTTATCCACAAAAAAAACTTGTTGCTGCACGACAATTGTCGGATTCATAAGGCAATCAAAGATCAGCAAATAATCAATGATCGTGGATTTATAGAGGTAAGGCATCCACCTAATAGCCCCGCCCTAGCTCCATTAGACCTCTTCTTATTCAAAAATTTACAAAAACATTTCAGGGGAAAGCGTTTTGCTTCTGGTGAAGAACTAAAAGAAGCTGTTTAAGAATATTTTTTTGGGTTAACGAAGGAATTTTTTTCTGAGGGTATGGGGCAATTGAAAAAAGGTAGAATAAGTGTATTAGTGTTGAAGAGAGTTATGTAGAAATATAATTTTTTTTGTTCTCTTATGCACTTTTTTTCATGGCTAGGTAGATAACGTTAAAATATTCCCTCGCATTATAGAACTAAGCCACCTACAGAAGTATAAGGATGTGCTAGAAGCGATATTAAAAAAGGATGCAGCGTATTTTCAACACGACAGCGAAATGAAGACGGATGGTATGTGTTACGTTTCCCTTCATGGAATTATGCCAGCATATACTGAGATGCTTTTTAATGACCATGGAAGGAATTCATTTTTTATTCAATCCCTAAATTTCATCATTAGATCACGAATCCATATAAAAATCTCAGTGATCGTCTTCGTCCCACTCTCAATGTTGTTCACAGCATGGTAAAATGCAGCTAACCATCTAGCTTTACTATACCTCAGTAGGTAAGTTTGGAGACTTCTGGAACACACCACATTTCCAAGGTCCCACATTTCCAAGGTTACCACTTTATCAAGGCTACCACCTGTCCAAGGTTGCACAATTACAGTGTCTGACCTACTTTCACAAAGTCCCACACGCCCAAGGTTATACAACAGTGGCCTACTTTAACAAGTTCAAACACCATGAAGGCCACTCGTATGCCCTATTCCCTCGAGGTCCCAAAAGCTTACACAATTCCAAGGTCTCATACATTAGCAAGGACATTTGTGATGACCACGCACTGAACGCTACCTGTGTATCCAATCTATACACCCTACCTTACGCTTAGCTGATACACACTCTAAAAACCAAAAAAAACGATATATTAATATATTTATTTCCTGTATAAACAAAGACATGTACAATTGTATCATTCAGAAATATGATTCTTTTTAGGAATAAAACTTTTTGATTTAGTGCAAAAGGTTCTTTCTACTTCCGTTTCATTACATCTGCTTGGTGCAAGTAACTGAGCATACGTGCAGTGTGTGTCCATCGGAGATGCTCCTGTAACAGATTGTCAGATGGTTGCCATCACCATAGTGATATATTTATTGGAGTATATGCAATGTGTGATGTCTGTTTGTCTGTCTATCTGTCTATCTGTCTATCTGTCTATCTGTCTATCTGTCTATCTGTCTATCTGTCTATCTGTCTATCTGTCTATCTGTCTATCTGTCTATCTGTCTATCTGTCTATCTGTTTATCTGTTTATCTGTGTATCTGTTTATCTGTTTATCTGTTTATCTGTTTATCTGTCTATCTGTCTATCTGTCTATCTGTCTATCTGTCTATCTGTCTATCTGTCTATCTGTCTATCTGTCTATCTGTCTATCTGTCTATCTGTCTATCTGTCTATCTGTCTATCTGTCTATCTGTCTATCTGTCTATCTGTCTATCTGTCTATCTGTCTATCTGTCTATCTGTCTATCTGTCTATCTGTCTATCTGTCTATCTGTCTATCTGTCTATCTGTCTATCTGTCTATCTGTCTATCTGTCTATCTGTCTATCTGTCTATCTGTTCTATCTGTCTATCTGTCTATCTGTCTATCTGTCTATCTGTCTATCTGTCTATCTGTCTATCTGTCTATCTGTCTATCTGTCTATCTGTCTATCTGTTCTATCTGTCTATCTGTCTATCTGTCTATCTGTCTATCTGTCTATCTGTCTATCTGTCTATCTGTCTATCTGTCTATCTGTCTATCTGTCTATCTGTCTATCTGTCTATCTGTCTATCTGTCTATCTGTCTATCTGTCTATCTGTCTATCTGTCTATCTGTCTATCTGTCTATCTGTCTATCTGTCTATCTGTCTATCTGTCTATCTGTCTATCTGTCTATCTGTCTATCTGTCTATCTGTCTATCTGTCTATCTGTCTATCTGTCTATCTGTCTATCTGTCTATCTGTCTATCTGTCTATCTGTCTATCTGTCATCTGTCTATCTGTCTATCTGTCTATCTGTCTCATCTGTCTATCTGTCTATCTGTCTATCTGTCTATCTGTCTATCTGTCTATCTGTCTATCTGTCTATCTGTCTCATCTGTCTATCTGTCTATCTGTCTATCTGTCTATCTGTCTATCTGTCTATCTGTCTATCTGTCTATCTGTCTATCTGTCTATCTGTCTATCTGTCATCTGTCTATCTGTCTATCTGTCTATCGGTCTATCTGTCTATCTGTCTATCTGTCTATCTGTCTATCTGTCTATCTGTCTATCTGTCTATCTGTCTATCTGTCTATCTGTCTATCTGTCTATCTGTCTATCTGTCTATCTGTCTATCTGTCTATCTGTCTATCTGTCTATCTGTCTATCTGTCTATCTGTCTATCTGTATATCTGTCTATCTGTCTATCTGTCTATCTGTCTATCTGTCTATCTGTCTATCTGTCTATCTGTCTATCTGTCTATCTGTCTATCTGTCTATCTGTCTATCTGTCTATCTGTCTATCTGTCTATCTGTCTATCTGGCGGTTTATATTTCTCAGTTGGTCTGTCTGTTTGTATGTAAAGCTGTCGACACGCTCAGTCAGTTAGTCTGCGCCTGGTCTGCGGTCGCACTATTGGGGTCGCCGTTTTTCTGAAAAGAAAGCGTAAATAGTTGGAGAGCTGTATCATTCAAACTTACTATGTTTATCTCGATCACTAAGAAAGACCACTTGTCGAAGGGCTTGATTACGATAGTGGATGAGTTCGTAAAGCCCACCAATCTCTTCGACAGTTTCTAATATCATCTCCAGATGTATAATGACGTGGTCATAACCATTCAGTACAGCTAGGCTTATAACACTATTCCAGTCAAGGTATAATGTTAGAAACCTATCGTGGGCCCGGTCGAGCTGCTCTTCAAGAGAGCTCTCCGTAATCACGACATCATAATTCCGGACGAATGGTAGCATTGTGGTCAGCTGCAAAGACAGAAGTGTTATTATAAAAGTAGTACGAAGGGAATACTTACCGTAAATGTGAGACGTTCCCATGACATTATGCGATGTGCGTAAAAGAGCCAGTACCACCTTGCAATTTTCAAAAAAGCAGAATTGCTTTGAGCGGCACTGTCTCTTGACGCTATCGCACACGTAATGTTGTATACGGGGGGAAAAACAGTGCGGCCAATAGTCATAGGGGTATGGGTAATCCAAAACCGCTGATAGTGATAACTTCAGCGTTTGTCAAGTCGAGTATTACGGTATCGACATCCAGGTCATGCTCCTGCGCAGAATCCAGGACTACGGTCGTCATCTCATATATTTCGTCGTCACTGGTTTGGTAACCCACGGTGATGGGGAGGAAGACGAGAAAGGGATATAGACGACTTCAGGGGAAGAAACCTGAGGTGAGGGAGTTGGTGCGAGGACGGGGAGAGGTGTTAAAGACGCCAGCGGGATAAATAAATTTCTCAGGCGATGGCGATCGGGGGATAGCATCAACCTGAGGGGTTGGTGTTGGTGGGAGGACGGAGATAGAGCAGTTAGCATAAAATACTACCCCAGGCGACGGTGTGCGAGAAAGCACATCTACCTGAGAAAAAAAGAAAAAAAATGTTAGAAGTGTATCAATACCCTAAAAAAAAAGTTTTTACCTGAGGTAATTCAGCGTTGCCAGATGATGGGAAGTTGCTCTAGAAGAATTCATGGTTAAGTAGTAGTTATTCGGTACTGTAGAAGCAGTTGTACGAATGATTTCTACTGTTTTCGTTTCGCTAAATATAGGCGTTTCCCCTACTAAAAACAACGTTTTTCATGCATTTTTAGAAGACATTTTTCAAGGCGGAGGACCTTGACCTACTTTCCCACTTTTACCCTCATTCCACTTCCCCTACTCTCCCCACCACTCAAAATTGTGTATATAAGAGTGGGTCGTTCCACTAGAGAGTCGTTCCGTCGGTATACGCAAGTGAAATAGTTCCAAGTGTTATAAATTGGTGGTGCATCATGAGTTTTCCTTATGGTAAGTCACATGTAATATTTTCATGAAAGTATTTTGTGCACTTAGAATACTTTCAATAAATTCTTGTTGGGACTTTTCAAAATGTTAAATTGTAGCAACCCATTTTTAGTTGTATTAAAATATACCGTAATTTAATGTCTTTCATTCGTTCTGTTGTGTATATATATATATATATATATATATATATATATATATATATATATATATATATATATATATATATATATATATATATATATATATATATATATATATATATATATATATATATATATATATATATATATATATATATATATATATATATATATATATATATATATATATATATATAGAAAATTTTAATTATTGAAATATAGGTATGTGGTACTCACTTCAAATTACTTTTCCTGCTCAATATGTTCGTGCGTCATCATTGACTTAATTTTTTGCGCAAATTTTTCGCGCACTATTATATCGTCTAATTTCAAAGCATCCATTTTTTTCACTTCCGAATGAATATTGCGTGTGCAGGAAGCTTTTTTGGAGTTTCCACCTAAATTTTAGTGTAAAGTGCCATTGATTTGATGGTAAGATATTTTAACGCATTATACTAAAAATTAAAACATTTGCTCTTTTCAGGCACTTTTACTTTCCTTTCTTTTATTTTTACTTTGATTCACACTTTAATTACATTTTAAGTACGCATTTAATTTTACTGTGGCGTACGCTTTCATTTTATGATTGCAATTTTTATTTGAAAATTTCAAGAAAATGCATTAAACGGATTATTCAATTTCAAGAAGAAAATTTATAAGGATAATTCCAGTTTTGGGTGTGGTTTACAACGTAAAGCATTATTTCAAGATATTGCGCAATATTGATGCAAAGATGACATCACCTTGGTTGACAATTCCGTAATCATTTAGATACCAGGATGTATTAATAAGTTTGTGTACAAGATTTTACGAACAGGTATTTGATGTTTAATGATTTTTTAGTAATTTAAGGCTATTTGTAAGATATATTTTAGTTCACCCTATCATTTTAACTGTTAATAAACATAGTTGTATATGTTTTATTGTTTTACATTTTGATAAATTTTTAGTGTAGAACTCGGTTTAGTTATTCCGAGCATGAGTAAAAAATAACTTGGCGTCCGAGATAATTTTTATTAGTGTTACATTTTTTTTATATTTATATTTAAGTGGTAATTAAGCAAATCAAAAGACTGGCCCTATATTAATTTACCGACTGGGACAAAGGCATTATTTGTAGTGAATGGTTAGTATCTCCAGTTAGTTTAATGATTTGTGTTTTGGAGAACTTATTTCTCTATTTCTTTATTAAATTATTTAAAACATTTTTATACGATTACCATTACATCAATATTTTATAATATACTGCTTGATGTATGTACATATGTATTTACACGAAGAGTATTTGCTTTTAGAATCTACAAGCCAAAATGCAGCTTGCGGCGTAGAGGGCAATACTGTACCTGCAATTTACAGAGGTAAGAAAGCGCTTTCACCTATTATTGTACCAGATAAGTAATTTATGTTCTTTGACTTCCTAGGTGGTCGTATTACTATCCATAGTAATATTCTCATAGTACCCCGTGATAATACCCCCATCCTACGGAGAATGAGCTGTATTTCGACCAGGATGACTGTGAAATAGCTTTGCGGTTTTTAGATACACCACCTCCAGCGGACGACTTGGATCTGGTTTTATCATACAACTATGAGCAGGCAGCCCTGAACGAAATACTGCTCACCCTACAACCTGTAAGTGACCCGTATGATACTACATCGTCACCCGTGAGAGATCAGGTAGCAGTGCATCATGTGTTACGTCCTGGTTGCATTGTTGAATTTGAGGAAGAATGGGCTCCAATTGCGGATCATCGTTCCTCTTCCAGTCCTGTAATGCAACGGGTGCTGGGGATTGCTGTATCTCCGACTACTCAGACCTCTGGGGGTGTTGTACCTGATGATCAGCCGTCTACATCGACAACACGTTTAGAGGGTGGGGTAGTAGGAAATCCATTCGAGGGTTTGCTGAGCCCTGCTTCTACCGCAGAATTTATGGAAGAGTGGTCGTACCAGAGTTCTACGGTAGAAGTAGAGGTCAGGGAACATATTCTGAGACGTTGAGCCCACTTGTATCGACGAGTTTGATCGGGAGTGGAGTCCGATGAACTGTTCGATACAATTGGAGCAAATGGAAACATCATCAGAAAGTATCCTCAGTCCTGCGGTTGCTGCAGACTTTTTGGATAATGAATCGTGGATAAATAACTTATTATTATCTAGTAATCCTGCAGCGCCGATGCTACAGTTACCTGCGCCATCACCGGTGAGGGATATAGTGGAAAACGCAGTATCTTCTCCCCAGTGTATTGAGCCCTACTTGCGTCGCAGAGTTTCTGGAAAACAATTGATTATAATCCATTGTTTCCAGTCCAAAGTACATAGTAGGGGGATCTACAATGATGGGTACAACATGTGTGAGCAACAACACTCGATCCAGACTACCCTTCCTATCCAACTCTTACACTACTATACCCCTCAACCTGAGAGATCCATATGCCATAATTCCATTCCTGGCGATATGTTACGTTGCGTCCTCGTTCGTATCGGTAGCATGATTCTTTTTGATAACAGTTGTAATTAATCAAATAAAGTAAAGAAAGCAAAGGTGTAAAAAAACTGTTACCAAGGGGTTCTGAAAAAGATTTATTATATTTTGTACAGGTATTTATATTTATAACAATTATCTAGTAATTTAAGGCTATAACTAGTTTTTAAGATATATTTTATTTAACCCTATCATTAAATGTTAATAAACATAGTTTGTACATTTTTTATTTTTTTACATTTTGGTAGAATTTTTATTGTAAACAACCTCGGTTTAGTTATTCCGAGCATAATTAAAATATAACTTGGCGTCCGAGATCATTTCTATTAGTGTTACATGGCAGTTACTATATTTATGTTAAGTGGAAATAATCGAGCAAAATTTGTGGTAATTAAGCAAATCAAAAGATTGAATCGGCCCATTTTAATCAACCGACTGAGCCAAAGGCATTATTTTTGGTGAATGGTTTGTATCTCCAGCCAGTTTAACGATTTGTTTTGAAGAAAATTTTTACACTTATTTCTTTATTAAATTATTTAAAACACTTTTTATATACCTTATATCATCACCATCTATTATAGCAGGAGGTTGTGTCACAAAATCATACCACAGGTAGCAACACGGTGCAAGCCGGTACTGTCGACAACAACAGAGCAGATTCCTTTGTACAACCCGGACCATCAGGGTTAAACCGCAACAATGTGGAACACAAGCGTGATGGTGATTCCTTTGCGAAACCAGGGCCATCCGGTTTGAACAACTCAAGGAAGCGTAAGTTAGATCAACTCAATGACTGTACAAAAAAAGTGTTGATATTGTACACTGCACTGATTGTTCAATAGATGTACCACGGTATGCCTTTCAAGGACACCTCAGAAGCAACAGAAATAAATCAAATGTATGTCTACTCGTTACTACTGGGGTTGAAGTTATTCGGAATGCGTTTAAACAACGGATTGTTTCGTATAGACTATCCCCAAGCAATAGTCACACTGATGTGCAAACGTTTATGGGGGACGTGAAAATGAATGTTTTGAAAATAATACAAATTCAGTTGCAGAAACACTTCTCCTTAAAATGTAATGTTGAGTTATTTGGTTTGTACTTTTTGAACAGAAGAGAATGCACGGAACTTATATCCTTTCAGACTAAATATGATATTCTAAGTATTGGGATGGTGTTGGAAAATTATTTCCAAAGCATAATGGAAATATTGGATGCCAAACAATCTGAATTTCAGCATAAAGATTCTGGTAAGTGTGAGTCATGAGCAGTAGGGTAGTGCATTATTAATATATGCTGTTTTGTAGGGTGGTCGCTGGTGAATTTCGTATATTTAGAGGTAAACATGTTGAAGTTTTCTCCCACTATGGGTCCATCCTATATGAATCTCCCGCCTGAAATTTCGCAGAAACATGCCATAGTGAATGTGAAGAATAGTGATAATTGCTGCTTTGCATGGGCTATTGTATCAGCTTTAGTGACACCGAAGGGTCTACCATAGCGGACAACTTCATACCCTGATTTCAGAACGTTATTCAACTGGAATGGTGTAGAATTTCCTAAGTTGACTAACATTGCAACGTTCGAGTCCAACAGTAATATCTTGATCAGCGTTTATGGACTGGAGGATACGTATTGTGATGCTCATCGTATTTCTGAGGTAGTGGGTCCTCTCTACTATACTAAAGCCAAACAGTCGGTTCATGTTAATTTACTACTATTAGTCAGTAACCAAATAGATAATCAGCATTATGTATGGATCAAAAATTTTTCGCGTTCACTTAGCAGCCAAGTAACCCGGCGGAATGGGGCAAAATATTTTTGTGATTCTTGTCTTTATTATTTTAGAACGCAGGAGCAATTAACTCGACACGTGTCTCATGACTGTAATTTCATATACACAAAATTACCTGCGTAATGGAAAGAAAAGACAGAATCAGAGAGTTCTATGCGAAAACATACTTGCGTTTCGAAACTATCAAAAGCAGATGTTTCTGCCATTCGTAATATATGCAAACTTTGAAGCGCTATTAGTACCGGTAGATACCGATAAACCCGATCCTGAACAGCCGTTTACGATAAAGAGGTGTACACATGATCCATACTCTTTCAGTTATTATATTAAGTGTGGTGTAAACGATTTGTGGTCCAAATTAGAACTGTATAGGGGGGTTAATGCGGCGGAGATATTTATACGACAAATAGAAAGTGATGTAAAACGGATATATAATGAACATTTCAAAACGATTGTTCCAATGTTACCACTAACTGATGAACAACAGGTGATACATGAACAAAGTCGAAATTGTTATATATGCGACAAGATTTTTATGGACGATCTTACAAATCCAAAAGTACGAGTTCATTGCGACGTCACTGGTATATATCGTGGTGCGGCACATTCAAATTGCAATTTAAACTATCAGTTACCAACATTTATCCCAGTTTTTTTTCCATAATCGCAGTGGTTATGATGTTCACCTGTTTATCAAACAGTTAGCAAGTGAAACTGAAGAAGTTAACATACTTCCTGTTAATAGTGAAAAATAAATAACGTTCGGTAAGCATATATTCGTAGATGAATTTGTAAACAGTCGCGGCCGTAGGGAAAAGAAGTACATAAATTTGCGATTTGTCGATAGTTGTAGGTTTATGGCCGCATCGTTAGATGCGATATCTCAAAATTTGTCAGACGAGCAATGTATAGAGGTAAGGATATATTTTAATGATGATAATGACTTCACCTTAGTTAGAAAGAAAGGTAGTTTCCCCAATGCGTACGTAGATAGTTTTACTAAATTAGATGATGTTACGGTTCCATTCGATGACAAATTCTATGATAAAATGCGTGATGCAAATATATCCGATGAAGAATACTGTCGCGTCCTACAGGTATGGGATCACTTTAAGTGTAATACACTCGGTGATTATGCTGATATATATTTAAAATCAGACGTGCTGCTGTTGGCAGACGTGTTCGAAAACTTTAGGCGGCTCTGTCTGGGCGTGTATGGGTTAGAACCGGCACAGTATGTTACTCTACCCGGATTAGCGTGGGATGCTATGTTGAAATGTACTAGAGCTAGAATTATTAACTGATGGATATGTACCACTTTTTTAGGAAAGGTATTCGTGGTGGAGTAAGTACTTGTATCAAGCGGAGAAGTATTGCTAACAACGAGTATGTTTCAAATTATGATCCTAATCGTACTAAAGTCTTTTTACAGTATTTAGATGCCACGAATTTATACGGATGGAGTATGCGGCAATATCTCCTTCATGATGTGGTTCACTGACGAAGAAATTCAAAACTTTGATGTAGCGAAGATTAATGATGATGCTGATATTGGGTATGTACTAGAGAGATATACACTATCCACACCACCTGCATGATGAACACACTGAGTACCCTTTTTGCCCTGAAATGATCTGCGCACCACCTTCCAAGGAGGAGAAGTTAATTCCGAACCTGTGTGATAAGACCAATTATGTTATACATTACCGATATTTAAAACAATGTATAGAGCATGGCTTAATTGTTAGTCACATTCATAGGGTTTTACGTTTTCTTCAAAGTTCATGGCTAGTACCATACATAGACCTTAACACAGCTCTCCGAAATCAAGCAAGGCACGTGTGGGTCCAGCACGGTACGTCGCAAAACAACAATTTAAAAATTTTATTCAATTCACGAACAACTTATTTGCGGTGGAATTGTCGAAACAGGTTGTTACGTATGACAAACCCGTATATGTCGGATTTAGTATTTTGGATCTTTCGGAAATAATAATGTATCGTTTTATTATGATATCTTGCGCAGTCATTACGGTAATAATGTAACATTCCTCTATACAGACAGATTCTTTAATTGTCGAGATAACAACTGATGATGTGGATGTCCATATGCGGAATAATGTTGATGAATATGACACATCCCACTATCAAAACAGTCTGCATAGTATTACAACGAATACATCCGTCGTCGGAAGGATGAAAGATTAGTATGCAGGGAAAGCGATCCACTATTTTTATGGTGTTCGATCAAAATCATATGGTTTAAAGCTTGCTGACAACGAAGTCGTTAATAAAGTTCAAGGAGTTAAGAAAGTTGTTATTCAAAAAGTGCTGATGGAGGCAAAGCTGTTGCAGATGCGTCTGATAAAATAATAATTGTGTAAAATGCTTGTGTTTCGATCAACGTTACATGATGTTTATACAGAAATGTTAAACAAAATTGCCTTTAGGTCCCAGGATGACAAACGGTATCGATTACGTGATACATGTTCAACATTGGCGTGGGGGCATTGGAGAATTCTCGCTGAGCGGTTTACTGGAGGTTGGTAGGGAAATGAATTTGTATGATCCAGAAGGTATACGATAGTTTGGGTACTGACACTTGGTAGCTTTAGATATATTCTCTCCATAAAGAAACTAGTAGTAATATTGGTTAACGGTAATCTGCAAACCAAGGTAACATCTCAGTTTGAGTAGTCACTGCAATACCGTTCTTTGTGGACTATATATTATTATTATGTAACAATTCCTTATCGAGAGAATATATACAGAATGTACAAAATATTGTGTGATATAAAGAAATAAACATAATAAACATTTACAATTTTTTATTTAAAAACACATACAGAGTTTATTGCGTTACATATGTATCATACAGATAGTATACATTAGCCAGTGCGCAGTTGCATGATGATTGAAGTGATAGAAATAAACTGGTTGCAAAGCTGGAAGAGCGGGACGTTCAAAAAGTTCAATAACGGACTGGGACAAACAGTTTCTGATGTAATCTGCTTTCTGTTTACCCTTGACATAGACAGAATCTGTTGGTTGAATCAATCGGTTGAGAATTCTTCGAAAGTGATGTGGTTGTGTATGCGCCTCTTGCCATTTTATACAGTGCTGGTTATGCATTAACCAAGTAGCTGAACGGCGACTCTCTGCATCTAACGTATGACACGGGTACGGTGATTTAAAAATATAGTGAGCAATTTGTTTTCCATTAAAAATTGCGAGTTCTTTTGGTATAAAAGCTTTTGAAACTTTAAACCCTTGCACATCAATCATGACGGGAATTGTATTACAATTGTCGTACAACTTTGGTTAACGCGTTGTACGTAACTAAACGGTCATGGAGTATAACAAAGTATGCGGTCGTATTGGCGGGTATGTTGGCTGATGTTTCGAATTCTACACGAACTACAGCTTTAGAGTGTAATGCCTCTTTTTGATTTGAGCAATCTACCACTATCAATGGTGCAGCTGACGTAAATTGCGTAGGTGTGAGTAATGGTTGACCATCTCTTTGATAATATGACATTTGGAATTTAGCAACATTTCATACAACGTAGCAAAGCAATTGTTATCATAATTAACGTTTAAATTGTCATACGGATAACGGTCCGTGTTAAGAAACACCCGAATATTATTTAGTGCACATTTATCGAATCTGCTCATATTTTGCAGAACATTATTCTCTCGCCCAGTTTGAAATCCTATAATAATGTATCTAGGTGTTTCTATACTAGTAGATGTTTTGATTGCCCATGTATGCTTATCTGTTGCTGGAACGGCGGGATATATGTGAGTTTCCCAACTTCTAAATGCGACTGGAGTATTTACATTTTTATCAATGTACTTGGTTAACGCCAATTCCTCCGCTAATGCTGGAATGATATGCGGAACTTTCCATTATATTTTATCTATGTCAACTTTTAATGCTTCCTCAGCGGTTGTAATTACTTCGCCGTTATCAGTATTACTATGAATTAAAACCAGTTCTTGTCTAATGTTCAAAATCACCTTATTGTAGTCTTCAGCAAAGCCGAGTAGCAGTCGGAAAGGTATACAAACATTAAAATATCCTTGTGCATTTGTTAGTGTGCTGTTTGAGATAGGAAACCAACCCCCATTTTCATAACGAGCGAGATCATTAGACGTCAATGATACCAATCCTTTCATTGTCGACGTTATTCCTACTTTAGTTACGGAATCTACCACTATTCCATTCATTTCGTATCGAATTTCACTGAATAAGAATGCGATACCATTATTAACAAACTGCGCGGTGTTAGACACAGTTCAACAATCTTCCCTCTACGTAGACATAGCTTTCTGATGGTAAAGTGCACATGTCTTCTTGAATGGGTATCCTGATTTCGTCATTGTTTCCAAATCTCGTAGTATATGGCTGATGGGTGTGGAGTTCGGAATTTACTATCGCATTATCAACGACAACTTTTTCGTTAACGTTTAATATACTCATTGTAGTACTGTAAAACCGAGACTTTCCAAGAATGCTTTGTTCTGCGCTGTCAATGCTTTGATCGCTGAACGATTACTGACTCTTGCGTTTCCACGCTTCAATCTTTTATAGTTCACCTTGCTCTGGTTACATGCACATGTATTATACCGCGTCACCATATTTTCTTTAAATGTAGTCCTATCGTTATGACTTCCCCGTTAAAATTGATGAGATCTCCGTCTTGGTCTACTATTTTAAGTGTTATTGTTGAAATGGTAGATGTATTGATAGGTAAATAGATGACATGTTGAGGGGATTCAATTATTTTATATCCAGCTGGTACACTGGGGAATAATTGACGAATTATGTGTGATGACTCATCATTTTTAAAACTGCCACTTGTTATATTACACTCGATAATTAAGGAGTTAATTTTGATAATGCTTATAGGATTATCAGAGTTATGCACTTTTTACCTTGGTAAACAGTCTTGTTAAATCCCAGCATAGGTCCAATCGAATTTTCTACATTGAAGTTAATGTCATGGGTTGCTTTCATATTTGCTTTCATAGTATTATTATTCGCTCGTAAAGTAATATATCCTCTTAATTCCTTCACTGTTAATATAGTTATTCAAATCCGTAATTTCGTATGATCTTGGCGGTATTGTAATTCTCTCTTTTCCAAATACCAGTTTGTTATTCTTTGAAGTAACGTTTTGTATAGTATTGAAAGATTCAAAACTAGTCAGCCCCATTACATATTCCGCCTCATTATCAAGAAAAATCGGTGGATTAAAGGTGGCTTGCAAGATAGAGCTTTTACCGGTAAATGTAAATGTGTACGACATTACGACCACGTAACGACTACTGTCAATCAGAACGAACAGTCATATAAAAATCGTAGGACCAAATGACCACAGTTGTTTGTGTTTAAGTGTTGCACCTTGGTAAAGTTATAATCAATTATGTTTTTGCTACCATCACTTTTAAAATAGTGAAGTAATTCAAAGGGTGGTTTAATATGCCCTATGCTATCAAAATATGTAATATGTCTATTACGCTTGATGTAAGCTGTCCAGTGTGTTCCCTTGTTATTTTGATCGTCCAGATTCACGATACCACATTCATTTGTATGGATCCGTGTAGGTAAATTATCTCGCACATATATTCCTCTAAAGTAGGGGATCTTTAATAGTAAGAAATACACTGAGATTATTAGACCATTACTTCAACCTAGAAAACGTTCTGCTACTTCATCACTTGCCCCTCCAGCCACCAGTTCTCGATCAGCCTCTATGTCCAAAAGAGGAGGTGGAATGCAACTGTTGCGTTACAATAACAAATCTATTGACTTTGTACCTTGGAATAATCCGAATAAGTTAGTAGATTAGTTAAGGGAATTATTAGGATCAATGTCAGCAGGAAACACTAGCAATCACAACGAAATAATATATATAATTGACGAACTACGTAACGCAAAAGTAATAAAGTAACATCTCTTGTTATAAACCTATTACTATACTCATTTTATTTCATTGTTACAACGACTATCACTAAAGATAGTACTGCATGTCCATCAGTAATGCCAATAGATAAATTTGGTGGACACCTTCATCGTCAAATGACAATAGATAAATTTGGTAAACATATTACTCAGCATCATAGTGATGACACGAAACCAGGTGATATATATTACGAAACTTATTTTACCTTGCAAGGTTTACTGCATAAGAAGACAGTAGATATTCCATTGGGTACAGATGGAAAGTATTTGTTTCCTTATACAGAGTGCACAATAATGCATTGTATGTGGTCACCTCACATTCTTCATCTTCAAGTGGATGGTCTACTATATACAACGCCGCTGTATATAATTAATCGAACTATTAGGAAGGAAGCTGTGATTCAACCTATAATACCAGAAGGTGTCGAATTTACGAAAGAACAATCATTCATCATTGAGATTCTACTAAAATCCAAAGCGAAAAATGAGTAAAGCTGATATTGTTGAAGAACTGCACAAACCAGCAAGGAGAAATTTTCCGCGGCGTTGTGTAGTACTCAAAGTATGCTCGAGTGAATAAAGAATTTAGATACATTTTAGTGATAATAAATGCTTTCCCTAAATATGTCTGGGCATTCCTCATCAAACGCAAGAATGGTAAACTAGTTGCAGATGTAATGGATAAACTTCTGTCAGGTTTGCAAAGAACGTCTACACATATACAAACTGATATGGGAACAGAATTTTATAATGCAGAATTTAAAAAAGTGATGAAAAAGTTCCATATCAATCATTATAGTAATTATTTCACTTTGAAAAGTAGTATAGTGGAACGTGTAAATCGCACTCTTAAAGCAATAATGTGGAAAACATTCAGTTTGCAGGATCCTAGAAGTGGTTAACAATATTACCTCATATTGTTGCCGATTATAATTCCAGAAAGCACTGAACAATAGGATACAAACCGTGTATGTAATGGAAAATAATGTTGCAGATATTTTAAACCATTTAAAATGTCATAAAGTTCTTGATAATAAGACACCTAAATTTCGAGTGGGGGATTATGTGCGCATTAGCAAATATAGAAGCATATTCTCTAAGGGTTACTCACCTAATTGGAGTTACGAAGTCTTTCAAATATCAACAGTAAAACGTTCAAGCCCAATCAGCTACACTTTACGCGATAGTCGTGACGAAGAGATTCAAGGCCGGTTCCATGAGCCGGAACTTCAAAGTGTTAAACATCCTGACATTCACCTAGTTGAATATCTCTCGTTAAGTGGCTTGGTTTTGATAATTGTCATAATTCCTGGATTTCCAACAAAGATATTATATAATACGTTGTGTACGCTTACTTCTATATGTTGCACTATTACTATGCAATAAATAATTTTTTTTATTTTAAATTTTTTATGTTAACATATATACATACTACTAAAGCGTTTGACAAACACACACTGACGGTGCTGATTTTCGAGGATTGGTGAGATTATAGTATCACAGTCTTCTATTCTTTTTTTAAATCGGGCAGAATCTCTAGCTAATCGTTCCCATTCACCTTTTCGCGCCTGCCTATGCACCACCTTCCATGCTATTGTGCAGTGAACTACGTTTTTGGACTCATTAATGCACACCTTCTTCACTTGGCGAGTCATCATCTAATGACTCATAATTTGGCAAATACCGTTCTATTTCGTGTACAAATTGCTCCAAAGATATTTCTTTAAGTTCTTCTATTAATCGATTCATACAACAAATGCACATTACACCATCATCATGCGTTTGCAAGTATTTCTCACAAAGACGTATTCCTCCCCCATACTTATTAACTAAATTATCTAAATAGTCATCACTAAACCTACGCATCCCATAAACTTTTTCATGTTCAGCACAAAATTCTAATGATTGAAATTGACATATTAGTCTTTGCACTGCACTAGCACAGTCCACAGCTTTAGGCCACGACTCTGCACTATAACACATCCACATATTGACTAACATACATTATATCCCTGTTATCCAATCGCTCGTTACCCCCCACTTTTTACTTTTCCGCTTTGGCAACTTTTACATCAATATTAAGTTTTTCCTTGGCAAATTCAAGAATTTCCATAAAACATACTATATTGGGATCGAATATATCCTGCAATGGTGCTATTAACCTGCCTATGTCAAGCTCAGACATTTCCGCTTCTGCACTTATTATTTTATTATAAAATAATGAAAAGTTCATAGTAAGTATTACATCCAATCGATAACTTATAATCTTAAGAAGTCACCATAACTGTTCTATAGACTCCCATCCTAAATAGATTTCTGATTCTTCACAATCATTGATGCGAATAACTTTCTTCTTGTTAATAGTTTCATACGATACAGTTTTCGAGCCCATCTTTTTAGGTACCCATGGCCCTTCCGGTGAGTAGAAATAATTTGTAATTATTCCCTGATTGTCCATAAGTAAATGCCATTCCTTCTTATCAAACGTCACGCCACTACTCTTAGATACGCCAAGTTTCACGACTGCTTCAAGATTGAATCGAGGTGACAGACCGATACTAACATACTTCGACTTACTTTTGTTTATGTAATACTGCACATTATTAATTAAAATATTACGACACTCACTTGAATTTATAATACTGGCAATCTTTGCATTTTCTACCGCTTGACGTAAGATGTTCTCCATTATGTACGATACTGACTTCACGTTCACTCCATCTGCATTTATATCCCACCGCCCCCTCTCTTTTTTTACCTGCAGGGTCAGTGACGTAACCTCAACATTATTAACACGTATTACTACAACGATCTTGACAGCTTCACTGTTCCAAGGCTACCTGTCAATACTGGAGGGTCCACTGCTTCAAGGTTTTCTGTCAATAATTTGGTTAAGGTTAGCACTCCTTCTTCAATACAAAACCGAGGTCAACTCCTTCTTACACGAAGTTACTTACGCCTCCACAAGGTCCTTTTTGAGTTAAAAAGGAGGGATAACACGTATACCATTATACAGTTTCCACGATATTCAGTATGTCAGCTACCCCTGTTCAAGACGATTGGAATACACCTGAAGTCTACCAACCATTATCACTACTTACGCGACGAATATGTAACCTTATACCTAACTGGGTAAAATTAAAAAAAAAGAATTACTACCACCTACTACAACAACAGTGCTTCGGAATCAATATGAAGAGGTAAAGTGGGATTCGGCATGGTTCGACACCTTGGGCAAGCGGATCTACGATCACATCTCAGGCAGTAGTTTGAAAGATTACTCTCACATAATCGCCCTGTACATTCGCTACCATCTGGTTGGTGCTATGCATTTATGCCATGCATGCTACTCAACGTTGCAACCACGATATTACCGCGTGGTTCACCACCACACCCATATGGAGAAATGTGCAATTTTTTACCACGTATCACATGATAAATACTGGTGCTCATCATGTAGAGCACCTCTAACCACGTTATATGATGTATATGATGATAACTCGCGTTACCTGTGTGACGAAGTCTGTTATGTGGACTATTAATGTTTTTTGCTATGTATTGTATGTAATAGATTATTTTATGTCATTCGATTACTTTCTTCAGCAGTTAAAACGATTTGAACAGGCAGTGCTGCATACTTAAATGAATTGCACCATAATGACGTGCCACCATACTTTTATTATCCTCAGTATTACAATTGTTTCGAAAACGCTTACTAACGTACCGAACATGGTCTGGAGTTCAATCTCCTTCATCACTTGCTGCAGCAGGGTTCATTTCCACATCTGCAGATGACACGGTTGAATGCTTCCTGTGTGGGGTTAGAATAAACCGATGGCAACCATCTGACAATCCGTTACAGGAGCATCTCCGATGGGCACCACACAGCACGTATGCTCAGTTACCTGCACCACGTCCACGCATATGTAATGAAATCGAAGTGGAAAGAACCTTTTGCATTTGCACTAAATGAAAAAGTTTTATTCCTAAAGAGAATCATATTTCTGAATAACACAATTGTACATGTCCTTGTTTATACAGGAAATAAATATATTAATATATCGTTTTCTTTTTTTTTTGGTTTCTAGAGTGTGTATCAGCTAAGCGTAAAGTAAGGTGAATAGGTTGGATACACAGGTAGTGTTCAGTGCGTGGTCATCACAAATGACCTTGCTATTGTATGAGATGACTGGCCTTGGATGGTGTAAGCTTTTGGGACTTCGAGGAAGTAGGGCATACGAGTGGCCTTCATGGTTTCTGAACTTGGTAAAGTACGCCACTGTTGTATAACCTTGGGCGTGTGGGGCTTTGTGAAAGTAGGTCCGACACTGCAATTGTGCAACCTTGGTCAGGTGGTAGCCTTAATAAAGTGGTAACCTTGGAAATGTGGGACCTTGGAAATGTGGTGTGTTCCAAAAGTCTCCACACTTACCTACTTACCTCAATATTTTTATATATTCAATTTCTGCTCCATCGCAGAATTATTTTAAGAACTCTACCTACACAGCAAAAACACAGAAGCTATTATAAGTTCTCATGGTAATATTGTCAACGTTCGACGCAGCACTGTGGATAGCTTTATGGATTACATGAGCGGCGCAACCGACCTTTATTACACCATGTTCTAATTTTTGTTTTATATTGTAAAATATATTATTTTGGATTTTTCTCGCCACACCCCCGGAATTAGTATTTACGTTTTAGGCAATGCAAGAACCAAATTACAATTTATTGTTTAAACCGTTTTGTTTAAAATTGAAAATATAGAGTATGAAATAACTCTACACGCTTCACCAGTAGGGATATGAATTCTAAAGTCCAAGTTTTTGTTTCCATCTTTAGTAAAAGTACAGTATTATCATGGGGCAATCGTTATATCTTTATAGTTTGAAGTGTTTGAATTTATTGAAATATAATTTATTGCGTTTAAGTCGTTTGTTATGTGCTACATTGCAAAGAGGCCTAAAACTTCTCTAATAATTGTATCGATCTCTGTCGTCTTGCACGTAAACTTCTTGTCACAGAGATGTTACATTATATCATTGGTACAATAATTTAATTTTTTAGTCTATGTATATATACTACCATTGTAATTTTAGACACCACGTCTGGAGCGCCACAACCTACAACCTGCAAAAATATTTAGTGTGCACAAATTTTACATTATATTTTTAATATATCTATCACTCTGTAAAAAATCGTGAACTATACACAATTATCGAAGTGCAGTGGCGGAGCGAGGGTGGTGCTGGGGGGGGGGGGGGCGGTCGCACCGGACATCAAGGCGCTTGAGGGGCATCAAAATTCCCCTCAAAATAATGAAAACTTTGAAATGGGGCGTAAATGGCTTTGCGGTGCCACAGTTGATGCTCCTTATATTCATACAGCGCATGCAGTTATATGCCTTTCTCGTTCTTATACAAGGCATTTATGCTAGAAGGTAAGAGGGCATCTAGTTTTCCTAACCGCTGGCGGTGAACTAAGAAGCGCGCTCTGCGTTATAATAAGCGTTTTGAATTGTGCTGCGTGCACCAACAAGAGATACCAACACTTAAAGTCAAGTTTAACGCGGCACGGAAAACTTTCAATCTTACGTAGATATCTATATGCAAACACTTTCATCTGATAATAAAGCGTAAGTTATCTTGACAAGTACAAAATGAATAGTCTATAAGTACGTGATTAGTATAATTGCGTTTTTCTGGCGCTTATGAACGTATTTATTAATCGAAATTGCTTTTTAATTAATTACATATAGGAGTAGGTTATTTATATTGAATTTCCTGTGGAGGTACTACACCCAATTTATTTATACTCGTATACATTTATAAATGTAATTATTGTAGCAAGGCCTTTATCTGATGCATTTCCAATTATCCGTAAGTTAACAAACACAATTCTTAATTTAAAATAGGCATCCTTCAAATTATCCTTCAAAATTTTCGGGCGATATCAAAGAATTTGAATCGTTCTATCAATTATTCGAGGCACTTATCCTGAAATATTCATAACTTTCAGATATCCAACGGTTCATTTATTTAAAATCATATTTACAGGGTGAACCATTACAATTAATTGATTCTTTGCCGATAACTAACGAGATTTACTAAGAAAGCCGCTATTTTTACAGTGGAGAACAGGGCGAAGAAAAAAAGCAAAGGATGAAGCAACGAAAAGCAAGAAGGAGCACTGTTGAAATTCCTGAGTTACATGTCAACCAACAGTGCCAGTCAAAACCTTATCGAGGTTTCAGGAACTAATGACGAAACTGTAGTAACAGTTCAAGATCAAGGTGACAGCGAAGATAAAATTACCCAAGCAACCACGGAAAATACAACCAGAGTTAAAACTGAAAAGAGCCAGATCTCCACAGAAGTAGAATCCAGTTCGACTTACAAGGCTAATTTAGAAGAAGGCGCTTTGGATTTGACCGATATCGGGCAGTGGCCAGCGGTTATTTCGGACAACGTTAGGATGCACCTAATTGTGCAACTCCAGAACATAAACCATCCGTTTAAGGAGGTTACAACAGGAGAACGTAGAAAGCCGACCGAAGCTTGGTTTTTTAAGAAAATGCCGAATGGCGCAAAAGTACGCCGAATATAGATGTGTTATTCTCTAATAAGAAATTCTTTGTTCTGTTTCTGCTGCCGCTTGTTCCCGACCCTGGCCCAGTCTGAACCTGCCTTTGTTTCAGAAGAAGGTTTCAAAAACTGGAAGAAACTTTCCTGCCGAGTAACAGACCACGAGTCCAGTCACGATAAATGGAAGGAGCTTGAACTTAGGTATCGTACTGGTTACACCCTCGACAGTACCACTCAAGTAAAAATTCAGAAAGAGCAAGAAAAATGGAGAGATTCTTAAACGAATACTCGACGTTATTAGTTTCGTGGCTAAACAAAACTTGGCTCTACGAGGTCATCGGAAGTGTGGCCCCTTTCTAATCGATGCAGAACAAAATTTCCTTGAGCTTTTAAAGCTTTTGTCAAAGTATGATCCCGCTCTCAAAGAACACACTCTTCGGATGCAACTTGGAGGTGCTCCACAGTCATCTTACTTGTCCCCGAAAGTTAGAAACGAATTCATCAATTTATGGGTCAACCGTTTCGGCATCGTATTATCCAGCGGGTAAAAGAAGCTAAATATATTGCCATAATATTTGATAGCACACCCAATGTGTCTCATATGAAGCGGATGCGAGTTTGAACTATGCGCAGAACTTGGAATCCCTACGGAGCCACAGCGGCGAATACGTCGTAAGAAGAAGATGCTTTGAGAATAAGCCGCCAATGCCGGGTTAAGCTACAGAAATGAACTTTGGTTGGAAATATGTGCTTCCATGGACAGAGTAAATCAGTAGATTTCAACAAGATTTGAACCATTGCATGAGGTGCTGACCAGTTTGGCTTTCTTTCTCCAAAGCAACTGTTAGACGATCGAATCAACATTGATCTTCACAACGCTTCTGATGATGACATCGACAAGGATGAATTTTTAGTCCAGAGAAAGCGACTAATGAATTTTGTCGCAGCATCTTCGACCTTGAACTTGAAGGACCAAGGCGCTTTGGAGTTACTTGCATTAATTCAGAAACATCGGCTTTCCGATTCAGTACCTAAGATTATCATCTTACTGCGTGTGTTCTTAACTCTAGGAGTTAGTATAGCTACTTGTGAAAGGAGTTTCTCCAAACTAAAATTATTCAAAAACTATCTCAGAGTATCAAAAACTTCATTGCACCAGGCAGCACTTACCCTAGGTATGCCACTGGCGAAGTGTTATCTGCCCAATATCTGCACACCGGCAAGTAAGTACTAAATTTAACAGTATAGCGTGGTCTGATGTTCTACTCCAATTATAATACTAACGCTTCGCAAATAGACATATAACTAAAAAATAAACAGAAACTACGTCTATTTCATTGCACCTCTACACGTCATACAATTACACTGTACATAAACGACCTTATTTCTTCAACAACTAACCCCATCCATTGCTTTGCTGACGATAGCACTCTTCACTGTAGTTCATCTCAGTCTACTCATAGTGATAATCCACCTTCTATGTCAAATCAAGAAATTAAAGCTGAAATGGCAAATTCAATCAACAAAGACATTCAACGTATTCTCGAATGGGGAAGCAATAATCTAGTTAAATTTAATGCTAACAAAACTCAGTGTTGCCTTATGTCCGCCAAAAAAGATCGATCATTTCCTGTTGCAAGTATGAATGGCTCAGTTCTTAAGTTTTCAGACTCTATTACTCTGTTGGGTATGACTGTATCTTCAAATCTCTCATGGGTTGACCATCTTCTGTCAGCTACCAAAACAGCTGCTCGTAAAATAGGCTTTTTGTACAGATCTAAGCAGTACTTTACCTCTCGACAACTCCTTCTGCTGTATAAGGCCCAAATTCGGCCTCATCTGGAACATAATTCTCACCTTTGGGTTAGTGCTCCCCAATACGTTCTCGATATCGTCGATCGTATTCAAAAGAGAGCGATTAGGCTTATAAATGACCCGTCCTTAACTTCTCACATACAGTCCCTTGAGCATAGAAGGATGGTTTCAGTTCTTTCTTTGTATTATCGTTATTACAACGGATATTGTGCTGGTAAATTACATTCTTTGATACCATCTCCGGCTATCTTTGCGAGAAACACTCGGTTCGCTCATTCACATCATCAGTATGCAGTACAAATCTCCACTTGTCGTACCAAACGGGCGCATTCCTCATTTTTCTACACGGCTTCTAAACTCTGGAATGATCTCCCTGGTTCCTGTTTTCCTCTCACTTATGATATGAGAAAATTTAGGGTAGCTGTTCATAGGCATCTATTGGCAATTCATTATCCCTCTATCCATCCTCCTAAGTGTTCCTAAGTGTTTTAGCACGATAGGCCTTATTTAGCCTGTTCAGGTCCACAATCATAAAAAAAAACACAAAGTCGGTAATGAACGAAATCAAAACGGAACTCTATAAATGGGAACAGACAAGCTAAAATTATAAAAGCACACAATCAATAGCAACGGATGTATGTTCACTAGTTGGGGTTGGACTATCAATCACTACATTCATCTATTTTCACCCAAATGGTTGATTTTCCAGCGTCATGTCATGGTTGTGTGCACTGAATTGTTTTCTGGGACGTTTGCGGACGTGTTCTAATGCGGGGCGGCAGATCTAAATCCGGGATTGTCCCCCAAATATGGAACGAATGGTCACTTTACATGAAATACAACACCATTATTTTATTAGATTAGACATTGAACTTGATTGCACAAAGAAAATGTAGGTGTATAGGTAAGCCGGTATTACATTCAATATAGTATTGTATTTCAAAGTAAATTTTGCAAGCTTTAACCATGTCAATACAAATCACAGCTATCCTTCTCAAGAAAATAGAAACGTGTTAGTAAATATTGGAAACACTAATGTCAACAAAATTTGTAAAATATAAAAACGCAAAGAATGAGCTACCGTGTGCGCGTGCGCTAGCTAAGCTAATACGATTTTAAGAAGCCTGCTACTGTTATGTGAGCGTTAGGTACATTACAGTTAATACTGATTAATAACTCAATCTTTATTAGAAAAAAACATCATTAAGTCTTTTTGAAAATGACTTCTAGTCAGATGCAACCTAACGATGAAGAAAGCCGTAATAATAAAAAGCAACTGTAACAATATTTAATCTCATCAAAATATTGCTGCAAAGTTGTGAAAAAGTTCATACAAAAGTTGCAAAAGTATTCACCTAAACTCAAATAGAACAATTAAAAATTTAATAAATTAGTGGAAATGTATTTAAAATACATTGAAAACAGGATGCTGAAATTTAATTTTAATTTAAACTGTATATTAAAAATATGAATAGTGTTGGAAATTGTATCTCCACATTAGTAATTTTAGAAGGCTGTAATAAGAAAATTAAGTATATCACGGGATTACACAGATTTAACATACGTAGTTGAAGTTCAATGTAAACATCCTGTTTTCAATATGTTATAATACAATTGCAGTACTAAAAGAATGTTACTAATCTTTTATTGGTATATATATATATATATATATATATATATATATATATATATATATATATATACTTTAGTTGTGAATGTTTTAACAATTTTCATATGAAGTTTTCTACAACTTTGTACTGATCCTATAATATGATTAAGTTTTAAATTTGTTTTCTGATTGATCGTTAATTTTCGTTCGTACGGAATGTTCTGGAATGTCACGTTCAAAACAGTTTAATAATAAATTTAAAACAAGTAAAATTTGGTTTTAAATAAAACTTTGGATATAAGTTTATATTCAAAGTTTAAAGATGAAAGAAAACGACAATAAAGGCATTCCACACATAGTAAGTCTTTCTAGACTTTAATGGCTACATTAGCACATCACATTCTGCTTCTTACTAAATTTACAGCATAATCAAATGAGCAAGAAAAGTGTTTAGGAAGCACATCTCTTAAACTTAATGTTAACTTCCTCCAATGCATATACTGCACACCATCAATTGTCACACTTCGTTGATTACGAATTCAATACCGTACCAGACAAATTTAGGGACATGTCAGTTCAGAAGTTTTTTTGAAATCAACCACACGTTTGATAATATGTTACTTGAATAAGGGTTGAGGATTTTCAAGATAAGTTACGTGCAAAAGTTCAAAACGTGGCTAACGGCGTCTTGGTAACCCCTATCAGAGAACTAAGAAAAAACTGCACAAGAATTTTATTAAAGTCGATTTGTAATCACTCAGTACCTTTTCTTGACTTTACGGAAAATTTTATGGGCGGCAACCAACAAACGTGACTAATTAATTTCAACGTCAAAGCAGGCTACTGTTTAGAAAACATACGTCTTGGTGATTTTTTTACAGGATTGCCAATTACGTCAAGTTAGATCTCTGAAGTGTTTACATTTTAGCCTAATTTCCACTTAATCAAAGTTGTTTTGTTTCAATTATTTAAATATATTTGAAAAACGCCGTAATTGAGGTTTTTATTAATATGATTTAATGTCAGATACTCTTTTTTTAGTACAAACACTATTTTATATTACCGACTTTCACATTATTTTTGAAAATTTTGTTTAGAAACAGCAAATATCTAAAAATGTAAAAATATAGCTATAATCGAATGTCCATATACTTAAAAACGATCTGTTTTATTTCATACATGTACAGGGTGGCCAACTAATAATGCGAGGTACTGTATCTGGGAAACTATCCATCGTTGAGGCTTGCGCAAACAAAAGTTTTACTAAAACGGCCAATACAAAAACCTGGAAAATATTTCCAAGTTTCTGAAATGGCCGCTAACTGCTAACTGCAATCTTGAATCTAAAAAAGTGATGTTTCTGTGAATTCTACTATATTAACCTAATAAAAAATAACTGATCTTTAAAGTCGAGGATAGTCTGAACTTTTTTGTTTGGCACTTTTTGACGTATGTCTAAAAATAAAGTGGTGGGGGGTATTCAAAGGTTTCCTTAAATAACCCCCTGTATCTTCGAAACGACTAAGCCGATTTTAACAAACTTGGGCGCGTTGAAATGAGCTATTCTTGGGCTACAAATGTTATAATATTTGAAGTTTTGTTAGTTTCACATGTCGTCACTAGAGGGCTTTTATCGACATTCCCACAGAAACGGTTAATTTTCGCAAAAAAATTAAATGCATTGGTATGACTTTTTTCACAAACAAGTAGCTAAATGATGCCTAAACAAGCTCCGAAAACCGCATCTCGATATCTTGTTCCTAACCTAAAATATCGGCCAAAGAAAACTTTATACGAAAATCCCTTAAATTTTATTTTTTAACTATATTTTTCTGGAATTGTTTCTATTATGTAAGTTGGGCCTAAAAGGACCGATTTAAAGGAGGAAGGTTTTAATGCCCCGAAAATGCTCGAAATGCTGACCATCACTATGTGCATTGCTGAGGCCTCTTATGGGTAGACAAAACTGCAGCTTCAATTTCGCCTCTGAATAGGTTACCTAGAAATTGCGATTTTAAATGTTTGTAAATTTATTCACCAGAATAAAATCACCCTTTTTGAAATTACTACGGGCAAGTAAGCAATGCTAAAAGTTATACGAAAGGCCTATTTTTGTTTGTTTAAATGCATATTCACTATGGATATATACGAAAAATACAATTAATATAAGCAGGCAATGGAAACAGATACCTAAACAAAACATACATAATCCTCAAATTGTCAATAGTTGTCAATACTTTCGCGTTACTTTGAGCAATTTTTGTGCTTTCAAAATGCGTTTTACGAATAATGAAGCTGTTGATATGCTTGCGGTTTATTTTGAATGTCTTCAGAATGCCGCAGTAGCTAAAAGAGTTTACGCGGCTGGATATCCAAATCGGCGTCCTTGCGATGTAAGCGTTCTTCCCCGATTAGTGGCGAACTTACGAGCCAATGGTAGTTTTCGGCCTACGTTTCAACGGCAAAGAATTGGAAGAATACAAGAAAACATTAACCGTGTACTGGGCTATATTGAAGGAAATCCTCATGTGAGCACAAGAGCATTATCCACTGAGTTGGGCATATCACGCACAACGGTTCAAAATATTTTGAGAGACCATGGGTAAGTTCTAATGACCATCAAAATATATAGGTATTCGTTTAAACTTTTTTTAATTACTTTAAAATGCACCCATATCATGTCGTTTTGCATCAGGCCTTGAAAGAGGAAGATTTTGATCGAAGGCTAGACTATTGCCATTGGATGTTAGGCATGATACGCGAAAATAGATAATTTTTATTTCAAATTCTTTGGACCGATGAAGCCACCTTCAGTAGTGACGGAGAGTCAATCTGCACAATATGCATTATTGGTCTGCAGAAAATCCCCATTGGTTGCGTGAAGTTCAGCGCCAAGGACGTTGAGTTTAAATGCATGGTGTGGCATACGGGAGGCAGAATTATTGGGCCATATTTTTCGAGCAACCCCTAAATGGCAATGTATTTCTTGACTTTTGGCCAATCAATTACCGTTGTTGTTGGAAGATGTGCCTCTGGAAACAAGGCAAAAATTGTTTTTGCAGTTGGATGATTGCCCAGCACATTTTGCTATTAATGTGCGAGAGCATATTAATGCAGTATTTCAACAGCGGTGGATTGGAAGAGGAAGTCTGTTTCCATGGCCTCCGCGATCGCCAGACTTAACTTGCCTCGATTTTTATTTATGGGGGCGCTTAAAGGACATCGTGTTTTGGACTCAATCTACTACTAGAGAAGATATGAAAAACCGGATTCGTAACGCAATACGTAACATACCGAGAGCCGAAATTGAAGCTGCAGTTTTGTCTAGTCATGAGAGGCTTCAGCAATGCATAGAGCGTGATGGTCAGCATTTCGAGCATTTACGGGGGCATTAAAAACCTTGCTCCTTTAAATCGGTCCTTTTTAGGACCTCAACTTACGTAATAGAAACAATTCCAGAAAAATATAGTTAAATAAAAATTTAAGGGATTTTCGTACAAAGTTTTCTTTGGCCGATATTTTAGGTTAGGAACAAGATATCGAGATGCGGTTTTCGCGAGCTTGTTTAGGCATCATTTACCTACTTGTTCATGAAAAAAAGTCATACCAATGCATTTAATTTTTTGCGAAAATTAACCGTTTCTGTCGGAATGTCGAACAAAACCCTCTAGCGACGACATGTGAAACTAACAAAACTTCAAATATTATAACATTTGTAGCCCAAGAATAGCTCATTTCAACGCGCTCAAGTTTGTTAAAATCGGATTAGCTGTTTCGAAGATACAGCCGGGTTATTTAAGGAACTCTTTGAATACCCCCCACCACTTTATTTTTAGACATACGTCAAAAAGTGTCAAACAAAAAAAGTTTAGATTATCCTCGACTTTAAAAATCAGTTATTTTTTTATTAGGTTAATATAGCAGAATTCACAGAAAGATCACTTTTAGATTCAAGATTGCAGTTACGCCCCCCTAGCGGCCATTTCAGAAACTTGAAAATATTTTCCAGGTTTTTGTATTGGCCGTTTTAGTAAAACTTTTTTTGCGCAAGCCTCTACGATGGATAGTTTCCCAGATACAGTACCTCGCATTCTTAGTTGGCCACCCTGTACATTTTTACAAAGTACTGGATTGCATATACAAAATTAAATAAGTTGTTTATAACAAATACTGAAAATTTCCGTCATTCTCTTTTAGACTAATGCTACATTTTTTAAAAGATGATGGTTTACATTTATTTCGACAATATTTTCTTTGATTTGCTGTAACTCACCAAGATTATTAATTAATAATAGTTGAAAAACAGTACATTTTTGTAAGGTTACAAAAAAGTCACATGTATTTAAATCTCCTGATCTTTCAGGATAATGTGTAACATACTTTTTACTCATGATAAACCTTAGAAAAGGAATGATCCAGAAATTCGACATTTAATTGTCGTCCACACTCCAACTGTTTAAATAAAGGCAAACAGAATGCTAAAGCGTATTTTTCACGCGTGCTCTTTGACATAAATCTGAAAAATAGTGTGTTTTTAAAGTTCTGTTTAATAAAAATTTCGTTTCCTTTGAAATTTAAAATATTTTTATAGCCTTATTTACTTAAAAGAACATAACGGATTTAGCCCGGCGAAGTGGCAAGTTGCTTACGAGTAAAATAAAACTAAAATTATAGCTACTTTTATATAATTAACTTAAAAGTCTTTTTTCATAAAATTATTTCTTTTGAATAACGATGTCAGAAACGTTAAAAATAAATACTTCAAACACAGACTCTTAGATAAGGTTGACAATTCTAAGCAAATTTTAACTAGAAAGAAAACCAGAAATGTGGATGAAAAATCTTCGATCTCACTGAAATACACGAAGAACGAAATTTTTACGAAGTTCGCCGAAACGTGTGATAAACAAGTAAAAGAACTGTACACCAAGCGTAAATAGCGATTTTTGTGTTCCGTTATCTAGTGAGAAATCAATAGAACAAATTATAATGAATCTAAAAATACATAGATCTCCAGGAATTGACAATATTAGGGTGATAAACCTTAAAAGCAACATAAAAATATTAAAAAAAACTACTATCAAAGCTTATCAACCGCTCAATAATAGAAGGTGTCTTTCCAAAGTAACTCAAAACGTCTATCATCAGACCCATCTTTACCAATTTTTCCAATCACCGACCCATAAGTATTTTACCAGTTATTGAAAAAGTAGTGGAAATATTTATTGTTAAACACCTAAACAATTATTTGAGAGATAAAATAATTAATAACAGACAATACAGCTTTCAACAAAACAAAAGTACAGAACAATTACTCTTACAAGTGACGAATTACATCAACAATCACCAATGCTTTTACAATGCATGAAAAACGTAGGAATTAAAAACAAACAACTAAATTGGTTCATAAACTATCTCGAAAATCGTAAATACGTGGTAAAAGTCGATGATGTGATTAGTGAAGCGAGTAGTATTAAAAAAGGGGTGCCGCAAGGCAGCAATTTGGGCCCGATCGCATTTGTAATCTATATGACTGACATTCGATTGAATAAAGGTTGCAGAAATGTTTATCTATGCTGACGACGCCATATTATTGTATTTTCATCGTAATATTACAATATGTGAAACGAGTTAAACAACATTTGTAATGGATACATGGCAGAGACCTGTTCATCAATGCGGAAAAAACTATCATAATTTCTTTTCGCATTTCACTTATGCAAGTTGTAGACAAAATTAAAGTGTATATGAATACTTGTGATTGTCTTTTTTTTAGTAGTGTCACTGTAACACACTAAAAAACGGTAACGAAACCACTTACCTGGGGCTGATCATTGACAATAGGCTAAAATATGACAAACATGCAAAACACGCACACAAAAATAAAACGTATGCGAGGAAGATTTTACTTATTAAGTAGATTTACTAACAATAGAATAATGAAAATTGCCTACAAAGCTATGGTAGAATCTGTCATACGATATGCTGTGCGGGAGTGGGGATGTGAAAAACCATCTCATCTCAAGAAACTTGATTCACTACAAATAAACTTCTTAAAAATGATGAAAGAAAACCAACCCTTAGACAAAACTTCAACTATTAGAGAACATGAACAGGTTTACTGCCAACGGATTTTATAAATATTACCTGGTATTATCGTGTCGACAATGAATATAAAATACCATTAAGCCACCGCTATGAGACCCGAAAGACAAAGTATGTAGTACCGTTTTATTTCAATAAATATTTGCAAAAGGACACTGGAGTGCCCAATACCACTACTAAACAACCATCTTAAATCAAAATCGAATTGGTACTCTTAAAAAAGAAATAAGAGAATGAATACTAGAACATATTTAATGAAATAACTACCTCTACTTTTCATTGCTTTTAAAGTAATAGGTTTACTTTCATTTCTATTTACAAAAGATAATTGTTTTGTAATTTAACATCGTAATTTGGCCAGGACATACAATTTTACTTAGTTTAAGAAAGACTATTTCCCTTGTTTTGTTCACTTTAACCGAATTATTATTTTTGTGTATATGAATAGAACCAAGTGAGTTATGTAAATCAATGATTATTGTATTTTAGTTCACATACCCTTTATAAACAAATTCACAAGTTCATTACGATATTGAACGATATATGCTGCTTGATTAATGTGTTGTAAATTCACAACTTGTATGTTAGAACAGGATCCAACCGACAGGTTTATTTAAACTTGGTTGAACCTACAATATGTATTATTGAAATGAAAATAAAGATTTCCACCATTACCGTTACTATTACTCTTACTATTACCATTACCATTACCATTACCATTACCATTACCATTACCATTACCATTACCATTACAATTACCATTACCACTATCATTACCATTACCATTACCATTACCATTACCATTACCATTACCATTACCATTACCATTACCATTACCAGTGTGGACATAAGAAACGCTTTTAATTCGGCGTCATGGAACAGCATAATTCGAGAAATAAGGAGTAGAGGTCTATCAAAATACGTTAGAAATATAATAACAAATTACCTTTCGGACCGACACATAGTAGACGAAGATGGTGAAGAATACTCAGTCACAGCCGGGGTTCCACAGGGATCGGTTCTTGGACCTCTGTTATGGAACATACTATATGATGGAGTGCTTAATTTAGAGACAATTGAAACGGTGAAACTGGTAGCATACGCAGACGACCTGGCGATCATAGCCACCGACAGGACAGAAGAGGGCCTAGTTGAAACTGTCAATATAACTCTACAAATGGTGAGCCAATGGCTACGACAACATGACCTCACGTTGGCACCCGAAAAAACGGAATCTGTTCTCCTCATTGGTAAAAAAAAGCAAGAAAAGGCAATAGAATTTACGGTCGAAGATTACAAAATAATACCGACAAATAGTATAAAATACCTGGGAGTGACAATCGACAAGCATCTTACATTTAAACAACACATCGAGAGGGCAACAAATAAAGCTAAAAATGTAATGGCATCGTTAATAAAAATAATGCCCAGAAGAGGAGGTCCAGCGGAAGGAAAAAGACGCCTGATTAGCGAAGTGGTCAACTCCATAGTATTATATGCCTCGCCGATTAGGTCCAAGAAAACGAAAATAAAACGTAACATAAAACTAATAGAACAAACCCAAAGAGTAGTATCCTTAAGGGTATGCAGAGCATACAAAACGGCCTCAACCACAAGCTGCTTAGTTATCGCCAGGACTATACCGATTGAGTTCCTAATTAAAGAAAGGGAAGGAAAAAAGGGAAAGAGTTACACGCTCCAAAAATAGGCCAGAGAAGAAACACTAGCTAAGTGGCAAAATCTGTGGGAAAACTGCAAGAAAGGGAGGTGGACCTTCACACTAATACCAAGGGTATCGAATTGGTACCAAAGGAAATTTGGAAACACAAATTATTTTATCACCCAGGTTCTGACCGGACATGGCTGCTTTATGAGCTATCTTAAAAGACTGAAGGTACGTAACCATGACACTTATATGTACTGTCCTATGGAGGATACCCTGAACATACCTTCTTCAAATGCCTAAATGGGAAGACGAAAGGCTAGCACTAACAATAAAAATCAAAGGGCTATAACAAAGAAAACATGATAGAAGTAATGATGCAGAGCATAAATACTTGAATAATATTGGCCAACTGATAGAAAAGATATTATACAAAGGAAAGAGATAGAAAAGGAAATGATAGGCAAAGGATATGTAAGTAATTCCAACTGAGGCCTCTACATATCTAGAAGAGGAGTGGTTTTTAGTGGGTAAAAATCCCACACTACTTGTAAGCTACCATCCATTGCAAGTGTCTTTTTGAAGATTTTCTACTTCCAGAAAAAAAAACCACTACCACTACCACTACCACTACCATCACCATCACCATCACCATCACCATCACCATCACCATCACCATCACCTTTACCTTTACCTTTACCTTTACCTTTACCTATACCTTTACCTTTACCTTTACCTTACCTTACCTTACCATTACGATTACCACTACCAATACCATTACCATTACCATTACATTACCATTATATTACATTATCATTACCATTACCATTATATTCCATTACCATTACATTTTACTCACTACCACTACCACTACACTACCACTATACCACTACCATCACCACTAACTATCACTATCATTACCACTACCAGACTAATACCACTAATATACAACACAACACTACCACTACTAACCACCACCACCATCACCACCACCACCACTAACATTTACTACCACTATTCCATACCATTATAAATTACCATTGATTTAGTTATCGTTATACAAATTTATTACCACCAAAACTACCTACTTTATATACATTACTGTTATTGTTACGTTAAAATGGTTATGTTACTGTTACGTTATGTTACTTTGATTTATTATTCGTTAGTTCCGTTACTGTTATTACCGTTACCGTTACCGTTACTTGACACATTAGTTACTGTTACCGTTACCGTTACCGTTACCGTTACCGTTACCGTTACCGTTACCGTTACCGTTACCGTTACCGTTACCATTACCATTATAGTCTGTGAGGTTGTAGACCTAAAGGTAAACGTTAACCAAACAAAGAGCGTGGTGTTAAATTTGGAAGGTGAAAGAAGGGCAGAGTAGTTTCCCAACATGATGAAATTGTGTTAGTGGACGAGGTGGTATATCTGGGTAGAATGTTCACTGCAGATGGTACAATGAATGGCGAGATTGAACGACGGGACAATGCTTGAAGAAAGGTGGAAGTATATGGACGATAATGGAAAACGAAAGCATGAGCGTAGCTGCGAAATAAGCAATCTATAATGGCGTGTTTGTCCCATCAGTACTTGTGGAAGTGAGACATGGGTATGTCAAAAAAGCACAAAAGCAAAATAAATTCCGTGAGAATGAGAATCCTGAGAAGCGCATGCGGTAAGACGAGAAGGGATAAGAAGAAGAATGATTGTATGATGACGGAGTGTGGCGAAGATAAGGCGATGATAGATAGGTATAAAAGTAGTACACTACGTTGGTTTGGTCACATTGAAAGAATGAATAACACAAGGTTAACAACGAAGATATATGTAGGTGAAGTTAGAGGTACGGCGAGGCCAGGTAGGCCGCGTTTACCAAAGCTATTACAAACAATATGTCACATCGTATCCTAAAAGATATGGTAAGAAGGAAATTAAATGTAAATGGCTTAAAATACAACCACGTATCACACAAAATTAAAAAACATCGAACGCGTTTCGATAGCTACGCTGTCTTCATCAGCGGTCGACAGCTGATGATGATAGCGTCGCTTAGTTGATCTTGTGTTCGTTGTTCATGTGTTGTGTTTCGTGATCAATTATAACTTTTTGGCAAAAGGTACATTTCCGGGAATTGTGGCACAATTGGAGATTAACGTAAACGAGTTATAAAATTTGGCGAGTTTACCATGAATGTATAATAATATGGCAATTTAAACATAAATAGACATACAATTTATTCGATTTGGTAAAATGTGTAAAGCATGTGAAAGCATTTTCGGCTTTAGGATCAATGATTTGTGGAACATACTTAATTTCAGATTCCCAACAATATTACAATTTTCCGAATACCTCTTAGCATGATAATTTAATTTATTAATGCTGTGCAAATCACAAATATGAATCTACCCACTGTTTATTCGTTTCGTAAATGCATATTTTACAAAAAAAAACATAGAAATAGATTACTGTTAGCTATGTCCCTAATTACTTCATGTCAATAATAATGTAATATTTGCGACTTCAGTAGGTGATTTGCCACAAATAAGTATTTACGTAACTGGTTTATGCTATGTTATGTTATGGTACACCTGGTATATGTTTCAACGACTAATAATATTTATACGATCATCTTCAGGGAAATGAAGAAATAAAACTTGGAAGTTTAAAAGTAACTAGTAACTAACATGTAATTGGACTACGATTCTACTTTTCAAGTTGCTATGTAACTTTACAGTTACTTAAGGATGATCACAAAAATATTATAAGCAGCCGAAACACATTATTTACTTAACCATTAAAATAATTGGGAACGCTTGTTTTAAGTCGCTTTAATTGCAATTAGTTAATAAAAATTTCCGTATCACAGAAAAAAATGGTAGTTTACCAAAAATTATTACAAACAATATGTCACATCATATTCTAACGGATATGGTCAGAAGGAAAGGAATTTTTTACAAATTGTTTGTGTTTACCGAATTAAATGTAAATGGCTTTTTTGTATCAAATTATTTACGTGACCTGGTAATAAGTGATCTCGGAAAAGGAGTTTATATTTTTTTTACGTTTCAGATCTGTGAGACCAAGGAACAAAGTTTAATTTTTTACACATTAAACAATGTTTACTTCTGATGTAACGTCAAGTGAATTCTTCATTTGTAGTCCAATTTTTATCGTATTCACTTTGCAAGTGAAAAACTTAAAACGGGAACTTAGTTGATCTTGTGTTCGTTGTTCATGTGTTGTGTTTCGTGATCAATTATAACTTTTTGGCAAATGGTACATTTGCGGGAATTGTGGCACAATTTGAGATTAACGTAAACGAGTTATAAAATTCGGTGAGTTAACCATGAATGTAGAACAGAATAATATGGCAAGTTAAGGATAAATAAACATAACATTTATTATAAGTTTAGAATAAACATAACATTTATTCAATTTGAAAATGTGTAAGCATTAGTGCGCTTATTGTGTTTCATTAGATTTATCTTTTCGGCTTTAGAATATATGATGTGTGGAACATACCTCTTAACGTGCTAATTGACTTTTATCTCACTAACGTTGTGCAAATCTCAAATATGAATCTACCTAATATTTATTCGTTTCGTAAATGAATATTTTACAAAAAACATAGAAATAGATTACTGTTAGCTATGTATCTTATTACTTCATCTAAATAATAATGTAATATTTGCGACCTTAATAGGCGATTTGTCACAAATAAATATTTACGAATTATTTTAACTACTCAAGTGAAAGTTATATAAGTTTAAAATTCTTGAACGCAAAGTCTGAGCAGAGAGTATATATATTTATTTTTATTTCTGTATATATTATGCACCATACATTTTTTGGTTTGATTTTTTGCACTTCTGCTCATACGTAGATACAAACACTCTTAAACCAAATAAGTTGCAAATTAATTTTTCTAACCATTTACATACTTTTTGATTTATTTTAAATTTTATGGTAGAAGTTTTAGTTAGTACTCTTTGGGCATTACTTTAAAAGCCTGGAAATGTAATACGATATTGTTGTTTAGAAAATTTGTTTGCTAAGGTTTTAAAATAAGTTTCATATTTAATGAATACCTGTATGTGTTCTGATCAAAATAAAAAAAAATTATAACCTTTAGTGTCATGAAATCTTATTCATCCAACGATATAAAGTATTGATCACTAGCAAAGCAAAGTTTACATTTACATCCAAGGGTAGGGTATAGACCACAAAATTGTTTTATTGTATTATATACATCCCAACGCATTACTGCAATAAGCACTGTTTGGCTGCCTATCATACAGGAAAATGTTGTTGGATAATAATATTAAATATTGAATTTTATTGTATATTTTAACGTCAAGTTGATTGTTGATACTGCCATCATAAGGAAAAAGGACCTATTTGCAAAGTGCTAGTTTTGAGATATTTACACATTTACATATTTATAAATGCTGCCGTCAGTTTTTACTTAGCTAGGTTCAAATTTCATATGCATATCTTAATGTATCATCATGCATATACTAAATTGAAAATATTTCGTGAACTTTGACTTTATAGCAAATAGGACCATTTTCCTTAGTGAAGCTTTCGTTTCCTAGCGCCAGTGATAGATCGGACTTTTAATTCAGGGAGTTTCATGTCAATAAAATAAAAAATGCGTAATAACAAAGTTTATTATAATCACTAAAAAGTTCTGGTGCAAAATCAGAACGAACATTAGGTAAAAACTGTAACCAAAGTTTCATTACAAATGTTAATAATTCACAAATTTTAGTTCAAAATCAATGCTACCAAAGTAAACAAATTTATAAATAATAGCAATTTTTTGAAAATGGAAACACATCATCATAAAATCTAAACAAAAATATTTTGGGACAAAAATCATTACTTTATAATAATCAAAAAACGAAAAAATACATTTTTTCAAGGGGATTGGTAAATTTTCCTAAAACGGACGACGATTTCTAGGCATAATTGATGGCAATTTTGAGAGAAATCTTTAGTTAACTGTCAACTGCAACGGCACTATATTGACAACGAGATGGTACCTTAGGGAGATATGATTTTCTTGTTTTTGCAGAGAAAAAGTCATGCTCAGAAAAATCACTCTTAAAGTCTGTTTTACATTTCAAAGTTTTAGTTTCTCTCTCAACGCAAACCCAAACTATATCACGTAAATATATGTATGCAGAAGTGTAATCTGACCAATCATAAAATTGATCAATTTTCATTTCTACCACATCAACTTTCGAAGAATTTGTTGTTTGCACAGCCTTTACAAAGTCCTGAAAGTCATATACTCTGCCCGCTTTTTTTAAAGATAACTCCACTTGGCGATGGACTGCATCGGCGGGCATAAAAAATATTTAATGTTTACTTCACTTAAGCTAAATTCTGGGAATTTACAAAATGGACAAAATAACCAAGTAACGTCAAATTTTTATTTTGGGCTGCGCAACTGTTCAACCAAAGATGTATTTCAGTTTCGTCTTTTTAAAAGTGAAAAAACGCATTGTAAGTTAAAATTGTATCTTCCTTCGACGTCCCCGCTATATAATTCATAAGACTTTCATGTTTTCGTGTTTTTTTTTGGAAGCAGCTGTGCATGAATTGTATGGTAACATCAGACGGTAAATATTTTTTATTCGGGACATGGTCCTTACTATAATGCGATAGAGTGGGATTAAACGAGTTCACATGGTCTATGATAGGCTGCGTGTCAATTTTTTGATGACATGGTTGATCGGGTTTTGGCGCTATCAATGAGGAATCCATTTCTCGCACGTTTTTCAAAATCATTGTTAATATCATACTTCAGGGTTGCCAGAAAATAGTTTTTGCACATTTGGACTTCAACTGCATCTTCATATTTCAGATAATATTTAAATGTAACCATTCTTGAACTACTTTCACCGGTTGTGTGTCTTTCTTTGTCTTCCCTTTTGGTTAAACTAAAAATAGAAGTCCTTCTTGACTCCTCACGAAGCTGCCAAAACCTGCCTGTTTATATCGTTTTGTCGCTCTGTATTTATAAAAGAGACACATTTATACTTATTTACACTATACGGAGGAGTATCAAAACATTTTCTTTTTCTTATTTCGCACTTTTTAGTAAATGTTTGCTTAAGATATATGTCTACAATGTTTATCACCCTACCCAATAAATCTGACTAAATGTTTCTACAAAAATCTCTGTTGTTTTCAGCATAGTTAATTATTTCTACCGGTCCGTCCACGTCAGAATGGGAAGTCTCATTCAATCCTCATTTTATATATTTTATATACAAAATTAGGGTGATCATCCTTGTCGTTTCCTTTACTTCCTTTTACTTCTTCAGCATGTAGGTACGGTAGCTACGTTTTCTTATAGACATTTATTTAAAGCAAGGCCAACTATATTTTTGCTTCTGGTAGACATTATGCAAACAATTTTTATGTAGGGATATAGTATATTAAAACATAACTTGCAAAAGGCTATCTATTGTAACACGAGTTCATATTTTGAAGATGAGCCACGTAGCGGCGAGGGTTCGAATCAATAAGTGCCTCGAAGGCCTTCCGCAACGAACGTTTTATATTTATTATTTTCTCTGCTTCGGGCGTATTTCCCCTTATTTATTAATTACTGACGATCAACAAAAATCTGTTTGGGACATAATTGGGATGGAAATAGTGACTATTTTGATAGTTTCCGTAGCAACCTATCACTAACAATTCTAACATCAAAAAGCGTGCGAGAATCATGCATTTTAATGCCGAAACGGAGAAATATTATTACGTTATTTTGTTTCTGTTGCACATACCTCTCTGACTTTCTTATTGGAGAGCACTTAAACAAACAAGAAACTTAGTACTAAGTACTAAGAAAACGTCATGAATTTTTAGGTTATGCTTTTAATTCGCAAGTGTTCACAAATCACTTACCGACATGTACTATCTACATTACTTCAAGTATAAAACTAAGCAATAAAATTCCTGACTGAACAGAGTAAGGCATGTAGACCATTTTTACTTAGTACAGTAAAGAAAAAACATTGTGAAACTAAGGAAGGAAGTCCCAACTGCTTAGAATCTAACAGATAGGACCCACTTGCTTAGTATAGCATAGATAGGACATTCTTATTTAGTAAATCATATGTTTCAAGTAGATTGGACAATGTCTCTAGTGATATTAGAATAACCTCGGTTGTAGTTAGGACTTTCCTCCTTCGTAGGGAGATAACATATATCGTAGAGTGTACTTAAACACAAAATGTAAAAATCTCAAATTTTTCAGATAGAACTTTCTTCCTTATATATATATATATATATATATATATATATATATATATATATATATATATATATATATATATATATGTATATATATATATATATATATATATATATATATATATATATATATATATATATATATATATATGCAGGATTTTTAACTACACAATATACAATTAAAAATAATTGAGAATTTCGGTTTTGAGTTTTTTTTCACTTTACATTAAATATAAAATATGAAAATCTAACTTAACACAAACATTTTTCTAATTCAAATTCTTCTATGGCTGAGATAAGGAAAAACCATTACTACTTCACAAACGGAAATAGTATTTATTTCTGAATAAAACAAAAACTTATATATTAAAGTCCAACAAAACATGTGATAAAATCATAGAAGCTGAATTGACTGAAAATTGAATTTTCAGTTTTTTTTGACAAAACGACTACAATATAATTTAAATCATTATTGACAAAAAAAGCACTACAAACTATGTCAACACTACACGCGCCATTCCCTCAGAAAAAAAACATACTTTCTCTGTTATATTTACTTACCGTAAACAAAAGAAAGTCAACGTGTTTCATTCCCTCCCCAAGGGGAAGTGTGGGCTGCTTGAGCTTTCCAAGCTGCAATCATGTATGCATGGTAGGATTAAGGATATATGCGGGCACTATAGGTTGGGAAGGAACCAAGTTGGGTTCTGAGGGGGAACTTACTCCCCCAGCCTTTACCTAAACAGCCGCACATTATGTGCGAAGACGTAGTGATCATGTCGCTATATGTGTATGAGGACAACCTCTTCAAAAGCCTCATATAAGGCAGACGATAACGGGAATCGAATCCTTTACCTACCGAATGGTAAGCAGATCGTGTTACCACTGACCTACCAGCTCAGTTTCACCACAATTAATTTTTCTTCATAACGTTCTGTTTTTCACTTCTGCAAGGTTCATGCACTGATTCCGACACGCCCTTTTATTCCTAAAACTCCGCATCTTTTCTTTCCTAGTCGCGCTTTCTACTGAAATCAACCACCACTTCTAAGGTTTGCAATCCCAGTCGTATCCATAACTTTACCTGCACGGGACAAACATGCCATTGAATATCGTTCGCTTCGCAGCTATATACTCTCATTTTTACCATTATGGTCGTTTAGTAAAATAGTATCAACATACACAAGAACCCGTACCTTCACGTTAGTAACTACTATACCATTTATATTAGTGCATACTGGCATGAAAACATTTATCCATAAATTAAACAAGTATCAGCATGCAGCCATGTTAAACTCCTAGTTCCATTTTAAAATATTCACTCAAGCCCCCTCCTGCCCTAGCATATGTCCGGCTACCGTTACATACTTCTGTTACCCGTATACCAGACATTTACTCACACTATACTCACTTAAAATGTCCTAGAACTTATTCCTATTCATAGAGATTGCTTCTTTTTAATCACATGCTGCAGAACAACCATCGGATCCAAGCGTATCCTTCCTTGCACATCCCAAATCTGATTCTGTGTTTTTCACGTGTTATGTCAATCAAAACTCTTCCACAGCTGTAGTTTTCACAATCCTTCTTACTTCCAATACAGCGAAAAATAATATCACTTTCCAATAGATCGGTACTTTCCCCGCATAACATATCTTTCATCAATATTACATTCACACCTACAGCTTTACCATTCTTCAACTTTTATACAAGTTTATTTATCTCGGTCAACTCAATATCAATTCAATTTCTATTTTTATCTCGTTCATACTATTGAGCACTCCTATTGCATCCTGCTTTGACCCACGTTTTGCATTTTCTGCCTACTTCCGGAAAATTTCTTATTTCCCTTAAAATCGTTCTGCATTTTCTCACCTTCACTTTTTTTCTCTGAATCTTCGCACTTCATATAACTGTTTTTTCTTAGCGGAGATGCTGCCATTTGCACGTTTTTTCAGTTTTTACAGATTCGCCCCAGAAAGCGATATTTTTCTGCTTGCTGCTCCTCTACATATCGATGCATCACGATTGACAACAGTGTCTTTCACACACATTAGCATATCCACGATGAAAGAGAATGTTTTCTTCTTCAAATGAGGTCGTTTTTCTATGATTTTAATTTTGAAATGATCCAATAATGATGAATAATATGCGCCAGTTATGGTGTTACCTTTTTCAAGATAGTCAATGAATATTACTCCATGCGAATTCCAAAATACGGAGGCCATTACCTTTCCCGTCCATTGTTGCGTTCTTGGACGCTTCGGAGCACTTTCACTCGGACAAACCCATTATTTCGACTGTCGTATGCCCTCTGGTGTGTAGAAATGTATCCATGTTTCATCCATGGTCGATTCGGCGCAGAAACTCCTTTGGATTTCACGTAAACATTGCCAAATTCTGCTGGGAAGTCGTAACATGAATTCGTTTTTGTTCCACTGTTAGCAGGCGCGGTACCCATCGCACGCAGAGCTTCTTCATACCCAATATGTCATGTATGATATTCAACACACTGCCATACGACATCTTTGTGGTCTCAGCTAGCTCCATCAATTTCACTTTGGGTTCGTTCAACATAATATCATGAAACTCAGACCACCACTTTTGAATCATCTTCACTGATGTTGCAGAGTCCGGATAATACTTCTCTAGTTTTGTTTTAGTTTCGGTTATCGTTTTCTTGCGTGAATAATAGTGTTTCATCAGAACACGAAACTTCCATTAAAAAAAACACGAAGGTTGGTTGTTTCTCACTATTGCAACTTGTAAATGCGTAAACAAAAATAGCTGAAATTGTGATAGACGTCTAATGAAGGATGAAGCTTTTAGCGAATGGTTCACATTAGTGCATAATAACGCCATCTTTTAGGATCATTCCAAACTTTTTGATCCACCCAGTACTCCCATGCTATTAGACATATTACAGCGTATCGTTACTGGTCATCAAGCACCCAACCATCTATTCCAATTTGGACAACATAACACAATAGAATGAAATTGATTGAATCTATAACACATTAAATCAAGGAAAGAAATACTGAAGGCGATATTCTTAACATTACGCAAGTTTCTTGTTAAACTATCAAAAATCTCAACAAAATACTTAACTACTTCCTAATATTTAAATACTACCTTGACTGGCGCCACACGTAAAGCAAAGTGTTGGTTAACGACATAACAGGTTAAAATAATTAGAAGTAACGTTTACTAATCGTAATCAAACAATTTCTGAAACAGAAGTAAGGTTTTAAATACTTAACTTTACATCTTGACAGTTGATAAACAAATTTGATCTACTAATCAGCAAATGGTATTAGTTAATAGCCAGGAGGTCTCAACTATTTCTTAATAACAAGATCCTAGTTTATAGAACAGTTACAAGCCAATTTAAATATAATATTGAAACCTTAGAGGTTTTCTAGTCAAAACTATTTGATATCATCATCAAATGCACAATAGTATCTATACGATAACATAAACCAGATCTTCAAATAAAGACCTTAAAATGAAAGATTACCATATAAGAATGTATTTATTGCTTGACCGGTTGATAGAGCTTATATCATTCTGCTTGGTGAAAGTAACTACGCCGTTGAGTGCTACTATTTTTACTGGGGTACCCAAAAGCAATACAATTTTTATTTTAATTGCTAATTATTTTAGAAGGTTGAACACTACAACATTATATTCCGTTATTATAAGTTTTTGTTATGAACGAATAAGTTCAAAGGTAAATATGTAATTAAAAATTATTATTAATTTTATTAAATACATAAATAAAAAGTTTACCTCGAGTAGGATTTGAACCTACGGCCTGTACTTTGCTAGAGTACTATTAAAATTAATAATAATTTTTAATTATATTCCGTTGTTTGCGTATACGTCAATATACCATAACTATAAAATAAATTACTATGTAACAAAGGTATAAAAAATAATATGTAAAAATAAATATCGTACTAAATAATTCTCTTACATAGATACATAGTTAATCACTCGTCTTCACTAAAACTATCGCCACTGTCACTACTGCTACTTTTACCAATGTTTATATTGAGCGGTTCAACTGTAACGTCAAGTACATTCTCCTTTTCTAAATAATCATTTTCAGTTGAAATTATATAATTGCAGCACTTTTTCCAAGTTTTTTCAGTCACTTTCGCAAATGAATTTTCCGCTAAAATTTAAATGTAGTGTTATGTTTTGCCATATGATCTTTCACTATTCCCATTTTTTTTTCGATTGGATTTAAATCCGGGTATGTGGTTTATTTCATAATCTGGTACTCTTGCAATTACGCCTATATTATTTCCACTCGTTTTTGGTGAACTGAATACATTGCATCTTTCAATCGCTCTTACTGATACTCCAAAACAATCATGTACCCGTTGCTTAATCTCTAAATACGATTTATTTAGGAATATAATAAATATAATCAAAATTATTGTACACTTCTTCGCGTGCTTGCCTATTCAATGCCTTTCCGCCACTTAATGTTGAAATGTTCACAGTTATACTTTAAAATATTTACTGTTACACTATAACCAGTTGAAGATCACTATCAGAAATCTCAACAGTAAATGAAAGTAATTAAAGCAAAACTGACGATAATAATTCGATTTTATATATTATATTCTACGTTAATTCCTTTGTTAACCACACAATCTTTTGTAGAGATCAATATGTAAACAAATTTGTTAAAAGTGCATTAAATACCCCGATGAGAAAGTTTGGCATATAACAAATTTACTTGCTTCTTAATCAACTATTAATTACCTACTATTATTATTAATATTAATAATTAATTAAAATACCTACAGCTATTATGTAGGGAATTGCAGCTGTAAAAAGCGTTATTTACAGTGATCAAACAATGTACAAATTGAAACAATGAAAAGCAATAACTACGCCTCTGTACTTCGTTAAAACAAGATCGTTATCGGATTACGCTCAGCCTAAATGCTTTCAGACGGCTCACTTAGATCTATCTCTGCGCAACCAAACTTTTCGCCAGGTCGAATGATAAGCTCTATAACATATCACTAATGTCTTTCACAAGTGACTGAAATTGTGACATTTTACATTAGTAACGATAACTAGATCTTTAATTGATTAAGAATTATTTAACCTTCTTCTTCGTTCACTGAAGATATTCGTAACACATTTTTATGTCTATAGTATCAAAACTCTTCATAACATTATTTTAGTATTAGAAAAATTGATATTGTGTATTATTAGATGAACTTAATGGATGTCTAAATGTGCTTACAAAAACGAATGTGTCTGTGCCTAATGTTACAGTGTTCTGTTGCTTACCTGTATATACTACATTTCAAATTGAACAATCTAATATATAAAACACCATGTTTCAAAATGTTCTTTTTCTTATGAAAATGAAAACTTTCACTACTAACGTTACCTTTTTGGGTAAAAGTAATATATTTGAAAACCAATTTTACAAGTTTTAAGCGTTTCAATGGCAATAGCAGCTATACTCCCCAGTAAAACTTTAAAACTGTTAATAAATATTTGAGATGTTAAGCTTAACGAAATTTATAAAATATGAAAACGCAAGAAATAAGGCTGCTATAATAGTATGATTCAAAATGCTAATAATAAATGTTACATTATTTTTAGTAATGATTAACAATTAAATCTTACCGTCTTGCAAATGACATACCAGAAGACCTTCAACTATGAAAAATGTCAGAATAAAAAAACAAATTTAACAAAATTTATTTAAACATGTCAGTGTTGATACAAAGTGCCGAAGTGCTTCATATGAAAGTTGTAAAAGCATTCGCAACCAAAAACCTAGATATAAAAATAAACGATTTAGTATATTTTTTGTAACTAGTGCAATTGTATAATACAATGAAAAATTTTAGTTTTAACTATGTACCTATATTATATTTTTGCAATGGTATTATCATGGCTATATATTCTTATTTGGTAAAATGATTTTTTTTTACTTCATGATTAAGAAGAGAAGAAGAGTTATATCCATGTCTGTTCTATTTATATTATTACTATGAAATGACACCCTAACGTAGACTACACTGTTATCGGTTAATACTACAATAACAAATTCCCTCAGTGCGGTGATTATTCCACAGATGCTACTCAATGACAGGTTTAAATGATCTCTTGTACACCCAACCCATTATGAGTAGCTTGTGCCCAAATATTATGCATTTAATTTTCTTGGGCAAAAATATATGTTTATTAACGGATCATATCAAAATGTTTCCGCAATTAAATGACATTCAATTATCTATTCTCATTATTCTTTGTTTTTCGAAGAACCAAAGTTTGAACTATAAATGTGTATTATTTTTGTTGATCTGGTATCCCCTGTTGTCATTAGACAGTTTTGTGCAGTGCATATTGAATGAGTTGGCATTTCTGGTCCAATTTGGATTCTTAGTTTCCCCTAAGTGTTCGTGTATACTGGCGTTATTTTATTTTTCTGTGTTCATGTTACATGTGCGTTTCGTTAATATCACATTTAGATCTAATTTGTAATGAGTTTATCTACTGTCAGCGCAAAAACCTTGCGGGCTCGAATTTGAAGGTTAAAGAATAATTATTAACCGATTCAAATAGCATTGGTATCAAATTCAAACCTGCTTAATTCTATGCTGTTTAGTTAGTTGGTTGTAACAAATTTCTGTAAATACATTTAAACAACAATTTCTGAGCGCGACGCAAGAAAGTGAGCCTTTTTTGGGGTTTCCCGCCCCACTGTCAACTTTATAGTGCAAGTTTTATTTAAGTTAAAATTCTCTTTGCGTATAGACTCTGAAACATAAGGAAAGAGTTCAATTTAGGGTTATCGTAAAAAATATATTGCCCTAATGAGACGTTTCACAAAAAGACCTATGTACCTTAGGCTAGTTATACGGGCATACTAAGATTCGTTTGCACTTACCTTTGAAACATATACCGCCCTTTAAGTGTCATAATAATTATTCTTTACGCGCTTAAGACATTTTAATCCAACTGACAATTATGCGAACAAAGTTTAGCAGACAGTGTCTCCGTGAACACTTGAAAGAGTGGATATTGCGGGTCCACCCCTTTGCGCAGCACCGATCTGCTAGTCTGTCACGATGTAGTGCAATATCATAGTAAAAAGTTGTACGCAAAGTTTTCAACACCCGTAGGCTACAGATACACACGATTGGTGTGAATATTTTAATATTTGAGTAAAAACGGAATTTATCCATGAAAAAGATGGCAACCATTAGGGATGGAGGTTACAAATCTTACTTTTCTTCGACAATTAACAACTTTGCCTGAACAATAAAACGGATCAAGCAAAATAAATAAAGTACGGTATGTCTCATAACAAAGGACACTGAAATCAGGAAGCTTGTGAAATATAATCGCATCAAGTGATATAAGTGACAACAGTTGTCATGGTATTGTTTATTCGAATAAGCTGTCAAAAAGATTTGAAATGTTGCTTACAACGAAAGAAATTTTTTTCATTATTAAATATTATTTTCGCTCATAGGGGAATGAACGTCAAATGAACCTAGTTTGTTAATGGTTGCCAATCAATTTCGAGAATTTTCAGAACCCACCACCGACTAACAAGGACTTCTCAAGAGTCGTTGCAAAATTTCGACGCACAGGAAGCGTTCTAACTCATCGCAAAGGTTGTACTGGTTGTCCAGTTACCGTAACAACTCATGCGAACCAAGGAAGGCTATTTCGACAGGTGTTAGAATCTCCAGAAAGAAGTCTCCGCAGAACATTTCCAAAAATGAATTTGAGTGAAACGTCAATCCGAAAAATATTTAAGAAGCTTGGTGGTTTTCCCTATAAGATACAGATTTGGCAACGCTTGAATAGTGCAGACAAACACACAAGAGCTGTGTACTGTGCTTCAGTCTTAGCAATGGTTTACTGACAACGCTTATTTCTTTCCAAGGTGTGGTTTTCCGACGATTGCCACAACAATCAGAATTGATTTATTAATTGACAGACAAGCCGTTTTCTAGGTTTTGAACGAACAGACGTCATCATAGAGAAAGTGGCTTATTGGGTCCTTACTTCGTGGAAGACGAGCGTAAAAGACCCGTTACATTAAATCAGGTGCCATACAGAGAACAAATTTGGGCACCATTTTTGATTGACCTCAGATAATTCTGCCGTGCCAGAAACATCCAATTCTATACCCGATGGTTCCAACAGGATGGGGTAACTGGTTACCCCTCGAGACCATTCTTAGCACAGCTTGAAGAAAATTTTGGAGACCGCGTCATTTTCCATACCACGGACTTTCCTTATCCTTTTCATTCACCTGATCTAACAACTCTTGATGATTACGTATGGAGTATGCTGAAACAAGTCGTTTTTTACGGAAAACCCACCAGCACATATTAATTAATTCCGTGAAATTTGTTTACCATTTTCATGCTTGGAGTGCTGTCTGGATCATTGGTGAGCACATGGAACACATTTTTTATAGCAGAAAAACTTAAAATTCACATCACTTGAATTTTTGTTATTTAATTTTCCATGTTTAATAAAACTTTAAACAACACTATTTGGGAACAATGGTGTGAGTATATGTTATTTAATCGCAAGCTTTCAGACAGATACTCTGCCCTTCGTCAGGTGTAATATGAAAGTGACAAATGTTGACAAGGTAACATCAAAATGACAAATATTAACAAGGTAACTAGATAATTAAAATTAAAATTAGATCACTGTTGTAAAAGTTTCAAGCATCGGACAGTTCATATCCATTACCTCTGGTCAAGTTGTTATGCTGTTTCAGAATTCCAATACCTTCTCGAATCTTCCTATCGTTAGCCAGAATTCTTGACTTTTCAAATTTTATATTGCGCGTAGTGTTTAAGGCATGTTGAGCAATTGCTGATTTAGTAGGATGAAATAAACGTAAGTGCCTTTTGTGATCTGTTAACCTGGTGTTAATGCTTCTTCCAATTTCACCAATGTAGACTTTACCACAAGAGCATGGTACTACGTAAACACCACATGTATGTAATGGTATTTGATCTTTAGCAGAACTCAGAATATTTCGAATCTTAATACTGCTTTTGTAATATACTTTCATATTATGCTTTTGGAATATTTTACCAATTTCATTCGCTGTGTCTGCAAGGAAAGGTAAAATGGCAAACTTATTTGAAGTTGTAGATATATCATCCGTAGGTGTCGTTTGCCTCGGTTGAAATGACTTTTTAATTTGTTGTTTGTTGAGGCCATTATTTATGAAGACCTTTTCAAGACGGTTTAATGCATGCTGTAATTTATGTGGGTGACAAATCTTTGTGGCACGGTTGTACAAAGTTCGTATCCCACTAAACTTTTGTGCTTGATGATGGTGTGAGGAAGCATTAATATAATGATCTGTATGAGCTGACTTACGATATATAAAATGTGTTAGGCTACCATTTGGTTTTCTTTCAAGTATAACATCAAGGAATGGAAGACAACCATCCTTTTCTTTTTCTATTTTGGATTTAATGTTTGTATGTGATTGTCTAAATGGTTTAGAAATACCATTAATTATTCTTCCCCAAAAGGTCAGATAGCAATAATATCATCAACATATCTAAGCCAAAGTTTTGGTTTCTTAGGTGCATTATTTAGAGTCTGTTCTTCGAAATATTCTATAAAATAATTAAAATAAGGTAGAGCACAACCTTGTAATAAGAATTTAACGTGTGCTAATTATCAAGTCTTAAAAAAATCACGTAACTACAAAGACATCATAATTTTACCAGCAGATAAGGGACGAACTACTGTTTTAATGAATAAAACTGACTACTCAAACCAAGTTAACAGTTTACTAAACGATTCTGCTTACAATAAACTATCATACAATTGAAATTATTAACTACGAAACTGTTCCAGGAATCAAACTTACCAACAGAAATAATTAAGACACTACCACCACAAGATCCTACAATACCAAGATTTTATGAATTGCCAAAAATACACAAACCAAATGCTCCACTTCGACCAACTGTAAACTTCATAAATTAAACAAGTTACGTGTTATCTAAATACCTAAATACTCTACTTCGACCTTTCATTGGTTCGAGCAATTCCTTATAAAGAATTCAGAACATCCTATTGAATTGATTCGCAAAAGTACCAATAAATGACACCTTACAACTATTAGAACGACATTTCAATCACAACGAGATAAAATTATTTAAACATTGTCTAACTACATCATTCTTCTTATTTAATCGCAGTATTATCCACAGTTAGATGGAATAGCTATGCGATCCCCTATTTCTCCATTGATTGCAAATTATTTTATGGAATATTTCGTAGAACATGCTCTAACTAATGGACCTAAGAAACTTAAAACATTGTCTTAGGTATGTTGATGATATTTTTGCTATCTAACTTTTTGGGGGAACAGGTATTAAAGGTGTTCCTAAACCATTTAGACAGTCAACATCCAAACATTAAATTTAAAATAGAAAAGAAAAAGATGGTTGTTTTCCATTCCTTGATGCTCTAATTGCAAAAGAAAACGAAATGGAAGCCTAACAAATTCCATATATCGTAAGCCAAACTCATACAGATCATCATTATATTAATGCTTCCTCACACCATCATCCAGCACAAAAGTTTAGCACTATACGAACTTTGTACAACCGTGCCACGAAGATTTGTCACCCAGATAAACTACAGCATGAATTAAACCGTCTTGAAAAGGTCTTCATAAATAATGGCATCAACAAACAATAAATTAAAAAGTCATTTCAACCGAGGGAAACGACACCTGCAGATGATATATCTACAACTTTAAATAAGTTTGCCATTTTATCTTTCCTTGCGAACACAACGAATAAAATTTGTAAAATATTACAAAAGCATAATATAAAAGTAGCTTACAAAAGCAGTATTAAAATTCGAAATCTTCTGAATTCTGCTAAAGACCAAATACCATTACATACATGTGTGTTTACGAAGTACAATGCTCTTGTGGTACAGTCTACATTGGTGAAACTGGAAGAAGTATTAGCACCAGGTTAACAGAACACAAAAGACACTTACGTTTACTTCATCCCACTAAATCAGCAAATGGTTCATTTGATTTAAACATTCCGCATAATATAAAATTTGAAAACACAATAATTCTGACTAACGATAGGAATTGGTATAAAAGCAAGATTCGAGAAGCTATTGAAATTCTGAAACAGCCTAACAACTTGAACAGAGATAATGGGTATGAGCTGTCCGATACCTGGATCTCTATTTTCAAGAACTTTTACAACAGTGATTTAATTTTAATTTAAATTCTCTAGTTACCTTGTTAATATTTGTCATTTTGGTATTACCTTGTCAGCACTTGTCACTTTCATGTTACGTCTGACGAAGAACAGAGCATCTGTCTGAAAGCTTGAGATTAAACAATTAATATTCACACAATTTTTCCCAAATAGTGTTATTTAATATGTCGAATGGTGAAAGTTTCAACAATTATAAACAAAGCTTCAGTTTTCAGTGCCCTTTGTTTTGACGCATACAGTGTTACAGTCAATAAATCAAAATAATGTTGGAAAATCCAAAGAAGGCAAATTAATTTGTAATTAATTCCTCGGTTATAAAATAATTTTATACCGCAGTTACGGAAAGAAAAAATAATACCTGCGTAACGCACACCTATCCGTTAACATTTGACTCGTTTAGAAAACTTTATCAATAAGGCTTTTTCATATGGCCACTTATCCGTAATATACAGAATCGCAGCAAGGGTAGTAGCAGACTAATAGTAAAAAATAAAGAGTGTTTAGGTAATGAGTATTTGTTGTAACGTTTGCACCAAGAAGCAGTTCACCTTACTGTAGCTTGTCATATATCCTCAAATATGTTTACCCTTACAGTTTATAAGCAACCGTCTACATACCATGCAGAAAATAACTATTTTAACAGTTCAATTTTTCGAATGTTTTCTGATGAATACTGGTTTCGTTTCTCTGATTATGTTAAGACCTATAACATGAGAAGGCAGAACATTGAAAGGCTTCTCGTTTTTATTAGAGGCACAGTTATCGACGTTTTTAAATATTTTCTACGATAGTACAATAATGCATCCATGAGCCCTCTGTTTCCTTGGGGAATGTACAAATGTCATAGTTTCATTTTAAATTTGGTATACAGTTTTGAATCTGTCTTATTAAATTAATTTTTGATTGGACGATTTTTTAGGATAAAAGAATAATCGCATTATTTTGACTACAGGTTGATTTAAACAGAATTTGAAATCCTAAATACTGAATTTCTCTGCTTTTATAATAATAATAATTTTTGTTATAACAAATGTTTAGTTTACTTGTAAACATTTTCCTTTGTGAAAGAAACTCATCGCATTTTTTGGCGAGTTTATAATCCTAAACTTTGGACATTATTTCTGCTACATTAAGTTCTTTTATTGATGAGGAAACTTCTTCACAAAACACACATCTCATAGTTTGTTAAGCAAAAAAGTTTAAGTGTACAATATTACATCTTAATTCGCATTACTGAATTTCTTTATTAGTGCAGATATTTGTTTGGGAAGAAACCAATGACATTTTTTGTGATAAGTAATATGGTAAAAGTTTATAATTTAAATTGTAGACACGACTTGCAATCGGTTATATTGAATTTTTTTGTTTATAGCGGGCCCGTGAATGTGATATAGAAGGTAACTGGTATAACCGACGTTCTACCACTTTCCCTCTAGACTACCTTCCAATTATACTACTTTCCCACGATACTCAACTTCTGAGTCTTTGCTTTGAGAATGTGGTACATTTTGAATTATACCACTTTAGTATAATATACTGGCCGCAATAAATAAATGAACACACAGTAAACGCTGTATTTTAATGAAATATTCAGAAAACGTGTATTTTATTCCTAATAATAAACCATGAAAATTTTAGCAAGATTCAAATATTGTTAATACTAATAATACGTCGACCCTCCTCTGTTTCGCACACACTCAGTTAGCCGACTAGGCATAGTTGAAATGAGTGAATCTATGCTAACTTGAGGTATACGGTCCCATGCTTCTAAAACCCGTTGTTGAAAGGCATCTACATTGTTTGGGAGTCGTTTTAGATCATTTATTGTCCGTCCTACCATATCCCACAAATCCTC